>CAJQZJ010032563.1:9053511-9197339 GCA_907164525.1 Lophiomys imhausi
TTTTTTTTCTTTACTTCCTAAACCTTCCATCCCATTTCTCTGGGGTGGGGTGTCCTTATATAACAGTCCCTCATCTCAGTTGAGAGGTCGTATGAGGACCAAGAGCCTCCTCATTCATTGGGGGTCTATGAGGCAGTACCATCAGTGAAAAATGTCTCATTGCCCGGGAGAGAGAACTAAAAAACAAACAAACAAATAAGCAGACAAATAGATAAAAAGACTAAAAAATAGAAAAAAAATATATATATAAAACACTAGGACTTTTCAATTATTTTTTTTTCTCATTGTCTTGCCAAGACTAGCCTTGAACTGAGACAATCCTTCTGTCTCAGCCTTGCGAATACAAGACCACAAGCATGTGTCATCATACTCAGCTTGAGGGGTTATTTAAAGCAGACTGCAATATGTTCCTTCTTCTAAACAGCATGGCAGGTATCCTGTCTTAGAGTGCATGTTATTGTGCTGCTCTTGATTCTATTGAAGCAACCCAAGATACCTAATTGCAGAGGAACCTGTTTTGAATTAGTTTTTAAGAGGGTCTAAAAATATAGTGAGAGAGTTCAACTCTCTGAAGGTGCTTATAATATTTTTATCTCCAAAACAGTAACAGAAATGCTTGTTAGCTCCCTGTAGACCAAGGAACTATGAGAGGAAATCATTTGACTTCCTACCAATATGTATTAAAATTTAAGCAATAAAATAACAAACAGGGATACTAATGTGTAGCTGGCTGGAGGTCACATATCTTCTTACTCCCATATTGATACACTGCTATCCATATATACAACGCACTGGGTTTTTAATATTTTTAGTAAGATACTTCACACATTCATGAACACACATACATACACACAGTTTATGATTTTATGATCAGCTTAAAATACATTTAAATTAAATTAAAGTGGAAGGAACTTAAAAAAGAATCAGATCTCTAGAACCTCAAATGGCTGTAACATCATTTTCAAATTGCTTGATACCTGGCTGCTTTCTCAATGATGACTTCCCATTGTAACCCAGTCTGGACCAGGTGACCACATTTCAGGTATTCAGTTTTCTTTCTTCCTGTTTATTTTGTTCAACCTAGAATATCTATGAACATAAACATCAAAAACATACAAAGAAACAACAATAAAAAATACATAGAATTCATAAGAATGGCCTCCTAAATGAATGGCCAAATAGACTTGAGAGAAATAGGATACCAAAGATTTCAGGCTATGACTATGAAAAAGTAGAGCCTTTATCATTTAAGAAACATCAGTATAAATAACTACAGGTCTACTCACGTAATAGTTAAAAGCAATTTCACTTAATTATTCTCAAACTTATATGAAAACAGATTAATAGAGAATATGACTTTAAATTCACCAGATCCATTTTTCTTAGTAGGTGCTTTTACTATAAAGGTGTTTGCTAAATATTCAGATGAGTAATCCAGAGTTATTAATTGTAGTAAAATTAGTTTCAAAACATTGGAGAGGGCTGTGCAGATGGCTCAGCAGTTAAAAGCACTTGTCTTCCAAACCTGTGGACCTGAGTTCAATTATCATAACCAATGGTGGAGCTTTCTTCTGATCCCACACTCACACACAATAGTAATAATTAATAAAATTAAAAATTAAAAAAGCTGTTTGAGGGAATAGCAGAACTTTTTTTTCCTCCCAGTGTTCTAGGTTTTCTATTTTTCTATGTTATACTATGGGTTATAATTATAAACATAATAAAACTTTATTGAAGAACACAAATACTAAGGTATTCTTACACTTAATGAAATATCTTTAGATATGAAGTGGCAAGAAAAAAATTTTAAAGGCATTTGTGATGGTTTGAGTGAGAACGGCCCTCTAGGCTCATATAGTTGAATGTCTGGTTTCCAGTAAGTGGAACTGTTTGAGAAGGATTAGGGGGTGTGGTCCTGTTGGAAGAGATGTGGCATTGTAGGAAAAGTGTGTAACTGGGGGTGGGCTCTGGGATTTCAAGAGCCTATGCCAGGCTCAATCTCTCCTTCTCCATCCCCTTCTCTGTCTTCAGATCAAAATGTAAAGCTTTCCACTTCTGTTCCAGCCCAGTGTCTATCTGCTTCCTGCCATGATGACCATGGACTAACCATGTAAAATTGTAAGCAAGCCCCAATTAAGTGATTTTTTTTTTAAAGTGTTGCTTTGGTCATGGTGTCTTTTAACAGTAATAGAAAAGCAATTAAGACAAAATGTCAATAGGTTTACTTTAGAATGTGTATATTATCTTTTTCTTTAAATCTATAGTCTTAAATGTCTGATGATATTATTTCCTATGTCACTATAATAAAATATCTGGACAAAAAGACACTCAGGGAAGAAATGGAGTATTCAGATTACAATTACAGGTTACAATTCCATTATTTCACAGGAGTCAAGGCAGGAACTTGAAACAGCTCGTCACATCATGTCCACAGTCAAGAAAAGAGAAATACATGCACATGGGCTTCTTGTGCTCAGTCCCCTCACTACAAGTAAACAGCCCAGGACCCAAACCCAGGGAAGGGAACTAGCCACAATGGTAAATTCATCTCACCTCAATTAATGAAATCAAAACAATTTCCCAAAAATATACCCAAAGCTATCCTGATCTAGACAATTCTTCATTCAAAGTCTGTGTCAAGCTGACACTTAAAACTAACCATTACAAATAGAAATATCAGGAAATTTTGGAAATATTTTACTGTCCACATTACCATAAATTCTATTCTTAAATGTTGAGAATAATAAGCTTTTCTTAATAGTCCACCATTTTATTCTATAGCCATAGTTATAGTTCAGTGAAAATGAACACTCATGGAAGTGCTGTGGGTGGAAGGGACACATTTTGATGATTGATAGTGTTGAAACACTTACTTCAAAGAGGGAGTTGGCAAATTTCAAACACAATCATGATTATTTTTCAACCATGAACAATGCCATTTTAATTATTCTACAATTTAAACGAGCATAGGCTTAATTAGGCAGTCAGGAATCATTATGTATGTTGACAGGTATAATTTGTTTTTAATAAGTGGTAAGACTATTAGGCTCCAACTCAAATACAAAACCATTACAATTTGCTGACAGAAACCTCAGGGTTATTGACATTCTTTAATCCATTTATCACAGCTATGATTAAGCTGTGTTTCTTGATCCTGACTTGATGGCTTCTGACAGAGAACAATAACAAAATCAGGGTGAAAATGAAAAAAGCAAACAGACAAAACATGGTGCTAGCCATATGAAATCAGAGTTGGCAAGCTCACAAAGTGCGCCATAAGCACTACCAATCTGCAGATATCAAACCAACATTTTTCATTCTTTTTTTAGTGTACTTTCTGCTACTCAGTAAAATTTAGTTATTAAAGTTACATACACATTTATTTTATTTTATTTTTTCAAATCTGATTTCCCTTGAAGTAAAGCTTTCATATTTATTCTGGAGTTTAAAGGTGTCCTTTTCTTGTGGTTTTTCTTTGACTTCTTGATTTAAAGTGAATTTTAATTAGGCTAAATAAAAACTACTTAAAAGCCCAATCAATTGCTCCCACTATTACTATGGAAATTAAGGTCCCCTCTTTGGGTTCCTAGTCCCACTAATAATAGAATTTAGAAATAGTTGGAGAAAGAGGCTGGAGGACAGAATTACCAGAGACTCAGAGAACAATAAGTAATGGAAGGCAGCAACAGCTTCAGAGCACAGGAGGAGCTGCAGGATGGAAGGGAGTTAACTTTGGAGTAACAGAAAGCCCAGAGGATCCAGGGAAGCATGCCTAGACTTTGGATAATATCCAAAAGAAAAAGATAGAAACAAGAAAAGGAAAAAGAAAAACACTTTTTGAATAATTCAGAAAAGCAGGAAGGTTTAGTGCTCCAATATTGACACTCTGCAATAGGACTGAATTTAGGTTCCAGTTTCTGGGGAAGGATAAGTATATGACCTTATCAAGGAAACAGTTATTCCTCCCACCTCATTAGCATAGCTTTGGTGAACCTGCCCTCCTGCAGGATTGTCTTATGGCCAGGTGATTGACAAGCTCAGTGCATTGACTCTTAAAGGAATATCCTATCTTTACTCAAGGACAGAGGTGGATTCTATTCTGACCAGAAAGAAAGCCTGTCCCTAATGGGCCATCCTTCAGCCCTGGTATCCACTTTCAAGCTCCTCTCCATGGCCACTCTAGTGCCTTGCTAGATACACATTGACTTACGTGCTCCTAAACCTGAATGATTCTTAGGACTGTGTATCCTATAAATGAACAACAAAAACAACAACAACCAATGCTTTGATCCTTTATCTCATCAAATTCTACCATCTTAAAAACTTGCCCCTAGTATTTTTACATATGCATGCACTCTGACATTTATGAAAAGTTCAGGTTTTCCTAGGGAATTCTAGCCTCCATGGATGACAAATAACTTCAGCCATGAAATAATTTCCTCAAACATTTCAGTGACCTATAAAACATAAGAAGTCATCAAACTGTCAGAACCAACTTCAACTCAAAACAAAGTCATTTTTCTCAGCAACGTAATTTAATTGGAGCCCTCAGAGTAGTTATCTGTTTTAGTTTCCTTGCTCCGAGATAGTGACCTGTCTGCCAAGATGGTTCTGCTGACTAAATCACAGGGACTTTATGCCTTCACATGAAGAATTTTCTTGCCTAGAGACAAAGTTCCAGTTGACTGGTGACCTATTTTCAGCCTGCAGCAGGTATCATCTCCAGCAATCTTAGCTTTTTCTTTTTTTTTTTTTAAACCTCTTTTTAGAGTATTTTCTTATTAGAGTTGATCTTTTTTATTCTTATAATTAAAATGTCTGGCTTCAAAATCATAAACATACCAAGAATGGGATGGTGTGTTTAAATGTCTGCTGTACTGCAATTAAAAAGCAGATACATATGTGCCTTGATGTTCTCCTTTTAGGGTTTCAAAGCTACTTGTTACTGCTTTAATTTTGCCAACCACTGAGAGGAACTCCCAGGAGCCCCTAATTCTGCAGAGTCTCTTTTTCAGTGTATAAACAGATTATGGAGAGTGAGCTAAACATTTGCATTTGATTGTGTTTCCTTATGTTGGGACTATTGAAGGTATTATAACCTGAAGGCAGGAAAAAGGACAGTTTGAGACTTCATACTTTGACCATCCAGTAAAATTTTTAAAAGGGTATTTTAGAGGTCATTTCCTGATAATAGTTGGCAAATATGGTGATTAAAAATATTACCTATAGAATTAATATACTAACCCATGATTTCACAAATACCCTCTCATTGTAAAACAAATAATGTAAGAAAAGAGAGAGAGATAAATAGAAGAAAACCAGTAGAAGAAATGTGATAGAGAGAGACTTAAAAACTGGAAAGCATAAGAGAAGAAAGAAAAAGAGATACTTTAATTAAAGAAGTATGGATTAATTAATCACTAGATCTATCATCCGTCCATCATCCATCTATCTACCTATCTATCTATCTATCTATCTATCTATCTATCTATCTATCTAATCTATATCTATCTATCTTTTATCTGTCTTTCTATCTATCTTGTGTGAGTGTATGTATGTAAATGTTGTTTTTATTTCCTCAGACGATGGAAAGAGATGAGAAATATACCCAAACCTTGCTAATACATGACCTGGGCTGAGCCCAGAGCAGTTCTATCTAACTACTTCTAGGCCTAGGCCTGGAAGCTTCTAGCCTCTGTACAATCTAATCTTGTGCAAGACCAGACCTTGGAAGCTTCAGCTTCTAGTCTCTGTCTGCTAACCTAGGTCTAGAATGTTTTCAGCCTCCAAGATTTACTGCTGAAAAATCTCACTGTTTCTAGTTCTTTCTAAGCTCTGCTGGCTGATTCAACTTGCTGCTCTGGCTCAGAACTCCTCTCTAAGCTGATTGACTGAAACCGGCTTCTCTTGACTTCTCACTTAATTCCTCTGCTTGGAGAACTGCCTCTGAACTCACAAACTGAACTGCACTCACTGCATGAACTCAACTGTACTCAATTGATCTGCACTGAACTCAACTCCCTTTATCTCGCTGCACTGCTCTTAAATAACCTCTCCCTCCTGTCTGTTGGGCATACCCTATCTCTGACTCATTCTGCCAAATCTTTCTCTGATTTGTCACTTTTTCTGTCCCTCAGTTAGATGCCATTGTTTTGGATAAGTGTGTGTACTGAGGGCATGTCTGTATTCCAACCAGGGTGATTAAAAGCATGTGTCTGTATTCCAGACAGAGAGATTAAAAATGTGTGGCATGTCTGCACTCCATCTGGATCACATAGACCTGGAAAACCTTTGGATGTGATCCCTTGCCAGAGCAGCCATGTTGCTGGATTAAAATTCCCTTAGGTGTGTGTGTGTGTGTGTGTGTGGTGTGTGTGTGTGTGTGTGTGTTCATGTGTATGTGTGTGTTTGTGAATGTGCTGGCATACATGTTTGTGGATACACATGTATGCATGTATGTGGAGGCCAGAGATTAACCTCAGATATCATTCCTTAGAGGAATCCATCTGCCTTGTTTTTTGAGACAGTCTCTTGTTGGAATCCAGATCTTGACAATTTGGATAGACTGGCTGGGTGGTGACTTCAAGGACCCTCTCTGACTTTGCTTCTGCAGCACTGGAATTACGAACACACAGCACCTTGCTTTGTTTTTTACATGGGTGCTGGGGAATTGAGCTCCTTGTGCTAGCACAGTAATCACACTTCAAACTGAGCTACTTCCCTCGCCTACTGCTCCTCACAGATCAAGATAGGAAGCCTGTTTCATGAAGGCAGGACCATGGCACCTGCATGACGCATGCAGCAAGTTCTCTAGCACTTACTGAGAATGTCTAAGTTACAGGAGCTATTGTAAACATGTCACACATAATGCTTCATTTATACCTCAAAGCAACTATTTCAGTCGATATCAGATCTATTTCCTTTTCCAGTAGGAAATTCACTTTTAAAGACACTGGGCTCTAAGAGCCTAACTACCCTATTTATGATCATTTAGCAAGGAGAAGCGAGGAGGTGCAACTTAAACATCCATTTAGGAGGTCAAGTTCCTCTTTGCTAATTTGACTGCTTTTGCTAACAAGAAAACACAAAAGAAAGAAAGGAAATCCCACTGAGTAACCCACTTCAACTGTCAACTGACAAAATCATTTGGAATGCTTGCTAATCTTCTTGACTTTCTTCAGAGGCAAAGTGACATTTATACTACTCTAAACAGACAACAGCAATATTTGGGGGAAAAAAGAAACCTATAGATCATTCTAGAACTTGTTATAATCTCCCTGATATTTAATGTCACTACTCTCCACCCAGCTGAACTCACATGCCTTGGTCTTTCATTGGCAGAAATGAAGAACATTGTGGCATCTTTCCATGGAAACAATACTAAGTGTTTGTAGGTCCTTCACTTGCCATTCAATTTTTTTCTTTTTCTTCATGCTACAAATATTAATTCCATTAGTCTTTTTTATAAATTAATTCTATTGGAAAGAAAATAAAAGCCCAATAATTGGAAAAATCCTTTATTAATCCACCCAGTGCCCAGTAATTGAAACAAGCCTAGGTTATTTCTCAATGAGAGATGCAATAATGTATCTGCTAGAGTGTTCATAACAATTGCATATTATTTAAACCCATTTTTCATGAATAACCTGTCACCTTTCTTCATTAACTTGCTTTATTGTTTTTTTTTTTTAAATTACCATCCCTTGAGTATGTGCCCATCTGCCTTAGAAGAACAGGAGCATATAATAGCGAATGTGTCCTAATATATACCCAGCACTTTGGATGTGGCTTGGAGTATAATAGGCATTTAGTAAATTTTCACTGAATTAATAAATGAACATATTCATAAAAGAATACACATAAGTAGAAAAGTATGAGTTTTATATACCTTCCCCAGGTAAGACCAGAATTAATTTCTCTGACTGTAACTGGAAAGGCTGAGTACAAGGAACAACATAGGTTGTATCTAGCTGGTATGAACTCATTGGCACTGTTGCAACTTCCTAAATAGAACACCTGTAGCTCAGGCACTAAAACAAACAATCAATAAATGGGACCTTATAAAATTGAAAAGCTTCTGTAAGGCAAAGGACACTGTCCTTAGAACAAAACGGCAGCCTACAGACTGGGAAAGGATTTTCACCAACCCAACATCCGAGAGAGGGTTAATATCCAAAATATATAAAGAACTGAAGAAATTAAACACCAAAAAATCAAATAATCCCATCAATAAATGGGGTACAGAGCTAAACCGAGAATTCACAGAAGAGGAATCTCTAAAGGCTGAGAGGCATTTGAGGAAATGTTCAACATCTTTGGTCATCAGGGAAATGCAACTTAAAACAACTCTGAGATTCCATCTCACACCTGTCAGAATGGCTAAGATCAAAAACTCAAATGATAGCACATGCTGGCGAGGATGTGGAGAAAGGGGAACACTCCCCCATTGCTGGTGGAACTGCAAATTTGTGCAACCACTTTGGAAATCAATCTGGAGATATCTTAGAAAACTGGGAAAAAATCTACCTCAAGACCCAGCCATACCCCTCTTGGGCATATATCCAAAAGATTCGAAATGAAACCACAAGGACATTGCCTCAACAATGTTCATAGCAGCTTTATTTGTAATAGCCAGAAACTGGAAACAACCCAGATGTCCTTCAACTGAAGAATGGATAAAAAAAACTGTGGTACATTTACACAATGGAATACTACATAGCTATCAGAAACGAGGAAATCATGCAATTCGAAACCAAATGGATGGAACTAGAAAAGCTCATCCTAACTGAGCTGACGAAGTCCCACAAAGATAAACATGGTATGTATTCCCTTATAAATGGATATTAACCATAGATCAGAGGATAACTATCCTACAACCCACACACCCAAATAGATAGGAACCTACCATATCTATCCTAGGAAAAATTCTACCAACCAGTGAGTCATGGAATCTGCTACAGGTTAGTGGAACACCACACCCTAGATGGTGTGCCTTATCAAGCTCCAGTACAAGTGAAAGCTCTTGGCCCTCACATGACACAAGATCTGAGGGAGTAACATATGTGAGGGCCCACCTCATCTGAGGAGAAGGAGAGTACCAAGTAGAGGAACAAGGAGGGAGGGAGGGAAGGAGAGAGGGAAGGAAGGAGAGAGGAAGGGAGGGGCCAGGAGGGGAGGAGGGAGGAAACTATGTTCTAGAAGTAAATAATACTCTTTAAAGAAAAGAGTTAATAAATTTAAAAATATAATAAAAATACAATGTAAAATTTTCAAACTGTAATTTACCAAAGGTATAATTGCTTTACTGGCATGAAAGGAAAATGGCCTTAATTTCAGATTAGAATGTTAGACTGCAAGTGGCCACAGAGATTGCACAAACTTGATAGCAGCCTAAAAGTTCTTTTTTTTTTTTTTAGAGGTATAGGATATTTCCATGGTTTGGCATTAAAAAACAGGTAAAAGGTTTAAAATAGTGTAAATAAATTAAAGGTGACAGCTGTTCAACCTAGTTTTACAAACCTCCAAGAGTTGAAAAAACTTAGAGCTAAGGTAAAATAATGCATGGTGTTAGCCCATGCCTTTACCTCCAGCAGAGACAGGAGGATCACTATAGAGTTAGTTGTCTTATAAATTCTAGAGTTACAAGAAACAGGGTGGTGATGGTGCACACCCTTAGTCACATCATTGGGGAAGAATACACCCTTAATCCCACCCAACACACTAGAGACAGAAACAGGGAGATCTCAGAGCTCAAGGTCAGCCTGATACAAAACAAGCTCTAAACAGAGAAAAACTTTGATCCAGGGGTGGAGGAGCACGTCTTTAATCCCATCAGTTGGGAACCACATGTCTTTGATCCCAAAACTTAGAATGGAGAGACAGGCACATAGGATTTGGAAGGATTTAAGTTTAAAAGCTACTTACAAAAGGCAGGCTGCAATTCAAACAAATTGTCCTTTGAAATCTCAAAATATATACACTAAAGGTTTGTTTAGCTCCAAAATATCAAAATAATTTCTTCTTTAATCTGGATTGAAAAGTAATACTTTATATATTGTCAAAAAAACAAATTTGCTCCAGGAAAAATATTACCTGACCCACCCCCCCAGAAAAAAAAGGTAATTGTCCCAGAGTTAGGATTAGGGCAGGGCTCTGTTCTTATCTTTCCAGGAGATTTAAAGCATCCATTCAAGGAATCCAGGGACAACTGGACAAAGGAAACCTCAGCAGAAAACAGATCAGACACCAAAGAAGACGAGTGGCCCAGATGATCCAGCCTTGCAGACTTCCTCAATAGCTATTTCCTCAAAAGTCTACAACCACAACAACTCAATATCGCTAAGATCGTTCAGCTCCACAGACTGCTCCAGCCAGAACTTCAGTAAAGCTCTGAAGATCAGCTTCTGTCTATGAACTTCTTAGGACATCTAAATAGCTGAGCACAAAGGGACTGAACATCAAATGATTCTATTAACATTTTTAACCATTTTTCCATTCTTATTTGGGCCACAAACAGGTTTACTACGTCCCAAATCAGCAGGAAGTCATTTTAAGAGAACAACGTCCCATCCCCAGAAGGTGGGGAGTGTGTTCCCCCCCCTTGGTTATTAGATGGATAATAGAAAATTTTGTTATTTAGGGGAAAAGACTGCAAGCTGTTAAATGGTCTTGTTAAATGGGTTTTGGAGGTTAGACCCAGGGACTTCTCTCTTTTGCTTTTCTGTATCTTTCTTTCTCTCCTATATAGGAGTGAACAGACTTGAGAAAAATGGGACATAGACATAGTATAGGAAAGATCAAGAAAAAAGGACAGATTATTGAATATTGACTTATACCTTTGTATATTGATACAAAATTAATATTATATTTGGCTAAATTGGTACTGATCATTGTATATTAATGCAAAATTAAGACTGTATTGGGCTACATAGGTATTGATCTTTGTATATTGATACAAAATTAAGATTATATTTGGCCACAATGGTATTGGCCCTTGTATATTGATGTAAAATTAAGATTGTATTGGGCTACATCGTTATTGATCTTTGTATATTGATACAAAATTAACATTATATTTGCAACATTGGTATTGATCTTTGTATATTGATACAAAATTAAGGGTAACGCTTCTTAAAGGTATTGTTCCTAGTAATGCTTAAAAATGAAATGCAAATTTTTGACCTCTTGCTACCAACCATCATAAACTGTTTAGGATAATTAATAAATGCAAACTAATTCTCATGCAAACATGTCATTTTGTTAGTTACTATGACAGTCTATCACAGTTATTTTCTAAGCTACTCAGAAATCAAGTTGCTAAGAGACAAGCAATATTTGCTTATCTAAATATAAGAGATAGATAGGGCATCTTCAAAAACCTCAAGAGATCTGCAGAATATGGCATTCAAAGATGTTTTCTTAACTTAAGATTTTTTGTTATCGAGACATGTCAGCTCCTGACAGCACCCCCTATTCTACTCCAAGTAGAAGATGAGCATCGAAGAATCTCCAGTGGGAGATGATTGAATTGGTGGTAAGCCTTTCTCTTGGCAAGAAAAACCCCTTGCTTCAACTATAGACAAACTGCTGTCCAAAAAGGACAAAACTTAGAAGCAGGTAAATCAACAGCCTAGCTCCGCCAAGATAGGGTAGGTAAATCCTTCATAATTCCTGCTCTACAATCAATATCTGTCAGAGAAACGGGGCCAAACGGCTGAAGATTGATGCTGTAATGTATGGAGAGAAAATGGGAACTGTCCAGGCAGCCACTGGTATGTCATTTCTTAGTTTTGGAAGCTGCAGGCCCTGCACTTCCTATACAATCAGATATATTTATCCTTCTCAGGTCTCTGAGGTGGTTGAAGAATAGATAGCTAGAGTCTCATAGTTAAATTTTGAGTTGTTTAGGAATCAAGAGGGTGTTCTGGATCTAAGAAGATATTTTTAAAATTGTGAGGCAAGTTAGTATGAAAGCTGAGTTAGATATAGAACTTTAAACTCATGGAGATGGTTAGATAGTAGAATGTTAAAGTCAGGTGCCAAATACATATGGACTGGACATTGGGAATGTATGCTAAGCCATATAACTCACATAATTGTGGCCTATTTATTTCTGTTGTTTTGTATTGTATTTATAGTTATAAGAAAAAAAAACCATTTGTTGGACTGAAAGGGAAAGCTGTTGGGGGGAAAAAGAAATACCTTGAACTAAAAAAAAAAAAAAAGGGGAAAGAGGGGGGGAGGTTGAGGGTGAGGAGGGTGGAAGGGTGGGATTGGAGAGGGGAGTAGGGAGGGGATTGTGATTGAGATGTAACTTGAAGAAATAAAAAATAAATTATTAAAAAAATGTTAGGGTGAGATCAGCTTAGTACAGAATGCCAAGACTAATCCATGAGAAGAAGCAGGTGATTCTAAAGGGTGGGTAGGCTGACTCTCCTGCATGGCATCATGAAGCTGGGAGGACAGGCTCTCAGCTGAAACACGTTCAGAGGCACAATTCCAACATGTCAGCCAAGGAGTCTCTTAACATGACCTACTTGCAAACCCTGTGGACAGAGGTGCAGGGGTCTATGAGTTTTTTCCCCCAACTCTGTGAGGTGGCAGGTAGTATGTGCACAGCATAAGCAAGAGTAGAGGACTCTGCTCCTCTGGCTATTTATATGGGTATACCATTGCATCATCTTACCCAGGCCTCTCTGAGGCAGTCATCTTGATGCTTTAACACCTTGATGCTTCCCAAGGTCTTTGTTATGCAGTGATTACTAGTTTTTCACTTCTTGTTCTCTGATGAGAAGGTCAAGAGTCACACAGAAACTTTTTCCTCCTCCTCTAGCCCACCCCAATATTCAGCCCTTGAAGATATGCTGTGCACCCTCTTCTCATAGTGCCTAAAGCCAAATGTAGAGGCAGGTATGTCAAAACCAGAAGGGAAGTGCACTAGGTGATTACAGAGGCTAGAGCTGAAGGTGGTGGGCTGTTTATTTGTGGAACCAAGAAAGAACCTCTGCGTGTCTTTTCAAGCTGATATGATTTCTACATCTTTACAACCTCACAGCTCCCTAGGCCAGGCTCCGCTGTCCACTAGTGTCCATTTACTAGTTCCTTCTCCCTCATAAAGGCTTTGAAGAGACTCTGTCTCGCATTCTACTCCCCACTGTGCGCTGAAATCAGCCACAGATGACCGGTTACCCAAGTCCATAGAAGTGCATGATGACTCAGGTAAAAGCCGGGCTGGGTCTCATTTCTGCTCCTTTCTGAGAGTGTCCCTGGTGCAGCTGTCACACAGAAGTCACTGATCAAGACAAGTCAATGTTGTATCTAGATGACTGATCACGGACACATCTGCCCAAGGGCTGCACTAATTCCTGACTGTGACGTAAACCATCCAGGTGTGGAAAAAAGTACTCGACACTTTAAGCAATGGCCACGGAAGCCGATAATGATGTATGGGTTGTAGCTCTCCATCCACATGGAACAAACACATCACAGTTATCTGAGCTCTAGGGGGAGTGATCATTCATTTTTTGGATTTGTTATGCACAGCTTTCTTACCTACCTTTATGCCAAATCTAAAAACAGTTCAGAAGTCTGTACATATGATTCTGAATTAAGAGTTATAGACTAAATAGAGAATTACAACTGAGCTAACAGTTTGTTTCACATTCTTTAAGGGTAAGCTATGATTTCAAAGGATGCATGTGCTGAGTACATACTGTTAATCTTTGGTATATTGTTGAGCAGAAACAAAAATTGAAAGAGGAAAACATTCTTCTCTTTTTTTTTTCATCTATTTACCCAATAAAGCCAGTCTACTAAGGTAATGCTTTTCTTATTATTCTAGTTCTAATTAACAATTGTATTTTTTTTTTTTAAAGAATAGTTTCTGTCTTTGGAGGTTCTTACAAGTTCAGTGATTTTTTTTTTCCCAAATGTTGGGACACAAATTAACAGACTATGAAATCAATTTAGTGAGTTGAGATTCTATTTAAAAAATAAAATGGGATGAATAGAAAAAATCAGAGAAAATAATAAAGAAAGTATTTTCAGGGAATTTTGTTTGAATTGTGTTGGTATTTGAGCACATATTCACTGGAGGTGAGTAAAATTTGTCAGACAGGATTCTAAGGCAGGTCTCCAGATCCCTGCCCTTCTGGAACCCCTCCGACATGGTGCTCAGCACTGTTAGTGGGATGGACTTAGTTCCTTTTACAATGAAGTTATGTGGACAGGAAAATTGGTGGGCTAGACTAATATCAGGTGTCCTTTAAGGGTAGGGGAATGTTCTTGGTTGGCTATGCAATAGGAAGTCAGGAGAGCCAGAGAAGGGACACTGAATGACCTGGGTTAGAAGACAGAGGGACTAATAATGCAAAGTAGCAAGTGGCTTCTTGGAGCTAAGAGTGGACCCAGACTAGCAGCCAGCAGGGAAAGTGGGAGCAGAGTTCTAAGGTAGCAAGGATTTGAACCCCACCAACAGGAAGGAGCTTAAAGGCATGCTTTCACCGGTCAAACCATGATAGTGCCCAGCCGAGCGTGTGTGCTAGTTTCAGCCTTGTGTTCCCCTGAACAAAACCCCAGCTGTGTCGCATGGACTGCTGACTTCCTACACCCCAAGCTGAAAACTCAGAGACACCAACTCTCCCACTACTCTGTTGAAAAACTCAGGGCCAAATCACTTATTCAGGAGTACCTTGGTGACAAGGGCTGACAGGAAAAAAAAAAAAAAAAAGAATGTTTACCTGAAACACAGTACTTATCTAGCAACTTCCTTTTACTTTTTAAAAGTTCAAATGAAGATTCAGGTGTTTCGCACAGAGGGTAACTTTCCCCTCTACTTATTCTAAATAAATGAAATTTAATTATACCTATTCAAAGATTGGTTATTCCATAAAAAGTGAGTTTAGGTAGTACAGAATTTTATACAATGTTACTTTTAATACACATCTTTAAAAAAAAGTTTATTTATTAATTCAAGTTACATATCCATCACAGTTCCCTCTTTCCACACCTCCCAGTCACACCCTCCAACCCTCTACCCCCTCTCCTTTATGTCCTACTCCTCCGGAGTTGGGGAGGGTCCCTACATATCAGTTCCCACCCCAGTTCAGAATAAACATCTTTTATTAGGATTAATTAAGCACATAAGACAGGCACACACACAAAGGGACATAGCCTATCTTAAGGTTCTCTCAGTTGGAGAACCTTTCTATACACAAACCAAAAAATCAACTTCTAGAAGCTACTTCCACCTCTCATTAGCCAAAAGAGACATTTCAAATTGTTCTAGCTCTTGGTAAAATCACAAATTCCTGTAGCTTGACTCATATACAGTGATGGGAACATTTCTGTGGCGAGCCATAGATCACCTTAGTTGTAGTACTCCATTGTGCCAGTAGAGGGGTCCCTGGGTTTTTCAGTTGTGCAAGCTGAATTGAGACACTGAAAGACACCTTTGAAAAAAAGGGCAGATTGGCTGGTGTATTGGTTGATTGGTACAGTTTCTTTCCATGTGATTATGTAGGACACATCCTAAAATGCCACTGAACTATATCTTCCATAAATATGTCTCTGGTCAACTCCTTTGAAGACTGGCTGACATCCTTTTTAGTTACAAATTTGACTCTTAAATGCTAAAATATTAAGTGAATTTTGTTTGCAGAGTCTCTCATCTATGGCTTATGGATCTTTCCTTTATTTCTTTTAGACACAATTCCTCAACTGTCAAGACAGAGTATAACAGAGTTGTTCTGAGGACTACTTGAGATTGGATATAGGATCTTAATTTATTCTGGAATGTGAAATTACTAATACATAGTGTGATGACTGTTCGTGGTTGTCAACCCCACTACATCTATAATTAACTAAAACCCAATTGGCTGATTACACTTGAGAGGGATTTCTCTTGATTCAATCTTTAGAGATGGGATGACCCATCCTAAGTAATGATCTTTTGAGGTAAGAAAATCTACCTTAAATCCAGGCTATACCTGGTGTTTGCCTAGAGAAAGATCATGGAAGAAAAACATATTTGCTATTTGTCTGTTTGCTGTCTCGCACAGTGGAGGATTCACCCCTTCACCAGTATTAGAGCCTACTTCTTCGTGATTCCAGAGTATACTGAAGACCAGCGTAGACTCCCAGCCTTTTGGACTAAACAACTACTGGAATCTTGGACATTCCATCAAGAGACAGCCATTGTTGGACCAACACTGTAATAAATCTCCTTTAATACATATTCATTCTTTGTGTTCTGCTCTTCAAGAGAGTTGTAATACACATGAAACTTTAAGATGCTGTTGTTTTATATTAACAGTACTTTTATGAAGAGATACTGAAATAGATTTGTTTTACAAAATGAAATGTCAGTTACATAGTTTGTGTATTTTAGCCTTAAAAATAATGTTTTGAGGGCCAAATTAGAATAGAGGTCTTATAGACACAATAAACTTGAGAATTCCAACAACTCCTATGACACAGCATTTAAACATGTTATTGAAACTGATAACAAGTCAAACTGTTGCAAATTCATTAATTAAGAATTTACCATGAGGCTGAGAAGATGGCTGAGGGGGGATGAAGTACTTGCTGTGTGAGCGTGAGTGTTCAGATCCCCAGCACCTACACAAAAACCAGGTGTGGAAGCACTAGCCTGTAAGGCTAGTGTTTGGCGGGGTAGAGATAAGCAGACCCTAGGGAATGACCAGTCTTGCTGACCATAAAATTCATTCATAAAATTAGATGGGGAACAGTAAAGCTGGAAGACACTGGAAGTCAACCTCTGAATTTCCATGTACACACACAGGTAAGTGTAGCCAATACCCACATGCACAAGAATGTGCACACACAAGTAAGTACAGTGAATACACACATGCAGAAGCATGTACACACATAGGTAAGTGTACCCAATACACACATGCAGAAGCATGTACACACAGACAGGTAAGTACACTCAATGCACATGCACAAACAATAAATAAACAAGTAAAGTCTATTTTTCTACATTCAAATTCAACCTTTAGATTTCTATTTTCCATAAGTCTTGGCCTTTTATTCTCTATAGTCAATCTTGTTAGTATCTCTCCCTCGTTGTCTTATTTAGAAGGAATATTACAGTTATAAGATAAATTGTATTTACTGAAGGCAAACACTCACTCTTCTTAATCAGCTCATAAATCAGAGAAGCACAGAAGGTTGCATATGTGATGAAGGGCAGGAGGTGAGGATTCTGGCAAGCAGACAGTGACATAAGCCTTATGGGATATTCTGGTTGATTGAGCTTTTGACCTATGTTCCCATAAGTTTTGAAAGTGGAAATATGCACCTGTCTGCTGCACTGTCATACATTAATCAAAAGTATTCCATGATAGATACCCCAAAGACCATCCTGTTAAAAGAAAAGCCTTGAAAAAGCATCTCCAACAAATGGTGCTGGTCTAACTGGATGCCAACATGTAGAAGAATGCAAATAGACCCATATTTATCACTATGCACAAAACTTAAGTCTAAGTGGATCAAAGACTTCACCATAAAACCAGACACACTAAATCTTATACAAGGGAATGCTGTTGGTTTAGTGTTAGCATATAATAGCGTAGGAAACTTGGAATAAGGCTGGACTTTAAGATAGAAGACTTACTTCTGAAGTGACATGTCCTTGGGAACTGACCAAGGACCAGGACCTCTTTGATCTTAGGGCTAGGAGCAGGACATGCCCCCTGAGGTGCCTGCCCTCTGGACTTCTGCTGTCATTTTGCAGCTCTCTGTGAAAAGCATCTGAATGACATGCCCTGAGGCACCTGCCCACATCTGCAGACTGCTGTGAATTCTCCCCCCTCTGCAAAAAGCTTTTTTGAAAAGACTGAGCCCAGGGGCATAACTGGAAAAGTACAGCTTCTGCCCACAGGACAGGTGAAGATATATAAGGCAGGATTCACGTGGATGGCGGGATGTCTCTCTCTCCTGTTCCTGACTCACTCAACAACGTTTTCCTCCACCAGCGGAAAAACACTCATCACAATCTCATCAGAAAGTTTCACCCTCTGATACTGACCCATTTTGGGTCTGGAGAGGAGATCTCCCTGAGATTCTGGAGTGCTTAGACGCAGAGCTCCAGGACTTTGGGATTTTACAGGCCATAAGCATCTGAATAGGCCAGCCTCCTGTGAAACTTTCATATGTTAATTGGTCTTAAGACCACAAAAGCTAAAACGAAATTCAGAGACTTTAAGAGACTTTAAAACTGAAAAATTGTATGAAGACCAGCCATCCATCAGGACCTATGCTCAGAGAAAAATATCCTTTTGAGAAACTTAGGTTAATGTTAAATGTTTGTATTATATATACTAAGTTTTAGGTGTTAGGTTTCAGAGTTAGGGTTTGGGTTTAGGATTTAGAAATTTTATAGACAATTGTTAGGTAATTGTTAAGTATTAATAAATATATGTATGATAAATAAAAATTTACTGTTACAAGGGAAAGTGGGGAAAAGCCTTGAACTCATTGGCCCAGGTGACAATTTCCTAAACAGAACACCAATAGCTCAGGCTCTATGACCGACAATCAACAAATAGGACCTTATGAAACTGAAAAGCTTCTGTAAGGCAAAGGACACTGTCATTAGAACAAAACGGCAACCTACAGATTGGGAAAAGATCTTTACCAACCCCACATCTGACAGAGGGCTAATATCCAAAATTTACAAAGATCTCAAGAAATTAAACATGAAGAAACCAAATAATCCAATAAAAAATGGGGTATAGAACTACACCAAGAAATCACAAAAGAGGAATCTGTAATGGCTGAGAGATACTTGAAGAAATGCTCAACATCCTTAGTCATCAGAGAAATGCAACTTAAGGTGACTTTGAGATTCTATCTCACGCCTGTCAGAATGGCTAAGAACAAAAACTCAAATGACAGCACATACTGGCAAGGTTATAGAGAAAGGGGAACATTCCTCAATTGATGGTGAGAGTGCAGGCTTGTACAACTACTTTGGAAATCAGTCTGGCAATATCTCAGAAAACTGAGAACAGTTCTATCTCAAGACCCAACCGTACCACTCCAACATACACACATATCCAAAATATTCTTCACCAAACCACAAGAATATCTCCTCAACTTTGTTCATAGCAGCTTTATTCGTAATATCTAGAAACTGAAAAAATCCAGATGTCCTTCAACCGAAAAATGGATTAAAAAAAACCTGTGGTACATTTACACAATGGAATACTACTCAGCAATCAGAAACAAGGAAATCATGCAATTTGCAACCAAAACCTCATCCTGAGTGAGCTAACCCAGACCCAGAAAGATACACATGGCATCTATCTATTCACTTATAACTGGATTTTAGCCACATAGTACAGGATAACTATTCTATAACCCACAGACCCAAAGGAACAGGAACCTACCATAACTATCCTACAAGAAATCCACCCAGCAGCAGTTCAATCAGATTCTGAGACACACAGCCAAACATTAGGTGGAGCTCTGGGAGTCCTGCATAATAGAGGGAGGAGGAATAGAGGATCCTTGAGGGGGCAAGAACAACATGTGAAGAACAATAGAACAAACCAACCTAGACCCCTGGAGGCTTACAAAGACTGAAATGCTAACCAAAAAAAAAAAAAAAAAAAAAAAAAAGGAGGGAAAAGCTTACACTAGACCTAGTCGTCCCGCTCCACCCCATACATATATAGATGATAGGTAACTTAATCTTTATACAGACCAACTGGAGTTGGGGGGAGGTATCTCAGTCATGGACTCTGTTGCCTGTTAGAGGGACACTTTACCCTAGTGGGGTTGCCATGTAGGGCCCCAGGGTAAGAGGAAGCTCTTAGTCCCCATGTGTCTGATGCACTGAGGAGGGTTGTTATGTGGGAAGCCCCTCACCTGAAGAGAAGGATAGGAGGAAAAGAGGGAAGAGTGTGGGAGGGTGGGACCAGGAGGGGAGAAGAGAGGGGGCTGTGATCCAGATGTAGCATAAATTAGTAAGCAAATGTTAAAAAAAAGAGAAAAGCCTTGAAAACTTTAATGAGAAGAGAGGAAAGCTACAAGAAGAATAAGGACAAGGATTCGAAGTGGAAGCAAGGGGAAGAAGTCACAACTGGTAAATCCTGAAACAGCACCCAGCCTACACCAGGCATTTTGCCAAGCTTGAAGGAAGCAATGACACCACAGAAACCAGAACATGCTCTAAATTTTAGAACTAGAAACCTACTTTACTGGCTATAATGTATATATATAAAGTCTGACATACCTGAGAAAAATATTGTCATCTTTCTGCAAACACACGATATTGAGGTTGTGGGGTTGTAGGTGCCAGAAATATTCAACTTCCTTAATAGCATTTTGATTAATTAAAGCCCGAGTTACCACTTTAAAGACTCAAATATGACCAAGTTCCTCCAAATAAAGGAGCATGCAGGATCGAGAAGCCATTTTTCTACTTTATCGCCCCGACTTACCATCACCTGCTATATATAGCCATGTCCAAAACCTTTTGTCTCAAATGTACCTGAATTGCTAAATCTATTTTTGTTGAAAAATCATTTATTCAAAGACCTGCTGGAGATGCTGGTCTACAGAAGTTTTCAGCTCACCTTATTCCTGTTACGTAACACTCTCTGGCAAAGTTCAAAATTACTGAACACTGTTCTGTCTGGGGCCACAAGAGCATAATAACCCCAAGACCCTGTTCAGAGCCCACTCTTTTCTGATATGATTACTTCTGAATTCTGTCTCCCCAGTATTCAAAATAGGAGAAGTCCACACAGTCCTCCAGTGTAATTGTCCCTCGGGATACAATAACTTTCTCCCTTCTTAATGGTTCCACGATAGGCTGATGTCAGCCACTGTTTCTACAATCTGACAGAACAGGGTCAGAGACTTAGAAGCCCAGAGGGAAAATGAAAAGAACAAAAGAAAAATATAAGAACAGTGTGGGCTGAGGATGGCTAAAATGAAAATAGTAACACATAAGGTAAAACACTGGAAAAAATATTTCTCATGGGTTCACATATAGATGGCCACTGAGCCCATTTTTTTCTACCTAACTTTGTTAAAGGTTTTAGTAGTTTTCCATCTTCCATCTCCCTGTTTAGACCACATAAAAAATGTCCACATAAGCTATCAGAAGGACACAATTATGCAACAAGGAATCATTTAACTAAATGGATCCCACATCCACAAAGTTGTCCAAGTCGCACTAGTTCACTTATAAGAACTTTGGCACTCACCAATGGTGTAGAATCTCTTCAGTTCACTCTTCCTGGAAGGATGCTTCTGGGTGTTTGCTGAGTTGTTCTGCTCTTCTTCGAGGATGGGAGTCCTGGGTGCCGGGGGCTTGCTGGCTCGTGGTGCTTGCTTTCCTGAGCCACCCAAAGGGTTGAACCCTGCAGCAGTAATATCTACTGACTGGGACTTTTTCTTCAACCTACAGATGAAGAATACCACACACTGTGAATACTGACTCAAGAGAGGCTTGTTGCAAGTTTGTCTTCAGCATGACCTTTTATTTTTAGCATCAGAGTTACATTTGGTTTTAAATTAGAACTCGGTATCTTTAGATGGTAGAAAAATTCTCTCTGTCTTAAGATAATTTCTTTAAAGAGGTTTTGAAACAATTAGGAAAAAAATATGTCTAATCATTTTGAAAGGCTCATTAAGATGTGTCAAAACCTAATGTGATGAAGCATTTCTATTAGTTCAGCGATAGCAAACAAGGGGTAAAGGTCAGATGATCATAATGCACTTGATCCAGCATTGCTGGCCACACTCAATCAGAAATTTGGAAGCTAAATCAGAAAAATCCCAAGATTAAGGCCAGATTGGACTAAGTATCAAGACACTGTTTCAAAACTGCTTTTGATTATTGCCTTTACTTCCAAAAGTAACATTTAGTTAAAATAAGTAATTCCATCTAAGCAAAACATAATGAAATGTTTATATTGTAACAAATATATAAATTTTATATAAATATATAAGTGTTTTTCTTTTTCTTTCTCATGTGTCTGGTGTGTGCACGCCCATGCATGCGGGTACCATGCACATGCACACAGAAACACAGTGCTTGCTGGCATATATGTGCAACTGTGAGGCAAGCTGACATTATCTTCCATGATTGTTCTCCACTCATTTTTATGAGACAAGCTGTCATGCTGAACAAGGAGCACATAGACATAGCTTGTCCCAGTGGTCTCCTCTTCTCTCCTTTTGTGTTTTGGGATTACAGGCATGTCCCCATCCCCCACTTTAATAGGGTTTTGAGATCTACACTCTGGTCTCCAGACTTGCAAGGCAAGGGCATCATCCATCTCCTCAACATCAATAATTAGTGATTTTTAGCTTAATCTGTGATATTATGTTAATGATAAAACTTTTAGCATTCACACCATTTCTTCACACATGCCCAGTAACAATAAATGTTTGCCCCACTTCTACATCTTCAACAGGAGACAAGGCCAGAGTGGGTTTGTACTGCACAGGGTGGTTTGGATGCAGTGGGTGGGAGTACCAGACTGGGAGAAGAGGAGGGAGGGGTTTACATGACTGAGATGTAAAATAAACAAATAAATTAATTAATGAAAAAAAAAAGGCCTAATGCGAAAAGTCAGATTATCCACAAAATATTTTTTGCACTCATGTAAATTTTGGGGTTGTAAAAATTACTGGCAAATGATGAGTTCAATTCAAACATTCAAAAATTTTAGGCTACACAATAAAATTATTAGGTCTTAAGTTCAGCTTGCTTTTGTATTTCTGAATGCAAATGTGGCATTAAAAAAATAGCTAGGCCTTATAGGAAGTCTGGTAATTGTCCTCATTATTTATGATCATCATACCTAAAAGCTTATAAGTTTGTAAAAAATCAGTCACATTTTCAGTCCCTCATCATATATTAGGGTTTCCAGAGCTCTGGGTTCTAATACTGCCCCAGTGTCAGATCCTGTTCATCACCAAGGATCTAGCTAGGAGGTGACCTCTGAAGACATGGGTCGCTGGAGTTACCTTCATGCCATTCAGCAAAAGATCTTATTTATAATTTGCCTTCAGTAAGTTTCTACTGAATTAAATGTGCTACAACAGAAACCTTAAAGGTAATGTGTTCTATTAGTAAAAGTTCATTAATGAAAGCTATATAATAAATTTCAGTCAGTTAATTAGTATCAACGTGATTATTCTGTTATTTCCATACTACCTGTGTTACTTTAATACCCATGAAAATATTTTACTCAAATCAGTGACAAATATATATGTTCAACATCATTATTCTTGAGGCATACACAATAAGAGCACATTGTATTCAGAACACATGCAGGACAGTGTCTAAAATGTAAAATACTTCCAACCATGGTGATGAGGAGTAACTGGAAGTCCAATGTGTCAGTAAGAGGACACTTCGTCAAGATCACATTGGAAAAATGTCTATCCATGTCTCCTAGAGCCTAAGGTATGCATCTTTATATCTTAACTAGAAGTCATGTTTGAGAATGTGTATTTATAATACACAGAAATTGAAAGTTCTATTAAAGTCTGTGCCATTGAATTTTACATAGCAATGGGAACAGAGATGTGTGGCTAGTGTAAGATTCTATTTATATAAAATTCAAAACAGGCAAAATGTACTTCAGCCAGGAAAGAGGTAGCCTGACTGAAGATCTTCACCTCTCCTTCTGCTCCTCCAAATCCAACCCCCAGTCTTATAACCAGCTCTGTTACAGAATGTCTGCTGCAGTCTCTCCCCCCCAACACACACCCACCTCCTGTAGATCCCACAGGTCATCCCCTTCAATCTCCCGCACACCATTGCTTTATCCCAGCCCTCAATTCTAGGAGGCACACTCCCAGTGAACACACAGGCCATTAGGACATTATGACCAGGACAGCTAGTAGGCTAATTGCAAATCTTCATAACTTCCTCAATTCCTCAAAGTCTGAACCTAGCTCTAGCAGACCTTCTGCTGTGGCCTCACTCACTGCCCCCATTCCTAGAGGACTGATTACGCAGAACCCATGGAACACTCTGTTGTCTGTGACCACCGTCAGCCACATCCCCAGGCTCATTTCCATTCTAAGTTTTGGCTCTCAATACCCAGAAACAGTTTACCTGGAACACCAAGTGGCGACAGTTATCAGGACCACAGAAGAATTTCCTAGCAGGCAATGCACAGCCAATACACTGTCCTAAGAACCAGAGAGGAAACAGACACCAAGACAAAGCACCCACCCAACAAAGACAAGACAAGATATAGACACTTAAAATTACAATCTTCCCAATCCCAGATGCCTAGATGCCAGTGTAAAACACAATAACAGCCAGGACACTGTGTTTCCACTAGAGCCCAACTATACGAGGCCCTGAATATTCCAACACAGTTGAAGCATGAGAAAAAGACATTAAAACAGCCTTTATGAGGATGACAGGATCTTTAAAAGGGAAATGAATAAATCCCTGAAAGAAATCTACACAAACACAAAGAGTGGAAGGAAATGCATAAAACAGTTCAAGACCTAAAAGTGAAAAAAAAATAAAGAAAACACAAAATGAAGCAAATATGGAAATAAAAAAATTAGGAACTAGAAGAGGAACTACAGAAACAAACCTCACCAACAGAATACAAGACATGGAAGAGATATTCTCAGACATTGAAGACATGATATGAGAGATGGATATCTCAGTCAAAGGAAATGTTAAATCTAAAATAAAAAAAAAGGAAAACACCCTGGTACAAAACATCTAGGAAATTTGAGACAGAATTAAGAGGCCAAATAAGAATAATAGGAATAGAGGAAGGAGAAGAAACCCTTGGGTATCTTCATAGGGACAGAAAATATTTTCAACAAAATCATAAAAAAAATTCCCTAACCTTAAGAAGATGCCTACCAAGTACAAGAAGCACACAGAACACAAAATATACTGTACCAGAAAAGAAACTTCCCCACCCCAGCACATACTAATCAAAGCACTAAACACACAGAACAAATTAAAAACATAAGTTGCAATGGAAAAAGACCAAGCAACATGTAAAGGCAAACCTATTAGAATAACACTTGAATTTTCAATGTAGAATCTAAAAACTGGAGGGGCCAGGGCAAATGTTATGCAGACTCTAAGAGACTACAGATGCCATCCCATGCTACTATGCCCAGGAAAATTTTCAATCACAATTGATGGAGAAAATAAGACATTCCATGATAAAACAAAATTTAAGCAATATCTATCTACAAATGCAAACCCACAGAAGGTGCTAGAAGGAAAATTCTAATATTAGGAGGTTAGCTATAACTAAGAAAACACAGGGAATAAATAGTTCCAGACAAGCAAAATCAAAAGAAGGGGAGTCACTGATATATCTCAACATCAGTGGTCTCAATTCCCCAATAGAAAGACACACATACACAATAGATGTGAAAACAGGATCCATCTTTCTGCTGCATTGAAGAAACACTTAGTGTAAAGGATACATATCACCTCAGCATAAAAAAAAGATGGAAAAAGATATTCCAAGCAAATGGACCTAAGAAGCAAGCTGATGTAGCCATTTTAATATCTGACATAATAGACTTCAAACCAAAACTCGCCAGAAGAGATAGGGAAGGACACTACATACTCAACAAAAGAAAATTCCACCAAGAAAACTCTGCACTTCATAACATATATGTCACAAACACAAGGACACTCAAGTTCATAAAAGAAACACTATTTTAGCTTAAATCACATGTTAATCCTCACACAATGATAGTGGGTAACTTCAATACCCCACTTTCACCAAAAAGCAAGTCATCCAGGTCAAAACTAAACAGAGAAATTCTGGAACCAAAAGACATTATAAATCGAGTGGATTTAACAGATGTTTATGGAACATTGCCCCCAAACACAAAAGAATACGCTTTCTTCTCTGCACTTAATGGACTTTCTGCAAAACTGACCACAGACTCAGACACAAAGAATGTCTCAACAGATATGAGAAAATTGAAGTAACTCCCTGTATCCTATGTGGCCACTTTGGATTAAAGTAGATACCAACAAATCAGAAATAATAGAAACCTTACAGGCACATGGATACTGAACAACTCTCTAATGGATGACAAATGGGTGAAGACAGAAATTACAAATTTAATTTTTGTAATTTCAACAATTAAATGAAAATGAATACACAACAAATCCAAATTTATGGGACACAATAAGGTGGTTTTAAAAGGCAAGTTCATAGCACCAAGTGCCTTTGTAAAAAAAAAAAAATGGAAGAGATTTCATATTAGTGAGTTAATAGCACACCCAAAAGCTCTGGAGCCAAAAGAATATATCATACCCTAAAAGACTAAACAGACATAAAGAATTTATAAAAATCAGGGCTGAAACTAATAAAATAGAAACAAACAAAAATTAAAATCAATGTAACAAAGAGTTGGTTCTTGGAGAAGAATTAATAATATTAAAAACCCTTATCCAAATGAACTAAAAGGCAGACCGAGAATATACAAATTAATAAAATAAAAAATGAAAAGGGGACATATCAATAGGCATCAAGGAAATCCAGAGAATCATAAAGAAATAATTAAAAAATCTGTATTCTACCAAATTCTAAAATCTAAAAGAAATGGATATGATGGGGGTAGTGTTAAGCATTCTAAATGTTAACTGGTCCTGTTTGCTGTCTGTTACATTGTCTCTAATTGCTTAAATAAATGCTGAGGCCTGAGATTGGGCAAAAACAGAGAAAGGTGGGACTTCCTGAGATTAGAACAGGAAGCCTGCACTTTAGACAGAGGATTAATGAATTCCAGCCAGATGCAGGAAGAAGGAGGACACACACCATGGGGTAGATGAAAGAACCTTATTCCACATGGCCAGGAACATCAGCATACCGTGGAGAATGGCAGTCCAAGGGGACATATGTATGTATATATGGGGTCATATTTGGGTAATAGAATTATGAGCTAGCTTAGATGGACTAGGATTGCACAATTCAGGCCAAGACTTGTAAAAATCTATGTGGTGTCTGTCTGTACTCATTTTTAATATCTGGTTAAGGATTAACCATCACCAAATCAATTAATGATAATATAAATACTAGTAAATAATTTAATTAGCCTTTTTTTCTACATGGATCATTTTTGAAAATATATCACTTACATAAGTTAAATCAACATCAGATAAATAATTTAAATATACCTATGACCCCTAACAAAATAGAAGCAGTTATTAAAAGCATCATAACCAAAAAAGAACAGGGTCACATGGTTTTAGCATAAAATTCAATTACGCTTTCAAAGAAAAGTTAATGCCAATACCCCTCAAAATATCCCACAAAATAAAAACAGAAGGGGCATTGCCCAGTTCATTTTATGAGGTCACAGTTACCCTGATTCCCAAACCACATAGAGACTCAACAGAGAAAAAGAACTGCAGACCAATTTCGCTTATGAATATATGTACAGAAATACTGAATAAAATACATGAAAACTGAATCCAAGAACACATAAAAAAGATCATCCACCATGTTCAAGCAGGTTTCATTAGAAGGGCATTTCAGCATACATAAATCGATAAATTTAATCAACTATATAAACCAACTGAAAGATGTTCATCTCATTAGATGCAGAAAAATTCTGGAGAGAGTAAGCATATGGTGGAAATACCTCAACATAATAAAGACAGTTTACAGCAAGTCCATAGCTAATATCAACTGAAACGGAGAGGAAAAAAAAACAATTCCACTAAAAACCAGGAATAAATCAGCACTGTCCACTCTCTCTATACTTATTCAATATAGTACTTGAAGCCATAGCTAGAGTAATAAGACAACTGAGAGAGATTGAGGGGACACAAATTGGAAAGGGAGAAGTCAATCTATCCTTATTCTTAGAGGATATGATAGTATACACAAGCAATAAGAAAAATTCCACCAGGAAACTCCTACAACTAAACACCTTTAGCAAAGTATCTGAATGAAAAATTAACTCATGAAAATCAATAGCTCTTCTATATACAAATGACAAATGAACTGAGAAAGAAATCAGAGAAACAACACCTTTCACAATAGCCTCAAATAATATAAAACATCTTGCGGGTAACTCTAACCAAGCAATTGAAACACTTTTATGAAAAAATTAAGAAACTGAAGAAGATAACAGAGGATGGAAAGATCTCCTGTGCTCATGGTTCAGTAGGATTAACATAATAAAATAAGCATTCTGCCAAAAGTGATCTAAAGAGTCAAAACAATTCTCATCAAAATTCCAACATAATTCTTCAGAGAGCTTGGCAGGCAATTTTTTTTGCTTCATATAGAAACAGGAAAAAACAAAAACAAAACAAAACAAAAAAAAAAACCCAGAATCACTGAAACAATAATGAATAATAAAGGAATGGATAGAGGATGGAGGTATCACCATTCCTGATTCTAAGATGTATTATAAAGCTATAGCATTAAAAAACAGCATGGTATTGGCACAAAACAGACATGTTAATAAATGGAAGAGAACTGAAAGACCAACACATAGTCCACACATGTATGGACGCCTGATTTTTGATAAAGAAAGCAGAACCACACTCTGTGAAAAAAAAAAAAAAAACAGCATCCTCAACACATGGTGCTTGTCAAACTGGATGGCTGCATGAAGAAGAATCCAAATAGTTTCATACTTATCACCCTGAATAAAACTCAACTCCCAAAAGATCAAAGACCCTAATATAAAACCAGTTACACTGAACCTTATAGAAAAAGAAGTGTAGAATATCCTAGAACTCTTTTGCACTGGAAAAGATTTTCTGAACAGAATATCATTAGCACAGGCACTAAGTTGAACAATTAATAAATGCATAATAAATGAAACCTCAGGATACTGAAAAGCTTCTGTATAGCAAAGGTCACCACCATTTGGACAACTTAGCAGCCTAAATAATGGGGAAAGATTTACTAACTACACATCTGATAGATGGCTAGTATCCAGTATATATTAGGCAACCAGAGCATAGGAGAAAAATGTGTTTTTTAAAAAGGAAAGGGATTTAAAAAGACATTTTTCAGAAAAGACAGACAAATGGCTACCTGAGAATAGGAAAGTTCTCAGCATTGTTGGCAAGGAAATGCAAAATGAAACCCCAATGGTGTATAACACCACATCTGTGACAATGGTTACTATGAATTAAAAGAAATAACAAGTGTTGCTGCTGAAGAAGAAAAAAATGCACACTTATTTGCTGTGATGAAACATAAATTAATTCAATTATGGAAAAAATATTAGTGCAATATGATTCAGTAATTCCACTATTTATAAGTATTCATAAATAAAAGAAGAGCATATATATGTATATATATATATACATATATATATCTCCAAAAAACTAGATATCAAGAAAACAAATAATCCATTAAAAATGGGAATAAATCTAAACAGAATTCTTTTGCTTTCTATAGATGTGTATTCCTTCTGTTGGTTCATCTAACTTTGATGTGTAGCATTTGTTCCATCTTATTATATTTTATTTTGTTATATTTTTCAAAGACAAAACATGTTGCCCAAATCCAACATAAATCTAAAATCATGAAGCAAGATTTTGAAATTTAAATATTAGTTTCCATTAATACTGCTATTTTGAGAAAAAAAAAAAAAGAAAAAGTAGGTCTTCATGAAAGCTGGGAATTCAAGTAACTGGCATAGTTTAGTGCTTAAGACAAGCTTTTGCACATTCTTAGAAAGCAGAATTGTGTGGGTAATTGAATTACTCCCTAAGAGTTCTAAACTTGACTATTATACTTGACAAGGCAACTTTCTAAATGCTGCCTTCAATTTCCAAATTCCATGAGGGGAGACATCTTTCTAAAATTTAAACAATGTTCTTAATTAAATGTGCTAAATAATTGTAAATATAGCATAATGGAATATGTAGGTGTATGTAATAGATAAAATTCCCTGTGATAGCAAAACACTACAAAAAGACACAAAATAATCTCTTAATAGGTGGAAAAAGAATCTTTGTTTAATCAAATTTGCATTTCCCAAAAAAAAAAACAAAAACAAAAACAAAAAAAGAATGTCAGTAACTTGAATGCAGAATAGGGACGGTTTAAAGAAGCCATCCCGACTGGCTTGGGTCCCCCAAACAGGTGGCTTGGTGTTTCATAATCCTTGTTTTCTCTTGTTTTTCTGACACACATATTTAACCCGGTAGCAATCTCCAACATCCTTCTGAGACTTGTTTTCTTATTACAAAATGGAGATAAAACACGGAGAGAACCAAGTCAAGATCCTCCATTAAAGTACCTAGCCCAGTACCCATACAGGAAGCACACACCGCTGGATGTTCCAGTCCTCCATATGATCAGGTAAAAGGATGATTTTTTTTTCTCCAAAATTCCTTGGATCTTTTGATATTACTTAATGTTAGGTCAGCATTAAACCTGAAGGAGGCACAGTGCAGTTCATAAGAGGCAGTTTATGTACTAGAAGGTGAATTTCTCGTAAGAAGTGGAGAGGAAGGATTCAAGCTCAAAGGAATCCTTTGCCTGGTGCACAATGTGACATTTCAACAATAGTCCTCAAATATTTCAGAAAGCAAATACATCAGTTGGTTCATTTGCATGAGCATATATATATACATATGCTCAAATTTTATATATATATATATATATATTTTTTTTGTAGAAGCAGGAGCCAAAAGTATAATTCAGGATCAGGGGAGTAGTGCACAGGACCACAAGGAAGAAAAGAGAACAGATAAGGAACTATGAAGAAGGCTTTGATTTCTTTAACTCTCCAAAAATGGGCTTCAAGAGCATTTCACATAAGACTCAGAAAAGCTCCAATATGTTGAAGATGAAATATGAGCTCACAGAAAGTATAATAAGTAAGAAACTGGTAGAAAACCTCCAGGACTAGACAATTTAAAAAGTCATCAGCAAAATTTTACTCTTGAAAAATTTATTCATAATTTATCAAATTCCCTGTTAATATTTGACTAATGTTCAGCTCACGTTTTGAGTCAAACACATAAACCTTTTAATGTTACAGACACCTGAAAGTCAGAGCTTGGGGAAGTTGTGATTGAACCTGACTTTCATTGCTCCTGTCAGAGATAAGGATCTAATTACCTGCTCAACTCAATTCAACAGTTCTCGATATGGAGAAATATAGAAAAGTATCACTTCTCACGAGCTGGGGCTTATCCTTTTTCTCTTCCTCTCAAAATATGAGGTTTTCCCTTCTGACCCTTTATAATCTTCCACTCAACTATGACCAAACCATGTTTTTCATCTTTGCCTGACTGTCCTGTTCTGCATCTTTCAATAGTCTTGCTCTTCCACCCATTTAATTAACCTGCTCCCAGAAGCCTGCTTGCTGTAAACCAAGTGAAGCTGTTATCCTTCTTGTTAACCATTGTCTCTGATTGGTTAAATAAATGCTGAAGCCTGAGATTGGGTAAAGGCAGAGGTAGGAGAGACAAAGGGGCTTGGACTTCTGAAGCAGAGAGGCTGATGGGTAGAAGAAGCCGCCAGAAGAAGAAGGTGCAATCCATACCAGGAAGAAGGAGACACATGATGGGGTAGATTAAAGAAGATCATTCTGCGTGGCCTGGAACATTGGCATAGCATGGAGAATAGCAGTCCAAAGGGATGTATGTATATATGGGGTCATATTTGGGGCATAGAATTATGAGCCAGGTTAGATGAGCTAACATTACACAATTCAGGAAAAGTGTTGTTAAAATCCATCAGATGTCTGTGTGCTTATTTGTAATGGCAGGTTAAGGATTAACACTATCAACTAACTAATCATAATGTAACTACTGGTAAATAATTTAATTAGCTATTCTCTACACAGTTGTCTAAATACTGCATGTTATCATTCTTTCTTAAGTATAAGAAACTAATATTTTCACTCAGCTTGATTTCTTAACGGGAATTAGCCCTCCATTAATTGGTGTCCAAATTACATCTGCATTAGGACTAATTATGTTTCTGAGTTCTGTACCGAAGAAGGAAAACAAAACAAAACTAACAAACAAACAAAAAAATCCAATTCAATTGTTCATTTACTACAGTCCTTGGATGGTAGCATTAGTAGCAGCAACAGTTGATCAAATCTACAACAGTGCAACAGGAATGTTCCCTTTGCTTCAGTAATTCATGGAGACATAACATCAGCACACATTATAGTTTGAATGTGAAATGTCTCTGACAGTCTCAAGTGTTTGAGCGTTTGGTCACCAGGTCGTGGCGCTGTTTGGAGAGACTGACTGTGGGTCCTTTAGGGTGGTAGGCTGTAAAACCAAAGTAGGTTGCTAGGAGCAGGCCTGCAGAGGGAGACCTACTTCTGGTTCCCACCCAAGCTCTCTGCTACCTGATTGATCTGCCCAGATGTGAGGACACAAGGAGCTAGCTATTCCTTCCCATTCCTGCACTACAGAGGGAACCACAGTCTGCTGTACTGTGTCACTCATAACCAGGAACCAGGAGCCAAAAGTTTCACTAGGATATTTTGTTCCAGTGTTGAGAAAAGCAACTTTAACAGTATGTAAAAGCCACTTTTCCATCTGTAGACTACACATCTTGGAATAACAGTATAGGGAAAAGACTACAGGCATAGGGACACTTCCTAGTACTAAATCCATAAGTTCATGTGAGCTAGCATTCTAGACTTGGGAAAAATTTCAACATCCTTTTGTTTCAGTTTTCTCATTTCTGAATTGAGATATTAATACTAATATGAAATTTTTACATGAGGATTAAGTTGATATTTGACAAAGGCGTTGGAAGTATAGCTGTCAAAAACTGTGTCATATAGGTTTTTGCTTTCAACAGAAGCAAGCGAACATAAACAGTCAACCATTTATAATGTACGATATACAAGGCTATATCATGCATTATACATTATATTGATCACAAACAATTAAGAGGAAAGCATCATATTTCCTATATACAGAAGGGTCAACTGAGATTATCACAAAGTGATGAGGCTACAAACTGGTAAAGCTGGAAACCAGCCAGGACATTTAGAACTAAATTTCACATTTAGAATTAAAAGGGAGAGGTGAATTTTAGCCCTTATAATCCACGTTTATAAGGTCCTGAAAGACGACTTCTTACCAGATAACGGCATGCATGATGTGAGGCGACTTTAGATAAGAAAACCATTGTGAGCATAAGATATGAGAAATTTGTGGAAGTGGGTGCTAAAATTAACAAATGGAATTTGCAGTGCTAAGAGGAGCTACTCGAATTCACATGGTGCCAAGTATTTCTTGTAGAGTACTCAAATATGAACCTGCACGTACCTGGCCAACTGTGTTAGATAATCTCAACACTTAGAGTCCTTCTAGTAATTTCCAGCAGGCCATCTGTGGCTTGCACATCTCATTACTGCTACAGATGCTGTCTCCTAGCTTTCCAAAAGAGCTAATGTAAGGGTATTATTTAAAGTAGTGGAGCTGCTGAGAACGCAGGTTTTCCAAGTTGGATACTGTGGTTTCTGCAAGAGCCTCAGCTCACTAAAAAAGAGCTTTAGGGAGCAAATGCCTGAAAAAAATCACATTGCAAAATTAAGGGCTTTTGTTACCCCTACTATACAGTGTAACTGAAAAGTCAGCAGCTATAAACAAAACCAAAAGAAAAAAAAATATCAGGCTCACTCAGTTCAAATTCAGAAGAAAAGGCAGATTAGAAATATATACATTAAAACAAAGAAACTATTTCTTGGGGTGAAGAAAATGCCAATTCTGACTTACACCATGAATGCAGTAGCCATTTTATTTCTTCAGTTAAATAAGAAATTATAATTTTCATTTATAATTCCAAACGAATGCAAATAGTTTAAATAAAAGCATCCTTTAGGAATAAAGATTAGAATTGCAGTTGTTAATAGGACAACTGAGTTAGATACCTAGACAAAATATCACCCTGACCTTGTCTTCATTTCAAGAAATTCATGCTTTGTCATACCATAGATATTTGCATATCAGGAAATTTAACAACCAAACTATAGGTGGAATAATATATAAGAAGGATCTACTAGAAATTCTAGCATAAACAGAAAATTCTTGTTAAATATGATTATATTGAACTTTGAGAGCAGGTCACTATAAATATGGGCATAGTATAGGAATATACTAAGTTCATATCAGTTGGATCTAATGTTATGATGGAAATACTATAAATTAAATTCTTAACAAATTTTCCCTTCCCAGTGCTCAATAAATCTTAACATAAAGTGTTCTCATCTCTTACTGAACTTTCATGGAAAAGACACCAAGCCCTATAAGTGTGCCAGCTGGTGTGCTAGTATATGAAACATGGCAGAAGCTCAGAGAAAAGAGGTAAATGAAAGAAATCTCTGTTGGAGCCCCTCACTAGCAGCTCCATTTGCTTACTGTATCCACAAAGAAAGATCCTACATATGACACATATGGGGACTTCTCATCATTTTGTTCCTGGGACCTAGCATAGAGCTTGGCACACCGTAGGTGCTTAGTGAATAAACAGTTGAACGGTTTCACCACAGGAAGATTTAAAGCAAATCATGCAAGAATGCAAGCACGGATATAAAAACATACAAATCAACTGAAAGTAAGACTTCAGACTGTTTTTAGCTGATCTAATGATTAATTTTATAAATCCATGCAACCAAGCCTTGTTCCCAACCTTCATGAGAATGGGATATTATTTCACCTTCCTACTGTTATTCCTATTGTAAAGTCCAACAACATCATCTCAATTCTCTTCACAGAGCTTTTACTGTCACTTTATACAATAACGTCAATATGTATAGTGTTTCAGTGATAGAACCAAGCAGTAAAAAGAGCAAGAAGAATGGAAACAAAGTGCTGTTGAAGTAGGTTCAAGTTCTGGATGTACTTCTTTTAATAACCTACTATTAAAATATTTTAATTGTATTATTAGAAAAATATATCCTTAGAATAGCCATTAAGAATTTTGAACATCATATTTTTGATATAAATTTTGAAATGGTAAATTAATATTAGTAAAAATTTTATGAGTTTCCCCTTCCAAGTATTTTCTGATTATGACATTACATTGAATGCATTCACTTTTAAATTGCACAAATATCCATTTTATTTCAGTTTATGCCTTAGAATTTCAGAGTCTTTCAGCTGGAAAAGCTTGAAAGAGGAAAGACATTATGTAAATCCAAAGATTAAGGGCTTGAGGGATTTTGAAGTCAAATTCTTCAAATGTTAAAGTCTTCTATAATAACTCTCAGAGCTGAAATTTAATTTCATTACCTTTGATGAAATGATTTGTAACATATGATTGCTACATCGATTGCATTCTGTTTACTCATTTAAGGAAGAAGAAATCAGAACACATAAGACTATTTTAAGACTTTAGGCTCCTAACCAATCTTACTGATTAAAGTCATCCATTTTTAACAGGGCCTATTACAAAGACTCTGTATAAAGTACATGGACTAGCAGACTAAAAGGAAGTTTTGTTTATATAGAGCATAAGGCAACTCCAAACTTAATAAAGATAGGTTTCTATTGGGAATGATGATCTGGGCAAAGCCTGGAGGTTCACAGACAAATTGACAACAAAGACAAAGAGACTTCTTCTTAATTTCTCACAGGTACACGAAACAGGAACAGGAAAGAGCAGAAAAATGTAAGGGTTTTGATTATGCGTTAATTTAGGAACTGGATAGGAAACATCTTTCTAGTTTATCTAGTAGCCACGATCTCTTTAAACCACCTTATTGATGGATACAGAACAACCTTAAGCCATCCTAAATATTTTAAAATGAAAATGACATTTTTTTTTCATTTTCTTTAAGTATTATATTTTTCAGTGAGTTACATTATTGATTGAAATGAGTTTTTTAAACTGATGGGAATGTAGCTCAATGGTATACATGAGGTTCTAGATTCAATCTCTAGAAGTGGGAAAAGAAGAAGACATTTTTAAGAAAATGGTCATACTGGAGATGAGTAGACAGTTACCCTGGTAATGTCCTGGTTTGAAAGGACAAGAACTTGAATCTGATGGTCAGAACTCACATTAAAAAAAGTCAATCATGGGTTCATTTGTGAAATCCAAGTATTGGGAAGGCAGAGACAAGCAGATCCCTGAGTTTTCTGGCCAGCAAGCCTAGCCTGACAGGAGAAATGGGCCCTAGGCCAGCAAGAGATGACTCAAAAGATGGTGGAGCTACCAAAATGGCTGAAGGTAGATGTACTTACTAAGTTTGATTCCTAGGACCCAGAGAAAAGAACCAGATGTGGTTGCTCATGTCTATGATCCTAAGTCCAGAACTCCCATGGTAAGATGGGAGGTATAGACAGGAGAACCAGGTGGATGCTACCTTATAGGGAAAAGTGGCAGAAACGAGAGAGACCCTGCCTCAAAAACAAGGAAGGAATGAACAGACTCCTGAAATGTTGCCCATTGTCTTCCACATATGTGCTGTGGCTCACCTGTGCCTGAACCTACCTGCATACATACTCCTATGTGATGGAGTGGTGCTAAGCACTCTAAATGTTAATTGGTCCTGTTTGCTGTCTGTTACTTAATTGACTCTGACTGGTTAAATAAATACAGGTAAATAGTTTAATTAATATTTTTTCTACACCTATGTACATACATACATAAAAACATACATACATACACATACACACAAAAATGCATAAATAAAAATAAATATTTTGAAAAGGTAGGGTCTATTTGTTACTTGATTCATTGTGATAACATACATCAAGATTGGGTCATATCATCTAACTGCATGGTCTAGTATATAGGCTGGAGCTAGAAGCCCCTAGTCACACAGTAACTACCCCAAAAAGCTTTACTCATCAAAAAGTAAGTAGATGCACTGGGAAGGTACAAACAGTCCAGGAAGGGCAGGCTTGAAGCCCTCTCTCAAACACATACTCACTGTACTGCTCAAGCTTCACAGTGGCACTTCAAGGGTGCTGCTTACTGTTCCCACTGCGCTGCAGTAAAATGAAAAGACCAGTATTCCAGGCTAGGTAGAAGTTGAAATAGGACACTTAGTTGGCAAGTGACACTCTGCTCTACCATTGGTGCAATGCTAATAGACATTCCTATGGTGTTAACTCACCGGGCTGTATGTCTTCATACCCACTCATTGTCAGCTGAGCCATGTTCACTGTTCATGGCTTGCCATGTTACCCTGCAAGGATCTTCCTCGCAGGCACCAGCTCTCATCTCTCATTAGGTATATGAAGCTGATTCCTTTGGTTGGGCGAGGTGTTTTATGGGTTCATTGCATGCCAGATCTCACACCTGAAGTTTCCACTTTGTGATAAATGTGGTTTTTGCCTGTGTCACTAAAAGAGCGCGGGCTCCACAGATGGGCTAGGGTATGTCTCTTTTCTTTCTGGTAGGTTTACATTTTTCCTCATACACAGCTTGTGGGACAGTGTAAGAAGACTCTTTCAGTCATGTTCTCTCTTACACACAGAGAGACAATTATGCATCCTTTCCCATGTCATTTCAGAATAAACACTACACAATAGCTCTTTGAAATTTGTTGTCAGATATCCCTGGCAATTAGAGTACCTATTCCTTTTCATACCCTAGGTTTGACTTAAAGCTTAAGCTTGTGGTTTGCTCTGAGACCTCTGTCTTGTCTCAGTGAAGCTTTTCCTCATTTAGGGTAACCACCCTCAGTCCCTTTCTGAGGGTTGTCTAGAACAGAGTCCCTGAAACAATAGCAACCTTAAGAATCTGTTGCTATCTACAAGTATTTTACATTTTACAAGCTTGGTGTGCCACTTAGCTATGGAATCCATTTCAGAATACCAGCTATAGTTTAGGGGGGCTTCTGCCCCAGTTATGGAAATGGGGGCAGACCAGTGCTGTCCCATTTCAGCTGGAGGAGAGAATTTTTTTTGGATATGCAAAAAAATTTTGGATAATTTTTACCTTTTTTGACACAGATGTAATAAACCTTTATTAACTTTTTGGGGGATTCTCACCTCTTTACTATGAAAAGGTTGAGGAAACCTACAAATGTAGGCTTCTTCATGTGAGAGTCAAGCCCTTCTAATTCAGGACTATTTCAAGTTAATTGATGTGAGAGAGAGAGAGAGAGAGAGAGAGAGAGAGAGAGAGAGAGCAAGCCAAGGTCAGAGACTGATATCAAGCACATTTGACAGTTGGTTTCTCCATATGTTTTTGAAATAGGGTCTCTCATGAAAGCTAGAGCTCTCAGGTATCTGCCTGTCTTTGCCTGTCACCATCACTGGGGTTTCAGACACAAGCTGCCATGCCCAGATTTTTGTGGGCATTGGGAGTCTGAACTGACTAATCCATGCTTGCGCAGTAAGACCTTTACAAATTGAGACTTCCCCTCAGGCCTGTAAACTTGACTCCTTTTTTTTTCTTTTTTTTACTCTTTTCTTTAATTTACTTTCCATGAAGTTGCTGGAAGTTTGCAGAGTCCAATGCCTTCTAACTGGGGTAAATTCAACAAGAAGCAGATGGTTATTGTATTTCAAGTCATAAAAGGGGATTGGCTTAAAAAACAAAACCATAGAAAGGTCTGTGCATGTGTAATGTCTTTCCCAAAATTTGAATTTGCCTTAAAAGATTTTTAATGTTCATGATTTATTTCAGAATGACTCTTACTCAAAACTAAGAAATCAGACTCAGGTATTTGTGAATGGTCAGTTATTGCTCTTGGGAATATTTAGAATTTTAACAAAGTGGCCTTGGGATTAGCTTAATAAAAAGGAGGACAAGTTAGAGTGGAAGCACTGGGTTGAAATGAGATGTCACTATTTTAAGAGGGGATTTATTAAAGAAAAGAATCTACTTGTTGCAACATGATATAAAACAAAAGCTATGTTCAGCGAAAATAGAGAGGTGTATCAAATATCAGAATAAAGAACAGACACGGGAACAGAATAAACAGATGTATAAAACCAAAGCAACCCTCAGGGCATTGCCACAGATGTTTGCATTTGGCCATGAGTTGGTAAAATCAGGTGTGTACAGGGTGCAGACGTGTACTGAGGGGGGCACCAGAGAAATGGCTCTCAAGTTCCACAGGTGATTGCCCTATTCAAAAGATCTTTTGTTCAGATCTATTCCTGTCCTATTATTGTCTCTGTGACTCCTAGTAGATGTACAGAGCTCTTGAGACATCTGATCCTCAGGCTATGGACAGGCCGTATCGTATAATCTGGGATGTTCAGTACAATGCAGAAATTAAAAAGACCTATCTTAGAAAATTTGGAATAGCTCTGCCTAGGGACCCAGCCATACCACTACTGGGTATACAACCAAATGATTCCTCATCAAATCACAAGGATGTATCCTCATCTATGTTCATAGCAGCCTTATTTGTAATAGCTAGAAACTGGAAACAACCCAGATGTCCATCAACCGAGGAACAGATTAAAAAACTGTGGTACATCTACACAATGGAATACTACTCAGCCATTTGAAACAACGAAATCATGCAATTTGCAGCCAAATGGATGGAACTAGAGAAGCTCATCCTGAGTGAGCTAACCAAGACTCAGAAGGATGCACATGGCATCTATTCACTTACATTCGGATTTTAGCCATATAGTACAGGATATCTATACTACAACCAACACACCAAAGGGAACATGAACATAGACTTTGTTTCCTATCAATGAGACACTTTGCCCTAGTACTGCCTTGTAGACCACCTGTGTATGAGGAGGCTCTTGGCCCTCATATGACTGCTGAACTGGGGCAGGAGACTGTTATATAGAGACATTCCACTCCAGAGGAGTGGGGTGGAAGGGGTAGGGGGTAGAAGGTGGGAGGGTGGGACTGGGAGGAGTGAAAAGAGGACACTGTGATGGAGATGTAACCTGAAGTAATAAATAAATCTTTAAAAAGAAGAAATTAAAAAGACCCCTGTTTAAAGTACTAAGAACTAAGAACAGTGAATGTGAAGCATTGAGTTTATCATGGAGCACCTGACAGGTGCCACCCTTGTGAGTCAGCCTTACGTGTGCTGCTTGACAAGACCCCTCAATGACTTCCCAAAGCACAATGCTTTGATTTTTATTAAAATATATTTCTTTTGAAAAAAATGGCTCTACTATGATTTTATACACAAATATATACTTCATTTATTCCTTTTCACAGTCCTAGCTTGCTCCCCTCACCCTCTGGTCATCTTTCTGTGCCCCCAAACTCTCTTTCTTTCATGCTCACATCTTTTTGTAAAGTATGAGAGAATGTGGTATTTGTCTTTTTAGTTTCAAAAACACAGCTTCAATATGTGTATATATTGGGCTACATAGGTATTGACCTTTGTATATTGACACAAAATTAGGATTATGTTTGGCCACCTTGGTATTGATCTTTGTATATTGACACAAAATTAAGGGCAACGCTTCTTAAAGGTATTGTACCTAGTATTGCTTAAAAATGAAATGTGAAGTTTTGGCCTTTTGCTACCAACCGTCATAAACTGTTTAGGATAATTAAGAAATGCAAACTAATTCTCATGCAAACGTGTCATTTTGTTAGTTACTATGACAGTCTATCACAATTATTTTTTAAGCTACTCAGAAATCAAGTTGCTAAGAGACAAGCAACATTTGCTTATCTAAATATAAGAAATAGATAGGGCGTCTTCAAAAACCTCAAGAGATCTGCAGAATATGGCATTCAAAGATGTTTTCTTAACTTAAGATTTTTTGATATCGAGACATGTCAGCTCCTGACAGCACCCCCTATTCTACTCCAAGTAGAAGATGAGCATCAAAGAATCTCCAGTGTGAGATGGTTGAATAAGTGGCAAGCCTATCCCTTAGCAAGAAAAAACCCTTGCTTCAACTCTAGACAGAATGCTGTCCAAAAAGGACAAAACTTAGAAGCAGGTAAGTCGACAGCCTAGCTCTGCCAAGACAGGGTAGGTAAGTCCTTCATAATTCCTGCTCTACAATCAATGTCTGTCAGAGAAACGGGGCCAAATGGCTGAAGATTGATGCTGTAATGCATAGAGAGAAAATGGGAAATGTCCAGGAAGCCACTGGTATGTCATTTCTTAGTTTTGGAAGCTGCAGGCCCTGCACTTCCTACATAATCATATATATTTATCTGTCTCAGGTCTCTGAGGTGGTTGAAGAATAGATAGCTAGAGTCTCATAGTTAAATTTTGAGTTGTTTAGGAATCAAGAAGGTGTTCTGGATCTAAAAAGATGTTTTTAAAATTGTGAGGCAAGTTAGTATGAAAGCTGAGTTAGATATAGAACTTTAAACTCATGGAGATGGTTAGATAGTAGAATGTTAAAGTCAGGTGCCAAATACATATGGACTGGACATTGGGAATGTATGCCAAGCCATATAACTCTCATAATTGTGGCCTATTTATTTCTGTTGTTTTGTATTTATTGCTATAAGAGAAAGAGACATTTGTTGGACTGAAAGGGGGAGATGTTGGGAGGAAAAAGATATACCTTAAACTAAAAAAAAAAATGGTAGAGGTCAGGGGGTTGAGGGGGAGGAGGGTGGAAGGGTGGGAATGGAGGGAGGAGTAGGGATGAGATTGTGATTGAGATGTAACTTGAAGAAATAAAAAATAAATTATAAAAAAGAATACTGTACATAATTTTTTCTAGACCAGTTTTACAGATTAATGGAGTTTTTGTTATTGATCAATAAATAATGCCTTGCAGGTCATAGCTCAACCTCAAAGTACTGTAGATTATGAATTTAAACATCATCCTAACCTTCTTGAAGTTGAAACCCCCTTAGTGAATTTAAGTCCTCATTGTGTCTAGTAAGTAGGCTCTTATTGGAGTTTAAGAACCTTGGTCTAAGAATATGCAATTTGATTTTAATCACCTGGAAAGTTCAGAGAAAATTTTAGGTAGATAAAAATAGGACTGTTCATAATCTTGGAGTAGAAATCAGCTGGGAGGAAGTACTTCACCCTTCCCTTTACACTGGGGTAGAATGGTTTGTAGGGATAAGAGTTTTACTCTGAGAACACAGTAGTAATTTCAGAACACAGTAGTAACTTCAGAACACAGGTAATTTGGAGAGTCCTTGGAAAAGTTCTCGGAACCCTCTGTCATCTCCTGTGTAATTCCACTGTGGACAGTTTCTACTATTCTCTTCTCTCTTTTGCATATGGAGAACAAATCCTTTTCTTAAAAAAAAAAAATGTAACTGAGATCACATGAGTGAGTCACTTCTAGAGCCTATAACCTCACTATGACAAGATTCCAAACCACTCACTGTAGCCTTTCAGAACCCACACAGCCATCTCTACGTGCCTTCCTACACTGCCTGCTCTGTTGACTGACTTTCCTTTCTGCACACAGACATCAAACGAACAAACCCCAGTGTATCATACTAGAAGTTGCTTCTGCTTGAAATGCCTCTGCTGTAAGATCCTCATGTCTGGCTCCTTGTTACCTAGGCCTCAACTCAGAATGACAGTTCTTGCCTTTCAGTCACAAGTGGTCAACTCCCCTTCAGTCTAATTTATTTGTCTTCTGTTGAGACCATTTAGTATGGATGTGTTTTTTTGAAATAAATATTTACAACCTTTTATTTCTTTTATGCTCTTTTTATCATTGATGTGAGAGTGACAGAAATGCCTTACTTGTTCAACTTAAAGATCCTCAGTGTTAAGAACAGGTTTTAGAAGATACTGCGATGATTTTACACACTCAGAAACTTCATTCAGTACCAAGAAAGACATTATCTTATTCAGAAATGACTGTTTCCCCACAGAGACTTTTACATACACAAGAGGAATGGATCCTTAAAAATGACTTGTCTAACTAGCATATATACTGCGTTTCTCCTTAATGATTACAGTTATTTGCTCTCTAGAGTAATTTCCCAGACCCTGATTTAAAGAGTCTATACACAATGATGACAATTTGCATTCCTTATTTACCATCCTTGCCTCGTTGACTTTCGCCACAGTAAGCAGATGAAAAGTCCTTAACTACATATGTGGCATTCAACCTTCAGTGTCACAAGCAACAGAAATTCTGCTATACTATTCAGACAACCACCTGAAATTGCAATTCACAGCAGAGACAGTGACAAGGGACCCAGAGCCTCAAAAAAAAAAAAAAAAAAATGAAGTTCTCTCTGCTACTGTGTATGTGCCCGTCTAAGCTGGAGGGTATTTCTGGAGTCAGAACTTAGAGACTGCTTCATCTCCCCATGCATATCCACTACATCGTTTGCATCCTTTCCCCCTGATATGAGGCATCAAACAGGATTCCACACACTATGGAAAAATTCAACATGGAGGATGAAGTTCTGGGAAACTTGTTCCTCATTCTTGTCATGCACTCATTGGATTAAGGGCAGCAATTGTTGTGCAGCAGTGGTCTGTGGCTGTCTCCATCCTTTCCATAAAGTAGAAGCAACTGTTACATAAGTTTAGTGGAAAATAAACCTCTGTTGACATTTAAGAATGAGTCCATCTTGTCATTTTTACTGGCAAAGTTGTGGAATAAGGGGGAAAAAAAGGAGCCTTCTTATGCTGTGGTTTGGATCACAGAAAATAATGCCACTGAAAAGAAGACATTCCACATTAAATATGTGCAATTCGTTACTGATTCAGGATGACCTTAACTGTCCCATGTTAAAGAAAGACTACTATTTTTTATTAGAATGAGTATTAGCTCAAAGGAAATGCAGTAATTAATAGTTCTCAGTAAACTGATCTTTGATCTCAGTCACAGAAAATGCAGAAAATGGGATTAAGTATGTGTGTTGTTAACTGTTGCTTCTATTTTTACTAAGGGGCACAACCTTTACTATTTGGTTTCTTGCCATATGAGGAAATGAGGAAAATTAATGCCACATGACACTGTCTTGGGAAAAATTATCAGAGTCAGATATCTAAGTGACCTACTGCTGAGGCCCAGAAGTTATCATTTACAGGAAACAAAAGAACACACACACACACACTTATGCACACACATACACACATTTATACACACACACTTATACACACATACATATACATTTGTATATACACACTTACACACACATACACACACTTATACAGGCATACAAACACACACTTTAGAATATAAGTAGGACAGAAAAAGCTGCAACCATGAACGTCAATCTTGAGTTAAGTATGACTGAATATACATTCTCATGTCCTGTGGTTTAAAGGACAGACCTCGGATTCTCTATGAAAGATGAGATAAAGTTAACTAATAGGTAGGCTCTAAACTGTACCATGACACTTATTCATTCATAACCAACATTTCTATTATTTCTGCATAGAGAATATTTATCCCCGAATATTTTCACTATATTTGAATCGCTCCCTTTATTGGTTTATTCTTTAAAGCAATCATGGGAACATATTCCATGAATTTCATTGATTACCTAGACAGTAAATATTAGATATACTTGAGGAAATCATTTGTCTTCATAAGCGTAGATACTTGATGTTCAAACAATATATCATCTTCTGAAAACTGTATTTTAGTACAACATTTCATGGTGGGATTAATAGCCCATAATCTATTTGAACCTGCAATAGTCACATATCTGAAATCAGATATGAAAGACCAGCAGATGTGTACCCAGTTAGAAGTGCATTAATCAAGTCTATAAATGAGTTTTCCTGTGAAACACAGATACATATTTGAGAAGGAAGGGACCACAAGTGAGCAGAAATTAAAATGTCTATATTGTGTAGTGGAAAGCTGCATGATTTTCTATCAAGGTATATCTGGCTTTGCTTTGATATGCAGTGAACACACACACACACACACACACACACACACACACACACACACACATGTCCATACATACATTCATTCACATGTACACACACATACTTATACACACAGGTAAATACCACATGCACACACATGTATACAAGTATGCATTCACATATACATAAGTACTGATACACACAAAAACATACACATACACACATACACATTAAGATGTACACACATACAGATACACACACACACACACATTTCTCTAGGAGCTCTCCCTCATTACCACCAATAAGGTAACTTTAGTTAATAACACACTGGCATGTTAAAACGTAGCTGGGAGAAATATCAGCTTCACTAAATACAAGCATAGTTTTTAAACAATAGACCAAACATTATCAACTACAAAGTATGGCACAATGACACAGTGGTTAGGACACCAGTGGATACTTCCAAGTGTATTAACTAATAAAAGTGTACATGATGACTTTTTGTCACTATATTTCTCAACTTTTACCATGACTGTTTTTTGAGTATTGTATGACTAATACGTCTAACTTACTTTAATAAAAAAGGCATCAGGTACAGTATTATGGAGAAATACCAACTGAATGAGTGCAAAATAATCTAGTAGATGAAAACAGAATTAACCTGTCAAAATCACAAAGAAAATATTAAGACTGTTGATTCAAATTATTCCATTGACTGAGTCCCCATTCCAACTTAGAAAGATTATAGGTGTTAGACTTTTCTAAATCAATATACCAATTTAGTCAGCATCCAGGTATCCAGAATCTATTGCATAATCATCAAACGGATTTAAAATGTCTCTCATACTTCTTGCAAGAAATACTGTACTTGTACAGTTCACACAGACAGTGGTTCTGATGAAGTGACATTGACTCCACATGCTGGTGTATGCCAGGAATAGAGCTTGTCTATAATCTGAACATCTGTGGCAAGAAATGTTTCCTACTACAGCAATATCACAGAATCCATAAATCTATCTTGAACGTAAGCAGAGATATGTTACATCACTTTATAGTAAAGTCATGCTCATTACCATATCAAAATTACTAATAAGGCAAATCTTATTATGAGTTAAGAAACACATAATCATGCGCATACTAACTTAATTTTATTTTTGATAAAATGAATGTCAGTACAATGGCTTCTTTGGTAATCCTTACCAAAGGACTGATGGGAGCATTGGTAGAAAAGATGAATAATGTTGACAGCCCTCCTCTCAGTTCAGACTGAATTCTCTCTTATTTCAGGAAAAATTTTTATTCTGCTCATTGTTCTCAAAAGAACTATTCTTATTCAATAAATAAAATATTGTTTAAAAATAACCTTTTCTTCTATATCAAGATACAAACATAGTTATCTCTTCAGGAAATTTAGAACTACCCCACCGTGTGTGTGTGTGTGTGTGTGTGTGTGTGTGTGTGTGTTCATGCAGGAGTTGTTTCCTTCTACCAGGAGGGTCCTAAGGGTTGAACTTACATCATCAGATTTGTCAGCAACAGCCTTTGCCCGCTGAGCCATCTCTTAGGTCCCTGCAAGTTTAGATCCCTATCAAAGGTAGAGAATCTCCTGTCTTTTGAACTCTAAAGCTTCCTATATCAGATAAGCAGAGGAAATGAATAACTGATCACACTGAGGAGACAAGATTGAGAGTATTAAGAAAACCACTAAAAGGTATCCTGTTCCACTTTCCCAGATTTCAAGCTATAATATAGAGCAATAGTAATAAAAACAAAATGAATATAGAAACAGACCAGTTGATCAATGGAATCGAATTGAAGATGCAGAAATGAACCCACACACCTGTGGTCACTTAATTTTTGACAAAGAACCCAAAACCCTACAATGGAAAAAGGACAGCATCTTCAACAAATGGTGCTGGTCTAACTATATGTTGACATGCAAAAGAATGAAATTAGACCCATACTTATCACCTTGTACAAAACTTAAGTCCAAGTGGATCAAAGACCTTAACATTAGGCTGCTCACACTAAATCTACTAGAAGAAAAAGTGGGAAAAACCCTTGAACTCATTGGTACAGGTGACAACTTCATGAACAGAAGACCAACAGCTCAGGACCTGAGACCAACAATCAATAAATGGGACCTCACTAAACTGAAAAGCTTCTGTAAGGCAAAAGACACTGTCATTCGAACAAAATGGCAGCCTACAGACTGGGAGAAAATCTTCACCAACCTCACATCTGACAGAGGGCTAATATTCAAAATCTACAAAGAACTCAAGAAATTAAATGCCAAGAAATCAAATAATCCAATCAAAAAATGAGAAATAGAGCTAAACCGAGAAGTCACAAAAGAGGAATCTCTAATAACCAAGAGACACTTGATGAAATACTCAGCATCCTTAATCATCAGAGAAATGCAACTTAAAATGACTCTGAGATTCCATCTTACACCTGTCAGAATGGCTAAGATCAAAAACCCAAATGACAGCACATGGCTGGCAAGGTTGTGGAGAAAGGGGAACACTCCTCCATTGCTGGTGGGAGTGCAAACTTGTACAACCACTATGGAAATCAGTCTGGCGATATCTTAGAAAAATTGGTATAGCTCTACCTGAAGACCAGCCATACTATTTCTGGGTATACATCCAAATGATTCCTCACCAAACCACAAGGATGTTTCCTCATGTATGTTCATAGCGGTCTTATTTGTAATAGCTAGAAACTGGAAACAATCCAGATGTCCGGCAACGTAGGAATGGATAAACAAACAAACAAACAAAACTGTGGTACATCTACACAATGGAATACTACTCAGCCATCAGAAAAATCATACAATTTTCAGGCAAATGGATGGAACTAGAGAAGCTCATCCTGAGTGAGTGAACCCAGACTCAGAAGGTTGCATATGGCATCTATTCACTTATAATCGGATTTTAGCCATATAGCACAGGATAACTATACTACAACCAACACACCAAAAGAAACAGGAACATTGATTTTGTTACCTGTTAAAGAGACACTTTGCCCTAGTAGTACTGACATGTAGGCCCCCAGGACATGAGGAAAGTCTTAGCCCTCATATGACTACTGAACTGGGGCAGGGGACTGATATGTAGGGACACTCCACTCTGGAGGAGTAGGACAGAAGGGAGAGGGGGTAGAGGGTGGGAGGGTGCGACTGTCAGGGATGGAAAGAGAGCACAGTGATGGAGACGTAATTAGAAGTAATAAATAAACATTTTTTAAAAAGTATCCTGTTCTATTCCTTCCCTCTATTAATTATGTGCTTATTACCTTTGGTTGATAACATATTTCTCAGCATGTTATGACAATTGGATAGTAATACATGAATACTATGTGTCTATCATATAACCATATAAACACACATGCATTCATTTTGTCAGTAGTTTAGAGTGAGTCAAAAAAAATCTTTAAATACTAGTGTGCAGATAAGTGGCTTTCAGATCCAGCTGGCTGTGAATACTTACATGGGCTAGGCTGTGTCTAGGGTCTGTACACAGTGATAATTAAGGTGGAAGGTCTACACTCTCTTTGAAATTAGATTTGATTGCAGGGTGTAAATAACAAACAAAATAACTCTATAACCAATAAATTCCAAAGAGTGCTACAGTGAAATTTAAAAGGGGAACAGAGCATCATTGTGCACCTCAACCTTTAATGTGAACCAAATTCACCTAGAATACAGAACTGGAGCTTTGCTGCCACTGGGTGCTGGCAGATGTCACTAAAGCAGTAGACATGTGGGCGCAGTTAAACATGGAGGGTGTCTGGTCCCAAGCTAGATCTACTGAACTAATGAATTAGTAAGATGCTCTGTGAGTCATTCACATATTAAAGCTTGAAAAGAACTATGATAGGTTGCTGCAGCATTGGTAGTAACAGGAGCTAAACATACAGTTACTTATTCACAGTGAGTCCTTGTGGGCTGACTGTATACTGCATTTGAAGGCTGATAAAAGATCTGGTCAAAGCTGTAGAGGGTTCAGCCTTACAAACTGAACTTCTTTAAAGCTCATCTCATTCCTTACAGTATATATCTCCTGAGTGCAGTGAAATGCCATCTAAAATAGTTTTAAATGAAGACAAGGCACTGATTTTGTGACAACATAAGCAATGTAATCAGTTTTAAGTGCTATGCCAATTTCCACAAAAGAGCTAAATCCTAATATTGACAAAAAAAATCCAGATGCTTAAGAACCCTCGGCTTCTACAAGATGTCAAACTATCTCATAGGAAAAGGTCTGGAGGCAGAATAGGTAGGTTCAAGTGGGAGGTGTCTTCTAGTCCTGCAATTTACAATGCAAGGCCTGATTCATGTTTCCTTACCCTTTCAAGGCCTTTTAAATACCTTTTCAATAGCCTTATTCTGAAAATGAGGTTCATAGTGTCTTATAAGTGTTTAATATCCAAAGACCTAATCTCTTTCTAACATCTGATGTGATTCTCTGAGTAACTAAGGTATATATTGTCGCCACCTTTCTAAAGAAGAAGAAATGAGGTGTAGTCGACATCTTTTAAACCTAGACTGTAGAGCTCAAGTTCGATTATAGAAAAAAATGAGCAGCTTCCACAGAATGAGCTCTTGCTTTCAGCTTAGTCTCATGCATGTTTTTGTTGGTGTATGGTGACATCACATCATCCTTCATTCCCAGCTCCATTTTTTCCTTTTTTTCTTCTCTCCTTTAACAACCATAAACATTAATGAACAATGTAAAGAAAAAAGGACTTTGGTATTTAACCCCTAGTTCCCCAGCCCCCAGTAGAAATGAACCGGGTTAGAGTAATGCTGACCTCTCAGGGAGCAAGAGCCAACACAGATAGCACCTCAAGGAGCACACAGTAATCTCATTGTGCCCTGACCTGTTTGTTTTTTGTTTTTTGTTTTTTGTTTTTTTTTTAGGACAAATAAATATTGCACTGATAGTTAATCAACACTCTTGATCCCTGATCTCCACCCTCGGAGGTTTTGCTTTCGTGGGAGTATATTGTAAATAGAAATTCCAGATTGGATCTGGCTCAGGTGATCTAAAGACCATGGTATTCGATATAGTAGAGAGAAAGAATGGGCAAATTAAAGAAAGAGGAGAATGTTAGAGAAGGTGGGAGAAGAGCATTGAAAGCAATATGACAACGAAAGGAATGGCAGCCCTGAGAAACATAGCTCCTTGTGTAAGGCAATACCCTTTTACTAGTCCATAAATTATAAAATGGCAACATTGGTTAGCCAAGAGGTCTCACAAACAATACCTATATATACAGACATAACATTTTAGGGAGCACAGCAATCTGTAATACACTTCAGAAAGATAATTTTGAATACTAATTCAGTACAATAGTTATTTAGCCCAAAGGCCTAATACTACTACAGCAACTTCTGTAAATATAATATGGTGAATGCTCAAATGAGAAATGTCTCACATATGTTCCTGTATCTGAACACTTGGTTCCCAGGTTGGAGGTATTTTTTGTGAAGATTATGGAACCTACAAAAGTAGAACCTAGCTAGAAGAAGAAAGGAAGGCTTATAGAGTTCATAGACAAGCCCTTCTAATTCAAGGACAGCTTCCTGCTCCTCCTTGTAGATATGAACTCTAAGCCTGCTGCTCTGACTGCTTGCTGTCATGCCTTCTCCAGGATTATGTCCTCTCAGTCTGAGAAACACACACCAAAATAAGTTCTTTGTTCCATAACTTGATTTTTGGTTATGACATATGATCACAGAAACAAAAAAGTAACTAAAAACATATAGACTTTAAGAATGAACAAAAATTGTAATGCACTTAGAAAAAAAACATTTAAATATTAATCCCTGTGTAAAGTCTTATGTCCCTCCCTACTCAGAGCTTCAGAAGACTAGACTACCCCATTAATGATTACGGACTGGCGAATACCATTAAAATATCAGTATCAACCGCCCACAACATTGATATCTTGTACATTATACATGATATGTAGTACTCTGGGGATTAATTATTCTGAGAACTCAAGGTCTTTGAAGAAGTGTGTCTTTTCCAAACCAATTAGCTATCTCCACGGGACCAAAGACCCATGGGCCATAGTTTATAGCATTATGAAGGGCCTGACAGATTTAGCTGACGTTGTTGCCCCACTGTCCCAGGTCTGGAGGGCAGGACAGTAAACAGTGGGGATTTCCTTTACACTGAGTATCATCCAGGTGACCTGCTGGCAAGAGCCACATGGTGCATATGCCTAAGAGCCTGAGCACAGAGAGCATGAGGTTCTTGTGCTCACACATAAGCGCCAGAATAACCAGGAATATTAAACACGCTGGATGATCTCCTCAACAGAGATGTTTAACCCTTTCTCCACCTGGAAATCTGGGAATGGATCTGGTTAATTACCTGGTGACCTGTGCTATTTATAGGACCGTGGCACATCAAAATCACCCAGTCTATCATTCTTGTTTATCCCAGTCTCTTCCTCCCTAGACACTTATCTCAGTCAATAAAATCCATCCTTATGGGAGATGTCACTTATATTTTACAACATCTTCTACGTTTTCTGTAGGGCCAGGCCTCTCCTGATGCCCACAGGATTTTTTTTCCTATGCCATTCCCCTAGACCCTTATCTTGAGCATTGTTTCTGAGTCAGCATAACTCATCTTTATGAAAAAGGCCACAAGTACTCTGTAAAGAGTTTCAGTGGAAACATGCCTTGAGCCTTGTAAAGGTTAATTAACACAGGATTGAGTTAAGCATCATCTGGAGACCTTTTTCCAAAATTGTGCTGTACCTAAATATACCTAAAATAAAATGCCTGTGGCAAGACACTAGAAATTTAAAACAACATTAGCTACTGAGCTGTGTTGAAGTGTATTTCCTTCTTGCCTCACAAGGATTGCTACTCTCCTGGTGGCTCTGGCGTTTACAGAGATCCACAACACCCGAATGGGCCTTAGAGTGCTAAGAAAACTGCACCAGATACTGGGAAACCTCACAGAGCCCGGGCTCTCATTGTCTTCTCATTTTGCTTCAGATGCTTGGAGGCTGCAATTCCTGAAGCCTAGCTTTCTAGTTAGAGTTTTCCTCTGAGGTCTTTCTGAGCTGACACAATCTAAAGAGGCCAGAAAACTTTGACAAGGGGTAAGTTGTACATGAGTAGCCTCTACGAATGCAAATGTAACACCAGAAAGTTTGAGGAAGCTCTAGTGAGTCTCCTAATATAAGCAGATCTAATTTATGCAGCTTTCCTCTGTTTTTCCATTGTTTTCCACTGTTAGATGTGGAATACAGTTGGCCACTTACGCACCTCAGCATGTGATATCTAAAGGCCCAATTCAGGTATCTCAATTACTCCTCACAAATTGTTCTCAGTTTCATTTCACAGGCATAGGCGTGATACGGTGATGTTATGGATTCTAAATTTTAATTAAGCTGCTCCCAGAAGACTACTTGGTGTACATCAAGTACTGCTGTGTCACCTTATTTGTTAACCATTGTCTCTGATTGGTTGAATACATGCTGAGGCCTGAGATTGGGCAAAGACAGAGGTCTGTAGGTGGGACCAAGGTGTGTGGGCTTCTGAAGCAGAGAGGTTCATGGGTAGAAGCCTCCAGAAAAAGAGAAAAAGCCAGAGGAGCAGAAAGGAGGACACATGCCATGGGTTAGAGAAAAGAACCTCATTCCATGAGGCCTGGAACACTGGCATAGCATAGAGAATAATAGCCCAGGGGACCTATGTATATATGGGGTCATATTTGGGGAATAGAATTAAGGGCTAGTTTAGATGGGCTAAGATTGCACAATCCAGGCCAAGGCCTGTTAAAATCCATCAGGTAGGTGTCTGTGTGTTCATTTATAATGGCAGGTTAAGGATTAACACCACTGACCAATTAACCATAATTTAAATAGTGGCAAATAACTTAATTAAATATTTCTACACAAGTGAGATGGCACACGGCAACTTGCAGGAGGTGCCACACTGTGACTCGCTGTGTTCCTTGGCCTGGGCCACCTTTAACCAACCACTGTACCATATCTCCACATCATGGAGGGCCATGCAAAAAATGTTACAGCAAAGCACCAGACATTTTTAATGATGAAAATGGAACATTTTCCACGAGATATATTTTTGCAGGGGCTTGCCTTGGGATTGAAAAGAGATGATATACAGTCACATTAGTTGTGTAGATTGTTTAATATTTCAGATAAGTAAAGCGTAGGTGAGTGTATGGGAATCTGGGACAGTGCACTATGGTTTGTGTAAAATGTTAACTGAAAAATTGAGGCAAGTACTTGTACACGTCTGGTAAGGTAAATTGGGAGTGGGAAGGAAATATAAGGAGAAGAAAGAAAGCCATGCAAGTTATCAAAATGAAACTGCTGATGGAGTGCTCCCCAGGAGGTAGCAAGAGAAATTTGGTTGCTGCTGAATTTAAAGGAGAAATTAGGATGCTCGCATATGGAGCTCAGCTTCAGGGAAGCATGTCTGTAGGGAGTGGAGAGAAAGGAGTGATAGCACAGAGGCAGAAAGAGCCGTCATAAGCACAAGACAGGACTCCAGAACAAGCAAGACGGACTACTGTATTTTCAGTAATAAACATGTCCTCTACCTGCATTTTCCTCAGGCTGTCACACAAAGACAGCCACAGTGCAACATGACATCAGCTCCTCCAGTTTCCCCACACACAGGTTGAACAAGTCATGTTGGACTTAGCCATTCTTGTGCGCTGACACAAGACTAAGGACAGCATCTTCTTCTGAGGGCAGGCCAGAGCCCTGGGGTAAGGCCTGCTCACATTGGACCTTAAGTTCCCTATGGCTCATGCTACAGTGCAACACTGTCTCCCTTCTCACTCCACTGTCCATCACATACACGTTTTTTGCAGGTGCTGCAGCTCCTAGGACTTGACACCTGAACAACACTGACCACAGACAGTCCTGTGCTCTCACCCCACTGGAAGTTGTCAGATATTTAAACAGGGAATGCATTGCTTTATAAAACAAACAAACAAAATACACCAGTGCAAAAAAAAAAAAGTCAAAAACAATGTCTTTTGTGGTAAAAGAGATGGTTAGGAAAGAAAGACACATTCTCATTTATATACTTATTGTCCAAAGCATATGTCTTGCAATGATATCACTCAAATAACGTTTCTTCTACTTGGCAAAAACAGGTCGTATAGGTGGAGTGATCTCACATCTTAATTTGTCCAGAATAATCTCATTTAAACAATACCGTTATTATGTCTTAAGTGTTACAATTGGGAGGAAAATATGATTAATTTAGTTATGGAAGAAAAATTATATATTTGGTAAGAAAATTATATTATGGAAAAATTGAAGTATTCTTTTTTATTTCTTATTTATTTATTTGTATACTTGTTTTGTATTTACTTTTTAAATATTTTTATTACTTCAGGTTATATCTTCATCATAGAGCCCTCTTTCCACCCCTCCAAGTTCCGCCCTCTCACCCTCTACTCCCATCCCTTCCATACCACTCTTCCAGAGTGGAGTGTCCCTACATAACAGTTCCTTGCCCTGCCCCAGTTCAGCAGTCATATAAGGGTCAAGAGCCTCCTCATACACTGGGGACTTACAAGGCAGCACCACTAAGGCAAACTGTCTCACTGACAGGTAACAAAGTCTATGTTCCTTTGGTGCATTGGTTGTAGTATAGTTATCCTGTACCATATGGCTAAAATCCAATTATAAGTGAATAGATGCCATGTGCATCCTTCTGAGTCTGGGTTAGCTCACTCAGGATGAGCTTCTCTAGGTCCATCCTTTTGGCTGCAAATTGCATGATTTTGTTGTTTCTGATGGCTGAGTAGTATTCCATTGTGTAGATGTACCACAGTGTTTTTTTTTTTTAATTCATTTCTCTGTTGAGGGACATCTGGGTTGTTTCCATTTTCTAGCTATTACAAATAAGGCTGCTATGAACATAGATGAGGAAACATCCTTGTGATTTGGTGAGGAATCATTTAGATGTATACCCAGAAGTGGTATATCTGGGTCTTGAGGTAGACCTATTCCAAGTTTCCTAAGATATGGCCAGATTGATTTCCATAGTGGTTTTACAAGCTTGTACTCCCGCCAACAATGAGGGGTGTTCCCCTTTCTCCACAACCACACCAGCATGTGCTGTCATTTGAGCTTTTGATCTTAGTCATTCTGACAGGTGTGAGATTAAATCTCAGAGTCTTCTTAAATTGCATTTCTCTGATGATTAAGGATGTTGAGAATTTCTTCAAGTGTTTCTCAGCCATTAAGGATTCCTCCTTTGTGAATTCTTTGTTTAGCTCTGTTCCCCATTTGTGGATTGGATTATTTGGTTTCTTGGCATTTAATTTCTTGAGTTCTTTGTGTAAATTTTGGCTATTATCCCTCTGTCAGATGTGGGTTGGGGAAGATTTTTTTCCCAATCTGTAGGTTGCCATTTTGTTCAAATGACAGTGTCTTTTGCCTTACAGAAGCTTTTCAGTTTCATGAGGCCCCATTTATTGATTGAAGTACTCTTAATTGTCAGTGAACATAAGAAAGCCAAGAACTTTCTGCTGGATGAAGTACAGAATCTCTAGTCAACAAAAGGTGAGACCCTTCCAGAAAATTAAGTATCAGAAGCACAGAGAAAAGCTTGTTGAAATTCATTGTCATCATTAATAGTGAGAAAATTTATAGACCATTCTTCTCATAATTTTTAAAAACAATTTTCCTAGGCCAAAATATCTTGCATTGCCTCAATTGTGCCTGAATCATTTGCTGTTGCACATGTTACCCAACCTCAAGAGTTAAAAATCAAGCCATCAATAAATATTTACTTAGTGTCTATATACATAAGACCTAAAACATGTTAGATTCACTATAATAAAGCACCCTTATTTTTGATGCACATACTATGTTATGAAAGGAACCCCATGTCCCAGAATTCTTGCAAAGATAAGAACTTCTTGATAGCTGCCCAGACTTACCCTGATGATACTGCTCCAGGGAGGTAACATCTTTTCTGCTCAGCCTTAAATCCTTTGAACTTTCACTAACTCATGAAACAAGGCAGGGTCACAGAAATGAACAAAGAAATGCTTTTATTCAAATGATCCGTGACTGAAATATTTTCATAGTTTATTATCCCTCTATATCCAGAGAGATAAGCAAGTCACAGATAGGACAATAGCAATAACATTTAAGAAGAAAAAAAAAGCATCATTATAGCTACAGCAGATAGTACTTTTTCAAAAGGCTAATGAAAGTACAACCTAGTCACATGATGTCTTTATAAAAAGGAAAAGAAACAAAACACAGAACGTGAAATGGCTGTTAATAGCTTCGATTTCTGGAGCAGGATAATTCGAGAAAGCAGCAGAGGAGCAAGTGATCTGAGTTGGGTCTACGTGGTGGGAGTGATGGCAAAGGTGATTAGTTGTTCAGTGATTCTTCTCTTTCCCTTCATTATCTTTCCATCCCATCACAACTGCTCATGGTGTAGAGCTCAAAGATTAATGACAATAGCTAGCTCTTAGGGAATTAAAAAAAAATCTAAAGCATTGCTACTACACTTGTTAAAATGTATCAGGAAGTCAGGGAGGGCTAAAATGCTTGTTATATACTGACCATCATAATGCCTACAGCCTCTGTCAACATAACAGACAACTTCATACTTGAAAACAGTACCAGAAACACATCAAGCCTGCTTTCATTGCAGCAGTGTCTCTTGGCTTCGTTCCCTAAATTAGTCAAGAGTTCTGGTGAATTAAGTTCAGGTCTTCTGGTGAATTAATTCTAAGTTGAAATATGCATATTCCCAAAATGCCACATCCAGTTCAGGCAGGTGTGAACGCTGATTAGATTTACAGCATCAGAGGCATTTTATCCAAAAGGATAATTCATGTAAGTTCTATGTTAATTTATTGGCCATCTATAAAACATAAATATAAACACCACACCTGGCATTTCTTCATACTTGTGCAGAGAAAATAGTGATCAAGAAAGTCGTATACTAGCCAGGCAGTGCTGGGGCATATTCCCCATTTTTATTTTTTCAAGTTTTTATTCTTTTTTTAAATTTATTTTTTTATTTCTTTAAGTTACATCTCAATCACAATCCCCTCCCTACTCCCCCCTCCAGTCCCACCCTTCCACCCTCCTCCCCCTCAACTCCCCAACCTCTACCCTTTTTTTTTCAGTTTAAGGTATATCTTTTCCCCCCAACAGCTCCCCCTTTCAGTCCAACAAATGATTCTTTCTCTTATAACAATAATTACAATACAAAACAACAGAAATAAATAGGACACAATTATGAGAGTTATATGGACTAGCACACATTCCCAATGTCCAGTCCATATGTATTTGGCACCTGACTTTAACATTCTATTATCTAACCATCTCCATGAGTTTAAAGTTCCATATCTAGCTTGCATCACAATTTTAAAAACAACTTCTTATATCCAGAACACCCTCTTGATTCCTAAACAACTCAAAATTTAACTATGAGATTCTAGCTATTCTTCAACCACCTCAGAGACCTGGAGGGATAAATATATATGATTATATAGGAAGTGAAGGGCCCGCAGCTTCCAAAACTAAAAAGGTGCATGCCTTTAAACCCAGCACTTGTGAGGCAGAGGCTGAGCTCCGGGTCAGTCAGGGTTACAAAGAGAGACCCTATCTGAACAGGCCCCTCTCCCCCAAAAGAAAGTCATACGCTATATAATATGGGGAGACTGATTTGGGGTGCAGTAATTCAACAATACCTTCCAGAATTATCTAACACAACAACTTCAATGAATTTAGTGAAAAGAATTGTTTCCTGTTACTAGTGGAGAAGATTTGGTGAGAAAAGCTGAAGTAATAATGTGCAAAGCAATAAAGACTTATAAATTAGATGAGGCAGCCCATGGAATATGTCAGTGGCAGCTGGATATGTTATATATAGTGATTTATAGCGTATAAAGCAGCAGTGTAAAAGCTGGAGCTGAAGTCCAAAAGTAATTTTAATAAATGTCATCCTATCTATATTTATACCTGTGTTTATATCTTTATGTGTATTTGTATCTACATCTGCAGATATATCTTTAGCTACATGAGATAAAATACAGCAATGTTTACTGGCCTTAACAAAAAATTCACACCAAAAGCTAACTATTGATAGTATGTATCTGTTAATATAATATTAAGATAGATTTGTAAAGGGTATTAAGCTATGGAAAATCACGTTTTTACAATCATCTGAGAAGTATTCAATTGCTGCATTAGCCAATGAAGAACAGATAGAAACTTTCAAAAGTACTGATCCTGATACAGAACAAAACTGTTGAAAGGAACATAAAGTATCATAGATGAATACATATATATAATACACATTTAAATAAAATATACATGTTCAGACTCAGATATACACACATACATATTCTACAACCTTTTTTTGTAAAATATTTTAATTCAAGTAATTTCAGTAAAGTTTTCTCATCATGTTATAATGAATTTGTTATATAAAAAAAAGAAGCCAGATCATTAGGAGGAATTATATGACTCTTCTTTCATATGATGCAATAATTCTTAGAATTATTAGTGTGATTTAAATTTAAACAGAAGCTTCCTAAAGAGCTTTTCTGCCAAAGAATCAGTCTAGTTTATCCACTTCTCATGCTAAAATATTCTTTTCTGGGTGTGGCCAAGTCCAATGAAACAAAACAAGAAAATTTCCTTCTACCCAATTAATGCACTGAATATTCTTTCTGACAAGTAAGTTTTCATCTATTTCCCAGAGTATATGATTTTTTTGCCCTTTTATTCTGCTTTTCTACATGAATCAAAATGCTACCTTGTCAAATGTCACAGTATAAGGAATAGTAAATAATTTTGAATCCATTGTTTTTTGGTTAGAAATTTCCTACAAAAAAAACGACATTAAAAAGTAGTGTGCTTTGTGAAATAATATAAAGCAAAGAATGAAGGTCTTTCTCAGACACACTCAGTCTATGTAGAATTGTCACTAAAAGAAAACATGCTTACAATACACTCTTACCTATATAATACCACTCCCCAAGGCCATTAGTCATAGTTAATCATTTCGTTGTCACCTTGAGGATGGTTTCAATACTGACTTTTGTTGTATTCCATCATAAAGGTGTCAATCGCCAAATTCCTTTTATTTTATTCCTTTTTATCCTGACAGCCTTCTGCCCTGTGGCCAACATCACAGCACAGCACAGCCACAGTAATAGCCCAATATTTAACAAAAGCAGCTAGCATCTATGCATATGCACTAAACCTCATCTCAATTTCCCATTTAATCTTTATAAAAATCTTGAATAGATGCAAACAAACAATCATAGCACTATCACTATAATAAAAGTTACGCCAGCAATGCCAGTCAACAGTCTCCACGCCTGTACATTTGTACACAGTTTGTTTGATTGAGGCTAATGTGTAGACAGTTTGTTTGATTGAGGCTAGCATTTATATGTTTTCTTCTCAAGTGGGGAAAATGAGACACAAAAGGGTATCACACTTCTGCCCTATGGAATTCCACACTGCTCTCCATGGTGAGATGCTGAAAAGCTTGCCATCCCCAAAGTGGGCTCAGAATAACAATGTATCATGTCACGTAGGATTAACATTTGGATTCACATTTACCCTTTAAGTGCCTGTGTGAACATCCTATAAAATCCTTATATTGTAGTCCTCAGAGAACACGAGATGGAAACACACATGAAACATAAGAATTATAATTCTTGCTAGATTTATAATCACATAGTACAATTAGGCAATCAGTTTTTATCTGATGTTGGAAGTTTTTTCTAACTTCAACTGAGCACCTTTTTTTAGGGCTTATATCAGTAGCAGAGAAAGACACGGGTCCTCACTGGATTTGTAGCAGTGATATTGAACACCTGAGGCTGAAACTTCTCTGAACTTTATGCATTGACTGCATGGCAATGAGTCAGTAGGGAATTGCATTAAGAGCAATGAAAGGATCACTGAAATGTTTTGCATGTCATGCTGGCATAGCTCCTAATAATTCCCCTCAGAAATCTCTGTAATCTGCACTAGAAATTGCACACTATTAAACTTCAATATATCACAGTGGTCTTTCTCTCTTTAAAGCTACACATTTCAGGATAGATCACACAGTTCCTTTTTGCAGTCTTCTAGAAGATAAAAAGCATGCACTTTGTGTTAAAAGAAGGCCTTTCTGGTTATCTTAGCAGTTTATTATTTTACATAACAAAAGGTTACACTTGGTTTTCCTTTAAACCTACAATCAAGTATTCAGAACCCTAGCATTTGTTTTATTTTTCTGAAAAAAAACCCTGAGCTGCTTAATGAGAACATTTACTGCCTAAACAAAACACATTTCTTTTAGTCTTTTCAAAGGCAGTAGGAGAAAGGCCCAGGCTGTGTGATGACTACCATTAGGGTGCAGTGATATTCTTCGGCCTTTATTTAATCACCATCATCAGAGGCCTTACCAGGTGTCCAGTGGTGGCAGTAGCTTATTTGTGCTCTAGCATTATATTTCATCCTCTCTTATGGCCGGGAGAAAGCTGGCATGGTCAGTGGGAACTTCCAAACAAGAATCTGTAACCGAACTTTTAAATTATTATTTATTTAACTCTTATTTATTTATTACTAAATTCACTTATAACAAACACCAACAATTTCTTAACTATTAATCCTATAAATTCCTACAACCCCTTTAACCTATCCACTAAACCTATTGATAATCATAACAACTACTTTCATACCCTTTTAGAATGATACAGTCTCTGGGGCAGGTCCTCAGTCGTCAGGAAACCAGTCTCGGGGGTAGACTCTTTAACGCACTTAGCAGTCCTTTTTCTGGATCTCTCAGACGCAGGTTCGTCAGGGTAAATTGCTATCGAAGTCTCACTTTATTTTTTTATTTTTTTTTATTTTTCTATCAAAGAAAGCATTTAATTGAGTTTACAGTTCTAGAGGGTTAGAGTCTATGAGGGCAGAACAAAAGTATGGCAGCAGAAACAGCTGAGAGCATGCCTCTCCAACCACAAACAAGAGACAGCACTCTGAAAATGGCATGAAGTCTTTTAAAACCTCAAACCTCACCGGCCAGTAATACATCTTCTCTAACAAGGCCACACCTTGTAATCCTTCTCAAATAGTTCCAGCAACCCACGATGAAGTATTCAAACATAAGAGCTTATAGGGGCCATTCTCACTTAAACCTCCTGTCTTAGTTAGGGTCACTATTGCTGTGATGAAACACTATGACCAAAACAACTTGGGAAGGAAAGGGGTTATTTGTCTTACAGTTCCACACTTTAGTCCATCATTGAAGGAAGTCAGGACAGGAACTCAAACAGGGCAGTGACCTGGAGGCAGGAGCTGATGCAGAAGCCATGGAGAGGTGATGTTACTGGTTTGCTCCCGAAGTCTCACTTTAAATAAGGCTTGAGGCTTTCTTCTCTCTGGGAGACCTCAGCGTCTGTAGGCCACCTTACTTCCTTCGTATCAGCAACTCTGCCGTTCTGCCTCAGTCTTTAAAGCTGGCCACAGTTCCGTTCAGGCCACTGTTCGGACAGGTCAAACCCCTCTAGGCAAAAGCTGAGCCACAGGGTTTAGTCCTTGGCCTTTTGCTGTCTTGCCGGGGCTTTCTCTGCTCACCAGCTTCCTTCTGCCTCAGGGAGATCTGGCCATTGGTCTACCAGAACTTTCTCCAGCAGGACTCTCGGAGCTCTCTCATATCGGGGACCCTTAGCACGCAGCTCTCTGGGCTCATCCACTTGTCCTTAAATAGGATCACTCCTTGTTCCACCTGCTTCAGCTTAATTTGGGCTCTGCCCACTTAGCAGTTGAAAGCAATGCCAGGTCATAAAGTCTTTCCTTCTTTCACCTGGCTTCAACCTTGTTTTTCAGTCCAAAGAGACTCCCCTCATTTCACCTGACTTCATCCATAAGCTGATAAGCTAATTGCTCACAGCAGTTGATCTTCATGCCCCGAATTAAAAGACTGTATCAGAAACCTATATATTCACTAAATCTAACTTATATTAATCTATCAACCCCTACAAGAATCTACTTAACCCACCGAGAGAACTTTCTCTCTGCTTCCTGATAGTATAATTAAACTGTATAGGTCTCTTTCATGACTTAAGGATTATATCATATCTTTCACTATATTTCCAAAAACACCAAACTACACAATATTTTTGTTTACTAAATAACCTTTTACTGTGAATAGAAAATCTCAATAAATTAGGTTAGAGAAAATGGCAACTCAATATTGCTCAGAATGTATTTAATATGAATCTGAATATCTATGTATCTAAAAATTTATATAACTATATAACATATAACTATATATGCACATAAGTATATGCATATGGCATATTACTACTTTTTCAATGAATGCTTACGAGCTGATATATTAATGACTTTCTGAATACAATCATAAACATTCAAAAGTTAAAAAAATAACTAACCACTGCTCATTAAAATTAGCAAAGCAATTAAAAACATAGGGAAAATGACACAGTTGGAGGATTACTCAGAGCATATTAGATAATGAAATGTAGGATTCTTAACTGTACTGAAAAGAAAGGAAAGAGAAGTGGTATAAAATGTTGAAATTCCAATAGGGCTCATAACTTAATTAACAGAATCCTATTTGTGCCTATTCCCATGTTTCAATGATCTAATTATAGTAACATAAGATATTAATATTATGAGAAGCTGAGTCAAAGGGAGCATGAGAAATATTTTTGTAACATCCCTCTAGGTCTAAAATTATTTCAAAATATGTGGTAATAACAAGTTATCTTCCTCTTCGAAGTTCATTAATATGTCAATTATTTTAATTCAATTATCAAAATGCTTCTGAATTTTCTTGAGTATAAAGTTTAGAAATAACAGAATAAATTCTAATTATATGAAAATCAGACTCATTAACTTGGTGTTCTGTCTTGTGCTGAGCCCCATTCAACAATGAAGAACCTTCAGCACTGAGAAAAAAATCTAGGCTGTGAATCTTGGAACCTACATTGCCCCTTTATTATCATGTACATAAATTGCATATAAAGTTTCATTCTTCTACTAACAGATAGTCTTGGTTTTTTGTTTCTTTTTTGTTGTGGTAAGAATTTTATTTAAGAAAATAGTTATGAGCATGTTTTTGTTTAGTCCCAGCTGTGAGGGTGCTTCAGTTAAGACCACAATTGTACATACTTGTGAGCTAGCAGGGGCATGGCTTAGCAAGCTGCAGCACATGAACTTGGGAGAAGGAGAAAAAGTCAAAGTCCCAAGGAGAAGCGGGAGTGGGGGGCTATAAAAAAAAAACCAGAGACTTGAGGAAAAGAGAGGCTACAAAGAAGAGAGTGGGGCACTACAAAGAAGGAAGAGTGGGCTACAAAGGAGAAAGAGGTTGCTGCTCTGCGGAATTGCTTCTGGTTCTTCCTGCTGCTGTTTCCTGGTTTATTGGTTTGCTGGACCTTCTGAGATTGGTATTAATGCCAAAGAACCCACCAACCCTAACCACCAGGAATTAACACAAAGAAACCTATGTCCCTTCCCCCTCTAACGTTCTTTCTTTCCCACCTAGTATTGGGGGATTGGAAAGAACCAAGGTTGGAAGGGAGATAGAAGTATTAAATGATGGGGTAGTGTTAAGCATTCTAAATATTAATTGGTCCTGTTTGCTGTCTGTTACATTGTCTCTGATTGGTTAAATAAATGCTGAGGCCTGACATTGGGCAAAGACAGAGAAAGGTGGGACTTCCTGAGATTAGAACAGGAAACCTGCACTTTAGACAGAGAATTAATGCATTCCAGCTAGCAGCAGGAGGAAGGAGGACACACACCATGGGTTAGGAAAAAGAACCTCATTCCACATGGCCTGGAACATCCGCTAGTGTGGAGAATGGCAGTCCAAGGGGACGTATGTATATATGAGGTCTTATTTGGGAAATAGAATTATGAGCTAGCTTAGATGGGCCAGGATTGCACAACCCAGGCCTAGGCTTGTTAAGATCCACCCGGGATCTGTGTGCACTCATTTATAATGTCTGGTTAAGGGTTAACGGTTGCCAACCAATTAAATATAACCTAAGTACTGCTAAATAATTTAATTAATTATTTCTACAAATGGCGCCCAACGTAATTTATTAATTTTTTTCTACAATTAAGTACAGTAAAAATAAAATAGAGTGGATAATAAAACAAAATAATAAAAAGCCACTGTGCTATAATTTGTTTCATTATTTGCTGAATGATATACTCTTTTTCATATTCTTTAAACATTTATTTAGTAATTCAAGTTACATCTTGATCACATCCCCCTCCCTCCTACCATCCCGGCCACACCATCCCACCCTCCAAAATATGTTTTTAAGTTTTTTGCTGAAGATGTGGCTTCAGTTGTGTAGGTTTATTTCCAAGTCTTTTATTTTAATGGGCTACATGTATGGTTTTGTGCCAAACCAGGCTGTTTTTGTTACTACAGCTTTATAGCATAGTTTGAGACGAAGTATAATGATATCGGTACCATTGAGTCTGTAGTTCACTTTGTCAACATAGACATCTTTGCATTGTTGATTTGTCCAGTTCTTGAGCATGCAAGGATCTTTTCTTCTTATCTTTTCTCCATTGTCTTCCTTCAGTACCTTTATACATTGTTTGCAAAGTCTTTCACCTCATTGGTTAGGTTTACTCCTAAGTATTCTTTGATGTTATCATGAATGCAATTGTGTGTGTGTGTGTGTGTGTGTGTGTGTGTGTATGATTTCTAAGCAGATTCTTATTGTGTTATGTTATGACTACTAATTTGTTGATTTAATATCTTGTTACTTTTCTGATAATAAAGTAATCAAATGTAAGATTTTTCAGCTGGGGTCTCTCCTGTCTTTTTGGTATAAGACAATGTTGTCTGGAAAGTAGGATTTGATTTCATCCTTTCAAATCTGTATCATTTCATTTTCCAATTTTGTCTCACTCACTGCTCCAGCTAAGGCTTTCACCACTATCGTGATTAGGAGTAAGAAGTACTCACCTTTTGACTACTTAATGGTCATCATAAACATAATGTGCCCAAAATGAGCTTTTATTTCCTTCAAACTTTCCACCCCCAACCTTTCCCATCTCAGCTGGTGGCAACTCCATCCTTGCAGCTGCTCAGGCAAAAATACTTGGACATATCCTTGAATCATCTCTTTCACTCACACCCACATCCAATCTGCCACACAAACTTAGCTTTATGTCCAAAAGAACAGGGAGAGCCACAAGAACATTTCTTTACAACAGTATTGGTTTGCAGGGCTGGAACCAATCATGCTGATGAGGTTCCCTTAGTTCTAAAGACTACATGGTTGTTGAGCTGCGCTGGCTGTGAAGGCTCTTGCTCCTTATCCCAGCATTGAGGAGAACATCACCACAAGATAAGTCCATCCTAAGCTACATAGGGAGCTGCATACCAGCCTGATCTATTTAATGAAACTCTGTTTTCAAAGAAATAGCTATTGAGAAATACAGACTTTAACCAATGGCTGAGTTAACTCCGAAAACCCAAACATTTACTGTGTAGATTAAGATGAAAATAGGTTCAAAAATTCCCTCTCATGTTAAATCCCTTCCCAATACCACTTAGGAACTATTGTAATTGAAAGTCATGTGGAAGAGTCATTTAAGTAAGAGGATATAACCTATTTAAACTTGACTTTCAGCTCCTCTCCAAATATTTTCCTCTTTACTGATTTTGTGTCTCTCAGTTAGATAAAATACTGGTATAAAGAAACAGTACTTTGAAGAGTGGAGATGCCTTTTAACGCTATGTTCTCTTATCTCCTTGAACCCTCTGAAGTCTAATGTCTTATCCACAAAATAGAAATGATAAAAGACAAGAAAAAGAACAATAAATATCTCTAAAAATACCAGGCATTGAAGGAAGGAATGTAGGTTGGTTGTTTCACTAGCCACTGCTGAATTGTGGTAAACATTCACATGAACTTTTTTACAGGTTATCATCTTGATCTTCAGGATGTGAATCACTGGGTCTAATGCATCACTCGAGGTCACAAAATAGCAAGAGTCAGAACCAACTGATCTAACTCTTGATATTGTGCTCTTTGTGGCAAATCCATCCACGCAGAGTACCTAACAGGATAAGCTTTGTTGACTTCTTAATATATTGAGTGTTTTCAGAACAACATAAGTGACGCTGTTGATAATGCTGAGAAATGTTCTCACTAGGATGATGATTTTTCTGAAGTAGACGTAGGAAAGCAAACTAAAATATTTTTAATGCAGAAATAGCAATTTTAAAGAACAACACTGCCTTATTTATTCTTTCGTATGTTGGTTAAAGCATATCAATTAAGAAACCTTGTGACCTTAACTACATAGCAAGGCCAGTCAATAAGTGTGTGCATATCTTATATGTAATACAGCAGTGATACACTATCACCAACTTAAAAAGATAGATAAATCAATATAAAGGGAAACTACTTCATCAGTAAACTCATCTTTTTAAAGTGAATTGGTGCCCTTTTCTCTAAACAAAAACCTTCTGAAATATCTTTATGTGTTTTAATTTGGATGTTCCTTACAGATGCTAATGAATAACTACGGTATTACTCAGGTCTTATTCACTCTCATTAATTAGTAACTTCCTTTGATGCAGCAGTAATACTAATTTTCTATATCTTTGGGGACATTTAGTATGTTTCATCTGTTTTGCTATGCATAACAACCCATGATGGAAGACAGGCATTATTAGTGTCAAGGTACAAATAAAGAAACTCATAATCAAAATGAATCCAATATCCTCAGGCCTAAAATAACTCCTAAAGGTTATCTATTTAAACTGCATGCTCACTGTCGGACTCTTCTTCAAACTCCCTATATTTAAATACATCTAGAGAAAAGGAACTCATGATTCCCCAAGTTGTTTAGCTTGGCCTTATCTGACTCTGAGATAGCATTTACTCATAGTTGAAATCTATGTACTAAACTGCAAGGAAATGGCCCTCCTAGCTTATGTTGAGGCAACACACGGCAAACTAAGTGCTCTCAAATGAACAGGCTATAAAATACATGTGCTCAGCTCTTTCTCTCCTTATTTTTCTTTCCTTGGGGTGAACCCAACTTCTGTCTGATAACTATGTGCATAAGATACATAATTAATACATAAGTATTCACATGTTAACTTAATGTGTCACTTATATGCAATTAATATATAATATAAAATATTACATTGTTATAAATATTTATATGTAAATATATGAAGCAGTTCTTTTTTTAATCTACATAGTTTTGTTCTATCTGCTCGTCATTCTCTTAGAGAACACATGGCTGGTACTTTCTGAGCAAATGGAAGAACTCTCTCTCTCATCAATTCTTTTCCTTACATGGACATACTAAGGACAGTATGATTACAAAATCCATGCTTTTGTAAATTTAATAAAATTAAATCATCTTTATAAAATGATACTATCTATAGAAGTTTTTTTCATCAGCACAGTCCCACTTTTGCACAGGCACAAGGAAGAGGTACTGGCCACTTTTAAATTCTGCATTCAAACTCAGTAGCCATCATCATTGACATTGTTCTTGAAACCAGGATTGTCGTGTTACTTAATGGGAATGTGTTTAGAAAGCCAGGTAGTGGCAAATGTAAAATGGAGCCCAGGTCTTTGTGTCTCACTAGAATTCATAGATGTTCACCAATGTCCTCGGACAACTGGAAGCAGAATATAATGTATTGTGAGTCCCACTTCTTGCTTGTGGAAACTGACCATGGCAGCTTTTGAAGGAATAGGCAACTTCAGCAGGATAATGAAAGTCTGCAGATAATTCCAGGTTTAAAATTCTTCTCTATGGCTTGGGCCATTCTCAGTGTCAAGGCATTGATTGAAAGAAATGGTGTTGAAAGTAACTTCAAGGTGACTGACAACTTCCAGCAGAAGTAGTGAACTGACTTCCACTACTTGTATTGGAAACCATAAGACTAAAGCCATGTCTGCCTCATCAGCCATGGGGCTACATACATACACAACAGAGGCACTAAAGAGGCACTTCAAAAATATGATACATAATGAGCTAATGAGTGAGCAAGTCAGTCGACAGTCAATAATCTGCTGTGTCGCAAAAGGCAGTGGGACACCAGTGAATGATTCTCCGCTGCTTGTAGCTTGTTCAGGACACCTGCTGAAAGTTAACCAAGATGGTATATTTTGATAGATTCTGCGATAAAATGGTAATAAAATGTCAGAATATCACAAGACATACATTTACTATGTTAGTGGGATGAGAAATGAACAAAGGAGTAGGAGCAATAGAAACTCTTGGCATGTACATGTGAGGCAGAGTCATGACCTACACATTAAGGGGAATAAGTACCATAAAGCAGACACTATGCCTGTGTTTCAAAAGATAGAATCGTTGTTCCCCGTGGAAGGCCCTGCATAGGAAAATGAACATCTTTTCCCCAGTTAGACAGACACAGGAAGAGAGAAGATGGCTCTTCCATACATTTTCTGGAAGAAAAAAAAATATTTATTTTACTCATCAGGGAGCCCCAGTGCTGGACACAGACACTGCTATGTTGCAAGCACTTAGTATATTAATAAATAACTTCATCTTGAATGAGGAAATCCTAGCTGACCGAATGGGATATGACTAAAATACTTGATGAAAATTGTTTCAGGATTCTGCCAGTCAAAATGTGAGGCACTTAGTGATCTATTTGATTCTATGAAGGTGCAGTTTATTGGGTATATGTACACACATACACACCTGAAGATTTGCTTATTGCTTAGCCTTTTTATATCTGTCATTCCTCCACAGATAAGTCTCTAGAAAGAGTCGAATTAGTGTCTGGGCAGAGAGATTAACCAGGCTCAGAAGGTAGTCCCAGATGCCTAACATAATGTTACATTGTTTATTATGTGTGTATGTTCTAGAAGCTACAGAAACTGCACAGATAAAATCATGATGCAGGGGAAAGCCACCCATCATTGATGATGGTTGCTTTTCTATTTCTTTTCAAGGACATTCGTGGTACTAAACAATTCCTGACACAACTGTTTTATGAGTGGGCATAACATCAGACAATGGTGCTATACATAAATAAATTAAAGTGTTGTATTTCTTAGTTTCCTTTTCACTGCATAAAAATCCAATGCCTCTTTAGTAAGTAATCTTTCCGCTTCTGCTGAATAAACTAGAACAAGCCAAAAAAAATCCTTAATGAAAAGCTGTTCAGGAAACAGCTGCAGCGCGTTATGGTCTTATGACTCAACAGATGGATGTAAGTCGTCAGAGGAAGTAGGAGGGGAGGAGAGGCCGAGGTCTGTCTTCTATTTCCAGCTCTAGCCCCAGCCTCTGGGTGACCTGTGATGAGTCACAGCTCTTTCTGAGTGCTCGCCTTGACTGGGGGCGGGAGGGGGGGCAGGGAGGGTTGCTTTAAGAAGTTCCCTGTCAGTCCCCCATGACAGATCACTTCCTCTCAAAAGCTTAACAGTACAAAACGTTCCTTTTCATTCTTTGATCTGCTATTCAAAGTAATCAACAGCCCCTGATGTGAAGTGAAATGACATTTCATTTATATTACCTAATACGAATGGCAATGCTTGAGAGTGTTCTTCACAGTTCTGAATTACAGGACGAAAGGCACCTACTTTCCACACAGAAGACAAAGCCCTATTGGGATTTGTGAGTCGGTCTAAGTAACCAGGAAACTTTAAGCATATATTCTGTGGTAACAGAAGCAGTGGGTGATTTTAATTGTCCACAAATTACCTGAATTCTCACTCTGAAATCAAAGTATAGAGCCAGTTAGCACATTTTATCCCAGTGTGTCAGGTAGCTCAATCAGAGTAGATGAGACAGGGTTTTGAATAGCACTGTCCAGAGGGTCCCCACTTGATGACCTGACAGTGTCTCCCTGAGAGCCATCTTATAGTAATTCTATAAATAGACAGTTATAGTTAACATGAGGCATTCAGATACATTTGATTCTAAAACCTTAAAATAACCCTGAAAGACATTTCCACAGGAAATGTCTACATTTATTTCGACTCATATTTTTATTAGCAAAAAAAAAAAGCATTTCAACTAAGACTTCAAACATTCTCTGTGTGAAGCCTTCTTTGTAATTGCTCTAATCAACCTTTTTTTTTAGGTTCTGATCTCTAGGTTGGCATAAAACCCTTAAACATCAAATTATTTATTGTCAAATAAATTGTATAATACTGATGATAGCTACACAAATATTAGTGGGTTTTGTTGCTATTTATTTGGTAAAACTTCTGCCTTATCCAATGCAGAAAACTCAAAAGAGATTCTGATTAAAGCAAAATGACAGGACCTAACCAGGGATAGCTCCAGGAAGGGTAGTAGTCATATACAAGCATTCATTAGAAGACCTCCCAGGGCAACTCGGGAAAAATGCCCTCTTAATGCTTACCACTCCACAGCCATTGGAGGAAGAAAATATATCAAACTCCAGTCAGTTAAGTTTGCTGACTAATGGCTGTGCCCAATCAGCAAGCACACAGAGCAAACAAAGCACTCATACAAGGTTAGTAGCTCTTCTCGAATGGTGTGAGATGAGTCGGTAGGGGGATGAAGAGAGGGCGAAGAGCACAGGCATGCACCTGGGAAAGAGAGCGTTTTATAGCACGGTGAGGTGATTATTGCTGACGACAACTAACTACATGCTTCAAAATAGCTCAGAGCGGGCATGTTGAATATTCCAAAGAGAAAAAAATAGTAGAACTAATGGCTGTTTCAATCGCCCAGATTTGATCATTAAATGTGTGTATTGAATTATCACATTGTATTACATAAACATGTACAATCACTGTGTATCAACTAAAACTAGCAATACTTTGCAAATATTAAGTAAATATCCAAAATGTAAGAGCATGGGATTAAAAATAAATTCGCCTCAGTGCACAAAAATCTCATAGTTTAGAGTAAAACTGGAGACTTTTGAATGGTGGAGAGATGATAATGGAAGAAAAAAGATGGAGGTCCATTAATAGCTCAGTTTATTAATATGTTAAAGTGTTAAGGCATTTCATTGGCTTTTAGAAGTTTTCCCTCTCTCTCTTCCCCTTCCTCTATCATCTACCTACCTATCTATCATCTATGTATCAATCTATCATTGTTTAACTTTTTTCTTCCATATTAATGCCTATCAAACCAGGATGTTACAGCCATCTGACTACTTTAATAATGGCTCCATCCCCCGCATGCACATCAAAACTCCTGGAACAGAAGACAATGGCTCGCAATAAGATGAACTTTATAAACGCTTCTTTGTGAAGCAGTAAGAATGCATTCTGTTAAAAATACAAATAGTAATAACTGATGTTTCCACACCAGAGATTCAGAAAAGTCAGATACCATATTTAAACATGAAATGATAACATGAATCTCTATTTTGTATTTATCCTCTTTAGAATGCATACTCAAGAGTGATACATAGTAAACACTCTTTCCCCCAGACAATGCTGCTAAAAATGTTCTTTAAACAAGGACGAAATAAATACTCAAAAGGTATAAGAAAGTTGAGTTGGCAGATGTTTTTCTAGTGACACAGAGAATTAACAATAATTGGTTGTTAACTAATAAACTCATGAACATCAGCATATTGTGCTTCTAGGCATTATGTGCTACGCCAGGCACCATGCTAGATGCTGCAGACATATTGGTGTGAAAATAAGTCATTACCTTAGCTCTCAGTGTAGTAGAAGTTAGGCCTAATAGTGAATTAGAACACAGTTCAGATTAGCATCTGGCAGCACATGAGCGCGAAGTTCGGAAGCCACTTGGAGAGGATTCCGGCTGTGAGGTTTGCCAGGGTCAAGGAGACTGTGGAGGCGAGTCTCACCTGATGGAAAAAGGTGCCCTGTTTGGCTATTGGAACAGACTGACTTTATAAGCGGGTCACAATAAATTGGCCTTGAGAACTGATAAAATAAGGCCCAATGAACACTAACTAAGCTTTGAAAAGGACTGACTGCCTAGACTGCTATAAAACCAAGTCATCCTGCATGGACCTACACTAAGAATATTAAATACATTAAAGAAAGTTAAAATAGTGTTAGTTAAATGTTCTTAGAAATGTATTAGAGTGTTCTTAGCTATTAAGGTGTTCTTAGACAGATTATAGATTTTTAGATTATAGGTTTTAGTTTACAGAATTCAGGTATTTTTATAGGTGTTTCTTAAGTATTAATAAATATAAGTGTATATAAATAAAAATATTCTGTTACATCTTAGAATGCCTATCAACTAGAATATTGATCATTGCCTTGAAAACCTGGAATATGTACATCACTGTAATAATACTATGCCTCAAGAGTTTAAGAGGAATGCATAATCAAGCATACTTATATATAGGAAGGAAAGCAGGGAATGGACTGGTAGTTGGGACACTACTAAAAAGATGTTGAAATGGTTTGGGTGAGATATAATGAAGTCTTGAATTAAAACATTGCTACTGTCAGAGAGAAAAAGATTTAATTATTCTCAGAATGTTATTGATCATAGATCATGATTAAAGAACCCCCATAGGCAATTTTAGCTTCCATCACATTCATGGAAATGCATGGTAGTGCTTAAGAACAATTCAAACACATTTTACTTTCAAGCTGGCATATACCCATAAAGTTTAACTTAGGCAACATGGAGGCACTGCATTCAAGACCTCACTGTTCCTCAGTGAAGGGCTGAGTGGACAGAGTTAAGGCAGGCACCAGGCCAGCTTAGGGTACACAGCACGTCCAGGCAATGGAAATTGTCCTCAAAGGGTAGTAACATTTGACCAGTTACGCAGAAAATAGCTGGAAGATGCAAAAGATTCAGTAATATATAAGAGGACATTCTGGGTGAGAATAAGTTAACATAAAAATACAGTGGTTAAAGAGGGCACAGGGAACAACTTCTAACATCCAGGCATGGCTTAATTCAGTGTGCCTTTCAGCAGAGGGAATGGATAAGAAGACAGGTGACCCCCAAAGCCTTATTTCTGATTAAGTTCCCTTAAACTTGGAAGATGATAGATCCATTAAAAGATTGACATTCTTTAGTTTCTGTTACTTTAACAACCCTTCCAAATGTTTAAACCTTTAAATTGGCTTTCAAGAAAAACAACTTTAAAAAAGTTTTCCATGGTTACAAAAGTAATGGAGGAGGAAATGTTGTCTATTACTCTCCTTAAGGTATGTGATCAACTTAAAACATTATCATAAATTAAGGTGTTAGGAGCATGAGAGCTTTAGCTTTCATTTCTTCTCAAATACAATATGAAGTAGAGAAGTTGATCCTAAATTGGGAATTATTATGAACTATTTTGATATAAGTAAAAATTATTGTCACAGATACAGAGTAGTTTAAAACCTCTTTCTGTTTTTTTTTTGGAAAATATACAAATTATGTAGTAATATTCTAGTTAATTCAAAACTACTCTTGGTTTCTGAGTATGTTTATATATGTGCACATGTACCATAATATTTCAAAGGGTACACAAACATATGGTATATAAAATATGTTCATCATATAAATTATATATATGTTAATTCCACATCATTTCATATCTGTCATTTTTACAGAATAGATTAAAGACTTATATTTCAGATTTCCATTGATTTTACAGATTCAAGAATGTGTACGAAAAATAGCTGTTGCTCTTGTCTTTTGTGTACTTGTGAGGTTGAGCACCCATTTTGTATCATCTTTACATTTTTTACCCTAAGCAAGCAGTTACACACATGATCTCACTAGACAGAACTTCAATGGTGGTATCAGCAGTCAAACTATGGCCCACATATCCTACACACAAAACATTTTCTAGATTCTGGAACTGTGAGCCAAATACACAGTGGACATTTAATGGAGGATGCCCCTGTCCCTGAGGTCATGTCACATTCTTAGGTCATGTCCCACTTCTCTAAGCATGTGGCAGTTTCCTGCTCTAACATCCCATTTATTATTTATAGATGTAACTCTAAACACACTAACCTGCAAAACTACAGAGCATGAATTGTTTTATTCATTTTGAATTTTCTTATAATAGTAACTTAAGAGACTTGCAGGAAACAAAACCTTAAGAAATGTTTATGAACTAAACTATAGCCACATATACAATAGCTTAAGTTGCATTGATAGTCCCAGAAGTACCTTTTTAAATGCCAACTACAATATTATATCATAAATGGCATGTAATATCACTGTTCCTGTTCTATTTTAAAACAATAAGCTTCCCATTAACATTATTTAAAACTAACAAAATTAACATTTGAAAAGAAAAGGATATTTTTGATATTTGAATTAAAAGAAATCAACATAAAATTCTAAAATTAAGCTGGCTTGAAGTAAATGTGCACATAAAATTGAATAAAATGCAAAAGCAGAGTCAACATAAGTACATGAATATTTCTAATCACAGTTAAGTCAAACTATTTGCAAGTACTATGCAGTCCTCTATATTACCCTGTATTACAGGTAATTCTGAATACAGTGTTCAGAATACTGATGCTAAAACTTGTATCTTCTAAGGTGATTGCCTTTACATAATCATCTCTATAACAAATCATTTTACTGAGACTTTTCAAAAAAATTAACATGCTATTTCTTTCAGACATTGGAGCTTTAAAAAGAATCGGGCTCAGTTGCTGCCAAACTAGCAAATTTCCTTAAGCTCTAGAATAGTGGTTCTTAACCTGTGGGTCGTAAGCCCTTTCGGGTCACTTTCCAGATATCCTACATACTAGATATTTACATTATGATTCATAACAGTAGCAACATTACAGTTCTGAAGTAGCAAGGAGAATAATTTTATGGTTGAGGGTCACCATATCGTGAGGAACTGTATTAAAGGGTCATGGCATTAGGAAGGGATGAGAACCGCTGCTCCAGAAGCAGAGAAGTCGAGACAATAGCTACATAAGCTGCTCCTTGTTAAGAAATAACAAAAGAGGATGGACGGGAGGTATGGCTTGGTGGTTCAGAGTGCTTGCTACTCTTCCATAGGACATGCATTTGGTTTCTAGTACTCATGTGGTACAACTCACAATCACTTGTAACTCCTGCTCCAGGGAATTCAACACCTCTGGTCTCCATGAACACCCCACACAAGCATGTACACACCTGTATGCATAATTTAAAACAATAAGAATAAATCTTAGAGATATAACGAAGGAATAACTTTTCATAAATTCTGGGGGTAGAACTAGTCATACTTAAACAGTTGAAGGTTTGTTTTACTTTAAAGCAGGGAAAAAAGCTCGTTCTATGAGCAGTGAATGGAACGCCAGGCTATGTGGGATTTGCTGTTTGTTCTCTACAGCAAGCTGCTGCTGTGTCATGAACAGCTCATTTTCATGAAAGCTAACCTCAGGGATGTGTTCGTAGCCTCACCATGTTATCTCTTTTGGTTTTGATTGCTTGTGGTTTCCCATTCTAGTCCAAATTCTGAACATCAATGATTCAGTGACCTTCCCCTTCCGTCAGCCAAAATTTCACATTGTGTGGGAATTTCGAAGCTTCCATTTGCTGAATAAATTTTTTGTGTGCTTCAAACCAAAGACAATGCAGAGAGACAGACATGAAGCTGCATTCCTTGAGGTGGTAGGGAACAGTTTAAGAAAAGATCCAGGCATGATTTTGATCGAAAGATCACAGAACCATTACAGTGTGATGAGGACTGACTTCATAATCAGATCACAGTGTTGATAAAGCTCCTGCCTCACTTAACTCTCTGGTCAGGTGTCTACTTCAAACTCTCAGACAACTGATCACCCACATATCTGAGCACTCACCATAACATGAATAAATAATGGTCCACTCATCACGTGAAACCCACACCAAGGCAAAGCTGAGCTGAAGTTCCACCCACCACTCACGACGAAGTAAGTGCTGTGATGTGTAAGTCGATGTAATTCAGACTTGCAAAGTAACATTTGTACTGTTTTCATTTTGTTTAAAAATATGATCCAACACACATTTGATTGTAGTTTAAGAACAAAGAAAAGTATGCAAGGACACTCTACACTGCCAAAGAGAAAGTAAAGAAGCAAATCTACAGGAGTGGTGGTGGTAAGCATATCAAAACCAAGGCATGCTGAATAGAACATAGACTATACTAAACAGTGCCAGCTCTCATACTCAGTGGACTCCCATCAGATGGTATTTCTAAAGAAATAACTTGACAAGGTATCTCAGTAGGTGATACAACTTTTAGAGACCGAATTGGATTCTACATAACCACCTGCTCTTGACTCGGGGCTTTGGATGGTTTTCAGCCTTTAAATATACATGGAGAGAAGGTAAGAAGAGCTATAAATTCTACCTGATGAACAGAAGTGAACAAGGGAGTGACATCAGCTGCATCAGGCTAGAGCTTCATGAAGCACCTTCAAACCCTGGATTATCTATATTCTTCAGGCACAAAAAAAAAATCCATGTTTTTAAGAATTGAGTTTCCAAGTAATTATGGTTTTCTGGCTCCCAAATGCAAATTCTTGGTCAAGTGTGAATGTCAAGACAACAGAACACCATGTTAATTGAGTAAGCTGGTTAAATGTTCAAGTTTCAAGAGTTGTGTTTTTCCCATCTTCCCACATATAGACTTCATATCAGAAGGGAAAACAGCATTAATTTTATTTGATAATATAAAAAATTACTCACTCCAGGACTCAGGGAATCCTGCAGAAGAAGAGGTGAAAAGGGTTTTTAAGACCCAGAAGGGTTAAAGGACACCAAGGAAACAAGGCCTATTAAACCCAGAAGGACGGATGCACACATGAGCTCACTGAGACTCTGGGAGAAAGCAATGCACAGGCCTGCCCAGTCAGGGACTACTGGTGTGCCAGTGCTGGCAGGGGAAGCAGACACATTCCTAACTCAGAAGCTATCTCCAATTGATAACCACTCGCAAGTGAAATCAAAGTTTTCTCAAAGGAGTCCTGCGGGCTATACAAACCACTCTTAAGGCCAGCCCCCATGCCCAGCAGTAGATGGTCAACACAAGACCTTTTGTGAGGCTCTCTGTCTTGCAATGCTTTGTCCCAGCTTCTTTTTAACCTTACATGTCCTTTGTAAATATATTTTTCTTTCATATTTTCTGTTTGTATCGGATTTCTGTGTGTGCAAATGTGTACATCTCTGACTGTGTTTCTTGAGTTTTTTCTTCAGTTTGTTTATTTTATCCTGATTTCTTTGTTTTTATCTAATTTTACTACTACTACTACTACTACTACTACTACTACTACTATTACTACTACTATTTAGATGCTCACTTTTATCCTAAAGAGAAAGATAGAGAAAAGGTGTAGATTTGAGTGGGCTGGGAAGAGGGCACGATCTGGGAGTAGTTGGGTAAGGGGAAACCATAATCAGAATATATTGTACTAAAATATATTTTCAATAAAATAATATATAAGTAACAATATTAAACAAAGAAGTTACTTTTGAAATTTTTTTGTTAAAATAAAAGCATTCTTATAGCAAAAGACATAAGAGAGAGAGTTGATTAGCAAAGGAAATTTGCATGCAGGGATGAGAGGGGCAAGCTTGTCCACCATTGTTGTGTCTGAGCTCCTCATCTGGGTGTCTACTTGGCCAATGAGACGCCTGACTGTCATGAGGGAGAACGCTGGGCCTGAGAGAGGGCTCCATGGAAGAAGTGCTTGATGAACAAGTTGATGTCCTGAGTTCAGTCCCCAGATCCCACCACCGAAAGACCAATTCTGGAAAATTGTTCTCTGATGTCCACACATGTGCCATGTCACACTCGTGCCTACATGTGCACATAGCACACACATAGACATACAATAGAAAATATTTTTAAGACTTAGAAGTCCAATAGATAGTTTCTATTGCTAGACTGTCATCAGTGAATTGTAAAAATTATGTCATCCTACAACTATTATTCTAAGAGTATATATAAACATTTTTCTGAAAATTATTTTAAAAATAATTTTAAAGAATACATTTAAATTAAAAATTATTATGAAATATATATGTGTTTTAAATATCATAATCAAAAATAAAATTATCTCTCCATGTCATTTGAAACCACTGAAGTCGCACAGTAAGAAGTTTTGATGAGTGATAGGTAGTGCTTCGGAACAATTAGGAAAAACACCACTTAAGTTAGGAAGCCAGTTCTAGCTTGGGGTCTCTGGGCCCTGTGTTTGAAGTGCATGGTATCTCCAACAATAGTGAAATCGCCGAACTATTGGGAAGGGAAAAAACAGGAATAATAACAGTCTGTGGTGTTGGGGGAGTTTCTTGAACAATCTTGACCAACTGAAAGGAAGGCTTTTGATGCCTGATATGGAGTTTTGTTAGATGGTCTATGACTCTGGGAGGAATAAGTCATCCCAGATGAGAAATTTCACTTAAATCATGAATGTTTACTTATACTCACACTTAGATGTGCTATAATTTTTAGGCAGATAGTCAGTAGCATTATTCCTTATGACTTTTCAGACATCCTTACTGTTTTTTACCCTTCTCTCTTTCTTTCTTTCCTCCATATTTACCTCCCTCCCACTTACTAATTAGAGCTCACCATTTTCTCCATTTCCTCTATGTCATATGTATTCCTGCTATTTCACTTTGTACAGCTCCCTACATTCCCGGCACACATACACTAGTGTGTAACCCACAGCTCTCTCATTGAATTTAAGACCTGCCCAACAGGGAAATCATACGCCGTACCCAAAATCTAGTCAACTTCTCAAGGCTAGTGAAGTCATGTATCTTGGAGAAGAATCTACAGCCACCACTTTACCAAACCAGCACAATCCCTAACTATATTCTAAATACTTGTCCTGATGTCAGCAGATACATGTAGTAATCACCTCATGGCAAAGACACTTCTCTTTGCCACAGACAGAGACCATTACAGAAAACCACAAACAAAACACAGAGTTGTGGAGTACAGTTCCAAGGCTCAGGGATCATCGTGGAAAAACAGACAGAAAGACTGTAAGCTCGAGAAACACGGAGCTCTCAACTCCTGGGGATGGCAGATGCTGCACCCATGCAACCTCACCAACATGACTGCAACAGCTCCATGAATAAGACTAGCTCCCACAGGCTCATTTATTGGAATAATTGGTCACAAGTCAGTGGAATTCTTTGTTAATGATTAGGAGATGTGGTCTTGCTAGAGGAGGTATCTCACTGGACATGTGCTTCCAGGTTTCAAAAACCTGTGCCATTCTCAGTGATCTCTCTCTCTCTCTCTCTCTCTCTCTCTCTCTGCCTAGAGTATGTTATCTCAAGATAAAAGCTTGCAGCTCCCATGCCTGCCTGCTACTGCTCTACTCAAGCACCTGATAGTAATGAACAATGCACCCTCTGAAACAATAAGCCCAATAAAAGGTTTTCTATAAGTTCCCTTGGTCATGGTGTCTTAGTGCAGCAATAGGAAAGTGACTAAGACATTGCCTCAACATGAGCTGAACAATAGACATGCTTCAGTGCATGGCCAGCAGACCTCAGCCCTGCAGAAACAATTACGTACAACTAAGAAATGGTGAGGGTTGGGGAAATAGTTTTCCCCACAGAAGAGTACACCAACTGGTTATTCAATACCAAATGAAGAGCACTGGAAATATACATACAACTAACACTATACATACTAAGCAGTTTGTGCTTATGTTTTTAGGAATACTGTGCCAACAACTGATGATAAAAGAGGCCATGAGTTTGAAAAAGAGCAAGGGCAGGTATAAGAGAGGACTTGGAGATGGGAAGAGAAAGGTGAAATAATGTAATTGTAATATCAAAAACTAAAAGAAGTGATTTTTTTTTACAGGTAGAAAAAAATCTATGGTTTTGAAGGGGATCAGAGGTAATGGATACAGGAAATCAAACATGTCAGAAGGACCAAGCCAAATACATTTCTTTAGTATCTATGCCTATGACCGTATGCCTTGAACAAGGTCTCAGTTTGCTAGAACAAAATGAAAAAAAAAATGTCTGTTAGGCCCTATAAACACAGAGATTTGATTTCCCACTTGCACAGCAATCAGAGATGATTTCGTCACAGGACAAGACACATCTTCTTCCTAACCCAGGAAGCAATAACAGGAGACAGGCAGGTACCACCTACCCTGAGCTGCTTTTGTCTCTGGTCATTTCGATGCAGGCAGCAGGCAACCTTAACAGCCTTCCAAGGAGCTCAGTTAGATCTTCCTCATTCAGGCAAGAGTTCTGTTACCTGCGTGCTCTGATGCCTCATAAGCTCCACCCACCGCCTCGACCAGGAGCCAGCTATTCAGATAAGTATCCAGTGCAAGATGAGAGAGTGAGAGAGCCCCCGCTCCACACCACACCCTCCTCTCCTGCCAAAGTGCACGGCTTTCACTGAGTTCAACCAAGGGGATCACTGACTACAATTGGACTTCAGGTATACATATGAGAAATAATCTTTAAGAAGCATAATTTTTTTCTTTGAAAGAAAATGCAGAAGTCATTTAGAGATAGAACTCCTATTAGACTCTTTATCAACAAGAACCCCAGCATACTGAAGTCGACACTGTTATTGTCAAACTTCGTTGTCTTCCTACCAGGTGCTGGGCTGTCTGCTAAGCATGTCAACGCATTATGAGTTAACTTCATGGTGGCCTAGGAGAGAGGCATTTTTCATATTTCCATTTAGCAGACTAAAGAAAACAGAAAACTCGCCAAGGCTGGGAACTCGCTGGAAGTCATGTGATCTGTCTCTGTAAGAAATTGCAATTGAACTCTTCCCTGTACAACTGACTTCTTGAGCTATTGCTTTGTTTTATGTTTTGTATTTCCACTGTTTGATTGCACTGATCTCATCAGAAGGGGGGAAAATACCTCTTCCAATATGTCACCAGAAAATATTTAGATGGGGTAGTTGTAGTGATTGTTTTGGTTGGTGGTATTGAGGCAGTATCTGGCTATATAGCCCAATCTGGCTGTGAATTCACAATCCCTTATGTCTTGTTTAGTTCTCTAAGTGCTGGGAGTAAAGATGCTACCACCATACTCAGCCATGTGATTTTATAAAACAAATCCACAGGAAATACACCTCACTTACTAAAAGTCTAATTACTATCCTAGAAAAGTTTTATATGCATACTCCTCACAACATCTTTTAACTTTTCATGTATTTTCAAAATAATGGAGGTAGAAGATGAAACTGATTAAAAATCAGCAGCCTTGCCATTTGAGCTGAATCACAACCGTCCTGACAAACAAAAGTAGCTTAAAGAGCAAAGCATGGATTTAGAGGGCTGTTGCCTGAGGCCTAATATGTTTTTTTGGATTCTCTGATTTGTAAGTAAAAAAGCTCAGCATGGGCCTGCAACACCATTAGCTAGGATGGTGCCAGGACAGAGCCACACTAGACTGAAGACAGAAGGACTATGTTAGAGCAGTTTCCTCAGATGACAAGCCAACCTGCCTGAGAGTCAACCACAGTCCAATACAAGGCTGCAGGGTTCCCTATTCAAAATTCTGCTGAATGACTTTGACTGGGAAACTAGCCATTTTTCTTCACACTCATATGTGTGTATCCTCTGTTTGCCTGAAATGGAGAAAAAATACCACAAGTCCAACCTCCATGTGTAACCTATTAAGGGTCTGGCCTGTTCTTTCCTGCTGTCAGATTGAAAAGAATGGCGAGACTCTGGGCTGGTCAACATTTCTGTTAGCCAGCACTCCCACACTGCTAAGGTCAACCTGCTTGTGAAGCAGGACTTCACTTGGATCAGCAAATAAACTGATTTTTGCAGCATTTGTTCAGAGAAACTTCTTGAGATTTAAGAAAATGAGGAAGACATGTCTTGCCATGGCAAAATGGAAGTTATGCCAAAATGGAAGTCAATCAGCATGCATATCCATTTATTCAATGTCATTCTACTCAAATCTGATAAAGTAGACTCTTAGAGTGAGTTTAAAAGTAGAACATAATCTCTACAAGCTGATAGGGGCTGACGGCAGGAGTGGCCCTGGATTTCCATTAGCTTGGTGTGGTACCATCTGGATGTGGAGATGCTCTGAAACCAGGCCCCTTAACAACAAGCCGTTGCCAACCGTGGCCACCAGACTGCTTCCTTTGGCATCACGCAGATGCACACAGCCTGGCACTGATGGTGTTGCAGAGAGGACTAATAGAGCCCCATGGTAATTTCCATCTCGGCATTTCGCGTTGCTTATGATTCAGAGTTCACTGTTGATGGGTGACTTAGGAGGCCAGAATAAGCCTCCTAAATCACTGCCAACTTTCCACCAGTCAACGAGCATCTGCCAGAAATAAAATAGGTGAGGAGGGTGTGTTTGGTTAAAAAAAAAAAAAAAAAAAACTCTTCAAGGCTCTTAAATTACAGGAAGCAGTTGGAGCCAATCAAGACCTGCTTTAGCAGCTTCCCTTTAATGTCCTGTAAACAAGTGACTCTGTGAATAGGCTCATCAGACAGAGAACTTAGAATATCAGAAAAAGTCTCCGCTGACTTATGCCTCATGCCTCATGTTTGATCATGCCCAAAGGATTTTATATTTGATCTTAAATATAGAAATGTACATTGAATTCTCCTCATGCTAACATCAGCATGGTGTGTATATGCTATGTATATTTCTGTGTGTGTCTATACATATATACATTTCTATAAGAGTTTTGGAGTTGAAAACTGATAAGGGCAGAGTGCAATAATATATATTTATATAAACATCATACTTGATTATTTTTCATGAAAATATTTAATAAAAGAGGGAGATAATTAAACAATGGCAAATAGTCATATTTGCGGTGAGAAGTTGCTAACATTTTCATCTCAGAATCACCAAATTGGAACAAAATCCTTGTGTTAATCTGGGTTTGCATGCTGCTTTAATATTTTATATGTAATTTGATAATGGTACTTATTTTAATGGATGTTCAAAGTCTAAAGATAATCTTGGGTAAAAATCCCAGCTTCTATGCTGGCTCTTCAATATTATTTTAATTACCTATGTTCAAAGACTCACAATTACAAACCAAATCCTATTCTTTGAAAAGTAGAAAATGAGAGTGGAGACTTGGCGGTACCAATTCATGGTGGCTTGACAATTTTAGAAGTGTAACTACGTTTATACTATGAACTTTTTAGGAAGATACAACAATCAAATGTTAATGAATTTGAAATTATTCTCTCACAAAGAGCTGAACAAAAGAAATGGATGGGAAAGACTCCTTTTACTGCTATTAGCATACCTGATAGTTCACCATAAACATTAGCTTCTATTGAAAAATTCCTCCCATTCTGAAAAACGTAGGGCTTTTGGTGTGAAGGAGGAAAAATATGACATTCCCATATAGCTATTATAAGGATCACCCTGAAACATTTATTAGCACTAAGGACAAAATGTTTACTGGCCCACATGGCATGTGTGATCTCACTTGTCCAGGAAATCCTGTTTGTCATTCTTCAAACGGAGCATATTTTACCATAGCTTTTTGGTAACGGGTATAAGAACAAGCCAATTGTAAGACTATAATATCTAGATAACACACTTGAGTTTCTAAAATTGCTGTCTACTATAAATATTATTAATGAAGTCCCACCAACAATTCCCTCTAGGACAAATACCATACCTATCTACCTTTTACAGAACATGAAATTAAATCAATTAAGCAAAAATTATGTTCATGCCATCAGGTATGATCAAATGCTGCAAAACCTCCTTTACCCAGCACTTTTATGCCTGCAGAGCATAATGAGGTGAAAGTTAGCAACTTCTTGGAGATTTTATTCATAGGGAAGGCTAATGTGCAGAACTTCATTATACGTACATATAACATGTCATTAGCATTGAACAAGGCTACCTGCTTTCGAACGTATTCAACAGCTTTATTAGAAAACTGTTATGATGTCATACTAAAAGGCCGTGCACCTAAGTTTAGACTCTAGGTATAAGTATGTGCCTATAAAGCTCATGTGTGTGTGTGTGTGTGTGTGTGTGTGTGTGTGTGTGTGTGTTTGAAAAACCAGTGGCTTCTAACATTTCAGTATTCAATCAGTACTACATTAGTAGCACTACTGTAGAGATATTAATTAGCACAGTATATGGATATGCATTGTTGTGGCACCAGAATGCTGATTTTAATTCTTCAATTTGTTCTCTATTGACCAAGGACATGTTACTCATTCTCAAAGGGCCTCCTTGTAAAGCAAAATTTTAAAACCTACTTCATATGGTAGCTCGGAAAACATGGGTATATCTCAATCTATTGTGACTGAAATCATAAATAACCATGGTTTATACATAAAAGAACTGACTGCTTTCTTACTCTAGGCAGGGTGGTCTATTATGCTAGTTTTCAGAAGGTGGAGGCAGGAGAATCAAGTCTTTGAGGCCAGACTGGGCTGTGTAGTAAGTTCCAGACTAGGGTGGAGTACATTTGTAGAGTATCTTTCAAAATAACAAAAGGTAATTATTGACTGAGAAACTACAGTTTCCATACAACAAATCTTACATGATGTAATTTGTATGTAGCTTTAAAAGGAATACATTTACTATATTTCCTTATTTAAATTAATATTTTAGGTGTTCTTTTATATGTAGATTAAAAAAGTATATGTTAATAAATTTTTAAAAGAGAGAATATGAAGTAAAGATGGGTAAGGATCTAGGAGAAGTCAAAGGAGTAGAAAGATTATGATCAAGATATGTTATATGAAATACTCAAACTAAATAAAATAAAAATTAATTTGAAGAGTATTCAATGACAGAAGGTCTTACCTAAAAAAAGTTTTTACTCAAGAGAGAACAGATCGTAAGCAGAAAATTATCTATACACACATCATATGCGCATATGCTGATTCTGTCATGAAATGAAAAGTTTTATGTTGAATATCGAAAATGAATTTTTTATTTTTTAGAACGTTTTTATTAGCTACAGTGAGTGAGAATTTTTTTTTATTTTAAAGAAATAGATAATTTCTTTATTTATTTTTAACTTGTTTTTAACACCTTTTTTTCTTTTTTTAATAATTTATTTTTTATTTCTTCAAGTTACATCTCAATCACAATCCCCTCCCTACTCTCCCCTCCAAAAATGTTGCATAAGAAATATACAATGATACTCAGGAAAAAATCACAATGACAAGAGATGTTAGTATATATTTATTTTGCCATCATTAAGAGAGAACTCCAGGCCTTTCCTTTCTCTTCCATGGCCCAATTATCATTTCCAGATCTCTAAATTCATTCCATATTGGTTAAATTTAAATACTAGAAGCTGTGATACACAGAAAAGAAAGAGAATGCAGTGTTTGACTTTCTGGGTCTGTGTTAACTGACTCAATATAATATTTTCCAACTCCATAAATGTTCTGCTAATTTCATAATTTCAGTGCTTTTTAGAGCTGAATAGAATTCCTTTGTAGAGGAATTCTTTTTTTTTCATCATTAATTTCTCAGTTAATAAGAGTCCATTTCCTAGATTTGTGAATATGGCAGAATGAACATGGATGGGCACAGAACTCTGTAGTTGGATAAAGAGTCAAGTATCTATCTATCTATCTATCTATCTCTATCTATCTATCTATCAATCTATATCTATCATCTATCAATCTATATCCCCAGGAGTGCTATATCTTGGTCATATAGTATATATATTTCTAGGTTTTTGAGAAACTCTCACACTGCTTTCCACAGTGGCTGCACTATATATATATACATTTCTACCAACAATATGTAAGGCTTCCCTTTTCTCTATATCACCAACATATTCTGGTGTCATTTATAGTATTGATGATTGCCATTTTGACTGAGGTGAGGTTGAATCTTACAGTAATTTTCATCTGCATTTCCCTGATGACTAAAAAATGATTTTAAATTAAAAAAGAACATTTAGAAATAATGTTTTTATTTGCATTGTGAGGATTTTATGCAATATATATGTCATATTTATTACTGTAGTGCATTTGTGTTATCTCTAAGATACCCTAAAATTAATTTGCTCTTTCTGTCTTACCAGGAAAGAACACTACAATATTAAAACCATTTTGCCTTGAATGCACTTTGAAGGAAATTTGTAGGTGACTGGGTCATTTATAAGACTTCATTTTCTCTATGATCAGAAGATAGATGGAAATATCAACTCTAAGATACTCTGAGTTCTGCCTTCTCAGTTTTCTGACTTTATAAAACAGGTAACAACTTTGTTTCTGTAGAGGTAGGGTATCATTCTACAAAAGTCAGATGCTTAGAAGTAGGAAAAGGTAAGATAAATGTTGTTCTTAGTGTTACTAAAAGGATCAATAAGCCTTTCTTTCTAAAGCAGCTCTAAAAATCAAGGCTCTTGAAACCTACACTAACTACCCCCTCTCTTAGCTCTGAAATAATGTAGCTATGTAATGAAAAGAGTTAGAGAGAGTCTGGGGCAAGCTCATTCCCAACTGTGGTAGATAAGACTGCAGACTGTATTTTTTAAATTCCAGCTATTTTCACCCCCTTGTTTCCTTCCTAAGATTAAGCAAACTAAACTAGCCCATTGGCTTATATAACATAGAAACTTCCTTTAACACTTTGCAAATGTCTTTTGATGTTTGAAAAATCTATTCATTCTGCAAAAGATTACAGCTTCAGGGAAAACGCTTACAGAGAACAAAGGAGACCAACTCACTATGTAAATAAAAGCACTAAAATTCTAACCACATGCATAAACATAAAACGGCTACCAAAATCCTTCTACTCTTGCTTTCAACTTTATAGGGACATAAATTTCTGTAGCCATCTATTCAAAGAAATAAGTAATTACACAGATTACTGGAAAATGTTTATATTGAACTCCCATAAGCTTTGAATACAATATAGAAATAACAAAACACATAAATAAATTCTAGAAGAATTTCACAACAAAAATGAGAAAACCAGAAGTGGATGGATGGTTAAAAAATTAGTCACACCTTCTGGAAATTGGGGGATGTAACATAGACACACACACACACATTCACACGCTCACATGTTGTTATGGCTTAGAGTGAAATGTCCTGTAAGCCCATAAGTTCCTATGTTTGAACACTTGGTCTCCAGCTGGATGCTCTGATTGGGGGCATTGTAGAGTCTTTGTAACATGGGGCCTAACTCATGGCTGTAGACCACTGTTGTCGATCTTTGAAAGTTAGGTCCTCCTCCACCCCTGGTCTAGTGCTCTCTGCTGTTCAGTGCCATGTGAGAAGATGCTGTTACACACTAAGCCACTCCTATGCTTACTTCTTACCTAGAATGAACAAAAATTCCCGAAATCCATTAGCCAAGAAAACATTCTTTCCACTTCAGATGCTTCTGTCAGATATTTGTCCAAGCAGGCAATGAGAAACATAATTAATCTATATTGTATATATACACATTTTATTATGCTAAAGTGAGATTTAAAATATTTATATCATAAATCATTCAATAAAGCAGCCATTTGTTATGTGTGTTAGATTCCTTGCTGAGATCTAAAAACTCTTAGTAGCAACCATAAACTATTGATGTGTATAAGGTTCTGGTTGGGTATCCTCTTCCTCTGTAGGAGTGCAGGGATGGAGGACTAGGAGGCTGGGACTCCACATTATCAGTACAGACACTGTTAACAAATTTCTTGTAGCAAAATAAAGGTGAGCACATGTAGAAAATCACATTGTAAAGAGAAAAAGCTAGAATGTGAGCCATGGTTGAATGACTGGAGCCCTGGCTTCTTCCTCCTTAGGCCAACTTGATTTCTGATGTTGGTCTCAGCTGCAAAGTAATTATGAAGTTTTAGGAAATTAGCTTACTATATTTTTACACCAATCTTCTGGCTCCTATTTTTAAAAGGAATCTTTAAATACATACTCATACTAGTTAGGATCAGCATTAATATTGAAAGGTCTTCCAAGGCAACCTATGGACATATGTTCATACCAATCTCATGTCTTCCAAACATCTCATATGCATGACATGTATTTACATGTGTGCATTTTAGTTATAATTTCTAAATATAGTATCTTTATTTTTATGTTGCATGCTAAGAGGTTTTGGGTACTCAGAATCTACTTGTATTTATTATTGCTATAGATTGATATGGGTTCCATGTGCCTTGCAAATGTGCACATGTTAGAAGCCTAGTTTCCAGTAGAGCAGAGGCAAGGTGCGGAAATAGTTAGGAGGTGGGGTCAGGGCTTGAGAGATGGCCCAGTTGATAAAATGCCTGCCATGCAAAAATGTGTTCAGAGGTCAGATCTCTGACCTCTACACATGCATGGGTTCATGTAACTGCACAATGGGAACACATGAACAAATACATGCACCAAGTGTGTGTAGGCATACACACACACACACACACACACACACACACACACACACACACACAATGATCTATTTGCTCATGGAAAGTAACTTCTTCATGTAGGAAATGGCCTTGGGATATATTAGTGCAACTCTCATGAGACTGGCTTAGTTCTTGAGAGAACAGGTTGCTAATCTCTTTCCTATCTGGCCATGTGCCTTTTTCTGCATACATATTGTCATTTAGATGCCACCTACAATGTGTCCTTTGCCAGAGACATGATACTGCTGCCATGCTCATGTATCTCCTGAACTAAAAGATTTATAAATCCTTTCTGTTTTTTTTTTTTTTTAAGTACCAGGCTTCAGGCAACTTGTTACAGAAACACAAAATAGATGGCATACACTTATCCAGTCATTAAATTTCCCTAACTGCCACACTCTGTATTTTGCATTACTCTAACACAAAGAAAACTTAGTCCTATATTCTACAGTATTTAGATAACTGAGTATTTATATATCTAGGGTATTTAGATAAAAAATAACTGCTGTGGCAACAAATACAGAGAAGTAGACTCTCAATCTTTACCAAGCCCTTCCTCCTATTTTCTTCACATAGAAACAGGTGTTGGAAATATTAAGTCTCCTGAAGGCAGGCCTTGGAACAAATTCTGGCCAGTAAGAACATATCAAAGGGCTCATTTCCTTAAATAAGTCTTCAGACACCTATATGTCCCACTACTTCTTCATTTTATATTTTTTATATGAGAAAAAGTTAGTATTTGTTTAGCTCATTGTTTTTTGATATACTTCCTAATACAGACCACTATCCATTCCAGGTTGTACACTTTTTAATTCATTAAACCTATATAAAACAAAAAAATGTTATTCAGTATCAGACAATGCAAACAGAATATCTCCATTCTAGGAGTTTCTATTTAAATGTTATAGATGTTAGTATTTTTCAACACTTTAAAACACCAATAGCAAAATCTCAATCCCAGTCCTCATGCCAAGTTCACTTTCTTCCCAATCATCTGATATTTTACCTATTAATGAATTAGCAGGAAACCAATTCACCATTGTTCTTTCATCTAAGATTTCTCAGGAGTTTCTTGGAGGATAAGCAGTCAGAACTCAATCCTTTCTTGTTGTTCTAAGAAATCCATAGCCAAACATTAGACAAAAATTAGGGAGTCTTGAGGAAAAGTTAGGGGAAGGTTTGAGGGAAGGGGAGGGATCAATGATACCACAAAAAGACCCACATAGTTAATTAACAAGGGGGCTCATAGAGACTGAACCACTAACCAAAGAACTTGCAGTGATTTGTCCTAGGCCCACTATACGTATGAAGCTGATGGGCTGCTTAGTTCTCAAGTGGATCATGTAACAATTTCTACAGGGTCTATCTCTGATTTGAATGTTCTTCCCTCACTCTGGAGCTCATTTTCCTTGCAGAGTTGCCTTGTCTTGCCTCAGTGGAAGAGGAGGCACTTAGTTCTGATGTGATTTGATGTGCCAGAATGGGTTGGTACTGGAGGTGTGGGAGTATGGGGGAAGTCGGTGGGAGGAGGGATTTGGAGGAGAGGGAGGAGCAGGATGGTGATTGGAATATAAAACAAACAAATAAACAAAAATTTAAAAAGAAATGTTCAATATCCTTAGTCATCAGGGAAATGCAAATCAAAATGACTCTGAGATTCCATATCACACACCTCAGTATGGCTAAGATCAAAAACTCAAGGGACAGCATATGCTGGCAAGGATGTGGAGAAAGAAAGAGCACTCCTCCATTGCTGGTGGGAGTGCAAACCTCTATAGTCACTTTGGAAATCTATCTGGGAGTTTCTCAGAAATTTGAGAATAGTTCTTCTCCAAAACATATCTATACCACTCCTAGGTATATACTCAACAGATGGCCCATCATACCACAAGGACATTTTCTCAACTATGTTCATAACAGTTTCATTCATAAGAGCCAGAAACTGGAAACAACCTAGATGTCCCTCAACCTAAGAATGGATAAAGAAAATGTGGTACATTTACACAATGGAATACTACTCAGTTTTTTTTTCTTTTTCTTTTTCTTTTTTTCTTTTCTTTTTTTTTTTCTTTTTTTTTTTTAGGTTTTCGAAACAGGGTTTCTCTGTATAACAGCTCTAGCTGTCCTGGACTTGCTTTGTAGACCAGGCTGGCCTCGAACTCACAGAGATCCGCCTGCCTCTGCCTCCCGGGTGCTGAGATTAAAGGCGTGTGCCACCACTACCCGGCTACTCAGCTATTAAAAACAAGGAAACCATTAATTTCACAGGCAAATGGATGAAACTAGAAAGGCTCATCCTGAGTGAGGTAACCCACTCCCAGGAAGATACACATTGCATGTTCTCACTCATAAGCAGATACTAACCATTTACTACAGGATAACCATACTACAATCCACAGGCCCAAAGAAGCTAAGTAACTAAGAAGGCTCAAGGGATGATGCTTCAACCAAACTCAGAAGGGGAAATAAAATAGACAGCGGAAGTGGAAGAAGAAAGGGAACTAGGTAGGGGAGGGAGAGAGGAGGGAAATGGGGGGGGGGGAGGAAACAGTTGTGGGCTAGTGAAGGTGGGAGGGAGACATCTTGGAAAAAAGATAGGATACTGAGTTGGAGACATCTCTGAGTTGGAGACATCTCTGAGACAAGCTGGGGACCAGCAACAGGGTAGGCCTCTGGGAGGATATCAGGGTGACTGTAGTTGAGTCTCCTTGCAGCAGGGGATAAGAAGACCGAAGAAGCCTCTTTTGAGCTAGGTAGGATTTCCAGAGATTGAGGGGATCACCAACCCACTCACAAAAACTTCAATCCAAAAGTTACCCTGTGTTCAAAATGTGCAGGGATAAAGATATACCAGAAATTGAGGGAATGTCCAAACAATGACAGGCCCAACCTGAGACCTACTCCAAGGGAGAGTGCCAACCCCTATCACTATTAACGAAACTCTGTCTGCCGTGATTACAGACAGGAGCATGGCATAACTGTCCTTTGAGAACCTCCATGTCATAGAAGATCCAAACAGATGTTGAGATTCACTACCAAACATTAGGTAGAGCACGTGGTATCTGGTGGAAGAATGGGGTAAAGGATAGAAAGACCTGGAGGGGACAAATTCCAAAAGATCAACAAAGACAACTAACCTACGCCGGGGGGGGGGGGGGGGGGGGGGGGGGGGGGGGGCTGATAGATTCTGAAGAACAAATCAAAGAGCATGTATGAACTGGACCTAATATGTAACTGATGAGCAGCTTGGTCATCATGTGCATCCACTAGCAAGGGGAGTGGGGCATGTCTCTGATATGGACTCTGATGCCTGCTTTTTGACCACTTTCCCCTAACAGGGCTGCAGTGCATGGCCTCAATGGAAGAGGATGCACTCAGTCCTGATGGGACTCGATGTGCTGGGGTGGGATGGTATGAGGGTCCCCCCTTTTCTGAGGAGAAGGGGTGGGGAGATAGAGGGAAGGGATGGGAGGGTGGGACTCAGAGGATCAGAGGGAGTAGGCTATGATCAGGTAAATAAACTTAGCTAAAATATAGAATATGCCTTGTATCTGAGGATATTTATCATAGAAGCTCCAAGATGATAAACTCTGGGTTTAGTGCTAAACACTATGGTCCTTTTCTGAAATGTTTTTCTTTGCTAATTTGTATCTAACTAGGTGGTAATTTAATCAGTTATAACGAGGAATAAGTTATGGGAATAACAAAGAGAAGGTAGATTAAAAGTCCACAGTATGATCCAGGAGACTGGTCAGACCAGAACTAATAGTATAGACTTCTGAAGTCAGAGGCAGCTAACATACTCAGTCATACTATATATTTTTGCTATCCAGCCAAGGTAGAATCTCTCCTGACCAATTCCAAACAGCATTGCTACCTTCTCTATTCTAGGCACCATTGAAATCAGTTGTCTCCTAACATGTTTCTGTAATAGTAAATGCCTACATAATTAACTAAGTTGAGAAAAGTGAGTGGTTAAGAGCATTGGTTCTGGAGTCAAAATAGTATTCAAGTGTTGCGTGTCTACTTCCATGTCTCAGAATGCTTAGTTCTAAATGGGACATCTTTATATCTGTGTCACACCCTCTTCCTCCCCAGGGTCAGAAATTATTGCAGAAGGGTCAGAACTATTTTAAGAGTCAGAAGAGGTAGAAAAGTCTAAGAAAACAACTTTCTAGACACAATAGAACAGAAATGATTGTGGGAACATGCACAAGTCCCATGCAAGCTCAGGCCAGACAAAATTTCATCACGGAGGGGGAGGGGGCATGAAGAGGGGCATGACATCTCTAACCGAGGATCTACTGACAACTAACATCGGCTGGGAGAAAGAGAGCCCGTGGTTTTTTGTTTTGTTTTGTTTTTAAGGCTATGGTCCCTTATAGACAGGCCGTGTTCCAGTAAATGGCCGTACACCCAAGATTATATGGTCGTCGAAAATGGTACTTGGTGGGTTTTTATTTTTTTTATGTTTATTCAATCAAGTTACATCTCCAACATACTCGCCTCCCTCAACCCCTCCCTGTCCAACCTTCCACCCTCTCTCCCTTCTCCCAGAACTCATAATTCTTTTTCTTTTCTGAATAATTAGGCCACAATTATGACAATTACAAGGCACAACCTACATTCCCAATGTCCAGTGCACACATACCCAGCAACCAACCTCAATACTCTATTATCCATCTATCTCCATGAGTTTAAAGTTCTCTACCTATCTCAATTTCCATCCTACCTTGCATTACCAACTTAAAAACATCTTCTTAGACCTAGAATATCCTTTTAATTCCTAAACAACTTGAAATTTAACCGTGAGACTATAGCTATCTGGTCTTCAACCACATCAGAGACCTGAGAAAGATAAATATGATTGATTATACAGGAAGTGCAGGGCCAGCAGCTTCCAAAACGAAGAAATGGCAGACAACTGGCTGCCTGCACAGTACTTGATGGGTTTTTTAAAAGGTGAGGCAGGCGGATATACACCTGGGTAGGTAGGGGATATTGGAGTAGTGGAGGGGTGAATATAATCACAGTGCATTGTAAAAAAAATTCTGAAAAGTTAGAACAAGAAAAACTAAGATAGGGATTGAAGTGCTGCCTCTGATCAAGTCACTGTCTCCTTGGGTGCCTTACCTATGTGGTCTCTGTAAAGCTGGAAACTAAGATGATAACAAGAGAGATCTCAGGGAGTTGCGCGCACTGACTGCATGCTCTGAAACAGCTTTCGATTCGGAACTAGGATGAAAAATTAATCTTAGTTGACTAAACATTAACATAGATAATGAATATAGAATATTTATTATATGACTATATAATATATTGGAAAGGAATGACATATCTTTGAAGTATATGATTATTATTTCAGGAGTAAAAGTAAATATAGTAGAAAAAAGTTCTACAAATTAATACATATATCTTGGCTCCAATTCATAACCAACTTTCTCTGTGTTGAGTTTTGAAAGAAAAATAGTTTAAAACTGCCATATCTGAATTCAGATGGCTTTCTCATATAGGAAGTCCATTTTATAAGCCCATCTTACATATTTTTATCTCCTAATATTATTCTACAAACTCATATATGTTCATATTTAAGAGAATATGTTTAGTCAATCTATTTTCTTTACTTGACATAAAAATTATGTCTTCCTGCTCTAGAGAGTTAAGTGTTCTGGGTTATTCAGCTTCTTAAGTTTCATCATTGTACTAGAAGTTCAAACTACTGTATATATGTTTGTCTAACACTCAATCGCATTCTTTCAGAATAAATACTTATGTGTAAAGTCTAATTTACATATTAATAGCCAGGGTGCTCTGAGATATAGTCATTTTATAAGATGAAATAAATGTATACATTTATACTATTGCAGTTAGATAGAAAAGTGAAGTCCAGATTACTCAAAAAAATTCACTCAGTTGCCACACGAACAACAGGAATGGAGAATAGGAGGGAGACTGAAACTCTGTTCTCAAGCAATCCAAAGACAAGAGGGCTAAGGATGAACATGAGCCCTTCCTATCTGGAGGGGTCTGCTGCTGCCCCAGCAGGCATAAAATATGTTCTCTCTGGCTCCATGGCATTTCAGTTCCCCATGCCTCCATGCAATCAGCTCATCTATCATCTGTTAGCTTTTGAGCCAACAGGCTATTGACTGATCTCAGACTCCAGGGACCGAGATGTTCTTTCCAAAGCTGCTGACAGACCATGCTGTGACCTTGAACAAGCCAAATGCGCCAATAAGTGCCTCAGGCCCTCTCTGTAAACAGAGGATAAGAAATAGCCTGCCACATATCTGCTTCACTGGTTGTTACGAGACAGAGAGAGAACACGTCGTTTCAGGTCAATGTGAGCTCATAGGAAGATGCTTGCTCCCAGTAAGATTTTTTCCTCAACCGCCCTGCTCAAAGAGACGGAAGTGACAGCTTTCCTCTCCTGGCAAGGCCCCTGAGATTTCACTGCAAAAAATGTCACCTGCATATTCATCAGCGATATGTTAATTTGACCATTTCCACAGGACCAATGGTACCGTAGATGAGATAGGAGCTTCTGATATTTACTGATAATCATCCTATATAATTGGTTTATTGTTTTTGTTTTTACTTTCATTTGAGGCTAATCTCAGTCATATAGCCCATGCTGGCTTTAAACTCCCAATCGTCCTGGCTCTGCTCCCCAAGAACTGCAGTTACAATTGTGCACCATAAGAGTCAGTCCTGTATTTTTAATACTTTATGCTTTAGCTCTGAGCGTATTTCCAGAATCAGAAAGAGTTTATACTCTGAGGACTAACATGTAGCATGCATGCACTGGCTCCGGAAAGTTAGCCATTGACAACATTCCAGCATTTCTTCCCATCACTGTGGATGCAGATTCACACATGTAGATTTAAATCGGCGGCTCTCTCCCACTGGATCGCCTTATCTATTACACCTGGCTTTATGGCTTCAAAATCTCCTCTTTGCTTACATGACGCATTTACACTGATGAGGAACCTTAAATCATTTTCTCCGAACAGCAGCAATCTTGTAGATATTATATAACTTAAGACCAAATTTTCTGATAAATTAACTTAAAAAGAAATCATGCTTGAAAGACACGAACTCCTACATCTTTGAAGTCTACATTGACAGGTATGTGATTTTGAAAAACATGTTTAATCATCTTATATAATACCTTAAATGTATTTGAGTGATAAATTTGAAAACATTGCATTTTTCTCTTACTGGCATGATTATGTCATAGTTTCATTATAATGGTGCTTCAATAGCTGTGACTCAGGGAGTATTTAACAAATTGCAGCCACCACATTAGGCATAGTATACTAATTTTTACTTAATCCTCCTGTGGTCTTATGACACAGGTAATGTCATCTTTTTCCACATAAGGTCGCTCAGCTGGTATAAGGGATACTTGAGACTTAATTCAAAACACAACTGTTAGATTTAAGATACTGGAAAGATTCACAGCAAAGGCAGAAATCCTTTGATGTGCCATCTTCCTATGTCGTTGCATAACCCCCCGTCTCATGTTTCCACCCTGATTCTTTGTAATGTGACTTGCAATGTTGATTGCTAATGTTATTTCTAAGAGAAAACTTGCTGATCCACCAGTCAAGGCTCCACCCAGGCCTGAGTAGCCACAAAAGGCCAAGTCACTCAATGAAGATAAATCTGGAAGCTGATTCTTCAGGTTTAACTTCAGAAACAACAAACGGCCATATAAGAACTGAAACGGTAAACAAGCGTTTCGTCTGCTAGATCTCCCGTGCTCCTGTGTATGGCCCCACACCTATGTGCATACAGGTAGCACCAACTGGACTCAGTGGGTTATAAAAACAAAATGGGGGCATAAAAGTGAGAAGGGGATGTAGTGTGTGTGTAGGAGGAGTTGAAGGGGGTGAAGAATGTGGTGGTGGATAAAATTAAAATACGTTATGTATACATGTACTAACTTTTCAACAATATCAATAAAATATATTTAAAAACATGGCCCACGATTGCTTTCAATGGACTATTGGCCAGATCTGGGCACTACTGCCAGCCTCAACCTTCACACCTCACTAGACTCTTTCTCCCAGTGTGAGATGGGCATTCCCTATAACCCCGAGACAGAACACTGTTGTGTTTTGTTTCTATTTGCTGATTGCTTTGACAGTCTCTTTGCTTTCATTATCTCATTGAATCTCACAGGTTTTAATTAGTTACTATTATTATCCTTCGTGCATAAATCAAAGAAATTTACCTGGCTCCTTAAATATTTCAAATGTGTAATTTTCAGTCAAATGTCTCTTTTTTTTCCTTCAAAAAAGGATGTACTCACAGTGACAGATGAGTTTATCAGAAATTCAAGGTCCTTCCTTTAAACTGTAGTTGAGAAATCTTAATTATCCTTCACTTTGTGTGTTAACAGAACTTGAGTTCTGTTAATTGAATGAGGAATCCTGTCGGCAACCTCACAGAAATAGGAGGATGTGGCGGTTGAGGCCACATTTTTTTTTGTCTCAAAATAATACAATAAAACATCCTTAGCATGTGAGTCTAGAACAGCTACTCACCTCTCCTTCCTTCAGTTATACTAAGTGAGCTACAGTCTGACCTAGAACTTCCTCCTTCATACACAGGCCCTTGGTACACAGTACAGCTCTTTATACACAGAATATGCTGCTGTAATTCTCTGTTTGCCTTTTCTAATTCTCCCACAACTCAATTGAAGCATCTTCTGTAATTAGCCATTCTGGAACATAAAGGTTGCTTCTGTCCTGAAACTACACCAATCATACTTATGATATTGTAATGTCATCATCCTTCATCTGTAAGCTTTGTTAGAAATGTTCTACTCACCTGGAATAATATCCAAGAGGCATTCAAAGCCTTGCTAGTGAACAAAAACAACTAAAAACTGTTCAAGGAAAGAAAAAAAAAACTTCAGACCCAATGAACAAGGACTTGAAGATATGCCATTTGCAAGATGTACAGATGTAAATCAACTATAGGAACCTATCTTATAGAGATAAACTGTCTGTTGGGGGAGGGACTTACATCACTTAAAAGTGATATCGGCATACATACAATGGAGGAACGTTTTCTGACTGCAGGACTAGTAAGGCTGAGGGTAGATTCTAGTGTCCTAATATGGTAAAGACTTTTATAAGAACCTCTTGGCTTCTGAGAGGTGATCACCAGCCAGCAACAGGATAACCATCAAACTTGTTTCCAACCTACACAAATCCTGTTTCTCTCCCATTCTTGTTCTCCTTCCCTGGCATCTGTTTCTATCTACCTCTCTTTTTCACCCTCAAACTTCCTTAAAATTACTATAGTATAGGGGTTGGGGAGATGGCATAACACTTATAACCATATACTTCTCATAGAGATGAGATGAATTTGGTTCCCAGCACTCACTTTGTCCTGCTCACAGATTCCTGTAACTCTATCTTCTATAATCCATCACCCTCTTCTGGCACTCACATACAAACCCACATATACAAAGACACAATTAAAATAAAACAGTTTTTTTTTTAATTACAAAAGCACAGGGGAGGAGCGTATTGGTTCTTACATTGCCTGTTCTTTGGCTAAGAACAAAACATTTAAATAGATACACCATTTATCTAGTCTAACATTTTATACACGTGGGGTGGGAGCTGAAATTTCAATATCATCTTGTCATCCACAATAACTATTCAAATCAAACTGTGGATAATATTATGACAACTTCCTGGTCGGCAAACATCTTAATACCAACAAAAGATGGTGCAACACCATTCCAAGTAATGAGACAGATAGTGATAGAATATTAGGCCTAAGAAAAGTCACAAAGAATACTGAATATTTGCAAGGAAAAAGAGGTTTTCTAAAATGGTGCAAAAATTGTGGTACTGCTCAAGGCATTTCAACAGGGTGTCACTGCAGGGAAGTCAGCGCTGAAAAGACATGTCACCTGTCACTGTAGATATTTGTTTGTGTGTCCAGGAGTTTCCACTCCAGTGCAAAGGCTTGACTGGGATTAATTCCAGCCATCAACCCTCACGGTAATCATCTTGCTAAGTTTGCAGCATCGCCTTTGGCTCTGGCTCAGCAGTTGGCCTAGGTTTATAAACTTTACAATTTGTTAAGTCTTATTAAGACTGCTGTCAGCTGTAATCATATTGCTCCTTCACAGAAAGCCCTGAGTGGCTCCCCATTGCCTCTCTAATTAGGTCTCCACTCCTTCGCTGGGTGTTTGAAAGTCCTTTACAATTTGTCAATAGCCCTTCTTTTGCAGTTTATTCTGACCACTCTTCCAATGGTTAGCTTACTCAAAGCTAACTGCTATTTGTTTCATTAATTTTTGGTTTCTGTACTTGTGTGGATTCACTCAAGTACTCTCTGGTCCTCTGCTACTGGTCCATGACTACTTTTCTGTCTATATGAGCAAAGCTACATGGGCTCTCCAGACATACCTCAAAAATATGCTACACACTTAAGAATTTAAGTGGTATGGTTTGGAGAGATACTTATTTTAGGTAAGAAAGCTCTTATTTTTCCCCTTGCAAGGTAAGCTGAGATATATTATAGAATATCCTGCACCTAATGCATTTGTCATGATGTCTAGTAGAGAGAAAAAAAACTGATGTAGTTGGCTTCATTTTCCATGATCTCTCCAACTCAACATGATATCTTCCCTCTTGAGATGCCATGTGAGGGAAGCCATTCATACTCTATCAGCTCCGAGATACATATGGTTTCTCATTGATGACTGCACTGGAAATATAAGCCCACCTGTCAGTGAGACATTATCATGATATCTTTCCAAGTCAAACAGGAACAAATCATGAATCCCATAAAACACAATCCTAAATATAACAAATAGTATCACATTATGCTCTATAATTTAACAATTATCTCCTCATTTTAGCTAAAATATTACTATTGGTTGGGAAAAAAAGAACAGCATAGTAGTAACAACAAAATTACAAGATGCTAAATAAATGTAAAATAGATAAACCTCTAGATGTATTTTAATATTATTTTCGCATTTACCATGGTAAGTCTACTGTTAACTGGGTCTAAATTTGAAAACTAGAACATATGCAATTATGAATACCTTCTAGAATGTATGGAGCTCAAAGCATTCCTAATTATTATCATTCATCCAATCTACTTAATCTTTTCAATGATGCTGAAAAGTTGCCTTATTGGCTCCTATACAGTTTAACCTACTTAATGTTCACTAAGTCTGTCTAGAGTCTTTCACATCATTAAGAATTTTTGGGTCTTAACAAGAAGTTCAATAGACAGAGCATCAAATCCATTTTCAGAATCCCAGTGAGTCCTGGAAGGTATTGCTATAGTGAGCAGGATCCATGGGGAAGTACAATAGGACACCTAAGGTCAGGTCTGAAGTTGCACTGAATACATGTTTTAGCATAATAGCAAATAGATGTGTGCTCAGAAGCACTGGAAGGTCAAGGTTAAACTTTCAATTTACCATCAAATGAGATAACTAAAAACAGGAGTCAAGACATGGTGAATGTAACATATCCATAAAATTCTACACCAATAAAACATATATTTAAAATTACATGAAGACAAAACTGAGCTTTGATTGAGACATGTCTTTTTTTCAGATATTTGCAAATATATATTTGTCAGTTACATTCAGCCAAATAGATTAATTAATGTGTCATGAAAAAATAGGTAAGTATTCAAAAAAAGATTTACAGAAAAACAAATGCTACTCACCAGTATCTATAACATGCTGAACACAGTATTCATTTCACAGGGCAATAAAATACATAGGACCATAGCGATGTTATGTAGTTAGACTAATAGACAGATGTGGAAATATTTTTATTTAAACAATACTTATCTACTTTACTCTTTAAGATTATCAACAGGAAAGTACTATAGATACTCATAGAAACTAAAATTCAGTTAGTTAACTTAAAAAGCAGTAATATTAGCTCACTTTGTCTGACATATATATGATGTTATTTCAGGGAAGAGTGCTGGGTGTAAAAATCTCTTGACACCCACTGGACTTCATCTTGAAAATTGATAGTGTCTATTCAGGAACTCTCTGTATCAAAGTAAACTAAATTATAAGAACATTCTGGGGTCTTCTAATTCTATAGTCTGGCATACTGTTATATTTAGTGATAATTTGAAAGAGTCCTGGAAATTGCTTCCAAGGCTGAGTCTTAAATAGCCTGCATATTTACAACTCATCTTGAGCGATAAATGCATCTCACAACTAGTCCCAGGACAGATTTTACCCAGCCAGTATTTAAAGGTAAAGAAGTCTGCTATGAGTCCTGGGATTAAGTTTTGTATTGTTGAAGAAGACCAAGAAAGTGATATACAAAAGGCCTGAAAGAAGATGACATTGAGAAAAATGAAAGGTAACAGAGAAAAGACAAAAAATAGATTCATATGCAAAATTACTACTATCTCCTAAGAATTGTGGGAAGTGATAGCAATACTTACAAAATAAAATAACAAGTAATGGCTTTCAGTGTTTGTTGCTACTATATATTGGGCATGTGCTAAGAATTATATAAAAATTTTCATTTTCCATCTTCTCTCTAATCCTCCAAGGTTTATTCAGATTTTCTACATTTGTTTGCTAAGAAACTGAGAAGATTAAAACTAAAATGTTGTGGTACTACTTTCTTATGCTGATAAGCTGTCCATATAATAATTTTTCCACTTTTTGAGCACATCCTGTATTAACTTGGCCACACCTTAGGTTTTTAAGTCACAGAATTTTGTCTCTCTCTCCCTCCTATGTTTATTAACACTTGGTTCCCCACCTGGATTAGCACCCAATGGTGAGAAGCTCCTGAAAGCTGGCTCAATGTCCTTAGAGGCCTCTGCTTTCTGGAGGCTCAGGGCTCCCTTTCCATAAAGAAGCAACAGTTTAATCTTTACTGAGGAACTGACTTAGGAAAGGATGAACCAACTTCTTCTTCAGAGACTACCTCACTAACTGCCAACATCTACCACTATATTACATGCTAAGGATACTGATTATCACTGGAGTTGTTTTGGGAAACAAGAAACAGTATTCTTGTTTCCCAGGATGTCAACCACATTCTAGTCATTTCTTTGACAAATCTGCTCTGCTGAGATGGAATGCCACAGCTAGCCATATGGTCACAGAGATACCAGGACTGTAACTTTGTCTACAGAAGAAAAGGCATGCAGAGGAATGAGCTAAATGAAGGAAAAAAAAGCAAAATCAAGTATTTTCATCCTCTAGCCCTCAAACTAATATTTAAATAACTGGAAATTATAGTCACAGTCATTCTAAAACTGCCATTTATTAGAAACCTTTGAAAAGTTCATAGCCAGGTACATGTGAACATGTTTGCGTGGTATCTCGCATATACTAGCCTCTGACAAAGGCTAGGTAAAGGCTTTATAACTGAGCTACATCCCTGCCCATCTCATAGACATTTTAAAATTAGAGAGAAGAGTTGGTGTTGAATATAATCAAAATGCATTGTATGAAATTCTCAAAGAATCAATAAAAAACTTTTAAATAAATTTAAAATATCAAAGAGGAAATTCTCATCTTGTTTTTTATTGGTAGAAGACCTCATCATGTGTGTTTGAAGGCCATTTCCAAGATGACTCTCTAAGGAGTGACAAAAATGAGAAAATACAAAGAAATAAATAATTCACTGAGCTCATTTTAAAGACCATATGTTGTTATTCTATGCATTCCAGGAAAAGAAAGCCAATCTAATTCATTTTGTTTCTATACTTATGTCAAGGGTTATCTTGAGGAAGACTTTCATACCTCTCAATTATATCACTCTCTTATGTCATGTTAGGGGATGTGTCACAATACAGCTGAGGCACTCACTGTGAGTTCACTCCCATGGACACTGTTTCCTTGAGCCTCAGCAAATCTGCTCCAAATGTTTCAAAGTCTATGTACGTTACATTCACAATGCCATAAGGTTTTCTGTAATAAGTACACTTAAGCGTTTGTTGTTTCTTATATAAAATAAAATAGTTTGACATCTTTGGAAAGAAAATGTTTTCTCAATCTTAATTAGACTTTCCGAGGCCAAACTGCATGATTATTTCCAAAGAGAGAGATAGCTGTGGTCACGTAAAACTGCCTGTATGCCCAGCGCCACCAAAGTATTTTTATTGTACTTGATAGTTTTATTCCTTTTATTTGACTAAAGTCTTGTGATGCTCTTCATTTTCTCTGTTTTTGAAAAATCAATGACCACCAACAATTTTGGAAAGAATTATAATCACAGATGAAAGTAGTGTAGTTACTTTGCTCCACGTACCCCCACACCTACCAGGAGCCAGACACTGGAGCGGGTAGCCCGCGAGGGCCAACGTATAAGGAATGAATGAAATTGCACAACCACTCCCTTCAAGGAGGTAGGACTTTGCCTGAGGGTGCAATTGCTAAATCTTCTCTAACAGACCAAGCCTGTCCCTTCTTTGACCCCCACAAGACCTGCATCTTAGTACGAATGGTCTTTTGTGCTGGCTATGGTCAGCCACAGCCAACTGCAAATCATCCAGTTGTGACTGATGCTTCCTTTAGCTATGGCACACTAACACCTGTGTGTGCACCTTGTCCAGTGATCAGAAAAGAAAAAAAAAAACATGAAAAGATGTGGAGCCAAATTGCTAATATAAAGTCCCCACAAGAAAACAGAGGTGCCTGTTCTCTGATCTGAGCATTACCATGATAATGATATTAGTTTGTTTTAGCCAAAGCGCAAAATATATTTCTTTGGAAGCAAAGTAATTGAAGAAGCCTTTATTCCTTCTCCTTAAAATAGTGAGTTAATCCACCCAGCAGCGAGTCATGGATCCTGCTGCTTGTTAGTGGAACACCTTACTGTAGATGGTGTGCCATATCAAGCCCCAGGACAAGAGGAGGCTCTTACTCCTCATGTTGACTGATGAACTGAGGGGGTTCGATATGTGGGTGCTCCCTCATCTAAGAAGGAGAGGACAGGGATGAGGAAGAGGGAGGGGAGGAGCGAAGGGACTTTGATTGAGATGTAACTTGAAAAAATAAATTAATTAAAAAAGTGAGTTAAGTACTGTATGTCCAAAAACTGCATAAAATAGGCCCAGAACTGAAGAAAGAGGAAAAGGAAAATGAAAAGTGTTACCAACAATAACTTTGGCAAAAGCATGTGAGTCAGGTCCAAACAGCAAAGGACTAGTTTTTAAAAAAAATTGAAATAGCAATAAATAAATTTTAAAAATCTACGAGTTGTCATATATTTCTTAGTGTCCTGAGGTATCCATCTCACTAACTACTTGAATCAGCATAATCTTGGGCATTCCTGCTCACAGCAAGCAGGTTCAGGGCAACGCTGTTTACAAAGTTTCTCTTTATCATCACTCTTGATATTTTTGGCTGGAAAAATTCTTGCTTGGTGGATGGGATAGGGTGATTGTGTACTATAAGATGTTCAGCAGCAAGTCTGGCATCCAACCAGTATTTATAAGGAACATCTTCAATTCATGACAGTTAAAAATATTTTGTGGCATAGCTGCTGTCTCATAGGCAGTAAAACCTCTGTTTGGCTCACTGCAGGCATAACTGAGGCATAGCATAAAGTATGGTGGGAGTTCTGTGATCCATACCTAGAGAAGGTGGTGAAGTCTTCTCAGACACGATGGTTTATTTCAGTTGTTTTCTTTTTCTGTGGTGAGCAAAAAATGAATCACAAAGCCGATCTCTATTCTTTCTGTATGAATAAATTTAACAGGAAAGCTCACAGATGAACTACAATTGAGTTCAACACTAGAATTTCAACACCAAAATATTCTCCACTTACACAGGGAGAGTCCTGCTGTCCTTCTGCCTTTTCTACACATTCCAGACAGCTGGCACTGCTGAACGATCTGGTTTGGTCATTAACTAGCTGTGTAATCTTAGGAAAGTTGGTTAACTTTTCACAGCTTCACTGTCTTAGTCTACAAAGTGAAGGTGTTCAGTAAGTAGATGGTCTCCGGTGCCCCTTTCAGTTAGGAACTTCTTTCATAAATCTTTTTTTGTTTCTCATAACAGTCTCTTTGCTCATTAAGATGGACACCTTCATGTTATATTGATTTGCAGTGAGCTCTAATCAAACAGCAGTTCTAATAAGTTGGGTACTGCAAACTGATTACAAATGCACTCTTGGTTTTCGAGCCCCTCTGGGGAGGATTACTCAGATTCAAAGGAGAAATCCCAGCATTATTACATTGGCAATGATCTAAATTGCTCAGGATTGCATTGATTTCAAAGAGGTATATCCTTGTCATCACTAACCTGTCACAGATATACATTTGTGATAATATTAAAACACTTCAAAATCCTGTAATGTTCCACAATGGTAGAGAAAAATCTAGTTCTATCAAAAACTTCAGATATTTTTTTTAAAAGAACTCTTTGGGTTTTTTTTGGGGGGGGAGGAGTTTAGGTTAGCAATCAAAATGAACAGAAACTGCAGAGTTCTCAGTACTACCTGCTTCCATAGTCATACATATATACATATGTATATACGCATATACATGTATGCATATGTACACATATACATATATGCTAATCTGAGATGGATTTGACATCATATACTCCTGAGTCAAAAATAAGTCAGTTTCTAGTTGAGTAATCACTTAGTGTAGAAATTTCTTTCTGTTACTTTCTGCTGCATTTTGTTTTGTGTGACCCTCCTGCCACCATATCCTGTCTTTCTAGTGCTGATTTTACATGTGTGAGTTCTGTGCACTTACAGTTTTCTGAAGACAAATAATTCAAAAGATGGAAATGTGTGAGAGGTCTTGCAGACAGGGTTCTAAATCTGTACAATATCCTATCTGAGGATATGCTGAAGTCATGAAGACTTCAGGGCTTAAAGAGAGAGAAACAAATTTCATTTCTGGATAAAATATGCTGCAAACTCACTGTCTTAGTCAGGGTTATTATTGCTGTGATAAAACACCATGACTAAAAGCAACTTGGGGAGGAAAGGGTTTATTTCACTCACAGTTTCATATACCAGTTTACCATCAAAAGCAGTCAGGCAGGAACCAAGCAGGGCAGAAACCTGGAGGAGGAGTTGATGCAAGGCCATTGAGGTGCTGCTTACTAGCTTGCTCCTCATGACTTCCAGGACAGCCTGCTTTCTTACAGAGCTCAGGACCACCATCCCAGGGAAGACACCACCCACCAAGGGCCCTCCCCCATCAATCATTAATTAAGAAATTGCCCTACAGACTGCCTACAGCCTGATCTCATGGAGGCACTTTCTTAATTGATGCTCCCTCCTATCTGATGAATCTAGCTTGTGTCAAGTTGGCATCAAACTATCTAATACCATCACCTTGGGCACATAATAGTTAAAAGATGGAGTGAGTACTGTGGCAGTTTTTACAACCTCCTTCGTCTAGGTTATTGAACAGCATTGTGCTTTAAGTGTTGAGCTCTGGACTAGCCACCAAAGTTCAAATCCTGCTTTTCCATGTACTAGCTAATTAGTGCTTACCCCTCTGAACTTAAATTGCTTCATTTGCAAATAAGGATAGGAATAGTAATTACTTTGTAGTATTACCATATACAATTCATACTTCTTGGCATGTAATCGAATTTACTATTTTCATTGCTACTCTTTTATCATTACTGTTACAAGGTAATTTTACCAGGCTGTAAGAACCAAATTATGTGGCTCAGTTAAGCTACTCTTCCCTCCTCCTACAATTCATCTTTAACTCATTTATTTCTGAATATATAGCAAGAGCACAGAAATTGTTTTGACTACCTTTTATTTTTATAGTAATTATTTTGCATGTTTGTTTGTGACCCTGGGCTTCTTGAATGCCACTCATTCACTCTGGTCCTAAGCTATTCCCTATTGGTTAGCATTTCTTTTGTTGTTGTTGTTTTTGTTTTTTAATGAATGACCAAGTACCAATATACCTTATGATGTTATTGCAGATAGATATAGTTTCCTTGTTTGAGAAAATGAACACATTGCTTAAGATCTGGTAGGCAGCTTCTAGTTTAGTACATACACATATTTCCATTTCTGTCAATAAGCCATTCCTACCTGGAAGCACATTATTGGTTACGGAAAGGACAGTAATATACATTTACTGTTGTCTCTTTAGGGTATATCAACTTCCCAATCCTGTATTAATAAGCATGTTAATATTCTGTTGTTCTGATAAAACATCATGACCAAGACAACTGATAGAAGGAAAATTTTATCCTGGTTTATGGTTACAGAGAGATAAGTGTCCATCAGAGTGTAAAAGCAGGCATGGCAGCAGGAACAAGAAGCTGAGAGACCATATCATCCATGGCAAGCATGAAGCAGGGAGAGCAAACAGGTAAGGCAATATACCCTCTAAAGCCATATACAATGGCATGTTTCCTCTAGCACTATGTATTCAAATGTCCAAGTCTGTGGGGGATACTTCTCATGCAAACCACCTTATGCAATAATTTAGTTTTCAGTGATATTTACCACCTTTCTATTCAGAAGATAATTTACTGGTTATGCATTAGAATCATAATCTTCAAAGTGTACATTATGGATCCTTGGGTATGATTTGAGTAAGATCATCAGCCTTGGGCCCCCAATGGTGGGAATGGAGATTATCAAGAGTGATATGAGATGACATGTTCCCTCTTTACTCTTTGATCACATGAAGCCTTCTGTGAGAAGGTACTCACCAGAGGTCAATACCATCCTCTGTGACTTTGCAGCCTCCTTAAATGTAAGCCAAATAAGATCACATCACTTGTAAATTATCAAGTATGTTATGATGTTAGAAAATGAGCTAAGACTACAGAAATGGAATATACCCTGAAAGAACAAGTACGTTGCAGGAAGAAGTGGTTCAAATTCCCATAGTATCTACTACATTGCCTTTGTGAGGTCACAAAGAAGTGAGCCTCCAAAGTGGGAGCACTGATGGCAATGCCTCAGCCACCACCTCAGCTGGGTTGGACTAGGGAACATAAACTTAAAGCATTTCTCAGAGGTCCTGAATGGCTAGCTGAAATGGCTCCTGACTGCAGCTGTCAGCAACTGAATGCCTCTCTGCGATAGCCAGCACCTCCTCTGCCTCAGAGCTCCCATGCTAACAGCCTGGCTGCTCCAGCTCAGGAGCATCCCCCTGCCATCCACTCCTGGAAAACCCAACAAGCTTTTGCAACAGTTGCTGTCCTCCACCTTCAGAGTTAGTAGTACAGTTGTTTTTGTTTGTTTGTTTGTTTGTTTTTCTAAATTAAGTTGTTCTTTCTCCCTATGGAGAACAGTGTGTTTGTTTGGTGGTTTCTTCCTGTGTCTGCCTACAGCCTTCTTTCTCAGAGCTTTCACCTGTGGCCCCAGGTCGTTCTCCAGAATGAGTTGGAATGGATGAGGAAACTTTGGCATGGTTTACAGGTGTGTCTGTGTGACAGGCAGGTACTACCCAAAGAGGGCAGCCTAAACCCTACAGGAGGAAGGCATTTTCAACAGTACAGCCTCCTCTGCAACACAGCAGAACACAGCCTGACTGGAAGCACCTCCAGCAAGGAGAGCCACGAGCTGTGCATCAGGCTGCTCGCTCTGCTCACAAAAAGAAACGATGGGATATGCAAGCAGGTGTCTGTATTTAAGAGTTTGGATTTAAGGTCAGGACTAGGAAGAAACAGGACTAGAAAAGTAGGATTAAGAAAATATGGGAAGATTAATTAGGCAATTTCAAGCAAAATGTATTGAACAGGATTTATTATTCACCTTTATTTTTTCATTTTCCTGTAATGTACTATTTATCATGACATGTGCTAACAGAATGAAATATTTGAGTAGCACCTACTAAGTTAAGTAAATTAAGAAATACAATGATCACCTAACCTGTACAAAGACAAATTTGCTATTTTCCTATCTGGAAGAGCCCATTCAACAGAACTGTGATATCTTCAAACATACTTGATTTATATATCACAGCTAGACTCTGCCTCCAAGTATGATTTGGAGTGGGAACCTCATAATAAAGTCATGGTATTGCAAATATTTAATTTTACAAAGCCATCCTCAGATGTCTCCTCTCTCTCTCTTTCCCTAGAACTAATCCCTCAGGCTCCACCCTAGTGCTGCTTTAGAACACTGTCTGTTCCCCCACTACTGTCCCATCCTTGTCTCCTGTGGATCCCACAGACTATGCTCCCCAACACCCTTCTCCATTCATCCCAATTTCTCAGCCCCCAACACAAGCAGATGCCCTCTGCTCACCTGCAGGTCACTCTTGCCAGAAAGCCAGGTGGGCCTCCTAGACCTTCTTTATTCTCTCTGATCTACTAAAGCCAGTCCCTCAGTCTCCTACCTAGTGCTGCAACAGGTCACCAGCTGGATATCAACAACAGAAACAAGAGAAAGCTTAAGAACTCATGGAAACTGAATGACTCACTACCGAATGAAAGGTGGGTCAAGGCATAAACTAACCAATAAGTTAAATACTTCCTAGAACTGAATAAAAATAAATAACTACCCAAACTTATGGAACACAAGAAAGGGGATCCTAAGAGGCAAGTTCATAGCACTATGTGCTTATTTTTAAAAATTGGGGTAATCTCACACTAGTAACTTAATAGCACACCTAGCTCTAGAACACACACAAAAGTAGTAAATGGCAAGAAATCATCAAACTCAAGGTTGAAATCAATAATTGAAACAAACAAAGCAATATAAAGAATCAACAAAGCAGGGTTGGTTCTTTGAGAAATCAGTAACCAAAAGACAGAAGATACACAAATTAACAAAATTGGAAATGAAAAGGAAGACATAACACATAACAACAGACACTGAAGAGAGTCAGAAAATTATAAGGACATACTTTCAAAGCCTATACTTCACCAAATTAGAAAATATAAAAGAAATAGATAATTTTCTCAATACATATCATCTATAAAATTAAATCAGGATCATATTAAGTTATATAAACAGACCTATAACTCCTAGTGAAATTACCACCTTATACAAAACCCAAGTTCAATGGATCCATGACACCAACATAAAACCAGATATGCAAAACCCACTTTCTTTTCCTGATAGAAGAGAAAGTGAAGAATAGTCTTGAACTCATTGGCACAAGAGAGGACTTTCTGAACAGAACATCAATATCTCATGCACTATGATCAATAATAAATAACTGGGACCTCATGAATCTGAAAATTTTCTGTAAAGTAAAACATATTTTCAATAAGACAAAGTGGTAGCCTATAGAATGGGGAAAGATTTTTACCTACTTCTCTTTTGATGAATGGCTAATATGCATAATATATAAAGAATTCAAAAAACTACATGTTAAAAATTCAAATAATGAAATTAAAAATAGGTACATATCTAAATGAAGAATTCTCAGTAAAGGAATCTCAAATGACTGAGAAATGCTTAGAGAAATATTCTTCATCCTTAGCCATCAGGGAAATCCCAAATCAAAACTACTTTGAGATTCCATCTTATACCTGTCAGAATGGCCAAGATCAATAACAAAAGTGACATCGCATACTGCGCAAGGATGTAGAGCAAGGGGAACACTTTTCCATTGCTGATGGGAGTACAGACTTGTACAGTCTCTATGTAAATCAATGTGGCTGTTCCTCAGAAAATGGGAATCGATCTACCTCAAGACCTACTCTTGATATACTTGGGCCTATACCACTCTTGGGCATGCATCAAAGTACACTACACTCTACCACAATGTCATTTGTTTGACTATATTCATTGAAGTTTTATTCATAATAGTGAAAAACTGAAACCAATCTGGATGTCCCTCAACAGAAGAACGGATAAAGAAATGTGGTACATTTATACAATGGAGTATTACTTAGCTGTTAAAAACGCCATCATGAAATTTGCAGGCAAATGAATGCAACTAGAAAGTATCATTCTGATTGAGGTAACTCAGACCTAGACATATAAATATGCTATTTTTTCACTTATAAGTGGATATTAGCCATTAAGTAAATGATAACTAAGCTACAATCCATAGTCTTAGTAAGGTAAGATAAAGAGTAGGACTCTGGGGAAGATGTATGAATCTCCTTCAGAAGGGGAAATAGATTTTATGGGTGGACTGGGTGTATGTGTGTGGATGAGAGCAATAGGGATCAGGTGGGGAAGGAGTTAGGATTGAAGGAGAGAATATGGGGGTGAGATTACTGGAATTGAGAGGCATCCAGGAATGGTGTGAAAACCTCGTGCAATGGAAACTTGCAGGGAGTTCCATACATGAGATATGGAGTCTGAACTGGCCATCTCTTATAAATAGGCAAGGCTCCAGTGATAGGACTTCGTTGCATTTAACTGAAGTCTTTGAGTGAGAGCATCCCATAGAGTTCCTTGAACAACCCAGGCTGATGCTAGTACAGAAAGTTACTCTCTGAAAACTGAGAGTAGGGTCCAAATGTCAAGGGTAGCATTCACATAGCTCATTGTATATGAAGAGGTTGAGTTGGTGCCTACATGGAGTCTTCCCCATTACATTCTAGTCTCGTGGTACCAGAAGGTTCTCTGTAGGCTACTGAAAGAGAAAAGTGTATACCAATCCAGCCACATAACTTGCCTGTAAAATATGCTGGGGCAATGGTAGTGCAGAACTTGTAGGAGTGGCCTACCAATGTCTGATTTGATTTGAGGCTCACTCCAGGACAGGGAGACCATGCTTGACACTGCTTGAATGGCCAGGACTTGGGAGACTGGATAGCTCAGAGAAATGAGGTAGAACCAAACATGGCTGGCCAGATAGATGGAAGGAAGGAAGGAAGAAAATTAATAAATGCAATGATTCCTAATGATATTCTATAATTAATAAATGAAATGATTCCTAATGATATTCTGCTACACTTAATGGCTCAGTAGATGGATACCTTGTCCAGTCCTCATCAGAGGCTTCTTTTGGCAACAGATGGGAGCAGTTGCAAAGACCCACATACAGACATTTTGCAGAGAGAGAATCTAACTTGAAGGTCTCCATCAAGTTCCTCCCCTCAGAGTGGAGCAGGCTTGCAGAATCCAGTAGAAGAAGGGGAGGAAAGATTGTAGGAGTCAGAGGAGATGGAGGGCACAGCATACTGGATCAACTAAGCAGGACACATATGGGCTCACAGAGACTGAAGTAGCAATCATGCACTCTGCATACGTCAGTTCAAAGTCCTCAGCATATATTCTGTGGCTGTTATCTTGATGTTTTGTGAGATTCCTAATTGTGGGAGTGGGTGTGTCTTTGATTCTTCTTCCTGCTCTTTAGACAGATGCTTTTTCTCCTGTTGGATTGCCTTGTCCATCCATGGTGTGAAGGCTTTTGTCTTGTCTTAGTACATGCATACATGGGTGCCTGTGTATGTGTGTGATTTGGTCCTGTTTGGTTGTTGTCTTTTGGAGGCCTTCTCTTTTCTGAAGGGATTATGAGGGGGAGTTCATCCTAGGGAGAGGCAGTGTGTGTGTGTGTGTGTGTGTGTGTGTGTGTGTGTGTGTAGTGAGGGAAGCTGGGAGGAATGCAGAGATGGAAAACTGTGGTCAGAATGTGTTGTATGAAAGAAGAATATATTTTTGGTTGTGAGCCTAGCCTTTAATGGCTGAGTCATCTCTCCAGCCCAATAATATATTTTTAAAAGAAAATGGGAACTGTCCAGGCAGTCATTGGTATGTCCTTTCTTAGTTTTGGAAGCTGCAGGCCCTGCACTTCCTACATAAGCAGATATATTTATCCCTCTCAGGTCTCTGAGGTGGTTGAAGAATAGACAGCTAGAGTCTCATAGTTAAATTTTGAGTTGTTTAGGAATCAAGAGGGTGTTATAGATCTAAGAAGATACTCTTAAAAGTGTGTTGCAAGTTAGTATGAATATTGAGTCAGACATAGACCTTTAAACTCATGGAGATGGTTAGATAGTAGAATGTTAAAGTCAGGGGCCAAATATGTATAAACTGGACATTGGGAAGGTATACTGGGCCAATTTACTCTCATAAATGTGGCATATTTATATCTGTTGTTTTGTATAATACTTACTGTTATAAGAGAAGGAACCATCTGTTGGACTGAAAGGGGAAACTTCTGGGGGGAAGAGGGTGGAAGGGCGGGATAGGGAGGGGTTTGTGACTGAGATGTAACTTGAAGAAAAAAAAATAAAGTATTTAAAAAAAGTTGCCTTTTGAATTAATAAATAAATGTTTTGTTTTGTTTTTTAAGGAAACAAACAAACAATAAAAGCTTCCTTTATAAGTTGAAAAAAATATTTAATTCTGAAAAACAACAAATTTAAGTCCTCTATTTTCTGCATTAAAATAGGATGTTAAAATTTGGTATTTTACCCTTTAAATTGCCACATCTGAGTACAAAATTGCAAGACAAGTAAAGATTTATAGTACTGTGAGCATTTTAATACTATAGTTTTAAAAAAGGGAAAAATTATGGAGGAGTTATTTTTGCTACTGTTAGAAATGCTGAGATTCTTATAATTAAAAAATATTCTGTATTTTATTTCTTTAGGAGCAGTTTTAGAGCACAGTCATAAATCCATAATAATAAAGCATGATGGCTTTCAAACTGATTGTTTTATAACACACATAACACATATATATGTATAGTCATATGTAAATCTGCATAATATATAATGTAATTTTATTTTATCGAATATGACCATGGGTTCCAGTCTTTGAAGTGAAACTTACTTTATTTACCACAAGAAGAAACCCCTGAACATGAGTGCTACATACCTGTGGGGCTTTAGCACAATTCTCTTGGCTGAAAGATATTACAGTCTGTTCAGGAATATGGAGCATATAAGATTGTAATGACACGAGAAAACAGTGAGTGCCCAATAACGTGACCACTCATTAAAGTGAGGCAGCATATGCAACTGCTAAGAGATCCAAATGAAAGTGATGAAAATAGTTGGAAGGCTATATCAATTGAGAAAAGGTAAATTCTGGAAGGCCAAAATATATTATGTATGATATACACTAAACCCAATTAGGAGCACTGACAGAATGAAAAAATGAACACAAAGTGCACCATACTATATATAACTCTTTGGTAATGAGTTTTCTTTAATTAATTAGAAACAAGGAAACTTAAAGCAAGAATAAAATTCACTGGGGATGGCTTTTAAAGAAGAATTTAAAACATTGACACTTTAACATATGTACACAATGTCCTCTGGTCCTGTTTATCCACACACCTCTCTTATCCCACGCCCCCTCACATTGCCACATTTCTCACAAACTTGCTCACTGAACTTTATCTTATTACAAAGAGGGCAAAACACAGGAAGTCAAAGCTTGTGGCTTGCTTTCAAGGCACTGGTGGTTTGTTTGTTTGTTGAGAATCAGACCTGCAAAGAAACTCAGCCTCTCCTTGACCTCTCCATCCTCCTGTCACAGCCTCCCAATGCTAGGACTATAAGCAGGTTACTAGCAGGACAGGAATCAAAAGTACTGGTTCTTATCAAAGGTCAGTTTGTCACTAAGTAGCTGTATGTCCTAAAGTAACATGTATCCTCTCTAATTCAGCTCTTCATTTGTAGAACACAGATAACATCAATGCCACCCATCTATGTCACCTGCACAGTATGGGAACTGCATTTCCCAGAATTCTATTCTTTGTACAGTTCTGGAATACTTCTGTATAAAGATGGCTCTGATCAAAGTTTTGCATTTTCTGAACAGCTTCTGTGGGGACAAAAAATCTATTTCAAATAATGTACATACATTGTCACATCTGTCACTGTAACACCCCATTGTATCCATTTTTTAAAAAAAGATGCATAGGAGAGGTCAACAGTATTGGATTATGAATTGATCCATATCGACCCATTCTGATGTCCTATGTTCCCAGTCAGGTTCACTCACACTTAGGAGCCAGACAAAATAACGGGGAAAACTGCTAGAGCTGTGGACGGCTGCAGCTGTATTGCTAAGTGTAGTGGAAATGAGTGTGAAAACACAATGGAATACTTTATGTTTTCCAGGTCTGTTTTCAGATAGTTTATTTGTATTTATTCATTTAATCTTCACAACAACAACAGCAAAGGGCACTAGAACAATGATGAAATCATGGTATTTCTGTCAGAGATGATTCAAGATGCTTTAATAGGCTCTCTAACTGTTTACTTGTTTCTACTTCAACTTCACATTTCAGAATTTCCAACTTTGAGGCTCCAAAATCATCATAGCAGGTGCAAATAAATAAAAACAGTGGGGCAAAAGTCAAAGATTGGGGTTCAGAATTTGAATAGGACTATTTACTTGAGGATAGGACTGAATCAAAAACTGGGGTGGGGTGAGCAAAATATCCCCAGATGTGAAGGTGAAAGGAACGTTTTTGGAGAATATTAGCAGCTAGTGAATCAATGATTTATAAGCAGGGAAAAGAGAGGTGGCTAGCTATGCTTACATGCTAGCTACCTACAGTAGATCAAGGGTGAGTTCTGAGAGTATTTGCTGATGAAGGAATACTAAGTGACTCCTGTGAGGGGGATAGGTGGCACCTACACTGGGTCTCTTCTCCAACTCTGTGTACCATATTTTCAAGGAGAGAAGAGGAGAGGTATAGTGACCAGCTGATTTTGAACAATTATTTTACTTTAGCACAATTATCCTGATCCTGTGTTTATAAGTAATCAAAACTAAAATCAATCATCACCATCATCATAGGCTAATTTTCTACCCATTGCTCAAAGCAGAATACATTCTCCTACACCCTTATTCTTCATCATAGGCAAAACCCGTCTTGCAGTAGAGGCCAAGAGAATCATTTGGAGAAATGCTTTCAGACATATTCATGCCGCATTCTGTAAGATCAAAGTTGAAATCTCTTGGGAGTGCGAATTGTATACCTGCCTTTTCTTGGAGGTTTCCTAGACAGCTGTACCATACATCCAGGCTTAAGAACAATCTAAAGCTGAGCCTTGTGGCACATGCCTATAATCCCAGAACTGGGAAGACTAAGGCAAGAGGATCCTTAGTTCAAGAGCAGGAACATAGAGAAATTTTGCCTCCAAACCAATAAAATTAATAATAATAATAATAATAATAATAATAATAATAATAATAAAATTAAAAAGTATACAAAAACAACAGCAAAGCTAGTATCAAAAATAAATTTGGTTACTCCTAAACTGGACTGTTCAGTCAGAAGCCCAGTATTTCCCTAAAGGAAGGGGACTAGGACAGTCTCTATTTGAAAACAGAATCTTTTCAATTGTAAACAATTGGAAATGAAATCATCAAGGTGGGTCCTTAATCCTACAGGACTGGTGTCCTTACAGAAATATGCACTCTACACAGACAACCATGCAAGGAAGAAAGGAAGACTGTGTGAAGAAAATGGAAGTCAGGGTGACTGACTGATCCACAAGCTATAGCACACCAGACCACCATCAAATACCTAGATTCTGGGAATAAGGATCAGAACAGATTCCTCCTCTGCCTTAGCAGGATGCAGGGCTACTCACATCTTAATCCTGGCCTTGCCTATAGACCATAAGACAATAAGTTCTTATTGCTGAGGTCCCATTGCTGGGACACTGTCACAGTGGTCTTAGGAAATAAGGGCAAGGCTCAAATAGATATCTATTTTATTTGTAAACATATTAAAGATATGTTTCCTAATGGGATAAAGATCATTATTAAATGACAACTGTTGACTTCAGTGAGAAGTTAAGGTAAAAACCTACTCAAAAGTTTTCCCTCAGCCTGGCAGTACTTTTAATCCCAGCACTTGGGAGGCAAAGGCAGGCGGATATCAAAGTTTGAGGCCAGCCTGATCTACAGAGTGAGTTGGAGGACCGCAAGTTACACAGAGAAACCTGTCCTGAAAAAAAAAAAAAAACCACAAAAAAAAAAAAAAAAATCAAAAAAAAAAAAAAAAAAAAAACAACAACCCAAACATTTCCCTCAATGATGGGGGTAGGGAAGATAGATATACATTAAAGGCATTTTCCCCATACTAATTCTAAAAGTTCTCATGTAGACTAAATTTATTATGGCTTAGAAAATAAGACAACAATAAAAATGTCTTCCAAGAAGCATGACTAGAGTATCAAACCATAACTTAGCTTTTAAAGTGATTTGTAGCACAAAAATCAGAGACACAGAGGCTTTACTTAGTAAAAGCCTCTCTCCCATACTGGAGAGCTGTAACTCTTACTTTTCTTCACAAGACTTATTTTTATTATTTGTAAATAAGTTTATATGGAAGGGCAGTTGGGGGAACATGTATGTGAGTTAATGTTAATGCAGAGGTCAGAGACAATGGATCCCACTGGAGCTGGAGTGACAGTTGTGAGCCAACAGAGATGTTGGGTAAGAAACTCAGGTCTGCTGCAAGAACGGAATGCACTCTTAACTGCTGAACCATCTCTCCAGCCCAACTCTTCACTTTTTATTAAAAGAATGAAGACAATGAAGATGTCTAACCTGAACTTTTGCATAGCTGCCATGACTGATTTTAAAGAGCCAGAAATAGTCACTCCTTTTTTTATCAGCCATAAAGGAAATTTGGAAGTGAATTTTTAGACATATGAGCTTTGAGACTATCTCAGTGATAGTGATTCTTCTGAAAGGACTGGATAAATGAGTTTTATTGGAAAAGGACCATATTCTCCAAAGCCCAAAACATTTGACACTGCTGGTTTGGCTTGCCACCCTAGTTTATGTCCTAAGCAGTTAAAATGTGAAAGTAGGAGCAAGAAAGTCAAGTGCTAGAGCTTCCTAGGTGTAATGATATTACAGTTCAACATGGAGAGCACAAATCCCCAAGAAACACAGGGAATAATAATATCTGCCGTACTATCCCAGGGCAAAGGCTGTAAGTCTTTGAAAGGCAGATCCTAATGGGCAGGCAAGGATGTGACATCATCATCCCAGGACTTGTAAAAAGTTACTTAAGTGTTTTGACTACATCTGAGCCTTTAAATATTTTCCCGAAATATTTAAAGAAAACTCTTAAAGAAATTAAGAATACATTTACCTTCATCCACACTTAAGTAAAACATCCTAGCTCTACCTTCTTGACAAAGGCACATCTTCCATTGTCATCTTTTCCTCCCTCCAGTTACCTGTTGCTCCTAATTTGTTAATATCTGAGAAACCACAGTCTAAGCTTTCTAATATTAGACTTACAATAAAAGTAATTGATCACCCAATTGGCTAACTCAAAAAAGCACTTGGACTTTAAAGGATAGGAACTGTTAAATCCATTTAGGAAGTATGCGAATTTAACCTTGATTTCTGGCCCTTAATCAAGGTTACTGGGATAGCTAATGTTGCATAGAATAAGCTACTTGGAGATAAATAAGGTATTGTTTTAAATGGACTCACAACTCCTTAAGCCATCAGCATAGTATTGATCTAATGCACAGTAGTCAAGTGCTGGCACATAATGAAAACCCAAGCAACTTCATTACTTGGGAAATCGAATGCACTTGTAGATGCACTTGTAGGCCTGCTCTGTAGAATGTGTCTTCAATAATCCACCTGAAATTAAATTCTAGCAGACACAATCCTAAATTTAAATTGCCCTTTTTCATTCTTATAATCTTCCATGAAGGAAGAAAATAAGTTATTTTGGACTGTTTCTGACCCTTGGGTGTGCCATTACTAGCAAAGAATCCTGTCACTTTTATAAGGGTTTGTAAGTCAAAAAGAAATTAAGGTTAAAAATATAGATTCTTAGTGGAATGGATAATATTTTAAAAAGAATAACTTCTTTTTGTTGAAAATAGATTCTTCCCATACCCTACTTCCTGATCACAGTTTTCCTTCCCTCCATTCCTCTCAGCTCTCTCTTCTGTAACAGAAAATGTTTCTTTAAAACACTTATATTTATTAGTACTTTAAAACATCTATAAAACACCTATGTCCTATAACCTAATACCTAAAACCTATCTAAGAACACCCAAACACTTATCTAAGAACATCTAACATCTAATAAACTAACCCTATTTTAATTTTTGTAAAAGGATACTAGTGTTCTTAACATAGGACCCTGCAGAATAACTTGGTTTTACAGCAGTCCCAGTCTCTTTCAAACCTTAGCATCCATTGGACCTAACTTTGTCAGTTTGTATGTCCAGTTTATTTCAACCATTAGATTGTGACTGGGTTGTGAACTCAGTCATTTTAACCACTAGACTTGAATTTGGCTTCCTCCACCAGTTGAGACTCATTTCTATAGTCTCCTCAGTCCACATATATTTCATGGCCTAGTTTCTCACTGCGGCTTCTGAACTCCACCTCTACTTTCTGCCAGACTTTTGAGGCTTAATTACAGCAAAAGGTCTTTCTCAGGCTGACTTGCAATGAAAAGTCTTTCTTTCTTAGACTCCATCTCTCAGTTTATGACTGTGGCAGTCTAAAGGCTTGCATATGCCATACCTTGCTGTGCACTTCCAGCCTGTGTGTCAGCTGTGAGGGCAAGAGGAAGAATAAGGAGTGACTGGCCATGTGGAGCTCTCTGATTTATTTATTACAACATCTCATGATCCTTGGCAGTCTCAAGAGCCTACAAAATTTCTCACAATGTTTAGTGGTCCCAAGGTTTCTCACAGCAACCAATATCATCTGCAGCTTGTGTGGGTTCTTAGCCACACACCTTCAACAAGGTATTTTATGTTGGCCTCAACTTGGCTTTGTCCATTTCAGCAAGTTTAAGGGATGCCAAGCTATTCCTTATGTGCTGCCAGATGCTAAGCTGAACTGAATACTAATTCACTAAAGAGGTCTAACTTCCATCACATTCTTCCCATATTCACTCACTCTCTGTTTACTCTTCAGAAAAGAGCAGATCTCCAAGAGACAACAACCAAAGAGGACAAAACAATAAGGCGAAAGCCCTCATATAGAGGCAAGACAAGGCAATTCAATAGGAGGAAAGAGTCTCAAGAGCAGGCAAAAATGTCAGAGAGAGAGAGATAACCACTTCTATAGTTTAGAGTCCCACAAAAACACCATGCTAAAAGATGCAAATTATGTGCTGAGAACTGGGTACAGACCAGACCAATGCAGGCCCCATGCTTGCTGTTTCAGTGTCTGTGAGTCCATGTGAGCTCGACTTAGTTGATTCAGTGGAACATGTTTTCCTGGTTTCCTCCATCCCCTTTGACTACTATAATCTTTCCTCTTCCTCTTTTGCAGGGTTCCCTAGTCCCCAAGGGAAGAGGCTCTATGGAGGCATTCAATTTAGACTCTGTATAAAATGTCTGCCTGTGCTCTTGTGGCATAGACCTCAAGTTAAGCCAACAATTGGTTGGCGACTCCTACAAGTTCTGTGCTACCATTGCCCTAGCAGATTTTGCAAGCAGGATAAATGATAGGTGGAGAATTTAGTGACTGGGTTGGTGCCCAGGTCTCTCTTTTTGTAGTCTGTAGATAGACACCTGAGTATATATATTTTGTAAAGAAGCCAGAAATACACAATGGAAAAAAAGAACCATCTTCAATGAATGGTGCTGGTCAAACTGGATGGATGCATATTGAAGAATGCAAATAGATCTGTATTTATCACTCTGTACAAAACTCAAGTCGAAGTGGATCAAAAACCCCAACATAAAACCAGACACACTGAACGTGACAGAAGAAAAAGAAGGGAATAGCCTTGAATGCATTGGTACAGGGAACAAATTTTCAAACAGAACACCAGCAGCACAGGCACTAAAGGTAAAAAAAAGTAATAAATGAGAACACATGAAACTGAAAAGCTCCTTCCTGTAAGGCAAAGGACACCATCAATCAGACAAAGTGGCAGCCTACAGAATGGGAAAATAAAGCTGGGTGTGGTGGTGCACGCCCTTAATACTAGCACTAGGGAGGCAGAGGCAGGTGGATCTCTGTGAGTTCAAGACCAGCCTGGTCTACAAAGCGAGTTCCAGGACAGCCCATACTGCTACACAGAGAAACCCTGTCTTGAAAAACAAAAACAAACAAAACAAAACAAAAAACCAGAATGGTAAAATATTTTTACCAACTTCACATCCTATCAGAAGTTTGATATCCAAACCATGTAAAGAATTCAAGAAACTAAATAATTTAAAAATCAAATATTCCAATTAAAAATGTGTATAGATCTAAAAAGAGAATTCTCAATAGAGGACTCTCAAATGGTTGAGAAATGCTTAAAGAAATATTCAATATCCTTAGCCATCACAGAAATGCAAATTACAACTGCTGTGAGATTCTATCTTATTCCTGTCAGAAAGACTAAGATCACTAACACAAGTGACAGCTCATGTTGGTAAGGTTGGAGCAAGGGGAACACTTCTCCATCGCTGGTGGGAGTGAAGACTTGTACAGCCATTATGGAAAGCAATATGGCTGTTCCTCAGAAAAAATTGAATATTTGTATTGAATACACACACACACACATACACACACACACACACACACACACACACACACACACATATATATATATATATATATACCACTCTTGGGCAAATACCCAAAGGACATTCAATCCTACCACAAGAACTTGCTCAACTGTGTTCATTGTGACTTTTTTTTATAATAGCCAGAAACTGGAAATGACCTAGATGTTCCTCAATTGAAGACTAGATAAAGAAGATGTGGAACACTTACACTATGGAATATTACTTAGCTGTTTAAAAGAAATCATGGGGATCCAACATGGCGGCGGCCAGCACGGACGTATTGTGATTTCAGGGTCAACAGTCACAAGGCGGCAAGTGTTGCAGGACTTTGTACAAAGGGCACCACCCCTTCTTAATCTCACCCAGCTACACAGGGACCACGGAAGATCCCTGGGCAGGACGCCCCTTCCCACTCTTGGCCACGCTAGGAAGCCTCTGGACCCGGGAATCGGGTTAACACATCTCCCAACAGGAGAGACCCCTGGTAAGTTCCAACCTAATACCCAGCTGGCAGATTCAGAAACCATGCAGAGATAATCCCCACCCTGCTGGGCACTCCCAGGCCTCACACAGATGATCCAATTATCTGTCGAAAGGTTGCGATCCTTGGAAGTGAGTGGAGATCCGCTGCAAAGTGCCTTCAGACAGCAGATCGCAGTCTGTGACGTTACTGGCCAGTTTCCAAGCTGCGGGAGCAGCAAGGCTACCGGAGCTGAACTGCAGATTTACCCACTACAGAAACCAAGCCCGGGCAAGCTGCGAGATACTTGAAACTGTCGTATATCAGACTTTTGCACTAGTACGGGCCCTTCTGGTGGGGAACCAGAGTTTACTTGTACACAGCTCCGCCACCTGGACTAGTTAGGTCTCCACCTGGGAGGCGGGGCTGAATGGTTCACCTTATAGGGGTGGAGTAAGGCAACTCTACTCCTACACCACAGTGCCCCCTTTGGACCCAAGTCGAGAAGACAGCAAAAAAAATTTCACATGGCAAGAGGCCCCAGACCAAAAAAAAAAAAACAGAGGGAAATGTCTCCAACAAAAGAAAGCAACACTATTCTGTCCAACCCGAACCACCTCACTACAACTGAAACACATGAAAACGATGACAATTTACAATATAGAAAGTGATAGAGTCCCTTCAGGAAGAACTAAAAACTATGAAGGAATTCAAAGAAGCCACAATTTTACAAGTGAAAACAATGAATAACAACAATAAAGAGCTCCAAACCAAGGTGACAAAGCTTGAACAGGAAAAGAATAAAGCAATGAAAGATCTCCAGGCAAAAACAAGCAAACTGGAGAAGGAAACGTACAAAACGAACAATACAATTCATGACATGAAAATAGAAATGGAAACAATAAAGAAAACACAGACAGAGTTAAAAGAGGAAATGGAGAATCAAGAGAAGAGATCAGGAACTATGGATGTGAGTATGAAAAATAGGATGCAAGAGATGGAAGACAGGATCTCAGGCATGGAAGATTCGATGGAAGAAATCAGTACAACATCCAAAGAAAATGAGAAAGCTAAAAAAATCTCTCACCCACAACATCCAAGAAATCAAGGACTCAATGAAAAGACGGAACCTAAGAATTATAGGTATAGAGGAAAGAGAAGACTCCCGACTCCATGGTCCAGGAAATATCTTCAACAAAATCATAGAAAAAAACTTCCCAAACCTAAAGAAAGAGATGCCAGTAAAAATCCAAGAGGCTGACAGAACACAAAACAGATTAGATCAGAAAAGAAACTCCTCTCGCCACAAAATAATAGAAACACCAAATGTAGAGAACAAAGACAGGATATTAAAAGCTGTAAGAAAAAGGCCAAGTCACATACAATGGCAGACCCATCAGAATCATACCTGACTTTTCCTCAGAAACTTTAAAAGCTAGAAGGGCCTGGACAGATGTCCTACAAGCCCTGAGAGAACATAGGTGCCCAGCCAGACTACTATACCCAGCAAAAATCTCTAACAACATAGAAGGAGAAAACAAGGTATTCCATGACAAAATCAAATTCAAACAATGTCTCCTCACAAACCCAGCCCTACAGAAGATCCTAGAAGGAAAATTCCAACACAGAGAAGATAACTACACCCAAGAAAACAGAGGAAATAGAAACCTCCACAGCAACTAAACAAAAAAGAAACACAAGACAGCCAGCTATACCAAAATAATGGGAAATAACAACCCCTGGTCACTAATATCCATCAACATCAATGGACTCAACTCTCCAATAAAAAGACACAGACTTACAGACTGGATCCATAAACAAGACCCATATTTTTGCTGTATACAAGAAACACACCTCACTATTGAAGATAAACACAACCTCAGAATAAACAGCTGGGAAAAGGTTTTCCAAGCAAATGGACCCAGGAAACAAGCTGGAGTAGCCATCTTAATATCAAACAAAAAAGACTTCCAATTGAAGTTAATAAAAAAAGACAGAGAAGGGCATTACATACTCATTAAAGGAAATATCCACCAAGAGGTCATCTCAATATTGAACATCTATGCCCCAAATACAAAGGCACCTACATTTATAAAAGAAACGCTTCTAAAACTTAAATCGCACATTGATCCAAACACTTTAATAGTGGGAGACTTCAACACCCCACTCAGAACTATGGACAGATCATCAAGACAGAAGCCAAACAGAGAAATAATGAGTCTAACAGAGATCATGAAACAAATGGACCTAACAGATATCTACAGAACGTTTCACCAAAACACAAAAGAATAGACCTTCTTCTCAGCACGTCATGGAACCTTCTCCAAAATCGACCATATAGTTGGACACAAAGATAGCCTCAACAGATACAAGAAAATTGAAATAACCCCTTGTATCTTATCAGACCACCATGGAATAAAGCTGGACTTCAATAGCAAAAGAATCAACAGAAATTCAACACTCACAGGAAATTGAACAACTCTTTACTAGAGGACCACTGGGTCAGGGAAGAAATAAAGAAGGAAATCAAAGACTTCTTAAAATCCAACGAAAATGAAGACACAACATACCCAAACCTATGGGACACAATGAAAGCTGTGCTACGAGGAAAGTTCATAGCACTAAGGGCCTTCAAAAGGAAAATTGTGACAGCTCATATTAGCGAATTAACAACTAAACTGGGTGAATTGGAAAAAAAAAGAAGCAAACACTCCCAAGAGGAGCAGAAGGGAAGAGATCATCAAACTTAGGTCTGAAATCAACAACTTAGATACAAAAAGAACTATACAAATAATCAATGAATCCAAGACTTGGTTCTTTGAGAAAATCAACAAAATGGACAGAACCTTAGCCAAATTAACTAAAAGAGAGAGGGAGAAAACCCAAATCAACAAAATCAGAAATGAAAAGGGAGAAATAACAACAGACATTGAGGAAATCCAGAGAATATTTGGATCCTACTTTAAAAATATATACTCCACCAAATTTGAAAACTTAAGTGAAATGGACAATTTTCTTGATAGATTCCACCTACTGAAGCTAAATCAAAATCAGATAAACATCAGATAAACAGATTAAACAGCCCTATAACCCCCAAGGAAGTAGAAACAGTCATTAAAAATCTCCCAACCAAAAAAAGCCCAGGGCCAGATGGCTTTAGCATGGAATTCTACCAGACCTTCAAAGAGGAGCTAACACCAATACTCTTCAAACTCTTTCACCAAATAGAATCAGAAAGAAAATTGCCAAACTCATTCTATGAGGCCACAGTCACCCTGATTCCTAAACCACACAAAGACCCAACAAAGAAAGAGAACTTCAGACCAATCTCCCTCATGAACATAGATGCAAAAATACTTAATAAAATACTAGCAAACTGAATTCAAGAACACATCAAAAGTATCATACACCATGATCAAATAGGCTTCATCTCAGGAATGCAGGGATGGTTCAACATATCAAAGTCTATCAATGTCATTCACCATGTAAACAAGATGAAAGAAAAAAACTACATGATATTCATACTAGATGCAGAAAAAGCATTTGACAAAATCCAACACCCCTTCATGCGAAAATTTCTGGACTGAATGGGCATACAATGACCGTACCTAGAAACAATAAAGGCAATATACAGCAATCCAGTGGCCAACATCAAATTAAATGGAGAGAAACTTGAAGCATTTCCTCTAAACTCAGAGACAAGACAAGGATGTCCACTTTCACCATATCTCTTCAATATAGTACTTGAAGTTCTTGCTAGAGCAATAAGACAACTAAAGGAGAACAAAGGGATAAATAATGGAAATGAAGAAGTCAAATTATCCCTATTCGCAGATGATATGACAGTATACATAAGCGACACCAAAAATTCCACCAGAGAACTCTTACCGCTGATAAACACCTTCAGCAAAGTGTCTGGATACAAAATTAATTCAAAAAATTAGAAGTCCTTCTTTATACAACAAACAAATGGGCTGAAAAAGAAATAAGGGAAACAACCCCCTTCACAATAGCCACAAACAACATAAAATACCTGGGGGTAACTCTAACCAAGCAAGTAAAGGACCTGTACAACAAGAACTTCAAGACTTGAGGAAAGAAATGGAAGAGGCCTTTAGAAGATGGAAAGATCACCCATGCTCATGGATAGGTAGGATCAACATAATAAAAATGGCCATCCTACCAAAAGCAATATATAGATTCAATGCAATTCCTATCAAAGTACAAACACAATTTTTTATAGACTTGGAAAGAGCTATTCTGAATTTCATAAGGAACAAAAAAAAAAAAAAAAAAAAAAAGCCCAGAAAAGCTAAATCAATCCTATACAATAAAAAAAAATCTGGAGGTATTACCATCCCAGATTTCAAGCTGTACTACAGAGCAATAGTTGTAAAAACAGCATGGTATTGGTATAGAAACAGACCACTAGATCAATGGAATCGAATTGAAGATCCAGAAATAGACCCACACACTTATGGCCACCTAATTTTTGACAAAGAAGCCAAAACGGCACAATGGAAGAAGGACAGCATCTTCAACAAATGGTGCTGGTCCAACTGGATGTCCATTTGTAAAAGAATGAAGTTAGGTCCATACTTATCACCTTGTACAAAACTTAAGTCCAAGTGGATCAAAGACCTTAACATAAGGCCGGTCACAGTAAATCTACTAGAAGAAAAAGTGGGAGAAACCCACGAACTAATTGGCACAGGCGACAACTTCCTGAACAGAACACCAACATCTCAGGACTTGAGATCAACAATGAATAAATGGGACCTCATGAAACTGAAAAGCTTCTGTAAGGCAAAAGACACTGTCATTTGAACAAAACGGCAGCCTACAGACTGGGAGAAAATCTTCATGAACCCCATATCTGACAGAGGGCTAATATCCAAAATCTACAAAGAACTCAAGAAATTAAATGCAAGAAACCAAATAATGCAATCAAAAATGGGGGACAGAGCTAAATAGATAATTCACAAAGGAGGAATCCCTAATGGCTGAGAGACACTTGAAGAAATGCTCAACATCCTTAATCATCAGAGAAATGCAACTCAAGATGACTCTGAGATTCCATCTCACACCTGTCAGAATGGCTAAGATCAAGAGCTCAAATGACAGCACATGCTGGCGAGGGTGTAGGGGTACCCTACTCCATTGCTGGTGGGAGTGCAGGCTTGTGCAACCACTATGGAGGTCAGTCTGGCGATATCTTAGAAAACTTGGAATAGCTTTGCCTCAGGACCCAGCCATACCACTTCTGGCTATACACCCAAATGCCTCTTCATGGAATCATAAGGAAGTTTCCTCATCTATGTTTATAGCAGCCTTATTTGTAATAGCTAGAAACTGGAAACAACCCAGATGTCCCTCAACCGAAGAATGGGTTAAAAAACTGTAGTACATCTACACAATGGAATATTATTCAACCATCAGGAACAATGAAATTATGCAATTTGCAGCCAAATGGATGGAACTAGAAAGGCTCATCCTGAATGAACTAATGCAGACTCAGAAGGACGCATATGACATCTATTCACTTATAGTAGGATTTTAGCTATATAGTAATAGGTATCGATACTACAACTAACACACCAAAGGGAACTTGGACATGGACTTCTTATTTTTATTTTTTATTTATTTTTATATATTAGTTATAATTTTTATATATATTTTATATATTAGTTTATATATTTTTATTATATATTAGTTATATATAACTAATATATAATTAGTTATAATTTATATATTGTATATATTTTTTAGTCTTTTTATCTATTGTCTGCTTATTGGTTTGTTTGTTTAGTAGTTCTCTCTCCTGGGCAACGAGACACTTTTCACTGATGGTACTGCCTTGTAGACCCCCAGTGAATGAAGAGGCTCTTGGCCCTCACACGACCTCTCAACTGAGATGAGAGACTGTTATATAAAGACACCCCACCCCAGAGAAATGGGATGGAAGGGTTAGGAGGTAAAGAAAAAAAATGAAAAGTGATGTTTCGGCCTTTTACTACTAATTGTCATAAACTGTTTAGGATAATTAAGAAATGCAAACTAATGGTTATGCAAGCCGGTCATTCTGTTAGGTACTATGACAGCCTATTATAGTAACTTGCTAAGCTAATCAAAAATAAACCTGCTGAGAGACAAGCAACATCTGCTTACCCTAATATAAGAGATAGATAGGGCCTCTTCAAAAACCTCAAGAGATCTGCAGAATATGGCATTCAAAGATGTTTTCGTAACTTTAGATTTTTTATATCAAGACATATCAACTCCTGACAGCACCCCCTATTCTACCCCAAGTAGAAGATGAGCATCGAAGAATCTCCAGTGGGAGATGACTGAATTAGTCACAAGCCTATCTCTTGGTAGGAAAAGCCCCTTGCTCCAACTGTAGACAGAATGCTGTCCAAAAAGGACAAAACCTGGAAGCAGGTAAGACAGCAGCCTAGCTCTGCCCAGACAGGGTAGGTAAGTCCTTCATAACCCCTGCTCTACAATCAATGTCTGTCAGAGAAACGGGGCCAAATGACTGAAGATTGATGCTGTAATGTATGGAGAGAAAATGGGAACTCTCCAGGCAGCCACTGGTATGTCATTTCTTAGTTTGGGAAGCTGCAGGCCCCGTACTTCCTATAAAATCAGATATATTTATCCCTCTCAGGTCTCTGAGGTGGTTGAAGAACAGATAGCTAGAGTCTCATAATTAAATTTTGAGTTGTTTAGGAGTCAAGAGAGTGTTATAGATCTAAGAAGATACTTTTAAAATTGTGTTGCAAGTTAGTATGAATGTTGAGTCAGATATAGACCTTTAAACTCATGGAGATGGTTAGATAGTAGAATGTTAAAGTCAGGTACCAAATACATATGGACTGGTCATTGGGAATGTACGTTAAGCCAAATAACCCTCATAACTGTGGCCTAATTACCTCTGTTGTACTGATTTGTATTTATTATTATAAGAGAAAGGGCCATTTGTTGGACTGAAAGGGGAAACTGTAGGGGGAAATAAGATATACCTTAAACTTAAAAGAAAAAAAAAATGGAAGAGGATGGGGGGTTGAGGGTGGGAGGGTGGGACTGGAGGGCGAATAGGGAGGGAACTGCGATTGAGATGTAACTTTAAGAAATAAAAAACAAAGGAAAAAATGATCAGAGTGTATAAACCAAAGCCAAAATAAGATACTACTCAAACATAGAATTAATTTTGTAAAGATAAACAACTGTACTATGTCAATCCAAGAGAAGAAGAGGAAGAAGGAAGAGGAGGAGGAGGAGGAGGAGGAGGACGAGGAGAAGGAGAAGGTCCATATAAGAAGAGCTATCAATGATGTAAATAAACAGAAACACTAATGAACTTGAGGTAAGAATTCAAAATAGTGCAGGTATTGAAAAGTAAACACAGAGTTATAGTGTCACCTAGAATTCCCACTGTATGCCCAAGAGAAATGAAAGGCATTCTCAGGAAAACCCCATGCATGAAGATTTACAGATGTGTTATTCATTCTATCCCAAATGTGGAAACCATTCAATGCCCACAAACAGGTGAGTGGACAAATAAAATGCCATGTCTATTTGATGGAAGGTTGTCTTTGAAAATAATGGAATTCTCATATGTGACACAACATGGATTACCATAAAATTCAGGCTAGATGAAAGAAATTAGGAATAAAATATCACACATTATATGACTTAATTTAATATGAAATGTCAAGTATAAGTAAATACAGAGAGAGAAGTTAGATCTATGTGGAAGAAAAGAAAGAATGTTTTGTGGCTAAAAATTGGGTAGTGGGCAGGAGATAGCTCACAGGTTAAGAGCACTGGTTGGGCTTGCAGAAGCTCTGGGCTCCATTCCCAGCACCCACATGGCAGATCACAACCATCTGCAACTCCAGTTCCACGCAATCTTATTACCTCTTATGGCTTCCTGCCAGCACTAGGATGTATATGGTATACAGATACACATGAAAGGAAAACATCCTCACTCATAAATAATAAATATTTCATTGGGGATTAAAAGAGAAAATAGACAAATAAAAGAAAGGGAATTTCTTTTTAGAAATCACAGAAATATCTTACAATTGATGTTGATCATGGATAAAAAAAATGTGACTATATTGAAAGCTTAAACTCTCATAGTATAAATGGCTGGGATTCATAGCCTATGAATTAATTGTGCATCAACAAAACTCTTAATTAAAATTTTACATGAGAACAAGAGTGGGCAGAAATGTCCTGTAGTGGAATATTTCCCAGTTAGTGCTTTAAATACCAAAACATCCACACTCATTTTTTAAAAAACAAGTTGACTGAAAAAGTTGGTCCAATTTTTTTATCTATTAGGTGCCAAAACTAACATGAGAAAAGATTATCTTATATGCCACCAGCACTCTCTTCCTGTCAAAAACTTAGAAAATCCACTGAGACTGTTAGTTAATATTATTGCAAGGATCTTCTGCATATCAATTATGCCCAAAGTCATTATTTTTGGCAGTCATGCTATAAATACTGACTCAAAAGAGATAATTTGGTACCATCTGCTCAAATTTGAACATTCATCAGAATCACCTGGAGGCCTGACAGAATACAGATTGCTGGATGCCTCTTTCAGAATTCCTGATGTAAGCAGGATTACAAAGCTGTCACTAATTCTGCTGGCCTAGGGACTGAACTTTCTAGAATTTCTCATGGTTGTTTACTATTCTACTTAGTTTTGTCATGATCATATTTATGGATAACTTGCCCCGGTAGTTTGAACACAGTTGCAATAAAAATTCAAACCTGTCACATGATCACGATGGTATCTTAGATTTTCTATAATTAAGCAACTGCTTGATGGAAGGAAACCTATTTGCAAGACAGAATGAGTATGTATGGTGTATATCAACTCTTGTTTGAAAGATACAAGATTTAGATCACTGTAGAAAGAGTTGGAAAGCCACAAGAAAAGGGCATTGCTGAATTAGACTCATACCAGAGAACTAGAAAAGATCAACAAAGACGAGCTCCCTGACTGTAGAGGAGAGAAAAGATGTGAGAACCCCTGGTGCGTCTTCACATCCTACTTACCATCCACGCCTTGAATTACATTGTGCTCTGTGCATCTCAGTGGTAAGACAACCTAGTTTACCTGTGCTCTGACATGTGTCTGTGTCGTGGTTTCCAAAGTCCTAAGAACTTCATTGTGTGAGCAAGATACCCTTATATTTTTTCCAGTTATCTATCACCCGTAAAAACCATCTTTATTTCAGACAGCTTGAGTGTGTGCATTTCCTTTCAAGTCTGATTGGCTACTTTATAAAAAAAAAACTGTATATGATAGAAGGATGGTCAGCTCTAGAAAGACATTTCTTTATATAGATATGGGCTCACTGTGGATTTCTAGCTGAGGATTAATAACCAGATGCTATAACTGAAGGGAGGGCCATGAAACAAAAAGTGAAAACAGCATTCAGCCTATGTTTGGGTTTTATTATTGCCATGATTTGTAAGTAAAAAACGAGCTCAGGTGTTTAATTTCTTCAGTTCTTTATAAATTATGAATATTAGTGCTCTGTTGGATTTGGGGTTATTAAAGATCTTTTTCCAATCTGTAGATTGCCGTTTTGTTCTTTTTTTAAAAAATATTTATTACTTCAGGTTTCATTCTCATCACAGTGCCCACTTTCCACACCTCCCAGTCCTGCCCTCCCACCCTCTACCCCTATCCCTTCCATCCCACTCCTCTAGAGTGGAGTGTCCCTACATAACAGTCCCCCACCCCAATTCAGCAGTCATATAGGGCCAAGAGCCTCCTCATATACTGGGGGCCTACAAGGCAGCACCCCTAGGGCAAAGTGTCCCATTGACAGGAAACAGAGTCTATGTGCATGATCCTTTTAGGGCATTGGTTGTAGTATAGTTATCCTGTACTATATGGCTGAAATCTGACTATAAGTGAATAGATGCAATGTGCATCCTTCTGGGTCTGGGTTAGCTCACTCAGAATGAGCTTCTCTAGTTCCATCCATTTGGCTGCAAATTGCATAATTTCATTGTTTCTGATGGCTGAGTAGTGTTCCATTGTGTAGATGTACCATAGTTTTTTTTTTTTATCCATTGCTCGGTGAAGGACATCTGGGTTGTTTCCAGTTTCTAGATATTACAAATAAGGCTGATATGACTATAGATGAGGAAACTTCCTTGTGATTTGTTCAGGGGTCATTTGGATATATATCCAGAAGTGGCATTGCTGGGTCCCAAGGCACAGCTATTCCAAGTTTTCTAAGATATCGCCAGACAGACCTCTATAGTGGTTGCACAAGCCTACACTCCCACCAGCAATGGAGGAGAGTTCCCCTTTCTCCACATCCTTGCCAGCAGGTGCTGTCATTTGAGATTTTGATCTTAGCCATTCTGACAGGTGTGAGATGGAATCACAGAGTCCTTTTGAGTTGCATTTCTCTGATGATTAAGGATGCTGAGCATTTCTTCAAGTGTCTCTCAGCCATTAGGGATTCATTCTTTGTGAATTCTCTGTTTAGCTCTGTTCCCTGGTTTTTTTTTTTATTGGATTATTTGGTTTCTTGGCATATAATTTCTTGAGTTTTTGTAAATTTTGGATATTAGCCCTCTGTCAAATGTGGGTTTGGTGAAGATTTTTTCTGAATCTGTAGTTTGCTGTTTGTTCGAATGACAGTGTCTTTTGCCTTACAGAAGCTTTTCAGTTTCATGAGGTCCCATTTATAGATTGTTGGTCTTAGATCCTGAACTGTTGGTGTTCTGCTCAGGAAGCTGTCACCTCTGCCAATGAATTGGAGGGTTTTCCCCACTTTCTCTTTTAATAGATTTAGTTTGTTGGGCCTTATGTTAAGGTCTTTGATCCACTTGTACTTAAGTTTCATACAAGGTGATAAGTATGGCTCTAATTTCATTCTTTTACATGTCAACATCCAGTTAGACCAGCACCATTTGTTGAAGATGCTGTCTTTTTCCATTGTACAGTTTTGGCTTCTTTGTCAAAAATTAAAGTGACCATAGGTGTGTGGGTTAATTTCTGTGTCTTCAATTCGATTCCATTGGTCCACTGGTCTGTTTCTATATCAGTACCATGCTGTTTTTATTACTATTGCTCTGTAGTACAGCTTGAAATCTGGGATGGTGATACCTCCAGATTTATTTATTTTTTACAGGTTGATTTAGCTATTCTTGTTTTTTTGTTATTGAATATGAAGTTGAGAATTGCTTTTTCCAGATCTATAAAGACTTGTGGTGGTATTTTGATAGGAATTGCATTGAATCTGTGTATTGCTTTTGACAGGATGGCCATTTTTATTATGTTGATCCTACCTATCCATGAACATGGGAGATCTTTCCATCTTCTGATGGCCTCTTCAATTTCATTCTTCAAGGACTTGAAGTTCTTGTCATAAATGTCTTTCCCTTGCTTGGTTAGAGTTACCACCAGGTATTTTATATTGTTTATAGCTATTGTGAGTGGTGTTGTTTCCCTTATTTCTTTCTTAGCCCATTTATATTTTTGTAAAAAGAAGGGCTTCTGATTTTTTGAATTAGTTTTGTATCCAGCAACCTTGCTGAAGGTGTTTATCAGCTGTGAGAGTTCTCTGGTGGAATTTTTGGGGTTGCTTATGTATACTATCATATCATCTGAAAACAGGGATAATTTGACTTCTTCGTTTCCAATGTTTGTCCTCTTGATCTCCTTTAGTTGTCTTATTGCTCTAGCAAGAACTTCAAGTACTATATTGAAGAGATATGGTGAAAGTGGACATCCTTGTCTTGTCCCTGAGTTTAGAGGAAATGCTTCAAGTTTCTCTCCATTTAATTTGATGTTGGCCACTGGCTTGCTGTATATTGCCTTTATCATTTCTAGGTATGGTCCCTGTATGCTGGTTCTCTCCAGGACTTTTCGCATGAAGGGGTGTTGGATTTTGTCAAATGCTTTTTCAGCATCTAGCAAGATGATCATGTGGTTTTTTTCTTTCAACTTGTTTATATGGTGAATTACGTTCATGGATTTTTGAACATTGAACCATCCTGCATTCCCGGGATGAAGCCTATTTGATCATGGTGTATAATACTTTGATGTGTTCTTGGATTCAGTTTGCTAGTATTTTATTAAGTATATTTGCATATATGTTCATGAGGGAGATTGGTCTGAAGTTCCCTTTCTTTGTTGAGTCTTTGTGTGGTTTAGGAATCAGGGTGACTGTGTTGTCATAGAATGAGTTTGGCAGTGTTCCTTCTGTTTCTATTTTATGAAAGATTTTGATGAGGTATTGGTATTAGCTCTTTTTTGAAGGCCTGGTAGAATTCTGTGCTGAAACCATCTGACCCTGGTTTTTTTTTTTTTTGGGGGGGTGGAAATTTTTAATGACTGTTTCTATTTCCTTAGTGGTTATAGGGCTGTTTAATCTGCTAACCTGATCTTGATTTAGCTTCGGTAGGTGGAATCTATCAAGAAAACTGTCTATTTTGCTTAGGTTTTCCAATTTGGTGGAGTATAGATTTTTAAAGTAGGACCTAAAGATTGTCTGGATTTCCTCAATGTCTGTTGTTATTTCTCCATTTTCATTTCTGATTTTGTTGATTTGGTTTTTTTCCCTCTGCCTTTTAGTTAATTTGGCTAAGGGTTTGTCTATTTTGTTGATTTTCTCAAAGAACCAACTCTTGGTTTCATTGATTCTTTGTATTCTTCTTTGTGTTCCTAAGTTGTTGATTTCAACCCTAAGTTTGATGATTTCCTGCCTTCTGCTCCTCTTGGGAGTGTTTGTTTACTTTTTTCCCAGTTCTTCCAGTTCTGTTCTTAATTTGGTAATATGAGCTGTAACAGTTTTCTTTTTGAAGGCACTTGGTGTTGTGAACTTTCCTGGTAGCACTTCTTTCATTGTGTCCCAAGGTTTGGGTATGTTGTGCCTTCATTGTCATAGGATTTTAAGAAGTCTTTGACTTTCTTCTTTTTTTCTTCCCTGACCCAGTAGTCATCCAGTAAAGTGTTGTTCAGTTTCCATGAGTGTGTAGGATTTCTGTTATTTCTGTTGTTATTGAAGTCCAGCTTTTTTCTATGGTGATCTGATAAGACACAAGGGGTTATTTCAATTTTCTTGGATCTGTTGAGGCTTGCTTTGTGTATGACTATAAGGTCAATTTTGGAGACCATGCCATGCGGTGCTGAGAAGAAGGTGTATTCTTTTGTGTTTGTGTGAAACATTCTGTAGATATCTGTTAGGTACATTTGTTTCATGAACTCTGTTAGACTCATTATATCTCTGTTTGATCCCTGTCTTGATGACTTGTCCATTGTTGTGAGTGGTGTTGAAGTCTTCCACTACTAATGTGTGGGGACTGATGTGTGGTTTACGCTTTAGAAGAATTTCTTTTAGAAATATAGATGCCCTTATATTTTGGGCATATATATTCAATATTGAGATGTCCACTTGATGAATATTTCCTTTCACGAGTATGTGATGCCCTTCTCTATCTTTTTTGATTAAATTCAGTTGAAAGTCTATTTTATTTGATATTAAGATGGCTACTTGCTTCTTGGGTCCATTTGCTTGGAAAACCTTTTCCCAGACCTTTACTCTGAGGTAGCATCTATCTTTGTTAGTGAGATGCATTTCTTGTATGCAGCAAAATGATGGGTCTTGTTTAAGGATCCATTCTGTGTGCCTGTGTCTTTTCATTGGGGAGTTGAGTCCATTGAGGTTGGTGAATATTAATGACCAAAGGTTTTTATTTCCTATTATTTTGGTGTAGGTTGTGGTTGTGTGTTTCTTTTGGTTTAGCTGCAGTGGAATTTTTTGCTTCCTCTGTTTTTTTGGTTGTAGTTATCTTATCTAGGTTGGAATTTTCCTTCCAAAATCTTCTGTAGGGCTGAATTTGTGGGTAGACACTGTTTAAATTTGATTTTTCATGGAATATCTTGTTTTCTCCATCTATGTTGATAGAGGGTTTTGCTGGGTATAGTAGTCTGGCTGGGCACCTATGTTCTCTCAGGGCTTGTAGGGCCTCTGACCAGGCCCTTCTGGCTTTTAAAGTTTCTGAGGAGAAGTCAAGTGTAATTCTGATGGGTATGCCATTATACGTTACTTGACCTTTTTCTCTTACAGCTTTTAATATTCTTTCTTTGTTCTGTATATTTGGAGTTTCAATTATTATGTGGCAAGAGGAGTTTCTTTTCTGATCTCATCTGTTTGGTGTTCTGTAAGCCTCTTGGAATTTTATTGGCATCTCTTTAAGTTTGAGAAGTTTTCTTCTATAATTTTATTGAAGATGTTTCCTGGACCTTGGAGTCAGGAGTTTTCTCTTTCCTCTATGCCTATAAAGCTTAGATTCTGTTTTTTCATTGAGTCCTTGATTTCTTGGATGTTATGGGTGAGCACTTTTTTAGCTTTCTTATTTTCTTTGGCTGTTGTTCTGATTTCTTCCACCGAATCTTCCATGCCTGAGATCCTGTCTTCCATCTCTTGTATCCTATTTTTGATACTCATGTCTGTAGTTCTTGCTCTCTTCCCTTGATTCTCCACCTCCAGGATTAACTCTGATTGTGTTTTCTTTATTGCTTCCACTTGGACTTAAGTTTTGTGCAAGGTGATAAGTATGCATCTAATTTTATTCTTTTACATATGGACATCCAGTTAGACCAGCACCAGTTGTTGAAGATGCTGCCCTTTTTTCCATTGTACTGTTTTGGCTTCTTTGTCAAAAATTAAGTGACCACACCAAGAAACCAAATAATACAATCAAAAAATGGGAAACAGAGCTAAACCGAGGATTCACTAAGGAGGAATCTCTAAAGGCAGTGAGACATTTGAAGAAATGCTCAACATCCTTAATCATCAAAGAAATGCAACTCAAGATGACTCTGAGATTCCTGTCAGAATGGTGAAAATCAAAAACTCAAATGACAGCACATGCTGGTGAAATTGTGAAGAAAGGGGAACACTCCTCCATTGCTGGAGGGAGTGCAAACTTGTACAAGCAGTATGGATATCAGTCTGGTGATATCTTAGAAAACTTGGAATAGCCCTACCTCAAGACCCAGCCATACCACTTCTGGGTATCCACTCAAAGGATTCCTCACCAAACCACAAGGACATATCCTCATTTATGTTCATAACAGCCTTATTTGTAATTGCTAGCAACTGGAAACAACCCAGATGTCCCTCAACCAAGGAATGGATAAATAAAAACTGTGGTACATTTACACAATGGAATACTACTCAGATATCAGAAACAAGGAAATCATTCATTTTTCAGCCAAATGCATGGAACTAGAAAAGCTCATCCTGAGTGAACTAACCCAGACTCAGAAAGATTCACATGGCATCTACTCATTTATAATTGTATTTTAGCCATGTAGTACAGGGTAACTATCCTACAACCAACACACCAAAAAGATCAGGAACATAGGTTTTGTTACCTATTAATGGAACAATTTGCCCTAGGGGTGCTACTATGTAGGCCCCCAGTGCAAGAGGAAGCTCTTAGCCCTCATATGACTGTTGAACTGAGAGGGGCTGATATGTAGGGACACTCCACATCGGAGGAGTGGGATGAGTGGGAGAAGGAGGAGAGGGTGGGAGAGTGGAATGAGAAGGGGTGGAAAGAGGGCACTGTGATGGAGATGTAACTTGATGTAATAAGTAAACATATAAAAAATGCCGGGCGGTGGTGGCGCACACCTTTAATCCCAGCACTTGGGAGGCAGAGGAAGGCGGATCTTTGTGAGTTCGAGGCCAGCCTGGTCTACAAAGCGAGTCCAGGACAGCCAGAGATATTCAGAGAAACCCTGTCTCGAAAAACCAAAAAAAAAAAAAAAAATGAGCTGAGGACATTTGGTGGAATGTAGGGGTATCTAAAAGCACACAACTGAGACAGAAGTAAAGGAAATACATTAAACAAATGAAAAAAAAACGTGAAAGAAGACAGTTTTTGTCTAATGAGCTTAGCTATTGAAGTAAAACTATTAAAAAGGAGAAGAAAAATAATATAATTTGGAAATGAGATCACTATAACTCTCTCCCAAATATTTATACTTGAGATTAATTTATGCATAGTGACCGCTTGATAAGTATTTCGCACATGAATTGTGCCAATAAGACTATTTTAAGTATTAAAGTTAGGCAATACATTCTTTAACATTCTTTAAACAACTGCTTCCCAAATTTGTGAGAGTAATTCCCCTTTCTTTGTAATATATTCCACAAAATAAATGTTCTATGTAAGGTAATGTTCTATATAAACTCATTTTCTCAGACATAGCATATACAATTGTAGGTAATATTAAAAAGAAGTACTTAGAGTTATAGATGTGGAGCTAGTGCAGGGGTGAGCATGCAGTCATGAGAAGAGCTCAGAAGCAGAAAACATAGCCCATGTGGATCAAGGTTCAGAGGAAGGCCTTTCAGAAATGGCAAGGTTACCATCATCATGCTTTGTGATGATAGAGACATGTATGATTTGAGTAATTGGAGCGGTTCTCACTGACCACTGATTTATGAAAACATAAAATTGGAGGGGACTCATAACTAACTTTATCTTTTATTCATTAGTCAAAACAATGCAAATAAGTCATTTCATAAAATCATTCTTTTAACACCAAAAAGATAGAAAGGACATCACTGTAGAAAAAAAGGAGAATTAACAACTGGAGCCCACTATGGCCATTACTTTCTATTTCTGGAAAGGGACAAATCAATGACTTGTCCATTAGCTCAGACTTGCTAACTAACATCACACATCATCACTGGAAATGTAGATAGTTCACTTCTTCAAACTATCCCACGGTCTTAGATAAATGCCTCATCAACCTTAAGCAATAATTTATGTACACGTTTGCCTTATTTTCTTGATTATCTCAAATAATCCACAGCTTTAGCTCACCTTTGGAAAACATATGAACAAACTTCCTCTGTGAGCAGCATCAAATGCCTGGTACCGTACACAGACCAAGATTCTAGCAGCTAAATCACCTCACCTTCTGTTAAATTTTTTTCATGCCAGGAATCTTCAACCCATGCTATGTACATGTGCTGTGTTCCAGTGCCTGCCTGGGAATTAGAGTGAGGGCTCTGGCCATTTGTTAACACAAAGTACCTCATGGACTGGTTTATCAGGACTAAGTAGGAAGACCCCATCTGTCCTACAGTGGTCATATTTCTAGTGTATATTTTAAATGAGAAAGTAGGTATCATATATGTCCTCACATATGTGTTCGTAGTAGCTATTGCTCAATGCTTGACTTCAATTGATAACATTTATATATACTAAATTTATATATATTAAATATATACTAAAGTATACTATATTTGTCAAATACAGTAAGTATTTAATATACCTGCTTCATTCTTTAAATTTTTAAAGAATGGATTGGGAAAAGTATAGAAGGATGGCCAGAAAATCCTTCCTTCAGAAAAATTACTTTCTATTAGTTGCCAGATGAGCACTTATAATGTATAAACATAATGAATGCTTTACAAAGCAATCTAATTAATAGGTATGTTTTAAACTTTACATAGTAACATCATCAAAGTCATTTTGAGTATATAAATCATTTTGAATAAAATCATTAAAAGGAATACTATGAGTTGAAAAAGATCATCTCAGTTTCTATGAGCCTGATTCTATACAAATTCTGTTTCTGGCTATAATTTTAGGATGCTATAAAAACCTCAGGGAAAAATGTCTAAATGAAAATGCACTCAGGGAGACCACTTAATTTGAATTTGAGTTTCTTTTGTCATATTCATGAAAGCACTTTGTATCAGTAATCTAAAACCAAGGGGAGTTAATCTAATCTAATTTTTAAAATCTACATTGCAGAACTGATTTTCTGATTACAGCAAGTCTGTAACAAAGGAGAAGGCATAAGGCTGAAAACTCATCTGGAACAGTGGTACCTACCCTCCAAGAAATCTACCCATCAAAATATGTGCCAGGATTTTAGCTTTCAGATCACAGTAGAAACATGAACCCCCGGTGTACCTGGCCCATGGGAACGCAGGGCCCAGTGGAGATTTTTCCATCACATGTAGCTGCTGTTCAGTTGCTCTGAGCAACTTGTGAGCTACCATTGTCACTGAGGGAGGTAAGTGATACGTTTTATCTAAAAGACCTATAGTAAAGGAAAAAAGCTGTATTTATAATAGTTTAAACTCATCAAGCAAAATTTATGCAACCTATGTATCAACGTCAGCATTTAGCTTTCCAAATTCAGGAAAATTAAGGTGCATTCAATTCTTCAAACCTAGTTCTGAAAAATAATATTCCATAATACATAGGACTAGCATTGGCAAACTGTGTGGTACAGTGCTAGGGATTAATTTTTACTCTAACAATACTGTATCTGTCTAAACTACTATTAGAAGAACACTAATGCTCTCCAGTAAAGAAATTGTAATTATTTAAAGTAAAAAAACAATTCATAAATGTTAATTTTTACTACCAAGGACTATGAAAGAAGCAATTGTGACTATCTACAGATGCTTGCTGGACATCAAATAAAAAGGTACAAAAACTGGTCCAGGTAGCTGTTCCTGATATAAGGAGTAGACACATGCTGAATAAAAACTCAAGGACGGTGGATGTGTCAGGACTTATACAATCATTTACCTAACTATGTTGTGTTGAAGTTCTCAATACACTAATTCTGGCTAAGCTCTGGGCAAAACCTGTTGCAAGTACCCATGAGACATTTCTTCTGTAATCAGAATCATTAAATCTGACATCATTACTTTGGAATGGGGCCAATTTGCACTAATTCACAGTGCAACAGAGATTACAGACCTTTTGGTTTTATGTTCTAAATGAAAGACATGCACACACATAGAGAACTGATAAGTAAGGAAGTGAGGACACTAATAAATGCCAAATTCTACCTTTATGTTCCATAAATAACCCATATTTAGCACATAAAAGTACAGAGTGGTCATAATCTTAGAACAAAGATGACATTTTCTATTAAGAAATGGAACCTGGCTATCTAGTCTTCAACCACATCAGAGACCTGAGAGGGATAAATATATCTGATTATACAGGAAGTGCAGGGCCTGCAGCTTCCAAAACTAAGAAATGACATACCAGTGGCTGCCTGGACAGTTCCCAATTTCTCTCCATACATTACAGCATCAATCTTCAGCCATTTGGCCCTGTTTCTCTGACAGACATTGATTGTAAAGGAGGAATTATGAAAGACTTGCCTACCCTGCCTTGGCAGAGCTAGGCTGCCGACTTACCTGCTTCCAAGTTTTGTCCTTTTTGGACAGCATTCTGTCTACAGTTGAAGCAAGGGATTTTTCTTGCCAAGTGACAGGCTTGCCACTAATTCAACCATCTCCAATTGAGTAGAATAGTGAAAGCTGTCAGGTGCTGACATGTCTCAATATCAAAAAAAAAAAAATCTTAAGTTAAGAAAACATCTTTGAATGCCATGTTCTGCAGATCTCCTGAGGTTTTTGAAGGCCCCCTATCTATCTCCTTATATTTGGATAAGCAAATGTTGCAACTTGATTTCTGATTAACTTAGAAAATAATTGTGATAGACTGCTCTAGTACCTAACAAAATGACATGCTTGAATGACTATTAGTTTGCATTTCTTAATAATCCTAAACAGTTTATGACAGTTGCTAACAAGAGGCCAAAACTTCACATTTCATTTTTAAGCATTACATAGGCACAATACCTTAAAAAGAGTGAATTAACCTTTAATTCATAGTTAAATTTTGAGTTGTTTAGGAATTAAGAGGGTGTTCTGGATCTAAGGAGATGCTTTAAAATTGTAATGCAAGTTAGGATGGAAGCTGAGTTGGATACAGAACTTTAAACTAATGGAGATGGTTGGATAGTAGAAAGTTAAAGTCAGTTGTCAAATACGTGTGGACTGGACATTGGGAATGCATGCTAAGCTTTATAACTTTCATAACTGTGGCCTAATTATTTCTGTTGTTTTGTATTCCATTTGTTGTTATAAGAGAAAGAGCCATTTGTTGGACTGAAAGGGGGAGCTGTTGGAGGGAAAAGATATACCTTAAACTTAAAAAGAAAAAAAAAAGAAGTGGATGAGGGTGTTGATGGGGAAGAGGTTGGGAGGGAGGGACCAGAGAGGGGAGTAGGGAGTGGATTATGATTGAGATGTAACTTGATGAAAAAAAAGAAAGAAAGAAATGGAACCTGGTGATTTTAAGCCATAATTCTCTCTACAACATAGTAGCCCCTAGCTGTATATTGTATTATATATCTTCAGTAGAACCACACTCACATAAGGCAACCAGTGTACAGAACACAACACAGTATTTCAAAATTTCTGTTTTGAAATTAACTTTAGAGTTCTTTTGGGAGAAGAGATAATAAAAAGCTCAAATGCAAGTTGAACAGCAAAAACTGTCTCAACTTCTATAATTTACATTTACTTGTCTACTATAAAAATCTTTAAAGCAAGATAATGTTTTTATAGATGAAAAATGATATTTTTTATATTATGCACCTAATTATTCAGATTGGTATAGATGTACTGTTAAGTATTTTTAAATTGACAATAATTAAAAACAGCCTGTATCTTTACAAAGGATTTTCATTATTTCATGATTTTTCTCTCATTGTTATATCTCATTGAGCATAATTTCTGAATGTTTATGCTAAGAGCACAATATAATCATTTTCAGAAACTGGAGGTATCAGACAAGTCCTTTATTTGTAAGGCATATCACATCAAGGCTGCTTTCTGCACTAGTCTGTCACCATTATTGCCTTTCCCTTGTTCTGCATTCTGTGTGATATTTTACCGGGTCTAGTGAGTGACAGCAGTATCCCACCACACTGAGAATATCATCCAGTCACCTGTTCTCTACACATGCTTGACTCCATGCCCCCTCACTGAGTTCACTTCCTAATACTCCTCTCTTCTCTGGCTGCTGGCCACCTGCTTCCTCCTTGATGATCCCTCAGATGCACCATGGACCTTTCATCACTGGGGCCTTCTCAATTCATCATATATGGAAGTTTTCTGTTCATAATGAAAGTGCCCTTAGAGTCTGTGAGGGGAATATTTGATAATGAGCCTAAAATGCAACTTGAACAGCTGCAACAACACAATCTGTGGGTGGAATGGTTCGCCTCTAAAGACGAGAGGCTTCACAGCTTTCCACTTCAAAGGTATTTCCTCCAAGAATCTTTTCCTTATAAAGTCCATCCTCCAGGGCTGACTACATACTGTCCTGTCAGTCTGTCCTCAGAGTATGAGTCACTGCCTGTGCTGATAGTGCTCACCTGTATATTCCTATTCATCCTCAGCACTGGATGTAAGCTTAATGAGATTAGAGATTTCTGTTTCATTTACCATTCTACCCACAGGACTAAAAATTATACATTGGAGACATTTAGAAAAACTTGTTGAAATAAATAAGTAGTAGTTATAAGAAATAATATAGTTGAAGTCTACATATCATTAAACTGTAATAGTCCATCCCTTAAATTGTGTAAGAATTATTTTTAAATTCTTTTTCATTCATAAACTAAATTATTCTCAAGACTCATGACAACTTTAAAGTGGAACATAAAACAAAGAATAAATTAATGGATGGAGTGAATGTGTTTAGTGAATAGCCAATATTGTTGGAAAGTATTGGTTTAATTTCTTTTGTTGATTAAGGTGAAATTGATATAAAATAAAAATGAAATCTCTTTACAATAAAAGTAAAAACACAACGAACAAGCATGAAGTCCTGGGGAAATAAACAAAAAGACAGATGCAAATGTATTTTCTAGGATAAGACAGGATAACATCACACAGTGATATAAAAATAATTTTAAAGACTTGATGGTCAGATTTCTTTGGTCATGCTGAAAAGAACATAGCTCAGATTACACAACTATTTTAATGACCGAAAAAATATCATAGGTCATTTATTACCTTTTAAATTACATTTTTCATTGCTCAAGCCCCAAAGGCTACATTTTGCCTTGATTGCTCGAATGGTCTGTCTAGCTAGCTTTATGTTAAAGCTTCCACAGTCTAAGAAATATTGGTGTTATTAGTCACTAAACATTTTTTTTACAAGAGAATAAACTATGATTGTTCCAAAATAAAGAGAAAACATATTTCAACACACTGTGTTGTATTCTTTGACCCAGACAGTGTTCAAAGGGGAGATGGTCCTTGGGACCTATCACCAACCACTGCAGTATACTTGGCTTGAATGCCTATACATTTTCCTCTACATTAGTTGTGGATTGGTGATGATCAATCTCCTGCTTATAGTGACAGTGACCAACTGGATGACTGTGAAGGAAGGCCAGTCAAGCCCACAGGACTAGCCCTTGGCTATAAAAGAGAGGGAGTATGATATGTGAGGACACACCTCATCTGAGGAGAAGGAGAGTACCAAGTAGAGGAACAAGGAGGGAGGGAGGGAGGGAGGGAGGGATGGAGAGAGGGAAGGAAGGAGAGAGGAAGGGAGGGGCCAAGAGGGGAGGAGGGAGGAAACTATGTTCTAGAAATAAATAATACTTTTTTAAGAAAAGAGTTAATAAGCTTAAAAATATAATAAAAATACAATATAAAATCTTCAAACTATAATTTACCTTACTGGCATGAAAGGAAAATGGCCTTAATTTCAGATTAGAATGTTAGACTGCAGGTGGCTACAGAGATTACACAAACTTGATAGCAGCTTAAAAGTTTTTTTTTTTTGTTTTGTTTTTCTTTTTTCTTTTTGTAGAGGTATAGGCTATTTCCATGGTTTGGCATTAAAAAGCAGGTAACAGGTTTAAAACACTGTAAATAAATTAAAGGTGACAGCTGTTCAACCTGGTTTTACAAACCTTCAAGAGTTGAAAAAACTTAGAGCTAAGTTAAAATAATGCATGTTGTTAGCCCATGCCGTTACCTCCAGTAGAGACAGGAGGATCACTATAGAGTTAGTTGTCTTATAAATTCTAGAGTTACAAGAAACAGGGTGGTGATGGTGCACACCCTTAGTCACATCATTGGGGAAGAATACACCCTTAATCC
>CAJQZJ010032563.1:9202339-9216908 GCA_907164525.1 Lophiomys imhausi
GTGTCACTACAAATATTATTTTTAGTTTATTATATGAGTTTTTATTTTCTTAAAAAGTTAGATTAGGGCAGAAGTTTATTAAGGAGAAATTCATATGGAGGCCAGATTATAGATAGCCAGGAATCTAGTTTGGAAGATAGCCTAGAAACAATAAGAAAGAATGGCAAAAAGTAAAATAAAAAAAATCTGTTTAGCGAATTATCTTTATAGGAAATGTAATTTGTGAGCAAACAATGTAGTTAGGAAAATTTCCTATCAGTTCTGACAGGCACCAAGATTCTAGATTAGGGTGTTAATAATGAAATCTAGGGTCTATTCTAAGATGAAACAATAGACTTAAGTTGCTATATAAAGGAATCTTTTAAATACTGGAGGGCATGACCCATGTCTGTCATTTCTGTCACTACTATCTTTCTCAGGGCTTGGATTAATAACTGATGTACATGTAAAAATAATAGAGCACAAATTATAGGGAATGACTCCAAAGATCATCCCCAGGCCATAATAGCATGATGTCAGAATTAGAGACACCCAATGGTTAATTTAATTTTGAGTGTGCTGGGTATAGGATAAGAAACCATTCAAGTAAGCATATCTAGGCAATGACTGGAAATGCAGTCTAAGTTACAAGTGAAAGTGCAGCACATGAGAGAGGTATCTGGAAATTAGTAAGAGGGTAATAGGCCAATCCTGAACAGTTCTTAAGGACCTTTTGCTTGGTAACTATATGTTGTTTTGTTATGACAAAATATCCATGTGGGCTGCTTGTCAAAGAGATTTATTTATAGTTTGAGAAGTTAGAATTTCAAGATCTGGTAGCTATATCGGGCTCACCTCTGGTGAGGATCGAATCGGCTATGTTACAATTTGTCCAAAAGCCCAGAGGGAAATAAGCTGTGCAAAGGGGCCCAACAAACATTTGGAGTAGTCTTGCTTTGTAACGGTCCACTCTTAAGAAGGAAAAATCATTTGTGTTAGATAGCAAAATATTCCAGAGGCTTCCTATAAACTATTAACTTTCAAAAGCTATTTCTAACAGTGCATCATTGAAGCTCAAAACAGTGAAGGATTCTAAAATTATTCTGTATTCATCTGAAAAGGCAAATGGTATGAATCTTTTAAATAATGAAGAGATAGAACTTTAAACTCATGGAGATGGTTAGATAGTAGATTGTTACAGACAGGTGCCAAATACATATGGACTGGACATTGGGAATGTGTGCTAAGCCATATAACTCTCATAATTGTGGCCTATTTATTTCTGTTGTTTTGTATTGTATTTATTGTTATAAGAGAAAGAACCATTTGTTGAACTGAAAGGGGGAACTGTTGGGGGGAAAAAGATATACCTTAAACTTAAAAAAAAAAAAGGAAGAGGATGGGGGGTTGAGGGGGAAGAGGGTGGGAGGGTGGGACTGGAGGGGGGAGTAGGGAGGGGATTGTGATTAAGATGTAACTTGAAGAAATAAAAAATAAATTATAAAAAAATAATGAAGAGATTTCAACTTGGAAAGACATGTTATGAACAGAAAGGCATATTGAAATTTTACAGAATTTAAAATCTTGACTGTACTCTAAATCATGAGACCTTACCTCAAAGTATTACACAATCTGGGGGGACAAGTTTGCCTTTTCTTTGAGCTCTTGTTTGTCTGTTTTATCATTTCCTCTTTTCTTCTTGTGGACATTGGTTTCTGAGAGTTTAGCTCTCCCTAAACCCAATATACTCTTCTTGTGCTTGCATTATCTCCAATACTTATGATCTTCCACTTTTAACTGTCATTACCTTTAGCAGGAGGGTTTCTGAGTTTAGTCCAAAAGTAAGTTCACTCCTCCTAGTGAATCACCCAACATGCACTTCATATACTGGGACACACTCATGTTATCTCACCGAGGAAGCTTTCTCCAACACAAAAGTCTTCCGTTTTTGTGTGTGTGTGTATGTGTGTGTGTGTGTGTGTGTGTGTGTGTGTGTGTGTGTGTGTGCCCGTGTGTGTTTGTTTTGTTTTTTGTTTTTTTAATGGAAAATGATGGCTTTGTGTTCATGTAAAACCTTTCTGCTCCTCTTTATCTTCTACAATAGACTGTAGAAAATGTCTGATTTTATTTTTTAACATAAAGCTGGGGTTAAATACCATTCCTGAAATCTCAACTTAATTGTATTTTCCACCTCTGGTTCTATATTATCTCTCCAAACAGACAACTCAAGCTTCAACCTCCCTGCCACTGTAAATGCAAATACTGCCTCTGAGAGGCTGAAAGTTACCAGCATAAATAGGGAAAGTCGGGGATACACCCAGCCGCCCTGAACTGCTTGCTGTGTCATCCCTGTGCCCCAGCTAGCTCCATTGTCTTGAAATTGCATCCTTGACCTTCAACAATCGTGATGCACCACCAACTTCCAGGCCTGCTCTACTGGGACCCTGCAACTCCATTGTCCGAACACAGCCATGCCCACCTTCACCAAGTCTGCTCTACTAGGAACATCCAGCCCAAGGCTGCCCACAGGAGGCCTACTGAACCAGGAACATACAGGTCAGGCCCATCTTCCCAATTCCTACTACACCTGGAACATCTAGGAATAACCAGATGGCTACAGGCCAGCGTTAAGAACACAATCAAGAGCCAGGGCAATATGGCATCTTCAAAGCATAGCTATCATAAGACAGCAACCCCTGGATATCCTAACACAACTGAAGCACAAGAAAATGACCTTAAATCCAATCTTACAAATATGATAGAGGCCCTTATAGAGGAAATGAATAAATACCTTAAAGCAATACAGGAAAATAAAATCAAACAGGTGAAGGAAATGAATAGAACTGTTCAAGACCTGAAAATATAAATAGAAGTAATAAAGAAAACACAAACTGATGTAATCTTGGAGATGGAAAAACCTATGGAAGAGTACAAGAATTGCAGACAAAAGTGTCACTAACAGAATACAAGAGATAGAGGAGAGAATCTCAGGCATAGAAGATACAATAGAAGAAATTTATATATCAGTAAAAAATGTTAAATCTAAAAAATTTCTGGCATAAAACATCCAGGAAATCTGGGGGATTATGAAAAGATATAACCTAAGAATAATAGGAATAGATGAAGGTAAGGAGTCCAAGCTCCAATGTCTAGTAAATATTTTCAACAAAATCATAGAAGAAAATTTCGCCAACCTAAAGAAAGAGATGCCTATAAACATACAAGTAGCTTAAAGATCACCAAATAGATTGGACCAGAAAACAAAATCCTCCTGTCATATAATAATTAAAACACTAAATCTACAGAACAAAGAAAAATATTAAAAGCTGAAAGGAAAAAAGGTCAAGTAACATACAAAGGCAGACCTATCAAAATTACACCCAACATCTCAACAGAGACTCTAAAGGTAGAAGATCCTGGACAGATGTCTTGCAGTCTCTAAAGACCACAGATACCAACATAGACTACTGTACCCAGCCAAACTCACAAGCACCATGGATAGCAAAAATAATATATTGCAAAACAAAACGAAATTTAAATCACATCTATCCACAAATATAGCCCTGCAGAAAATACTAAAAGGAAAACTCCGAAGAGGTTAACCACACCCAAGAAAACATATGAAATAAATAATTCTACACCAGCAAAAACAAACAAAGAAAACACACACACACACACACACACACACACACACACACCACCAAAGTCAAAATAACAGGAATCAACAATCATTGATCATTAATATCTCACAACATCAATGGACACAATTCCCGAATAAAAAGACACAAGCTAACAGAATGGATGCAAAAACAGGATTCATTATTCTGCTGAATACAAGACACACATCTCTGCAACAAAGATAGACATTACCTCAGAATAAGAAACAAGCTGGAATAGCCATTCCAATATCTAATAAAATAGACATTCAACCGAAATTAATCAAAAGAGATGGGGAAGAAGATTTGACACTCATCAAAGGAAAAATCCACCAAGATGACATTTATGTTCCATACATCTATGCCCCAAATGCAAGGGAACCCATATTCATAGATGAAACATTGCTAAGGCTTAAATCACACAGCAAACCCCACACATTAGTAATGGGAGACTTCAACACCTTCCTATTACCAATGGACAGGTCGTAGAGACAGAAACTAAACAGAGAAATAATGAAACTAACTGATGTTATGAATCAAACGGACCTAACAGATATCTAAAGAACATTTCACCCAAACACAACAGAATATACCTTTTTCTCAGCACCTCATGGCACCTTCTCCAAAATTGACCACACAAAACAACCCTCAACAGATACAAGAAAATTCAAATAATTCCTTGTATCTTATCTGACCACTAAGAATCAAAACTGGACTACAACATCTGAAACAATATAAAGCCTAAAACACTTGGAAACATAACAACTCGTTATTCAATGATCATTGGGTCAAGGAAGAAATAAAGAAATTACAGACTTTCTAGACTTAAATGAAAATGAAGGTGCAACATACTCAAACTCATGGGACACAATGAAAGCAGTGCTAAGAAGAAAGTGCATAGCACTAAGTGCCTTCATAAAGAAATTGGAGAGAGCTCATACCAAGAATTGAAAGCACACCTGAAAGCTCTAAAATAAAAAGAAGCAAACACACCAAAGAGGAGGAGACAGCAGGAAATAATCAAAGGCAGGGCTGAAGTCAATAAATTAGAAACAAAGAGAACAATTCAAAGAACCAACAAAACCAAGAGTTGGTTCTTTGAGAAAATCAACAGCATAAACAAACCTTTAGCCAAACTAACTAAAAGGCAGAGAGAAAGGACTCAAATTAACAAAATCAGAAATAAGAAGGGAGCCATAACAATAGACACTGATGAAATCCAAAGAATCATTAGGTCTTATTTCAAAAGACTGTACTCTTTCCAAAAAACAGAAGAAAAAAGCTTAGAATAGACATATATATATATATATGTCTATATATATATGTCTATATATATGGGGTCTAGGTCTATTATATGTATATATAATATGAGAGAGGGAGTGAGAGAGAGAGAGAGACGATGATGATGGACAACTGAGTCTTCATACAGATCCCTTAGCAAGTAGGGAGGAGGCAGTCTCATTCACTGACTCTGTTACCTGTTAGTGGAACACCTTACCCTAACTGGGCTGCCATGTCAGGCCCCAGAGCAAGAGGAAGATCTTAGCCCTCATGTGACTGATGAACTATGGGGGGTGAATATGTGGGAGATCCTCCACCCGAGGAGAAGGATGGGAGGAAGAAGGTAGGAGCATAGGACCCGGAGGGAGGAAGGAAGGGGCTATGATTGGGATGTAATTTGAATAAATAAACAAACAAACAAATAAATAAATAAATATTTTTTAAAAAAAAAGTTTGTACTCACAAAATTGGATGATTTTCTAGATAGACACCACTTACCAAAGTTAAATCAAGACCAGGTAAACTATTTAAATTATTCTATAACCCCTGAGAAAATAGAAGTAGTCATTAATAGTCTTCTAACGAAAAAAAGCTCAGGGACAAATTATTTTAGCTCAAAATTCTACCAGACTTTCAAAGAAGAGCTAATACCAATACCCTTCAAACTATTCCACAAAATAGAAACAGAATGAACATTGCCAAGCTCATTTAATCAGGTTACAGTCACCCTCATATCTAAAACACACAAAGACTCAACAAGTAAGAAATTTTCAGACCAATTTCCCCTATGAACATTAACACAAAAATACTCAATAAAATACTCACAAAAAGGCTGGCAGAAAAGGCATGGCATAGAACTACTGAGGGAAATTTCTTAATACTGGACACTAAATATGTCCCTCCAGTGCTCCAAGAGTTCTGGGAGAGTGAGTGAGGTGGGAAGAGTTCAAGGCTGCGGGGCTTACTTGGGCTGAGGAGACTGTGAAAGTGAGTCTCAGATGATGGAGGAAGCTGAGCTTAAGTTCAGTGGTTAAAACAGGCTGGCCTCATAAGTCAGCCATAAGCTAGTGGTTAAAATAAACTGGCTGCACAAACCTGTAAAGCTAGGCCTGGAGGAAGCTAAGCCAAGCTGAAAATAGGACTCCTGCCATGACTGCCAGAGCTAAGCTGCTAATTACTATTCGAGGTGCCTGCAGATATAAGATTGACTGTTAACCAAGATGCCCGTCTGCAAGGACCTATACTAGAGAATTTTAATATCCTTTCAAAAGGGTTAGAATAGGATTGGTTAAGTGTTCTTAGGTATTAATTGTTTATCAGTATTAGATTATAGGCTCTAGGTATTAGGTTATAGGATATAGGTGTTTTATAGGTATTTGTCACTTATTAATAAATATAAATGTTTTAAATAAAAATTCTCTGTTACAACCCTATACCTGATGGAGGGATAATATCCAAAATATATAAAGAATGCAAGAAATTAAGTATCAAAAACCAAATAACCCAATTAAAACTGGGGTACAGAACTAAACAGAGAATTCTCAACAGAGGAATATCTAATGGACAAGACACACTTAAAGACATGTTCAATATCCTTAGTCATTAAGGAAATACAAATCAGGACTCTGGGATTCCATCTGTTTTTTTTATTACATTTATTTATTACATCAAGTTGCATGCCCATTATAGCCCCCTCCCTCCACCCTTCTTGGCCCCACCCTCCCACCTTCTACCCCCTCTCTCACCTATCCTACTCCTCCAGTGTGGGGTGCTACCATATCTCAACCCACCTCAGTTCATCAGTCATATGAGGACTAAGAGCTTCTTCTTGCTGGGGGCCTACATGGTAGCTCCAAGCAGGCAAACTGACCCACTAACAGGTAACAAAGTCCATGTTCCAGTTCCTTTTGGGTCTGTTGGTTATAGAATAATTATCCTGCACTATATGGCTAAAATCCAGTTTTAAGTGAATAGATGCCATGTACATCTTTCTGAGTCTGGGTTAGCTCACTCAAGATGCACTTTTCTATTTCCATCCATTTGGCAGCAAATTGCATGATTTCCTTGTTTTTGATAACTGAGTAGTATTCCATTGTGCAAATGTATCACAGTTTTTTGTTTGTTTGTTTGTTTGTTTGTTTTATCCATTCTTCGGTTGAGGGCCATCTGGGTTTTTTCCAGTTTCTAGTTATTACAAATAAAGCCACTTATGAACATAGTTGAGGTGATGTCCTTGTGATTTGGTGAGGAATCTTCTGGATGTATGCCCAGGAATGGTATGGCTGGGTCTTGAGGTAGAGCTATTCTGAGTTTTCTAAGATATTGAGATTCCATCTTACACTCATCAGAATGGCAAGATCAAAAATTCAAGTGACTGCACATGCTGGTGAGGATGCAGAGCAAGGGGAACATTCTTCCATTGCTGGTGGGAGTGAAAATGTGTACACCCACTATGGAAATCATTCTGGTGATTTCTCAGAAAATTGGGAATAGTTCTACCTCAACATCAAGCTATGCCACTCTTAGGCATATACCCCAAAAATGTTCCACCATAACACAAGGACACTTGCTCATGTATGTTCATAGCAGCTTTATTCATAATAGCCAAAAAGATGTACCCAGAAACTGAATACAACCTAGATGTCCCTCAACCAAAGAATGGATAAAGAAAATGTGGTTCATTTACACAATGGAATACTACTCCACTATTAAAAACAAGGACATCATGAAATTTGCAAGCAAATGGATGGAACTAGAAAATATCATCCTGATTAATGTAACCCAGACCCGAAAGACACATATAGTATGTACTCACTTATGAATGGAAATTAGCCATAAATTACAGGATAACCAGGTTAAAATCCACAGACCCAAAGATGCCAAGTAACAAGAGGACCCTAGGGAGGATGCTTGAATTTCACTCAGAAGGTGAAATAAAACAGACATCTGCAGTAGATGGAGGGAGGAAACTGGGTGGCAGAGGGATAGGGAGGGGATAGGTATAGGGATCAGAAGTGGGGAGGGTAGAGCTGGGAGAGTGAATGGAAACCAGTGTGGGGGCATCTCTGGGACAGGGGAGGCTTCTGTGTGTCTATGGGTGTGACTCCAGCTGAGACTTCTACCAGCAGGGGATATGGAGCCTGAAAAGGCCACCTCCAGTAGCTATGCTGGACTTCCATGGAGGGAGGGGTGCAACAATGCACCACAAAACCTTCAACCCAAAATTTGTCCTGACTACAAGATGTGTAGGGATAAAGATGGAGCAGAGATCGAGAGAATCACCAACCAATGACTGGCCCAACTTGAGACCCACCCCATGGGAGAGAACCAACCCTGATAATATTAATGATACTCTGCTATGCTTGCAAACAGGAGCTGAACATAACTATCTTCTGAGAGGTTTCATCCAGCAGCTGATGGAAGCAGAATCAGAGACCCTCAGCCAAACATTAGGTGGAACTTAGGGAGTCTTGTGGAAGAGTAGGGGGAAGGATTAAGGGAGCAGTTACCTAATATCCTGAGCCTCACTGTTCCCATTCACAAAATTGCAAATAATATGCTACATACCTAAGAAAGTCATAATTATGAGTTAATATTTGGAAATTTCCCAACAGTGCCTGGTGCATAGCAGAGACAACGCAAACATTCACTCCTGATAATGTTCACTAAACTTGCATGCTACAAAAGTCACACATTTTAACTGCTGCATGAATATAAACATCCAGTGTTATAAAATGCAAACAGTAGGGAACTGATGAGAATTAGAAAGGAAGGTGTTTAGCTCTGGGAAGCGTACATTGGCTTTACACCATCTCCTTCTTTGTGCAATAGATTTGAGCCTTGTTTTCGCTTGCTTAGGGATCCTTGTATCTCCTGGTAATTATCTCTGCTACCAAAGACATTCCCTTTCCACAGACCATAACCTGGAAGTTGCTACCTGCTCATGGATGTCTGCAATTGCTCCTGAGCATCCTCTTCATTTTATCCCAAGCATCACCTCAGCCATTGTATCCATCTGATAATTACTAGCTGAACAGATCGACTCAGGAAACATCTATTTTATTTGTATGGAACTCTTGTAGTCAATTCCCACAGCTCCCTTCTCTGACTGAGACCACAGCTTCCTAGAAATCTGGAAGCATTATAATACCTACTGATTTAAAAGTATAGGTGTGTGTGTGTGTGTGTGTGTGTGTGTGTGTGTGTTTGTGTAAAACAAGAGTCATACATGTATATAACTACTAGATAAGAAAGATTTTTAAAATCTACATGAATAAGAAATTCTCTTATACTAGCTATTTAAAAGTTAAGATTATTGGTTGGATATTTATAGAAATAAATGTAAATATCTTAACTTACATTTTCTTAATTCCTATGTTAGTGTGGGAACTGATGTTGATGTTCCACAGATAAATATGTATTATATTGAGTGCTTGCTTTTAAAATCAGCACTTGGTTATTAAGGTTGTACACAATACAATATTATGGTAGTCAAGTAAGATGGCATACAGAATGACATGAGCTTTTAAAATGTTTATTTATTTATTTATCTATTTATTTATTTATTTTTGTGTGTGGATATCAGCATGCACATCCTACAGAATACACATGGAGGTTACAGGATAACTTACAGGAGTAGATTCTCCTCCCACCATACACATTCTGGGAATCAAACTCAGGTCATCTGGCTCAGTAGCACCAATAACCCCTGTGCCATTTCACCAGCCCTGACATGAGTTTTCACACTAAACTCTGTGCTAAAATTAACAAGAATAACAAGCAGAAGAGAGACTTTCAAAAGTACAACTTGGAAAAACCATAAAAGACAATAGAATTGTTTTTGTTGATATTTATTATTCACACATGTAGGCAGAAGCTGTTTTGAGAATAAATTCTGCTAGGGGAGTCCTCTCCTTGTGACTTTGAATCTTGGAAACATAAGACTCTCCTTGCTACAACTACTATCATCACCATAATGAAGACTTAGTTTCCCCTGCAGTTTTTTTTTCCACAACAGGGAAAATGCTTGCCAAAATAGCACAGGTATCCATGCACACAAATCCTCTCCTTATGGCTTTAAATCCTGGAAACATAGGAATCTCCTTGCTACAAATACTATCATCAGCATACTACCGACTTAGTTCCCCCTGCAGTTTTGTTTCCCACAGCAGGAAAAATAATTTTCCAAACAACACAGATATCCAGGCACACAAATGTTACATGCCAATTAAAAACCTGACAATTCCATTTATTTCCAGTGTAAGGCAATACATTCATGTCTTTGTTTCTGGAGTTCAAAACAAAGCTGTATCATGGAATGATAGTAATTTCATAAAATGTTATGAAGAGTTTCCACCAAAAGCTGGTAAGTTGCTCTACACTCCTAAGTAAATATTTATAGGATCATGTTCCCTCAAAATACAGACTACAATCTTTAGGGGATTTGAAAAATCATAAGGATTAATATGGAAAAGGTTAGTCACTTCTTACAAGAGTAGGAAACATGAGTTGTGCCTGGACTGGATTAACTCAGACTCATTTCCTATTCTTCTTGACTAGAAAGGGGCAGCTGAAGTACTAAGAGGAGGCTGACACAGCTACGTGGTGCTGATATTGATGAGGCAGATGAAGCTCTCCCTGCATGGGAATCTAATGCAGACAGCATGGAATTACAGCACCATGGCGTCATTTCCACCACCTTTGAATCCCCAACACAAACATTTTCCATATTTCAGGCATCTCAGATTCTACTAATGCCCTCTGAATTTAAATTTTGTTTGAATGAAGGTATGTATTTTCATTAAATTGCCTGCTTTGCATTTTTTTACTCATTTCCACAGCATCTATCTGCAGAACACCTACCAACCTGTGGGAGCCTTGACAGACAATTAAGCTGGGGTGATGCATTATCTCTTTTGGTGAAGCTCACTGTGCTTCAAGTGACCCTAAATCAAATCATCCCACCACAGCAGGGGGAAGGGAGGCTCCAAAAGACATGCCCCTGTGCCAGCCCTGCACTGCCTCTGTGAACTGGGTGACACTCACCTGGGTTAAGGTTTGACAGTTGCAACTGCTTTCTCTCTTCATCCTCCTTTTCCCCCTTCCCATCTCCTCTTCCATCTCCTTGTGCTCTTCCCCCCTTCCTCCTCTGTTTCCTTTCCCTTCTCCTCCCCACCGCCCCTCCCCCAACCACCCTCCTTCTTAGTTGTGCTATTTGGTTCTCATGTATTTCTTCTAATCTTATGTTCCTCTGAGAATGTACATGTACATGTGCATATGTCCACATACATGTGGAGTTCAGAAGTTGACATTGGTGTCTTTCTCAGTTGCTCTGCATCTTAGTTTTGGAGACCTTCAATTCAGGAAGAGTGGGCGGTCACAGGAGCCACTCATTTTCCTCTTTCCATCTCTTAGGCACAGGAATTACAAGAATGCTCGCTCATCCATGCTCAATATTCCACATGTGGGTGCTGAGGATTTGAACTGAGGTCCTCATGGTTAAGTGGAAAGTACATTCCTCTCTCTTTATCATGTGTTTGGTCTTCAAAATTTAATTACATGTACATGCCAGGGTAAAATTCTTTTTTTTAAAAAAAATGGAGTTGATATTTATTTTTACAGATTTGAAAAGATTCTCAAGACTTAGAGAAATTAAAGCTTCTATTAAAATTTAATGATAATTTTATTATTATAAAAATATAAAAGTAAATTATATTCTATATTGATAACTTACTATTTAAGTATTTCATTAATGTTTTACATAACACATTTTAAAGCTTTTAATCCTATTTATTCATTTATTTATACAGATGAGGCATTCAGAGTTCAGCCTAAGGATCCAAGGGCATATTCGATGGAAGCCACTAAGAATTAGGTCCTTTAGAAACACTACTCTAAATTTAAACAAATAATTATACCCTCTTTCCTAAATAAATCTCTTACATATCTAAAAATGAATTTGTAGAACTATGACAAGTCAGTAAGCAAATCTTGACTCTGATGCTATTTCTGTTTGCAGAAAAAAAATGAGTTCTTAAAGAAATGGGAAGTTAACAGCCTTCCCTTAGAGCCTTGTATTAAACACTGTCAGTTCACGTATCATTTTTTCATTTCTTTACATTAAGGAGAATTTTGAAGTTCAATGAATGGCTTCAGAGTCATCTATGGGTGTTACTCCTGCTCACTGGCAGAGAGAAGCTGCTGATTTACCAGCAAATTATCTCTTCACTTCTTGCCTTTAAAGTCACAGGTAGGATTAAACATGAACTAAAAGCCAAACTCGAGGTACAATGGGCCTATTGAGAGATATGCACCCACAATGGAATTTGGAATTCTATTTAGTTCAATTTAGATATATTTTTTTTTTTAGTCATGAAGCCTGAAGAAAAGGGATACTGGATGAGCAAATATCTATGCACAGAGCTACACATTTGGCTTATTAGTCCTGAATCAGGGACTGTATACTTGTGGGAAAGTGCATTGGAAAAATATACTCCTTCAACCCCTCATTCCCCTAATATAGGAAAGAAGGGTATTAGATGCTACTGGTGTTCAGTCTGACATCTGGACCCTTTCTAGAATCCCCAGATGTCACAGCACTGAAAGTATTAACTGTGGGTGACATAAATCTCACAGGACCCCACCCCTAGAGGAAGAGCTACAGGCAATCAATAGCTACTGAGACAAAGAAAGAATCCAAAGATGATAGGTTATCCAATCCTATTTGGCCAGTCCTAAACACATATGCATTTGAGCAACACTAAATAACTCAGCAGGTCGCACCTATGTATGTATGTAAAAATAATTATTAAATAATAATTTATAATAAACAATAATAATTAAAGACTAAGTCATCATGAACTTGAGGATCGGAGAACAAAAGGAGTTGAAGGGAGGAGGAGGAGGAAATATGAGAATAAAATAACTATATGTGAAATGATCAAGAAGGAAATAGGGAAAATATTTTCTCACTCTAATACAAGACAATTTGAAAATCCAATTTTTAAAGTTCTATGCCTAGGTTCTGATAGTAGAAAAACACCCTGCTTACTGTATACATTTATTTTTTACTTGAGATTAGAATGCAATTACTTACCATGATAGATTAGATACAGACATTGCAGCAATCTGTGATGAGTCTTCTCTGGATGTCAAAATAAGGAATCTGTACATCCACCTGACAGGACCACTGCTGACTTCTGCTCTGCCGCTGGGTCAGGCACGAACCACTTACTTACTCAGGGTTTGGGAGGACCTGTGAAGAGAATGAAAATAGTTATGTCTCTAGAACATAATCTTAGGAACAGCAATAGATTTCTCACCATAATGAAAAACACAATATAGAAGAAAGACATACTACAGTATAATATTACTTTTTCTTAAAGCAAAAGAGATGCCACACATCAGTGATAAAATTAAACCAGCCATATGAGGGGTGAATTCTTTACTGCAGAACCAACTGAATGGTTACCTAGATATTCTTTTTCTGAAGCAGAGAATACAGAGAAGAACAGAGAGGAGTTTTAGAGGCATCAAACATTTTCTCTATAAGATTATACTCTCTAAGTCAGTTTTACAGATGTTTGACAAAAATGATCAAAGATCCTTATTAACTTATAGCAGATACACGAGAAGACAAAATAAGTAAGTGCATACACAAATAAAAACAAACGCAAAGACCTTAGCATGAGTTATGTTCACCTTTTTCATTAAGAGTAATAAAAATTCACTCATTTCTGCTCTGTGTAAATAACAATATTAAGTAATAAGGAGGAGAAAGGTAGAGTGTTTTTTTTTGTTTTTGTTTTCTTATTTATTTATTTATTTATTTATTTATTTATTATGTATACAATGTTCTTTCTGCAGGTATGCCTGCATGCCAGAAGAGGGCACCAGATCTCACATTTATAGATGGTTATGAGCCAACATGTGGTTGCTGGGAATTGAACTCAGGACCTCTGGAAGAGCAAACAGTGTTCTTAACCTCTGAGCCATCTCTCCAGCCCCCGAAAGGTAGTGTTTTAACATGACAAATATCTCTGCATACAACTTTTTGAGTACCTGTTGTATATCATGTCCTATAACCTTGAACCAAAATGTTTTCAGAGTCAAATGAACTCCACAATTCTGTTATCACTTTTAATAGCTCAGGATATTTTCTATTACTCTAATAAGAAAAACTTACTAAACATATCCTATATGCACTACCAATAACATGGGTATAGGTTAGGAAAAAGGTGATGGTTAAATTAGACAGTGATCATATTTCCATACAATTTTTTTTTTTAAATCACTAAGGCAAAATGGAGTGAATTTTCTACAAAACCTACTACAGGGTACATATAGGCAGAAAAGAGAGCCTTCTAGCTCATTTACAGAGATTTGAGAAGAATTTCTGAAGAAAACACCCATAAATTACCACCAAGAAAGTTAGTTAAAAGTTTAAAAAATCCAGTATCCAAGTGTCTTAAAAGGGCAGTTTATTTGTCTCTAATATAAAGGAACTTGAAGCAAAGGGGTCCACAAAAAGAAGAAGAGGAAGAGGAAGAGGAGGAAGAGGAGGAGGAGGAGAAGGAGACGGAGGAGGAGAAGGAGGAGGAGGAGGAGAAGGAGATGGAAGAGGAGGAGGAGATGGAGGAGGAGGAGGAGATGGA
>CAJQZJ010032563.1:9221908-9234186 GCA_907164525.1 Lophiomys imhausi
CCTTATCCAGCTATATTTTAATTTTCCTACATATTTTTGTTCTAACATTTAAATACAGGGATATCTAATATTCTTGAGACAAGAATTATTTCATACTAAATGATCAGACTGAATGAAGACTCAGGAAAATCTGAAAGGAAGTAGAAAGAATGCCAGGGCTAGAATAGAAACCTGACTTCTGGATTTGACTGTGGCTGGCTAGAGTACCTTAGGTGAATTGTTTCATGACTTCAGGCTTTTTTTTTTTTTGTCAATCATAAAATGAAGAGATTTGATTGAATGATCACAGGTATTTAACTTAGCTTATGTAGTTGCCCTAATTTTACTTTAACTTTTCTAGATGAAAAATTTTGGTAATAATAACTTACATGGATGGGTGTATGTGTGTGTGTGTGTCCTTTGAGACAGTCTTGCTGTGGAGACCATGATATATTTGAAATTTCAGTGATGCCCCTTTCCATGGCTGTGATTACAGTTATATGCCACCACACCCAGCTATGGAGTTATTCTTCTTTAAATTACATAAATGATAACTTTTAATTTGATTACAAAAGAGCCTGTTCTTTAAAAATGGTTTATTATAAAATTCAAAAGCAGTTTATGTAAATGGGCAAAATTTAAACAAAACAAGTTTATAAAGTAAAAAGTAAAACATTTTTCCTTACTCCTCCTTATTCCCACTCTCTAAAAATGGCATTTAATTGTTGTATCCTAGAGCTCCCTTTCCCCTTCTCCCTCTCCCCATCATATACATATAGGAACATCTACACATATGTATATAGTTTTTAAATTTAACTTACTATTAACATAGTAAGATAATGTTCTATGCAAATTAATTTAGTAGATTATGCAATGTATTACATATTTCTTTTTGCATTAATATGTGGATACTTACCTCATTTAGAGAAATGAAAAGAAAAATAATGGTATAACATTCAATAGTGTAGCTTTATTACAGTTTAACAATTTACCTATTGAGGGAACTTGCCTCTAATCATTCACTGATATAAATATTCCACTTAATCTTGTTCCTGTGTCTAAGTATTTCTGTAGGATAGATTTTGAGAGAAGGAATTCGTGAGTCAAAGAGTATGTACGATTTGTACTTTGATAGCCATAGCTAAGTTACTATTTTTTCTTTTCTTTTTATCTTTTTTTTTTTGGAGACAGGGTCTCTTGGGCTGGAGAGATGACTCAGCCGTTAAAAGGCTAGGCTCACAACCAAAAATATAAAATACAATACAGGGTCTCTATGTAGCCCTAGCTGGCCTGGAATTCACAGAGATCCATCTTCTTTCCAAATGTTGGATTTAAAGGCGTGAACCTTTAAATTACTTTAAGAGTATAGTTTAGACCCCTACTAATATCAAATGACTCTTTCTGCTGCTCCCTTCAAATGAGGAAAGTCATGGCAACTTTCCCAACAGCGACAGAAGGGATAGTGAGGCTGTGGAGTTCAAAGAAGTCTTACTGAAGCCGGATGTGGGGCCGGGGAAGTGGTGACCCAGACACAAAGAGTCACTGTGGGTGGTTGAATGCCATTTCCACAAACACAGTATGAGGTCTGTTGGAGTTACACAGAACTTAGCTACTTCAAGGTAACGCTGGTTCAGGCCAGAGCGGGATCAAAGCAAGAAGACAGAGGTAGTACCAGTTAGAGACTGCAATTCAAGTGGGTCAAAGCAAATAACAAGGCTGAACTGATCCCTCAGAGATAGTCAAGAGTTCAACACACATGTCCATTCCGTGATATATACACAGCATGTTGGGTGACAGGTCAGTGGTATTGCTGTGTGTCCTTGTTTTAGATGTCCCTCCTCTTTTATTCAGGTAGCCTTAAGTGGTCTGCTGTTTGATAAGTTCACAACCATATGCCCATAACACCTCAGTTTACCATAATTGCTCTTCCTTAGCTGCAGGATAAACTTTATTTATCATTCATGTCACTCTAGATAGAAGGTGGTGTCTTGCAAGAACAAGAGGCACATACTTCTAATCCACATAGATAAAACTGCTGCATTGTAAAATGGTTACTTGGAGCAAGGAACAGCCTGTACCTCATCATTTCACAAGATATTGAGGAAGGTGACAACCCGAAACAGGGCATGGTATGATCTCCCAGAGTCAGTAAAATTCTGCCAGCCCAGGGACTCACAGAGAACCTGCCCAGCCACACAGGCTATGCTGAAAAACAGATATTACAGAATATCCGAACATCACCCAGAAAAGTTCTTCAAACCAGTCTCAGCTGCAAGGTAACAAATCTGACAACAGAGGAACCGAAAGGAAGAACACATCAGTCAGTAACCCTGCAAGTCAACCTGATCATCTTATTGCTAGCATGGCTCAGGAAACCATCCTGTAATCCAGTTTTAACTCCTCTCAACAATAAACACAAACGGGCCTTTTCCAGTTCAGTGACTTTTGTTTTTGTCTTTGTTTTTTAATGTTTATTTATTACTTCAGGTTACATCTCTATCCTTTCCACCCCTCCCAGTCCCGCCCTCCCACCCTCTACCCCTATCCCTTCCATCCCACTCCTCCAGAGTGGAATGTCCCTACATAACAGTCCTCCACCCCAGTTCAGCAGTCATATGAGGGCAGACAAGGCTTGGAGACCTGGGTCTTGGCTGAAGACCCTGAAGTATATGTCACCCAGTACCCAGCTGCAGAATGGGGCAGTCCAGCCTACCCAGGAACCTACAGGTGATTCAACAACAAACCTAAAGCAATGCCAGCAAAAGCTGAAAAACTAAGAATGAATTTCTAAAGCTACAAAAATAAATTTCTAGCATCATTACCAATGCCATTATCCTCTTTTCTATTATCTTTTTTTTTGAAATCTTATTATGAGTCAGGGAAGATCAAATTCTTTCATGAATTAAAAAATATTTCTGTAACTTTATAAGTACTAGTAATAGCAAAGAAAAATTCTTCAAGATTCTCACTAAAAGAATTGGCTCTTTTCAACTATAAAACTTTATTCTTCTATTTTGGGGCAATGTTTAAAAGTTCAGGACTTCAAAGATGCTTATTTTCTTTCCTCTTTTAAGCATTTATTTATTTCTTCATGTTATATCTCAATCATAGTCTCCTCCCTCCTCCCTTTCTATTCTTATCCTCCTACCCTCTTCCCCCCTCCTATCCTCTTTTTTTTTAATTTAAGGTGTATCTTCCCCCCAACATCTCCCCCTTTTAATCCAATAAAAGACTCTTTTTCTTATAACAATAAATACAATACAAAACAATAAAAACAATTAGGCAGTAATTGTGAAAATTATATGGTAAAACATACCTTCCCAATGTCCAGTCCATATTTATTTGGCAACTAATAATAGTATTCTATTATCTATCTATCTCGATGAGTTTAAAGTTCTATACCTAACTCAGTTTCCATCCTAACTTGCATTGCCAACTTAAAAAAAAAATCTTCTTGGACCTAGAACATCCTTTAATTCCTAAACAACTTAAAAGTTAACTGTGAGACTATAACTATCTAGTCTTCAACCACATCAGAGACCTGAGAAGGATAAATATATCTGAATAAACAGGAAGTACAGAGCAAGCAGCTTCCAAAACTAAGAAATGATAGATAATTGGCTGCCTGGACAGTCCCTAATATCTCTCTATAATATTAGAGCATCTATCTTCAGCCTCTTGGCCCAGTATCTAAGACAGATATTAATTGTTAAGCAGGAATTATGAAGGACTTGCCCACCCTGTCTTGGCAAAGACAGACAGACTGTCAACTTACCTGCTTCCCAAGTTTTGTCCTTTGTGGACAGCATTCTGTCTACAGTTGAAGAAAAGGCTTTTCTTGCCCACAAGTTTCTTGCCACAAGTTTGCCACTAGTGCAGCCATCTCCAAATGGAGATTTCTTGATGCTCATCATTGACTTGGAATGGAATGTGTGTGTGTGTGGGGGGGTACTGTCAGGAGCTGACATGACTCAATATCAAAAAATCTTAAGTTAAGAAAACCTCTTTTAATGCCATATTCTATATATCTCTTGAAGTTTTTGAAGACCATCTATCTATCTCCATGTATTTAAATAAGCAAATGTTGCTTGTCTCTTAGCAACTTGATTTCTGATTAACTTAGAAAACATTTGTGATACACTAAACTAGTACCTAACAAAATGACAAGTTTGAATGACTATTAGTTTGCATTTCTTAATTATCCTAAACAGTATAGATCATTGTATATTCATACAAAACTAACGTTAACTTTTTTTTATGGTATTGTACCTATGTAATTCTTAAAAATGCAATGTGAAGTTCTAGGCCTTTTGATAGCAAATATCACAAACTGTTTAGGATAATTTTTTTTTACTTTTTGAATGTATGCATAATTATTCAGTTGTTTACTCTTTTAAGACTGGTTCTCACTTAGCCCAGGTAAGCCTGAAACTCACTACATAATTGAGGTTGACCTTGAAATCTGGCAAAGGTGAACTTTTACTACCACTTTATGAGCACTACATTTACAGACAGGCAGAGATGTGCCTGTTTTCTGTGATGTTGGTGATCAAACTGAGGATTGCATCCATGCTAGCAAAACACTCTACAGACTCACTTACATCTCTAGCTGAAACTACTTATATTTTAAGTGGTTTTGCCTGTATTTAAATTTGTTTATCAACTATAAAATACGAAATATGCTAACTCCAGAGCCTAAGTCACTTTTTCAAAACTGTTTTGTCTCTTGATTCCAATGGGAACATAGGCTAGTAGTATCAAATGCAAATTAGTATCTCTTTGTTTGCAAAGTAGGGTCAACTAATCATGACATTCTAGCAGTTTCTGTAATCATAAAATTTTTAGCAGGATACAGAAATATATCCTGTCTAACAACTGAGTAATTAAGGTCAACATGGATATAACCTTTACAAATGTTCAAGAATCTTCCAAGCTGTTTTTAAACCCACCCCACTGATATCTACCCTGAAAATACTATGTGGGCACAGGTTGGAAAATCCCCACATTGAAACTACAGATCAGCACAGATGGTAACCTTGGAGGCAAGCTAATGCAAAGCTTCATATGTCTTTTCTCTGCAGTGCAGCTGTCATTTTCATTGTATTGAAGTCATTTCACAGGCAGTGTTAGTATTCAATTGGGTATCTCAGCAATTGATCATAAGCACTTATCCCAGAGACAGGATGGTATACACAGGGTCTGAAGCAGGCTCTTCAGAAATGGCTCCCACCTCCAAATTAAAAGAAGTCATTGTCAAATTCAAAGAAATAATCAGTAATGACCTTGGGCCATTTTAAAATACATTATTAGTGCAAAAAGAGATCACTCTAAACTTCCGTTACATTATTTTCTTCATCTACATAACTGTTACATAACTGTCACCTTATTGTTGTATGAAACACCAAGACAACTTTCTTTTTTTTTCCTTTATTTTTTATTTCTTCAAGTTACATCTCAATCGCAGTCCCCTCCCTATTCCCCCCTCCAGTCCCACCCTCCCACCCTCAACCCCCCATCCTCTTCCCTTTTTTTTAAGTTTAAGGTATATCTTATTTCCCACTACATTTTCCCCTTTCAGTCCAACAAATGGCTCTTTCTCTTAAAATAATAAATACAATAAAAAACAACAGAGGTAATTAGGCCACAGTTATGAGGATTATATGGCTTAGCGTACATTCCCAATGTCCAGTCCATATGTATTTGGTACCTGACTTTAACATTCTACTATCTAAACATCTCTATGAATTTAAAGTTCTATATCTAACTCAACATTTATACTAACTTGCAACACAATTTTAAAAGTATCCTCTTAGATCTATAACACTCTCTTGACTCCTAAACAACTCAAAATTTAATTATGAGACTCTAGCTATCTGTTCTTCAACCACCTCAGAGACCTGAGAGGGATAAATATATCTGATTTTATAGGAAGTACAGGACCTGCAGCTTCCAAAACTAAGAAATGACATACCAGTGGCTGCCTGGACAGTTCCCATTTTCTCTCCATACATTACAGAATCAATCTTCAGTCGTTTGGCCCCATTTCTCTGATAGACATCGATTGTAGAGCAGGGGTTATGAAGGACTTGCCTACCCTGTCTTGGCAGAGCTAGACTGTCGACTTACTTGCTTCCAGGTTTTGTCCTTTTTGGACAGCATTCTGTCTACAGTTGGAGCAAGGGACTTTTCCTACCAAGAGATAGGCTTGCGACTAATTCAATCATCTCCCACTGGAGATTTTTCGATGCTCATCTTCTACTTGGGGTAGAATAGGGGGTGCTGTCAGAAGTTGATATGTCTTGATATAAAAAAATCTAAAGTTATGAAAACATCTTTGAATGCCATATTCTGCAGATCTCTTGAGGTTTTTGAAGAGGCCCTATATGTCTCTTCTATTAGGGTAAGCAGATGTTGCTTTGTCTCTTAGCAGCTTTATTTCTGATTAGCTTAGAAAATAACTATTAATAGGGTGTCATAATACCTAACAGAATGACTGGCTTGCATAACCATTAGTTTGCATTTCTTAATTATCCTAAACAGTTTATGACTATTAGTAGTAAAAGGCTGAAACATCACATTCCATTTTTTTTCTTTACCTCCTAACCCTTCCATCCCATTTCTCTGGGTTGGGGTGTCCTTATATAACAGTCCCTCATCTCAGTTGAGAGGTCATATGAGGGCCAAGAGCCTCCTCATTCATTGGGGGTCTACGAGGCAGTACCATCAGTGAAAAGTGTCTCATTGCCCGGGAGAGAGAACTAAAAAACAAACAAACAAATAAGCAGACAAATAGATAAAAAAGACTAAAAAATAGAAAAAAAAATTATAAATAAATAAATAAATAAATAATAAAAAGTCTATGTCCAAGTTCCCTTTGGTGTGTTGGTTGTAGTATCAATACCTTCTACTATATAGCTAAAATCCTACTATAAGTGAATAGATGCCATATGCGTCCTTCTGAGTCTGGGTTAGCTCACTCAGGATGAGCTTTTCTAGTTCCATCCATTTGGAAATTGCATAATTTCATTGTTTCTGATAGCTGAATAGTATTCCACTGTGTAGATGTACCACAGTTTTTTAACCCATTCTTCGGTAGAGGGACATTTGGGTTGTTTCCAGTTTCTAGCTATTACAAATAAGGCTGCTATAAACATAGATGAGGAAACTTCCTTATGATTCCATGAAGAGGCATTTGGGGGTATACCCAGAAGTGGTATGGCTGGATCCTGAGCAAAGCTATTCCAAGTTTTCTAAGATATCGCCATACTGACCTCCATAGTGGTTGCACAAGCCTGCACTCCCATCAGCAATGGAGGAGGGTTCCCCTTTCTCCACACCCTCGCCAGCATGTGCTGTCATTTGAGCTTTTGATCATAGCCATTCTGACAGGTGTGAGATGGAATCTCAGAGTTGTCTTGAGTTGCATTTCTCTGATGATTAAGGATGTTGAGCATTTCTTCAAGTGTCTCTAGGCCATTAGGGATTCCTCTTTTGTGAATTCTCTATTTAGCTCTGTTTCCCCTTTTTTGATTGGATGATTTGGTTTCTTGGCATTTAATTTCTTGAGTTCTTTGTAGATTTTGGATATTAGCCCTCTGTCAGATGTGGGGTTGGTGAAGATTTTCTCCCAGTCTGTGGGCTGCCTTTTTGTTCTAATGACAGTGTCTTTTGCCTTACAGAAGCTTTTCAGTTTCATGAGGTCCCATTTATTGATTGTTGATCTCAGGTCCTGAGCTGTTGGTGTTCTGTTCAGGAAATTGTCACCTGTGCCAATGAGTTCGAAGTTTTCTCCCACTTTTTCTTCTAGTAGTCTTAGTGTGACCGGCCTTATGTTAAGGTCTTTGATCCACTTGGACTTAAGTTTTTTACAAGGTGATAAGTATGGGTCTAATTTGATTCTTTTGCAAGTGGACATCCAGTTGGACCAGCACCATTTGTTGAAGATGCTGTTCTTCTTCCATTGTGTCGTTTTGGCTTCTTTGTCAAAAATTAGGTGGCCATATGTGTGTGGGTCTAACTGCCCATTGAACCCATCTATTCTGACCGTGCTTCTTTATGGCCTATATCTGTCAATTCCACATCTTATTGGTTCTTTCCCTTCTGTGTCTCTGATTCTGCAGCCTCTGCTTGCCTTAGCTGTGACTTGGAATGGTGCCTCTGCTCTCAATTGCTTCCACTGATAAAGTCTACAAAGCCCTTCCCACCACCCACCACTTTCCTCCTTCCGCCACCCATTGGTGTTTCCCGATCCTCAACTGAATATTCCCATCACCAATCAGCCAGCCAAGATCTAACCAAGGAGCCCACTGGCCTTTGGTCATAACCCACTCCATCCTTGTGGATTTTGCTCCGTGGAGATGAGCATTCCTAGTGTTCACTATGCTCCAGATATGTGTCACCATTTCCTATGAGCATAGGATTCAACGTTCAGTCAAGTGGGATGTTCACCACTTACTCATTAAGAATTGCTGGATTTTGCTTTTGTTGTTTTGTTTATCCTTCTACCATGTATACCCTGAAGGCAATGAAGTCTTCTTTCTCTGCACAAATTGAAGTCCACATTAAATTTATTCTTAGCCATTTTTTCATGTTAAATAACCATAAACCATATATAATTTTTCCAATGAACCAACACAATACACAAAATGGAATTTCGTTAAATGCTCCACTGTGCAAATTCAAACCCTTAGCACGTAGTGGGGATCATTGCTGTCTGATGAGAAGTTGAGTACAGTGTTTTCTGCTGCACACATTGTACGTATCATCAGCTGGAATTCATTACATTTGCGGTGAAAACTTGCCTTTAACACGACAAATAATATTTAGACAGTTTTAACAAGATGCAGATACATTCAAATTCCCTGTTTAGAAGCCCCTCATGACTACTCATCATTTAAATATTATGCTCAGGATCCTCTTCACCTGCGACGAGCTATGGCTCCCCTCCATCCCCATTAAGTAGCCACTCTTCAGTGAAATGATGTTCACCTCCACTGAAGGCTGGGCATAGGACCTTGCACTTTGGAACAGGTTAGGAATCAAACTGAATCCTCAGCTCCAAACTCATGTTTTCCAGGTGCACATTATTGCAGTCAAGAGCAGCACTAAAACATGAAGCGTTTGAAAGAGTACAATCTGTCTAAACCAGCCAATGCTTTCAGATTTTACAATACACTTTGATGAGTCACTAAAGGTTCAATCCATGTGGATGAGCCAGTCAAAAAGACTGCCAAAAATTGGTTTAATTAAAAACAGAAAGAAACAAAGCAGCAGATTGAATTAAAAAAATTCAAGTGTAAAAAAATATGTAGGCACATTAAATGATTCTTTTTGTACTCTCAGAACATATGCATTTCAACATTCAGAATTAACTTTAGAGAAAAGAAAAAAAATTCCGGTAAATAATGCATTTAGGGAATTAATGCAGTATATAAACAGATGGATTCCCATCCCCAAGCCTGAAGATTGCTTCAAGGTCCTTCACTACAGGGCCCAAACTGATTTGCCACCCTTCATCTGAAAATGTCTCCACCCCCTGGCCCTCAACATAAGCCTGGTTTCAACAACAGTCCTCACAACAAGTCCTGTCAACACAAGCCTGGTTTCTCTCTGAATAAACTAATCAACTCCACAGCTGTATGTTTCAGAAGAAACAGAAAGATCACTGTGTTCATGTTTCCAGGAATCTCCTGCTCTCCTTCATTAAAAAATTTATAAAGTCTAGCCTAAGTTTCATTAATTTAAAGCTGAGAAAGTTTTAGTCTCCTTATATATTGTATGTATTTCTATTATAATATTTCTCAAATTTCCTTCATATTATGGTTTACCTTTCTGTGAAAGAGGAGCGATGTTAGTAATAAATTCTGTATTATTTAACTACATAAGCAATAGTTATTTATTTAATGAATTCGCAGTCTGATGTGTCTGGCTATGAGGGTGGGGAATATCCATTTCCTATAATAAAAATGAGGATAATAAAAACAGAAATAGTAATATTTATATACAATATAATTACTTGTAGATCTTTTAAAACATGTAAAAAAAGCAAAAGATATTCGATAGCTGATGTTTTACTTATTTTATATGAGTCAAACTAATAATTCAAAATTATTGACATTTCTTTGCTTTTCAACAAAGGCGTCTGCATTTAAGATTCAGATTCAAAAAAGCAAGCCAGCTAGCCAGCCAGCCAGTCAAACAGACAGACAGACAGACAGACACTTGTTCAATAAGAAACTTGTTCAGTGTCAAATGATCAGACCTGGAAACAACACACAGAACTAACGTTACATTAACTGGGCAGATTATATTTAGGAATATATATGCATGGAAACACAAGGAATACAGAGGCCATGATTTAAAAGAGAGTGGGCAGGGATGGACTGGGAGGGGGGTTGGAGAGAGGGAGGAAGCAGGGAGAATGTTGCAATTTTAGTACAATCTAAAGGGAAAAAATTTTAAAGGAAAAAAAGAAATAAGAGAAAGAGACCTTGCTTCCAAGAGAAGAAGTGGCCATATCAGCTGGGCACCACACGGGTAGAGAAAAGCCAGTTTCTCAGATATGACAACTCCACCAACACAGACTAAAGAAACACACCTACACATACCTCTCTGTCTTCAGCTTTTTCTTCTTTAGGGCATTATCCTAAAATAACATGATCAAAATCAGTTTACGTCTCTTAGCCTTCACTGAGTGTGGGAAAGAATTGACTTTTCAAAGAGCCGCTGACTTGCAGTTCTCCAAAGACATACTTCAAAGTTGAAAGAAAAGGAGCTCCCTTAATTGTGTGTGTTTGTGTGTGTGTGTGTGTGTGTGTGTGTGTGTGTGTGTGTGCTTGTATATGTGAGTGTATGTGATTGTATGTGTATTACGAACGTATGTACATGTATATGGTGTTTGCATATGCACTTATGTATGTGTGTACATGTGTATGCATGTATTTGTATGAGTATGTATGTGTTTGTATGTACATGTATGTATGTGTGTGAGTTTGTGTGTATAAGCATACATACATTTCTGAAGTTACTATCTCCTGGTATATTGAAGTTCCTCTAGAGAAGTGGGAGTATATTATTTACTGTACCTGCTTACATTCTAGAATAAGCATGTTTAGTGGTATGTTAATTTTACTTGTTACCAAGTATGAGTTTAGGTAGACTTCTTAATAAATAAGGAAACTAAAATACTATTTTTTGTAAAAGAGCAATATACTATTTTAAATATCTTCTTTTATTCTTCAAGACTCACTAACCTTAATTTATATCACATACCTGTTTGACATGTTCTCCACAATATTCTAGCATTTTTATTTGTTATATAGCAATCTTACTCCAAAGATGTAATTTAATTAACAGTGGTGAATATATATATACATATACATATATATTCATATATATATTCTATGCCATATATATGGCATAGAAAAATATTGATATGTGATGTTTTTTAAATGAAATACATAAAAGAGAAGGATAAATAGCAGGATTAAAACATTTTCCATTCTCTTGAGTCAAAAAAAGATGTCAAAGTTTGGGTTTACTCAATACCTTCACTGCTTCTATTTGCTGATCTGTGCACTAAGAATGATGCAAGTTTGCTTAATGTGCCTTTGGGAATTGCAAGATTTGCTGCAAAGTCTTTGAAAATAGCTATAAATGTCAAATAATAATAAGAGAAAAAAATTGAACTGCTAACACTGTCGGAGGCAGCAGAAAGTCAAGTAATGATTTTCTTTCGGATTCTTGGTGCCTTTACATTCACTCATTCATTCAACACATGTTCAAAAGACAGGAAGGTTACATGTGCCAGAATAAAAGTAAAGAAAAGGAAAACGTTGTTGTCACTACATGACTTAGGTCCTTTTAAAGAAAAAAAGGACATAAAATATTAAAGAGACATATCTAATCAAGAAATAATAAATTCTGTGAATAAAAATAAGTCTCTAGAGGTTCTTAGACTATGATTTCAGATATAATCAGAGAGGGCATAGCTCAACAGACGTGAGACTTTGGGGCAGTTTGAAAGGGAACAGCTTAAATTCTTTCTAATGTATTTATGAACACTGAAGGAATGAAAAATGTATCACAAATAAAGAAGGATGTCTGGTATCTAAGGCAACAGTTTAAAGCATATGATTATGTACACCTGTGCTGTCTCAAAGAAGATGGCACAGAGATAATTTCAGTGTTTCTTAGTGAGTCTCTTGGCAGGGCAGTAGAATGACCTATTTGAATCAGAACATTTCCTGTCATTGATAGCTGCTCCAATCACAGGCTGTCTTCTGATGGCTGCTCCAATC
>CAJQZJ010032563.1:9234196-9251641 GCA_907164525.1 Lophiomys imhausi
GCTGCTCCAATCACAGGCTGTCTTCTGATGGCTGCTCCAATCACAGGTTATAGGTTGACAGCTGCTAATCATGGCAGCAGGAACATCAGGACCATGGTGAAAGGGTTTAAAGAAAACAGGTTCTTTGAAAAAGTTTAAGTGAATGACAATTCTAAAGTCTTCCCTACAGAAGACTTTTTGACTATAGGCTTGTAAAGTATTCTTATGATGTAAAAAAAACTGTGTTTTGTAATCTTGATATTGAGAAAGGAAATGTCTAAATACAAAGGACATTGTTTACAGATTAGACAATAAAAAGTAATATTTATTGGGCTTCCCTTTATGTTTTATAGACAATTTATAGTTATACACCACAATGTCTGAAGTGCTTATCATATTTCCAACTTGATTGTTAGCACTTTACTTCATCTAATCCTTCAGACTTTAAGCTCCTTGTCTCAGATTCATCACCTTAATAGTGAAGAAAAGAGTAGCTCATCCTTGGTGTTTTACTAATAATGTGTGAAATTAAATGCTGTGCTTCTGTAGATTTCAGAAGAAAGGCAGAACAATTCATAGATATGTTGGTACTGAGATGGTGTTGGTGGGTTCTACTCACTGCTGTAAGGGCAGGCAGAATATATTTCTCTAAATAGCTCTGCAAAGTCATTGTTCAGAATGGTCTGTGTTTATGTGCTTCACCTGTCCATATTGATACCACTTTCTGTCTGAGGAAACAGAAGAATGAAAATCCATTGTGAAGAGGAAAGATGAAATCAAAGCTACAGATCTCCCCTTAAGAACCAGAGAACTAACAGTAAGTGGAAGAAAATAACAAAGTGACAATGGCAGAGACTCTTCTGCATCCAAATACACACACACACACACACACACACACACACACACACACACACACACACGGACATCAAGTATAGATATCAGAACAGAGTAAAAAGATGAAAAAAATATTCAGAGCAAATAGATCCAATTCACAAATTTGTGTAGCCATTTTAACATTAATAGAGGTAAAATCATCTTGACCCTCACAGACTGACAGTAGGTGACAACCCCACTGTTGCCAATAGTTAGGTCATCCAGACAAAAACGAAACAGAGAAAGGCTGGAGCTAACTGCTGTCCTAAACCAAATAGACTAACAGATATGTACAGAATATTTCACCTAAACACAAAAACATATATGCCATATTATCAGTAGTACATGCAACTTTCTCAAAAATTGACTACATACTTGTACACAAGGCAAATCTGAAAAGATAAAAGTGAATTGAAATAACACCTTGAATCCTATCTGACTGTGCGGTTTAGTTTTTTTTTTTTTTTTTTACAACTTGACACAGGCTAGAGTCATCAGAGAGGAGGGATCCTCACTTGGGAAAATGCCTCTATAAGATCAGGCTGTAGGCAAGTCCTTAAGGCATTTTCTCAATAAGAGATTTATGAGGAAAGGTCTAGCCCATTGTGGGTGGTGCCATCCCTAGGCCGGTGGTCCTGGGTTCTATAAAAACCAGGGTAAGCAAAAGCATGAGGAGCAAGCCAGCAAGCAACACCCCCTCCATGGTGTCTGTGTCAGCGCCTGCCTCCAGTTCCTGCCCTGTTTGAGCTCCTGTCCTGACTTCCTTTCATGATGAAGAGAGATAAGGAAGTGTAAGCCAAATGAACATTTCCTCTCCAAGTTGTTTTGATCATGGTGTTCTTTCATAGCTATGGTAACACTAAGACACTGACCACCACAGATTAAAGCTGCATATCAACAAGTAAAACAGCAGGAAGCTTATAAACATGAACTTTACTCACTACTGAATGGGTCAAGAAAGTAATTAAAAACTGTTTAGAATTGAATGAAAATATAAGCAAAATATATCCAAATATATGGGACACAATGAAGGTGGTTCTAAGAAGCAAGTTCATAGCACTACGTGCCTACATTAAAAGAGAAAAAAGGATCGGGCAGATCACATTAGCAGTAACTTGATAGCACATCTGAAAGCTCTAGAACAAAAAGGAGTACAATACCCAAAAGGAGTAGACAGCAAGAAATGTTCAAACTGAAGGCTGAAATCAATAACACTGAAAGAAAAGCTACATGGTCATTTCATTAGATGCAGAAAGCGCCTTTGACAAAATCCAACAACTTTTCATACTAAATGTCCTGGAAAGAGTAGGCATACAAGCAATATAGTGTCAACATGATATAGGCAATTTGCAGCAATCAGATAGCCCACATCAACCTAAATGGAGAGAAATTCAAAGCATATTCACTAAAATCAGAAACAAGACGGGGATGTCCAATCTCTCCATACCTAATCAATATAGTGCCTGAAGTTTTCTCTAGAATAATAAGGCAACTAAAAGAGATCAAGGGGATTCAATCAATAAGAAACAAGCTTCCTAAAAACATGCATATATGAAGGTGATCTTAATGGAATTGCAAAACAGCAGAGGAGTTCCAAGTCCCAGCTGGACAATCCTCTTTGCCAACTGTCGCCTTCAGATCCAGGAATTGGATACATCTAACAATTGTTGGCCAAAGGGATCCCGTGGGAACCAGAAAACAACCCCAGCTATTTTCAGGGGTATATGTTGCTCTCCAGAAGCTGATGGTAAGGTCCTATTGCTGAAGACAACATCTACACACAACTCACTGAATATGGAGCAATCAAGCTTATGCCAACATAGAGCCTTTTTTCCTACTTATGAGTGTTCAGGGTCCTGGAAAGTATTCTGCATATGACAAAAGGAGAAATGTAAATACCATCCCAGCTATAAACCCTTCTATTGTGACCTACATGCATTTGCACTAGTGCAATAGTGACACAAAGCTTGAGGGAGTAACCCAGCCATATCTGATTGGATTTAAGGCATATTCTATGAGATAGAGTCCACCCCTTTCAGTACTCATGTACCCAAGATATTGAAACTAGATAGACCTAGGATCATACTAAATATTACTGCTCTGATAAAGAAATACAACAACAAAGTATCTCCTAAGGACATTCTGCTATACTTGTAGATCTGTGTCTTCATCAGCTACCACCAGAGAAGCTTACTCCTGCAGTAGATGGGAACAAATATAAAAACCCACAGCCTTACAATGTTTATAGCATGGGAGACTTTGGAACACTCAGCCATAAATGGAGTGTCTCCATTAGTTCATGGAACCCTGAAGAAAAGGAGATGGAAAGATTGTAAGAGCCAGAGGGAATTGAGGGCACCGAGGAAGCAAGGGCTTCTAAAACAGCATGACCAGTGCACATATGAACTCACACAGACTGTGGCAGCATGCACAGGGCATACACAGCCAGATGGGGTACCAGTGCTGAGAGTCGAATTGGACCTAAGTCCCATCCTCAACCCATAAGCTATCTCCAACAGATAACTACTCACAAATGAAAAATTAGTTTTCTCCAAAGGAGTTTCTCTGGGTATACAAACCTATACAAGCCCTTCTTAAGGCCTGTCCGCATGGCCAACAGTAAATGGCCAACATAAAAGAAATTCAATGGTATTTTAGGTTTATATGTCTCATAATGCTTTGTCTGGGATTTTTTTTTTCCGTTTCCAGTCTTTTCTTTCCTTTTTTGTTAAATTTCTCACCTTACATGTCTGCTTTTATATATATATATATATAAAAGCAGATATATATATATATGGTATCCAATTTTATGTTTTTATGGGATTCCTGTGTTTATGTCTCACATCTATATGTATTATATGTGTTTCTTTTGTTTTTTCTTTGCCTCTTTGTTTCTTATATTTGTTTTGTCCTAATCAGGTTCATTTTTTCTTAGTTCATATTATTCTCCTTTCTTTTTATTTTTTAGATGCCTATTTACTTCTTCACGAGAAAGAGCAAGAAGGGATGTGGATTTAGGTAGGTGGGGAAGTAGGGAGGATCTCGAATGAGTTGGGAGAAGGAAATCATAATCAGAATATATTATATGGAAAAAAATCTTTAAAAAACTACAAATCCCTAAAATATATAAAAAGAGTAAATTATAAAATAAAAAATCATTTTGTTCATATAGATAATATGTACACGTTTCCTTTTAATAAAAACAGCTTAAAGAGAAAGAGAGTGGTCACAAATGTACCTGTTAAGTTATTAGACTGATGTGACAGAAGAGAAATAGATGGCGACAGAAAGAAAGACAGAGGGTGGAAAAGAGAGAGAGAAAGACAGACACAAAATGTGGCAACACAAATTCATATTTCTCATTAAAGCAATAGAGTTTATATATAATATCAATGATTAAAAATACACCTCAGAGAATAAAAGTCATAAAGCACAGGAATTTAGAAGATAATGAGTTTAAGATTTGCATGAAGTCACTAGACATGAGTTCAGGGTTCCACCCCAGAAAGCGACATTAAAAAGGTAGTCTTTGTGACATGATTTGTAATTCCAGTGCAGAGGAATGGTGACAGGAGAAGACCTGGGACTCACTGGCCAGCCAGTCTAAACTATTTCAGGGAGCTCCAGTTCTCTAAGAAATCCTATTTCACGATAGAAAAGTTCTCACCAGTTAAGAGAACTGGCTGCTTCTGCATCACTAACATAACTGACTTATATTCAGTCCCCACCACTTATATCAGCTGGCCCCTGTCTGTAACTCCAGTTCCCTGAGGACAATGGCTTCAGCAGGCACATGCACATACAGAAATATGTATCTATTGATGTTTAAAACAAAATACTTTCTCAAAAAATGTTGATGGACCATTGAGGAATGCCATCCAAGACTGACCTCAGGCTTTCACACATGTTCACAGGCACAAATTTATATACCTGCGTGCACACGTGCACACACACACACACACACACACACACACACACACACACACTAATTGCACTTGTTCATTACTTTAAGTATAACCAAAATTACAATAATTTGAGATTTATTTTAAAATATAGGTGGGTTAAAAATAAATATAGGTAGATTTAAAATCCTATAAAATACCATGTTACTTTATATTTTTAGACAGCTTTTCATAATTTTATGTTTTTCTTGTGTACAATTTTGAATAATGAAATAAAATTCTTTTGAAAAATGTTCAAACTCAGAATATGGAATTCTGTGTCTTCTGCCACATAAAAACGATGATTGTCTAAACTTTAACTTCCACTTCTTCATTAGAGAAAATGTCTCATTTTTTGCTTCAAACTCTAGTGTTTAAAACACCAATATATTTAAGAACATAAATAAAAAATCTAACAGAGTTTTAAAACTTTCTGGACCTAGATCACTAGGCATTTATGGAGCTGTTTTGTAATGAGCAGAATAATATTACAAAGTTAATGCTGAGTAAGCTGGGCTATACCCCAGGACTCTGATTATCACAGGTAAGGTCCTGGGCTGTATATTAGGGCTGTATAATAATGTCAAACTTGTTCCCTGTGGAACAAAGAACCTAATCTATGTCACCTGGGATGTGGCACAGCAAACAAAGTACTTTATAATATCCCAAACATATTTTAACTTTTCTTGCCTCTCTCAAGTAGTTTGCTCTAGTTTCACATGTTATATAAACTCTACTTCCAATTTATTTATAGTAGCATAAACCCAAAAGTGTAGGATATACTTAGGCTATTAAATTCTACATAATATTTTCAGTTTTAAATAATTTAAATATACCATATTTTAGAGATATTTGACTTTTAAAAGCCACAATTAAAATACCATCTGGAAAAAAGCATATTCATGAATCATATTTGTACTGTCATGTTAATTACAAATATAAATATTTTCACTCTTGCTTTATAATTAACAGATTATTTTCCAATTAGAAAACTGAGCAAGCATAACTGTTTAAATTTACACCCACAAAATACAAATAAGATGAATTAACTAAGGGCATATTATGCCCTATTATCATGTTATAGACAACTGTCTATAACAACAAAGTGTGAATTAGCTTTAGTGACTGTTAATAATGGCATTGGTTTAAATAAACATTTTCAACATTTCCAAGGCATTGAGAAGTTCCTTTGACCCAGTAGTCATGATAAGAAATACTGAAAAGCTTTCCAATCTGCAACAGTACCAAAAATTCTCCTACATGGTATTTATCTCCTGAGATTAGCACAGCAATTCCCCTAAAAGAATACACTTTAAGTAGAGAAAATTGAAGACAATGTCTTGAGGTTTGCCATTAACCCTTTCCTCACAGGAATGAAATGTGGGAAATAAAGACAAACAATAAACTATACCCAAAATTAACATTCAGCGTTACATTTAGATTGTAATGCATCAGTTTGAGTTTATACAACAACCTACAGTGAAATGTGAATGTGAGTCAGTGATAAACTACTAAGGGACTGGTCATTTGGGCTTAGCAAGCCAATTTGTTAATGAGTACATCCCAAGTCACTGCAACCACAGCAAGTGACCCATGTGACCACACTCAGAGCACCCCAATGAAAGACACCCAGTCTCTGAACTGTTGTTAATGGGACTTTTGAATCCCTAGCAGAAATGTTCTGTTCTTGCTTACACTGCCCACTAGAAGATCCCCAGAGATCTTTCATTCCTGTTCCACCTTATTGCTATGCAGCTTGTGTGGCTTGGTGGAAACTGATCCTCACATCTCCCTTGTACCCTGAAACTTCTGCATTATTGTCAAGGAGTCAAAGAAAAATGATACAGGCACTGAAGTTATCCTTTTAATTTATCTCTAGTGTCTAGATAGCCAATTAAGAATTTGTGTAGAGGCCAAATGTGTTTTTAAGGGGAAGAATTACCACTTAAAATAGGAACCAAATAATCTAGAAATGCCCTCTTATTTAATCCTGTGGGAGGAAAAAAGGTATCATAGTGACTGAGTCACACATGCACAAAGGGACAAAGGCATACCAGAACTGAAGGTTCAGAGTGATATCTTTCTGCAAAGAATGGTGTGAATAAGGCTTAGCCTTCAGTTCTGGACTACCAGGAGGGCAGTGTGAACATGAATGCTATAGTATACATTCATTCATTTTTTGAGCATTTACTACACACCATTGTTCATCTTGGGATATTCAGAGTATAGACACACACAAAGTTATATCACATTGAAGTCATAGTACCTGTGGGTGATACACATGCAAATGAAATGCTAAAATGATTAATAATTATTCACCCAGGCTCTAGAAGTGACCACAGATGCAATCCCAGTGTACACCTAAGTCTAGACAAACTTCCTAAGGAGGCATTGGAACTTTTCGAAGGTCGAAGCTCTGGGGCTGAGGAAGTGTTTCGTCAGAGGAAATAACATAAGGTAAGGCCACAGAAAGTGTTATATCATCACAAAGAGCCTAGAAAAAGGAACAATTGAAGGAGTGTATGCATACGTGCATGTGTGTGTGTGTGCGTGCATGATGGAAGAGGAGGGAAAGAGGAGAGGAGGACACGGGAGGAGGAAAAGATGAATAGGAAATAAGAAAAAATATTGGTGTTGTGTACTAAGAAGTTTAGACTGAACTTTTTGTTTATTATTGAAGTCAATGCAAAGCTACTAAAGGATTCATGGACAGGAGTATGCCAAAGATGATGTGATCAAATATTCATTGTCTTGCCTCATGATGGAGGGTGAACGGGAAGAAGAAAATAAAGTTTAAGAAAAAGCTTCATCAGTGGGAGTTTAAGAAAAAGTTTCACCAGTGTATCTGGCAAAAATTAAAAACCATAAATGAAATTAAGAGTGGCAGCAGAAGGGGAGAGTATGAAACAAAAGTCAGCAGCTTTGGAGGTGTAGCCTGTATGATGGCTGGTGAGTATTCCTACAGTGTGGAATGGATGATGGCTGGAGAGTGTTCCCACAGTGTAGAATGGCAGGTGGCTGGTGAATGTTCCCACAGTGTAGAATTGATGATGGTTGGAGAGTGTTCCCATAGTGTAGAATGGATGATGGTTGGTGAGTGTTCTCACAGTGTAGAATTGATGATGGTTGGAGAGTGTTCCCATAGTGTAGAATGGATGATGGTTGGTGAATGTTCTCACAGTGTAGAATTGATGATGGTTGGAGAGTGTTCCCATAGTGTAGAATGGATGATGGGTGGTGAGTGTTCTCACAGTGTAGAATTGATGATGGTTGGAGAGTGTTCCCATAGTGTAGAATCGTGCTTATATTTAATTTCCAAAATACAGACAGTGATGAAGATGTGATTTGAATTAATAAATAAATGCCTTAAAAATACTGATATCCACACAGAGGAAAAAAAAAAAAAAAAAAAAAAACAGGCCATGACCACTAAGGCCTGGGGAAAGGAAAAGTGTAAAGTACTACCCAGTGGCAAGAGGTTTCTATAGAGAGAACTAGATGGCAATAATGATTCTTAATGTTTTGAAATATATGAAAAATATACCACACTGTATACAGGAAAAGAGTGGATTTCATTGTATATTTTAAGTGGGCATATCCAAAGATCAAGAATGGACACACACATACCAGTCCAGGTATCAATTAGATGGTGCATGTCTCTAAACCAAATTTTCCCTTCTTCCCTACAGTTAGCTCTTTTTTCCCTAAGCACCTATAGTATCTTGACAAAAATATGAATCCCAAAACTCAGATTCATAAGCATAAAGCAGGAGCAGACATCAGCAACTTCCAGGAACCATGGCCAGTGGCCAGTGTTCCTACACGACCTATCTACACACACACAATCAAACGTCAGGTTTCTTGCATCAAATCTAAAACAGTGAAAAACAGATTGGAAATGTTTCAGCTCAGAGACAAAATGTGGCAAATACAGATCCTTACCACACATAACACTTGGCTCTAATCACAAAGTTGCTAATTTATTATTCTATTAAGTTCCCTTTGACCATTTCTCATACTTGTTCCAAGTTCCTTAACACAAATATTGATTATAAATTCCACTCCCCACAAATGATCACCAACCTTATGAAAAAAACAAACAAACAAACAAACAAAACCAAATCCAGTGCACATGGATGAAAAGGAGGCTGTACTATGCTCCAAGAACTATATATACAAGGAATGCCAAAATTATCTCCTTAAAGATACTCCACTCAGTACTTTACCTTTGCAAAATAAAAAAATTACCACGTGAAGGTTGTGGCATTTCTTTCTGTGATCCAAAACAGGTAACTTCAAAGCTGTAGCATATTATATTTATATTATTAAACTAATATGAAATTCATTTTAAATAATTGTATAATTTATTTTATAGGTATACCTGAAGCACTTTTGCTGCAACAAGTTTGTTAAATAAACTAAATGTAGCCACACAAGTATTTCAGTGACAAATTAATCAGTGGCAACAGTAACTTCAATTGTTAGCATTTGAAGCCATTTTTCAAACATTTTGTTTTATTCAACTAATGAGAAATATCCAATATCACTTGCATAAAGTTAATTTTGAGTGTTTTGTTGATGTTACACAATTAAAATACATTAGGAGGGTCTTTCTGTCATTGCATGAAATTTTGTTTTACTTGAAGGCAGAAAATAAAAGGAGCTTAATTATTTACAAAATAGGTCACATAATATTAGAGGAATAGTCAATCACATACAAGAACCAAGTGAGTCTCCATCATGACTTACTGTGTTGCAGTGAGTTATGGGTAGTGTGTCACATTAGGTCACTGCCCTGTACTCAGAATTACTCCAGCACCTCAGCTCTGTACTGTGAGCTACAATTCCTTCCAGCATTTCAAGCTTTTCATCTCTCAACTGTTATTTCTGTCTTGTGGAGATTACAGATATTTACTATTTCCAATTTCTTGGAAGTTTCCCAGAAGCAACCGCACATTTCCCTGTGAAAGAAAAACTCCTGATGGTTTTATCAGGGTCACTGATGAAGCCTTCCAGTACTGATCAAGAGAGCACCAAGTACTCATCCAGGGGTGTTGCAGCTGATCACCTCAGCAACAGAGAACTATAATTAGCATTGTTCTTTCCCATGAAGAAAAGAGGGGTCTTGTGAACACAACCCACAATCTATGTGTTCTTAATACCCATAAGGTATGAACCCTATTCTTTAAGGTCAAAACAGCATGCCAAGATCATTCCTGGAGAAATTGTTGGGGAGATAATGTTTTAATCCCACAAATAAACATTTTAAAGCATTTAGTTTGGGGGTTAGATAGAATTGCCTAGTTAGATCAAACTATTGTCTCTCAAGAATCTACCACACTCAGCCCAAATAGTCTCAGAAGCACATGGCTGCTTGGGCCTCTACAGTGAGATATTCTATTCAATATAGCGCTTGCGCATGTGCACACACACACACACACACACACATACACACACACACACACACACACACACACACACCCTACTGAGAACATGAGCTGAATACTTTGAAGCATGAAAGTTGTTTGAACTACACAAGTAATCCAATGACATCATAGTAAATACTTCAAATTCAAGTAAATATATCTATTAATTTCCAACTCTTTAGTATAGTGGGAGAAATAGACAGCTGAATATGGATAGGCTGTTAACTAAGATATTTGCCATGGCTAAACCATAAGCTAGATCTGAGGGATGTCTACAAGATTGGCCATGGGAAAGAGCATCCAGCATTAGGCCTCATTTCATGAAGGGTATCACTAGGATATTTTTCTTCATTGATTCCTCATGAGACAAGTCTATAAGACTGATGTTATTTCAGTATCTCCGCTATTGATGAAGAAACTAAGATATAAGAAGCTCACTTTTATGATTGCACGTAGGGAGAAAAGCTTCTGCCCTACAATCTAGATCTAAGGCAAAGAACCAGGGAAAGTCTGCATTCTCCCCAATGGCTGAGGACATGCCATTGATTAGTACTGACCATACTGAGATACCGCAAGAATGGCTTTGCTTTTCCGAACAGTGAACCTGAACCTACAATGCAGCATGAGTTATGAAGGACACACCTCAGAGCAGACAAGGTAAGTGCAAGGTAAAAGTGGTCATCAAAGCTGGACAGGACAGGCCATCAACTCTAGAATTTTGCCTGGCCAACTAAGAGTGCTGACTCAGTTGAAGGTGTTCAGATTTCCAAACAATGACTAAGGGGTGAGACATGCTTTTAGTAACCTCTAAGGCACATAAGATTTCCTGACCTCAGATGATAGCAGGTGATGAGGAATCTTGTTGTGCGGTATTAATATTCTTGCTCATAGGAGTCTTCTTCATTCCTCTTTCTTGTTCCTTTTTATTGTTTTACTGTTAATGCTAATGTAAACTGCCATCTTCATAATACACAAATACATGATTGACATTGTTGTTAATGGCGCCCAGCTTTAAGCACAGCTGTGCTATGTGTTTCACAGCACATTTACAGAGCTGTCCAACAAAATAGCTGCATATCCTTTGCATAGTGAATTTATTTTTGTCTTTCAGAGTAAAATAATTGATTTGGAAGGAGACCTTACTATAGGTTAAAGGCATGAAAGAATAAACATAGCTTAATGTTCATTTTTTTTTTACCTTGAAACAAATGTAACTAAACTACGCTATTAGATCACACATCTTGAAAAGGTTCAAATGAGCCTCACAATAGTGACAATGGGATACTGTCAAATGGTTCATGGAGCAGTCAAAATTCATTATTTCAGATGCAAGTAGGTTCCTGATTCTTATATTTTAACACTTCAAAAATATCTGCTTGACTGAACAAAAACACAGCTTTACTTCACTTCTTCAATTATATGGTCCTAAGACTTACGAATAGGATGCATGATCAGCAGAGGAAATCGCCCTTTGAGAGGTTCTGCTTCTTTTTTTTAACATTTATTTATTTCTTCAAGTTACATCTTAATCACAGTACCCCACCACCCTCTTCCCCCTCACTTTCCTATCTGCCTTTTTTTTTTTAATTTAGTCCTTTGGTATTCTTTTTTTTTTTTTTGATGTTAAAGATTTTTTTTTTCACATTACATTTTTTTTTTTACCCCCTGACCCTTCCATCCCACTTCTCTGGAGTGGAGTGTTCCTATATAACAGTCCCTCATCCCAGTTCAGAGGTCATATGAAGGCCAAGTGCCTCCTCATACAATGGGGGTCTACTAGGCAGTACCACCGGTGAAAAGGGTCTCATTGCCAGGGAGAGAGAACTAAAAAAAAACCAAACAAACAAATAAGCAGACAAACAAATAAAAAAGAATAAAAAATTAAAAAAAAAAACTAAAAAATAAAAAGTCTATGTCCATGTTCCCTTTGGTGTGTTGGTTGTAGTATCCATATCCTCTACTATATAGCTAAAATCCTACTATAAGTGAATAGATGCCATATGCATCCTTCTGAGGCTGGGTTAGCTCACTCAGGATGAGCTCTTCTAGTTCCATCCATTTGGCTGCAAATTGCATAATTTCATTGTTCCTGATAGCTGAATAATATTCCATTGTGTAGATGTACCACTGTTTTTTAACCCATTCTTCGGTTGAGGGACATCTGGGTTGTTTCCAGTTTCTAGCTATTACAAATAAGGCTGCTATAAACATAGATGAGGAAACTTCCTTATGATTCCGTGAAGAGGCATTTGGGTGTATACCCAGAAGTGGTATGGCTGGGTCCTGGGGCAAAGTTATTCCAAGTTTTCTAAGATATCGCCATACTGACCTCCATAGTGGTTGCACAAGCCTGCATTCCCACCAGCAATGGAGTAGGGTACCCCTTTCTCCACACCCTCGCCATCATGTGCTGTCATTTGAGTTTTTGATCTTAGCCATTCTGACAGGTGTGAGATGGGATCTCAGAGTTGTCTTGAGTTGCATTTCTCTGATGATTAAGGATGTTGAGCATTTCTTCAAGTGTCTCTCAGCCATTAGGGATTCCTCCTTTGTGAATTCTCTATTTAGCTCTGTCCCCCATTTTTTGATTGGATTATTTGGTTTCTTGGCATTTAATTTCTTGAGTTCTTTGTACATTTTGGATATTAGCCCTCTGTCAGATGTGGCACCATCCCAGATTTCAAGCTGTACTACAGAGCAATAGTTGTAAAAACAGCATGGTATTGGTATAGAAATAGACCAGTAGATCAATGGAATCGAATTGAAGATCCAGAAATAGACCCACACACTTATGGCCACCTAATTTTTGACAAAGAAGCCAAAACGGCACAATGGAAGAAGGACAGCATCTTCAACAAATGGTGCTGGTCCAACTGGATGTCCATTTGTAAAAGAATGAAGTTAGATCCATACTTATCACCTTGTACAAAACTTAAGTCCAAGTGGATCAAAGACCTTAACATAAGGCCGGTCACACTAAATCTACTAGAAGAAAAAGTGGGAAAAACCCTCGAAATCATTGGCACAGGTGACAACTTCCTGAACAGAACACCAACAGCTCAGGACCTGAGACCAACAATCAATAAATGGGACCTCATGAAACTGAAAATCTTCTGTAAGGCAAAAGACACTGTCATTCGAAAAAAACGGCAGCCTACAGACTGGGAGAAAATCTTCACCAACCCCACATCTGACAGAGGTTCTGCTTCTTGACTACAGCTGTGGCAGAGCTGTCTGTGGTTTTAGGGTGCTTGAGCATACTGCCTTGAAAGAAGTTCTGTTAATAAAACACAACTGTCACCTGGAATCAGAAAGGGCTCACTTTGCAGCTATTGCTCTAGCCTCTCAGGTGCAACTTCACATCCATAATCCACACCACCTCACTTTGCCTCCCTCAGCTGAGCACTCCAACAATGTTTCTCACCTCTCTCCATGAAGTTTATTATCCAGGTGCATAACATGGACAAGAATGGCCCAGCAAGAAAATTGCGAGCTTCAGGAGGAATCACAGCCTCCTCTCCGAGACTATTAGCTATAAGGCCATATTCTCTGGGGTTGCCGGTTGGCCAATTTACTGACATTTGTTGTCTTAAAAAATGATGGTGAAATTAAGTTATTTATGTGACAGATACATTTGGACATCTAGAATCCAAGTTGTACTGCTTCAACCCCCCTGATCTGCTGGATTTGAATCAATGTCTCTCTCTTCTCATCTCTTTTTCAATAAGTTGATTTGAACTGGGTTTTTGCCACTGGCTCTGGAAGACTCTCATGGCTCAATTCAAAGATAGCAAATTTTTCATTCATTTGAAATCCAAAATAATGAAACATTGGTTTTTAAAAGATTCATTATGTCGTAAAACAAGTTCATATTTTTCTAGTCAATAGATTAACTCCAATTACTAATTGTTACTCATAATTCCTTTGGCATAGTGCAACCACCTATTAGAGAACCTGGAGATACAAAATCAAATGAGTATGTTCTAGAAGAAATATTTCTAAAGAAAGCAAATCACAGAACAGACAAAAATATTTGTGCTATATAGTATAAGACCACCAGGAAGCTGAACATTTCACCATCTCTACCAAAGTAAAGAGCATTCAGCAAGGCTGAATTAGGAATGATGGAACACAAGAGTGAGTACATTTCATGAATTATACATTGTATCAGAATCTCATCTGCTAAGCATTCTGACCTCTGCTATTTCTGTGCCTGTGTCTGCTGCACACACAATTAATCAGAAATTAGCATGGTAGATAATAGATAACCCTGGATTTAAAGTCGAACACTCTTATAGTAAATTAACATTTAAAAGCATGAAATTAGTTTTGAAATTAAAATGAAGCCAAAGAGCAAGAGCAAGCAGCAACCTCTTTCAGGCTCAAACTACAGCTTTGGGGAAGACGTCAAATTTTGTTCACTACATTTTGATTTTCTACAAAGTCGTTTGATTGGTTTTTTGAACTCTCTCGTGGAGAATAATGGCAAAGAGAGCAGCGAGCTTATCAATGCGGACTCTCCATTCAAACTAAATAAAAAGCAATCCAAGAGTCAGAGAAAAATTTTCTGCTATATTTCATTATTAATATTATAAGCAGAGAATTCACCATAGATGGAAATTAATTATATAAGTGCATATGTGTGACTTTTCTTAAAATTTAAACAATCAAATTACCTTCTCACAAAGTATTAATATGCATTAATCACAATTTTTATTTTTAATAATATGTGTTTTATTTAATACAGAAAGGTTGTAGCATAAAAATTAGTACAAGGTGCTGCTAGAGCCCTACCAAGCTTTCATGGTGCTTCTCTGCACGTCCTTACTGTCTTTCATTCTGTCTTTATTTCGTGATACCTTCCTTTGGTCACTCTGCTCCAGCCACATCCCCTAACACCCCGCCCCCCATGTTCCCAGTGTACGCTCAATCTCATGGCCCTTTCCCAGGACATCCTCTCTGCCTGAACTGTTCCTTCCACTGTCATATGACTCATGACTTGCTCCCTAGTCTCCTCAAAGTTGTGTTCAAAAGAATCCAGTGTCCCTACCATATTTCAAGTTGCCCCATGCTGTTTCTCAGTTCTTCTCAGTATGTTCCACTTACTTTCAGTACCTGGTAGCAAACTACACATTTTAATTCTTATGCTGATACTATAAAATGTCTCCATGACCTATTCATCAGTTTTTTGGTTTTTTTTTTTAGGCTGAGTTAATTTCTATGTCACAAAAGTAAGTAGGAATTCCTGTTTTGAGTGTTCACTGATATATTCCAGGTACCTAGAGAAGTCAATGGCAAGGCATCTAATAGCATTTGTCAGATGGATAATGAAAAAAATGAGTGTGATAGCTTTGAATGAAAGTAAATGTCATAGAGATCCCCTAGTTTATAACCCTATTTGCAGTCATCAAAAAGAACTGTCTACATGGCAAAACTGGGTATGAGAGAAAACTTTTACAAGTACGGTAATTTGTGCCCAGATATCTATGTCAAACCATAACAGACATACACAGTAGTGCTCTTTAGTTTGAAGCAATCAAAAGTACAAAAGGAAAGAGACAAATGTAGAAGAGAAGGAGGAGAAAGCAGAATCGGAAGAAGAGGGGGAAGAGGAATAGGAAGAGGAAGAAGCAGGAGGAGAAGAAAGAAGGAGGATGAATCCCAATGTACCAAGTTGTCAAGGACAACTTGGTACATTGGAATTGCCATGTCCTTCCCATGGCACAATGACCGGAGAATAGCTTATGATTTGCTAATTAAAAAATAAAAAGAAACAAAAACTAAACGCTATGTAACTAATGAAGAGTTTATACCAATGAAACAGTTAGTTCATAAAGGAAAGTCCCATCCCAACATAGTTAATATAGACACCAGGACAGATACTGTAAGATGGGATGTCAGAAGTTATCTTGACTCTTCTGAAAATAAATTAAGTAAATAAGCAGAGAAAGGGTGAACTGTCATTTCCTTAGATACGTGAAAGTCTACTAACATAAGCAAGACTCAGCAGTCATTCTTTTTCTGTCTTTACTGGTCAGAGAAATGGCCAACATGACCTGTCAGAGGTAGAATATACATTAGAAAAAGGCCTGTTTTGTTCAACATTTCCTTCCTAGCCTTTCTTCTTGTCTTCTTGAAATTATAAGTCATGCAATGCTACTATCCAAGTCAGGTGGGAAAAGATTTCCTAGTCAGAGCATCCCAATACCTTCAGAATTGATGCCTTCCACTCCGAAACATGACAAGAACCACTCTCCCACTAGTACAGCAGACGTGCCTTGGCAGTGCTCTTTGGATGAGTGAAAGATTAAGGGATATGCATAAAGAAAATGGACTTTGACATATGTCAGAGGCTATACTATATCCCCACCAAATATTATACTACCAGCTATCAGTCAAAAATATTCATTCAAACTTACTATAATTCTGAAGATGTCAATCCAAGTTCCTTTAGATATACTCACTAGTCCAGAGTCTGAACAACTTATTAATGTTGATGGCTCCAAGTACACCTGTTATCTACTATAATAATCCAGAAAATGAACTTTATATAGATAGTATCATCTAAATTTATTCATTTATAGTTTCTCATATACAATGTTTTTATTTTTAGAGGAAGTTTTGTCTTCTAGCAAAACCGAATTAAAATGTATAGTCACTCTTAAAAAGTAGACAAAAACCAAGATAATCTGTATATTTGCATAGAAGTTTAAATGGAAAACATCATAGAAGTATAACTGAAAAAATATAGTCTATGGTTTTCTCTTTAACATCTTATTAGCATATTCAGATACAAATAGGATATTTTGATTGAGTAAAATAATTATGACTGGAAAATTCCAGGCTGATTCAGGGATACCCATCACATAGCCAATGGGAACTCTTATGTATTCACCAGTATGACCTTCACAACAACCCTATGCCATAGATGAAACTACTGTTTGTGTGAGGAAACAAAGCAAAGAAGTTATTCTATGGAGGTGCATATCAGAGTTAACTCTTCCTGTATCTCCAATGTGGTCAAGGAGGTACCTTGTAAGAACAGTTACCAATAAACAGAGGAGACCATATGTAGATTATATATAAGGAAAAATTTCATAGGGTGGATAATATTAGCAAAACCCAAGTTTCTTTTTTTTAACTATTTTTTTACCATGTGCTATGTGTGCCTATATGCCAGTGTGTGTGTGTGTGTGTGTGTGTGTGTGTGTGTGTGTGTGTGTGTG
>CAJQZJ010032563.1:9251651-9262437 GCA_907164525.1 Lophiomys imhausi
GTGTGTGTGTGTGTGTGTGTGTGTGTGTGTGTGTGTGTGTGTGTGTGTGTGTGTAAACTGCATCTGCCTACAGAAGCCACAAGAGGATGCATCATCCCTGAGTTCTGGAGTTACAAGTGAACCACCCAATGTGGGTGACGGGAACTGAACATGGGCCCTTGGCCTGAACTGCTGAACCATGTCACTTTACAACATTAGCAGAATGTGGTACTCAATAACATACTGAATGCTAAGTAAGTAGGGCTGGAGATATATGTGGCTCAGTAGTAAGATGTTTTCCTGGCATAAATATGCCTTGGGTTCTGTTCTCAGAACTAAATATTTCCTAAATGTTCTTCCTCTTTTGTCTTTATAGTGCTTAAGAGATCATGGCACATGGTGAGTGTTCAACAGATGTGTCATTTATGTCTACAGAGGTCACTTACCAAGGCAGGGTGAGGTAGGGGCAGGTTCCAATGCCTCTACATATTGATAGCCCCTCTTTGGTATATAATCTTCTTCTCTAACTAGAAAAACCATACACTGAAACGCAAGTACAACACAAATAAAAGCAAGGTTTTCACTCTTGGCAATATGATACTAAGATATTTCTGTTCTTTCTTTGTATCATTCATATACTGTGTTGTTATTGCTCAGTATTTATACAACTGAGTTAATTAATACATACAGAAAGTATGGAAAGAGTCATTACAACAAATCTGCCTTCCAAGTATGGAAGCAGCACCCTCTTAGGAATTGTCCATCATCAAACAAGAAGTATTTGGTAGTTCCCAGGTAAAGAGGTCGTGGTCTTATGGTACTTGCACAAAACACCATTCCATAAAATAATCCCTTGTGAGTAGAAGTAAAACGTGTTTCTACTGTGAATTAAGACCCACTCTAGAGGACAGTCTGGACCTGTGCTTTTAGCTGGCAGGCGGCCATGTTTTCTCCTCTCTCTCTCTCCTCACTCCTGCCCTCTCACTGTCAGCCCAGTAGCTTCCCAAAATAGTCTAACACCTTTAAATATTAATGAGAAGTTTATTCTTTCTACTGAGTAAAACCTAGGGGTGTTCAGACATGCTATGCCTCCCAATACCACCACCCTCAATCAGTAGTTGTAGTTCAAAGTTCCACTTCTCCCTTTTGCCGGCTGTGCCTTAGGGTGCTTGTTTCTGTCAGTCTCAGGCCCATCTCACTGGAGAGTCTGCTTTGTAAGCTAGAGAAGAAAAATAAATGTGTACCCTAGGTCAAACTAGAAAACACATTGATTTCTTTGAAATATGATTTGAGAGCTGAAAACATTACAAAGGAAATTTACTGAATATCATTTGTCACATCATCAGATAAAATGTTCATGAAGCACTGGTTTTTAAGTTATGATTTCAAACACACTTTACATAAAATCATTGGTTTCAACATATGATTTGCGAGTTAAAATGGATCCTAGACTTTAAAAAGAGTGCTGTTGCCACATGAATTTCTACAGACTTGTATTATTACATCTTTTGCATGTTAATTGATATTTTCAGGTGTGAAATACTGAGAGCAAACAATAATACAATAGTTCATCAAGAATGAAATAAAAAGGCAGGATAATCCCTCTCAGGTCTCTGAGGTGGTTGAAGAACAGATAGCTAGAGTCTCATAATTAAATTTTAGGTTGTTTAGGAGTCAAGAGAGTGTTATAGATCTTAGAAGATACTTTTAAAATTGTGTTGCAAGTTAGTATGAATGTTGAGTTAGATATAGAACTTTAAACTCATGGAGATGGTTAGATAGTGGAATGTTAAAGTCAGGTACCAAATACATATGGACTGGTCATTGGGAATGTACGTTAAGCCATATAACCCTCATAACTGTGGCCTAATTACCTCTGTTGTTTTGTATTGTATTAATTATTATAAGAGAAAGAGCCATTTGTTGGACTGAAAGAGGAAACTGTAGGGGGAGATAAGATATACCTTAAATTTAAAAGAAAAAAGAAAGGGAAGAGGATGGGGGGTTGAGGGTGGGAGGGTGGAACTGGAGGGGGAATAGGGAGGGGACTGCGATTGAGATGGAACTTGAAGAAATAAAAAATAAAGGGAAAAAAAGACAGGATAAGAGAAAAGTAGATACAGAAGACAGAATAAATGAGAATTATAAAGACAATGATTCCATAGTTATCATTTAAACAATTGCTGGTGGTAAGGAGTCAGGCTCAGGAAACTCTAAGATTATAAAATGCAATGTATTTGTGCTCTGAATTCTAGAAGAAAGGTAACATTCAATCAGCACTGTTACAGGCAGAGTGAACACATTGTGGGCTCCCAGGTCAGCTGCTAAAATGTAAAATGTAAGTACTCATAATACCTCCCAATTATAAGATTGTTCCCATCTTGTCTTTGATGTATCCAGAACACCATGGTAAAAACAAGTACTTAGGGAAATAAAAATCATAATGAGAAAATGCAGAGGTAAGAGTAGGCAGTGACGGAGAAGAAAATACCCGTGGAGCTATGAGAAGAAGACAGTGAGGTCCACTAAGGACAGTCCAGAACATTATGAAGGGTGATTTGACCACACACTTAGGTACATCCTCAGCAGGGGTTCAGGTGGTTTCAGGTGATGTGTGATCATTGAATGAGTATAGCCACTACTTTGGCTCCAACACGCATGTGTGCCAGTGCCCAAATGAAGAGGTACATTCCAGAATATCAACTAATTCATTTGCTCAAACACCTGCTAGACCACAAAAGGTCACCCCTAAAATGTATCCAAATTGGAAACAGAAAAAAGAGACTACAACTACATTCAGTCCTGATCCTACTGCTAACTTAAACTGAGCACCAAAACAAACAAATCATCCAAAAACTAAAATGCGAATCTGAGAGTCTGTATGTCATCCCTCACCAAATAGCTCTGCTGAGTTTTCGCTAACTGGGCAAACTGGCCAGTTCACAGAAATGTCCGCGGTATAACAAAGAAAGGAGAGCTTTTCTTCCTCCCGCTGGAAGCTACTGGGGAAACCATTTATCTTAAGGGAGTTATCCTCTCAAATATTCCCCTACAACATGGCCTGAGGGAAAATGAATATACAGCCGCTGTTAATACAATTTTTTGTCAGGAAGATAAGTTTCCCCGTTGTAAGGGTAAATGGAAGCAGAAAAGGTTCCTGCAAACTGTCATATTCCACCAGGAAAGGCTTTTTAAAATTCCCTTGGAGTTTGATTTTTCTTTTAGACAGAAAGCTTTAATTGCTCTTCTTGCGATGGGCAAGATGTGCTTTGTGTCTGTGATACCAACTAAGACAGAAAGTTTAATTCTTTGAAAGGCCTCTCCTTTTTTATAAAATTGCATTCTTCTGAATATAAAATAGGCCAGTCACCGTTCTGAATGTGAACTGCTTTAGCAGGATGTGATTTTCTGTAGCTGAAGCAAGACTCTTTTTACCCTGCCCTTCCAGCCCCTTGAGGAGGGAGGTCAGCGTTTTGCCATCTTTTTCTCTGGGCACAGCTCCATTTCAACATCACTGGCTCCATTTCAACATCATCCACTCCACAGAACACTTCTGGACTGATATCAACCCTAAATTACTTCTGCTGGAAGATCTCAAGAAAAGAAGAGCCTGTAAAGCAATTGGTTTAAAGAAAATGGTATGATACAGCTAAGTTAGTTTAATTAGTTGTATAAAGGATCATTACAAAGACTGACTGTGGGCAGCACATGGGAGCACTGTAAATGCTTGGGAATACAGGAGCTACCGGAAATATTAACTATTCAAGTATCCCACCTACTTAAGCAATAAGATTAATAAACTCATTCAAAAGAAGGAGCGTTGTGCATCCTTTCTTCTGCCTTTATTAAATGAGGGCAACCTCCTCAATTGTTAAATGGCAGTTACTGATAGATGTGCCATTTGATTTGTTTATACCTATACCATTCAAGGTTCTAGTGATTAAAAACTTAAAAACAAAAGTCTTACTTGTGCCCCAACCACTTAGAAATAGGAGAAACATGTATGTAACCATTTGATATGACTAAAGGAGTCAGGTAAGGAAGAGGAGGAGGGAAGTAAATCTGTTTGGATTCAGAAAAAGAAAAATACTAGAAGCCTTCTTAAGAGAGGAAACTCAGAGATATGACCACAATTCCAAGAGCACTGAACAAGGACACAAACTTCCAGAGTTTGGCCAGTACAAGAAACAGAACTCAGAGTGGGAAGCATCTCACAAGGAAATTCAAAACTTTCTCTCAGGCTCCAGGAGACTGCTGAAGCTATCTCAACAAGGAAGAAACTTCAAATAAAGCTGCCGCTCAGAAAGATGACATAACCCTGCTAACTGGTTAAAGCTGAAGAAAATAATATTTACAATAAACATGACAAAACATAGAATTTAAGGATAAGAACTAAAACTCAGTGGTAGAGTAATTGCTTGGCATATCCAAAGCCCTGGGTATAGAATACTGTGTGTATGTTTCTGGGCCATAGTATTTTGTCTTTTAATTAACAGGGTTGATTCCATTATATTTAAGGCAGAATCTTTGTAGGCATATAAGCAGTATAAACACTCAGGATACATAAACTATATGCAAGAAGGATAATAGTGGAATAATACAGCTATGTTTATCTGCCCTTACCTTTGGCATATATTAACCTTATTGTTTCCCACTTGATTTTATTATTTATCAAACCAGTTCATTCTCTGTATTTTTTCTGCTGTCCTCATTCACAAGTGAAAGATAGCAATTTTGACATCCTTTGTTGTGACTGGATGAAAACCTATTTTCTATGTTTTAGTATTTAAGAAAACAACAGCACAAGATTTCAAGCTTTTAAGAAGTTTTTTGTTAGACTAGATGGAGAGAGGGCAATGAGAGAGAATGACGAGGAAGGTCTATTACAAAAGCATATGCCTAGGCATCCTCCTATTGCAGCTAAACTCCACACCTGCTCCAAACAGGAAATCCGAGGAAGCATTGTGTCGTGTAAGGGAGGATCATTTAGTTTTCACTCTCCCAATCATCTCTCTCCATGTGCTCTGACAGTATTCTAGCTCGAAAGCCATCTAGGGCATGAACCAATGGGAAATACACACTGAGCTTGTTTGTACTTTATGCAAAATTCATTAGCACAACTGATCAATATTTAAAATCCCATCTTAAATGAAGAATGTCCACTCACACCAAAACGAAGTATTGACTTTGGATTCGTAATCATGCTTCTGTCAACTTTCATTTTTAAAAAGTCCACAATAATGTTTAAAGTTAAAGTTGCCCATTTTACTATCTTTCGAAAGAGGGAACAAATCCCCTAAGCTACTCACTTTAGTAGACTCACTGTTTCCTAAGCTTTTACTGGAGAACCTTAACACTGAATCTTTACAGGGATCCAAATAAAATGAAGAAACAAGAATATGATTTAATATTGTGAGGTTAGTTATCTTCCTTCACTTAGAGACATCACTGTAAGTGAATGGTTATAATCTCCAGCAACCAAGAGAGGAAAGATAGAAGATAAATGTGAAGCATAATGAGCCGTGATTGGCCAAATACCCTTGCATGTCTTCAGCGCACATTCTTTTCAACGAAGATCGATTGTAGCCTTCAAAGTATGACGCATGCCATTACTTTGCAGATATTTCATTCTGCAAAACTAAGGTGTCTGGATAGTTTTATTAGTACATGTTTGACTATGCCTAACAGAGAAAGTGAAAACCTTTGGGTTTCTGTTTGAGTGGGTGTTTCATGTAAACCAAATGGCCGCAGTCTTCTACAGTTGAGGATTACCCCTAACTCCTGATGTTCTTGCCTCTGTCTTCCAGCTACTGAGATTATAGGTATATACCATTATGCCTCACTTATGTAACTGTTTGGAATAAAATCCAGGGTCTCTTAGTTACTTTGCTATTCATGGCAACTTATTAAAGAAAGAGCTTAATTTGGGGCTCATAGTTCCATCCAATTTGATGAATGTAAAGGGAATCTTTTGTTCACTGTGTGGAAGCATCACCTATTAATAAAAAGCTGAATGGCCCATTAGTTTAGGCAGTAAATAGAAGGAGGGAGTTCTGATAGGAGAGAAGATTGTGGGATAGAGTTGGGAGTGGGAAGAGATTGATCTGAACTCTGAGGAAGATAGTCACATGAAACAGAGAAGAGGTAACCAGCCATGTACCACTCATAGAATAGAATAAATGGGATAATTAAGTTACAAGCTAGTCAATGAACTAGCCAAAGCTTATGGTCTAATCATTTATTCAATAATAATAAGCCTCAGAGTCCTTATTTCTGAGAGTTGGGGTGCAGGTGGAAAAACATGCAGTTACAGATGGTCAGGGAGTTATTTACACATTATGTTACCATATTGATCCACATGTATGAAATAAAATGTATAGCTTTATTATTTTTTAACACATTAGGAATTAGACCTATGGATTCCAACATGTTATACAAGCACTCTGCCAACAAGCTACATCCCTAAACCATTGATTTTGTTTTTATTTTGAGACAGGGTCTCAGTGAAGTGTTGTGATAGGCTTGTGCTCATTCTGTACTTTAAGAAGGCCCTGAATTTTTTGGTCTTACTGCTTCAGAGTAGCCAGGATTACCAATCTGTGCCACCAGATACAGATTTCCTTTAATCATATCAGAGTTTTCAAGTAGTTGCACACATCACAATCCTTTAGCATCTACTGCTTCTTGTTTCCAGCTATTCTCACCTGGATTTATTCTTTGTGGAATCAGACTGTGCATTCAATGTAGGTAAAGCTGATGTTCTCTGATTTCATCTACTACAGGAGCTGGGGTTAGAAGCCAGGTCTAGCAAACACAATGCAAGGACTTGGTCACTGAGTTATAACTGTAGGTCCAACTCCATTACTCTGTGATACCACCACATCTCCTTGACTCTAAGGGGACTATTTATTACATCTTAGTTGTTAAGTAATGATAGTGTTTATGAATATTTCTAAACTATTAGATGGGTAGGAATTCAAATCTGATATTAAAAAATAATTTAATGCAAAATGCTAACTGAGGTTTTAATGATCTTCAATAAGCTCAGGAGAACATTATACAATCGAGGAAATCATCAGACATTTTATCTTGGTGTTGAAAATATGCTACATCAATTTAACATCAGTAGCAAGTGGAAATTTAACATTGTATTGAAATTGTAAAAGGAGAAAAATTGATACTATTTGCCCCATAATATGTGCTTTCTAGAAGCCCTTCCCACTGCAATGTCTCTGTATTAAATGCCAACTGGAGAATTTGAAAAGAGAAACAAGTATAAAAAGAACCCACAACTCTGACAAAATACATTTTCATATACTTTAAATGTCTGCTGGGGAGGGGTGGGGCTAGAGAGATGGCTTGGTGGTTAAGAGCATTGGCTGCTCTTGCAGAGGACCTGGGTTTGATTCCCGGAATCCACATGGTGGTTCACAACCATCTGTAACTCCAATTCTAATCAGCTCTCTTCTGACATTTGGGGTCACCAGGCACTCATGTGGTGCAGACGTGTACAGGCAGGCAGAACACCAATACACATCAAAAAAGAGTAAAATAAAATAAAATTTAATTGCTTAGCTGTATAACTTCTCTGACATTCATTTGAATCCAATCCTTGCATATTGGTACCAAAGTCCTCAGAGATAAACCTGTGAGATTCTGCATATTGTTATATTCTCACTAATATCATCATCTTTTGAAAATCCAGGCAAGGTCCCAGAATTTTCATCAAAGTCACCATATTCTTTATCTGATGAACACATGGATTACGATAGATTGTTAGCATTCTATCTCTGTCTGTATTTACCAGGAGTGAGAGTTTATGTGAAGTCAAAACTTGGCGGGATCTGGGCTCCTCCTTCAACTTGGCACTGGCTATGGAATGTTAGATCACTTCAGTAAGGCTCTTTATGTCCTCACTGATATCATTTATAGGTTCTTGACTACAAAGATCTTTTAGCTTACTTCCTGACAGAGAAGAAACTCAAATGATTTATTCTATATATGTTTTTATCATCACTGAAGTTCATGCAACAGAAAAATCATAGAATTCAAATTCTCTATGCATTTAACTTCAGTTCAGGCAGTGAAGACTCTGTTCTCAGTCTCTTATGTACAGAAGTAATTAAACTTAAATTTAGACTGGAGCATATTTTATTTAGTTACATCACTAATTAACATATCAAATATTGCTTTCCCTTTAGAATTATCTAAATATTGGTGAGATTGCCTGTGATCTACAATATCCATTTTAAGAGGTCACTCTTTATCAAGAATAGCAATCATAATGTGTACTTCACACACACTGGCTTCATAACCTCTTCCTAAATAAACAAAATTGACTCTCTGAAATTCTTGATTTTTATAAAATAACCCATTTGGTGATACATGATATTCACGTGCACTGTGATAAACTAAGAAATTCTGTTAGTTTACATACTCAAATTTTCCCAAAAGTTGCTGATAGTTAATATTCTTTTTCCTGCATAAGACCTACTAAAACTGATTCTAAGGACACTCACTGCTGGATTTAACAGTCCTCTTTGGAGTCTGTCTGAAAGGATGACAAAACCACCATACCACCACCACCACACCACCACCACCACCACCACCACACCACACCACCACCACCACCACCGCCACACCACCACACCACCACCACACCACCACCACCACCACCACAACCACCACCACACCACCACAACCACCACACCACCACCACCACCACCACACCACCACCACCACCACCACAACCACCTCACCACCACCACACCACCATCACCACACCACCACCACCACCACACCACCACCACCACCACACCACCACACCACCATCACCACCACCACACCACCACCATCACCACACCACTACCACCACACCACCACACCAACAACAACAAGAACAACGACAACAAAAACCCAAACACTGTATTTTTAATCTCTAGTAGAACATAATGATATTACTGATTTCTTCAGTGTTCAAAAAAAAATCCTATTACAGGAATATGAAGGTATATGCTGAAATTTCAACTACTGCAGTGTGAGGGCTGCTCGCTGAGAACAACATAAGGCCAGGAGTCTTACACCTCCTACCTACATCCACTATTCTAGTTCCATAAAAATATTCATCACATTTTTTTGGCCATGGAGTCCTGCCATAGAAATAATATATTTCTGTGCTATGATATAGTTGGAAGAACTCATTTTGTTTTAGCAGTGGTTTAAAAAAATCTATATTGGATTAGGGTGGCTCCTTCTCATCACAAAATAACATTATGTACCTCACAATTGATAACTGAAATTGTTATCGAACTCATCCACAGTAAAATGCAGCATCAACCCCTGTATACCAAATTAGGAAAACCCATTAAATTCAAGGCAACCAAATGAAAATCAAATGACCATGGTAAATAGTGTTTCTCATTTACATGTTTCTAAGATTTACTGCAAGACAGAATATGCTCTACCCTAATTGTATTGGTTTCTAGTGGACTTAAAATGACACTTTTTCTGAAAAAAAAAAAAAAGTATGCACTTAGAAGATTCTAGAAGTTAGAGGATAGAACCTTAACTCCACACCATGAAGGAATGCAACTATTTCTCAGCAAGAGGAGGTCAGTATTCAGCATCATAAAATGATCTCACCTAGTATTGTGACTATTTTAATTTTTAATAAAAATACACACTGAAATTATAAGAATCAAAATCTCTCCCACCTTCCCTACATTTTTACATTGCCAAAAAACCTCTGATGGTCATTTTGCCCATGTGTCCACTGACCAATTTTTTTTTTTTTAATGAGAAAATTCCTCCAAAATACTCTCTGTATAGGTCAGGGGATTGGTCTTTCTGACAGGAATTCCTATGTAGGTGTCATCTGTTACCCATTTGAAAGGAGCAGCAGATGTACAACCTTAGGGGACCTGTAATTAACAGCTGAAAGAAAAGGTAACTTTAGATTGGACCCACATAAGAAGGCCTAGTCAGCTGCCAAGTGAACTCATAATATTTCATGAAATATAGCGGCTCATGGGTTGATTTAATTTTGTGAATATCTTTGAAAAACTAATATTTTTATTTTGGATTTTCCTGGTAACACTACAAGACTGAATTCATCTGAAAGTGTAAATGCCAGTCAGACAAGTGAGGGAGCCCTGACAAAGTCCAGTGTGGCAGTAATTTACAGGTTGACATTCAGTGATGCATGTGACTGATGGCCACATCACTGTGCTTCCTCTCCCAGAATGAATAGAGCTGACTGTTCTCCTAGGAAACATAGAATGTGGCATCAGAAGCTAGGTTATGGATGACATTCAGATCTGTCCTCTGGATGGAGGATACTGTGAGAGTCAAACTGAACCGCAAAGAGCTCCAGTTAGGGGAAAAACCTCAAAGCCTCAGGACAACTACCAGCACCATGTAAATAAAACATATTAGAAGACATCCCACCACCTGTCTTGGTACAACTGCAGGCTTGAGTGGCAAATGATATCCATCTTGTGAGGAATTTTGAGGTAAAAGTACCAAACCAAGCAGCTTTAGTACTCTGATCTCCAGAAACTACATGAGATGCCATCTTCATCTATGTGGATTCCTCCTCTAACAAAACACCTTAAACCAGGTAGTTTATATAACAGAAACTTATTTGTCCTGGCCTTCAAACTACAGAGTCTAAGATTAGGCTCTAGCAAATCTGATGAAGGACCATTTTCTGACATATGGAAAGGCATTGTCTTGCATAGGACTCAACAGGCTTTATTTATACACACACACACACACACACACACACACACACACACACACACACACA
>CAJQZJ010032563.1:9262447-9305922 GCA_907164525.1 Lophiomys imhausi
ACACACACACACACACACACACACACACACACACACACACACACACACACACACACGTGTAGCTATAGAGATATATACCAAAGAAAGTCCACCAACTTGAGAGGAAGTAGGGAGAGAAATAGAAGGGGTTGAGGGATTAAAGGGAAAAGATGAAGTGATGTAATTAGATTTTAATTGAAATAAAAATATTTAAACAGAGTTAACTTTACAGTGTTAAAGTAACAAATATAACTCTCAAAAGGGCAGGGCTATTTGTGTTTGGGCAAGGTTCTATGTTGAGATAATATTATGTGCTTAGAATTACTAGATGAATGAATAAATGCATAGTTGAGAAGGAATTCTCATGTGACATTCATTGCATACAAATATATTTTCCTTTTGAACACTGTAGAGTAGAATATATATATATATATATATATATATATATATATATATATATACACACACACACATACATACACAGAAGGAATCTTATATAGGAAAAGGAATACTTGTTTGGCTGGGTCTGCCTGGAGGATATTCTCTGCACTACACCAACTGCTCTCCTATGCTCACTACACTCTTATTTCCTCCTGCAAGTACTCCATACTGAAAGTGGAGCCTGTTTCAGGCTGAGTTAAAACTGAGTTCAGCTGTTTGTCCTGAATTAATGAGAATGGTGATTGATAATACTATCGTTATGAACTACTGCCCAGGAAGTAAGAGAAACTGCATCAAAAAAACTGCTTGTCCAGGTAGATTTTGCTTTAAAATATGCTAAAATTACACAAAATACACTCTTCACAACATCAGTGAGCCCTAGACTCCCAAGCAAGGCAGGATAGCCTCTGGCCCCTATTACAAGTGCACAGCATGAATCCTTAAACAGATAGGCCTTTACTTTCTGCTGGACATACATAGAGTAAGTCACTCTTGAGTGCTCTACCATAACCAAGACACTTACACTACTCACTCTAGGGCTCAGGAAACATCAATAAGGAGGATGCAGAAAGAATGCAGGATCCAGAAGATGGAGGAGGGAGCTGAAAAATGCTACTGTCTGGGAATGGCAGTCTTTGCAAACATAAGTCACAGTAGCTGCACTTGCCAGTCACTGGTCTGAACAAGACTGCATCTGTCAGCACTCAGGGATGGTGGAAGGACTCACAGGACCCTCTCTCATCCTACTGAAGTCCTGGCTACATATATATTGTTGGCAATGGGGAGTCATTGTATTCCATCATGTACCTACCAGTGACCCCCACCCAGCTCCAATGGATAGCTTCAAGCCTACAGTTACATAGACCAGCCTAATTAAACTAACAGGGTCACAAAGTAAAAAGACAGGAATGTGGGAAAGGGACTTGTAAGAATGAGGGGTTGGTAAGGTTAAGAAGGAGACTAGGGAGGGCGGGTATTGAGTCTAATTAGGATGTCCTGAAAACATGGATGAATTTTCCAGAGAGCAAACTGGATTAGAGTTTTAAATGGGCTTTTAAAAAATAAACACACTCAGTAGTAACAGTACCAAGAAGGCAGACAGCAGCAGAGAACAGCTGGGTGGTAGACAGGCTCGAAAGAAAAATGAAGGGCAAGTGACTTTGCAGAACTGAAATGACCGAACATTTGATGTCATCAAGAGGCAGGGAGGAACAATACTCAATTCACTTGACAATCATAGAAAGCTAGGAATGGGGTAGACATTCGTGAAGGAGGTGGACAGACTGGAGCTCTGTTAGTTGTTCATCTAGGAAGAACAAAGGCCTTAGACTCAGCCCTATCCAGATCTAAGGAGCCCAGGAATTATGCCAGGCATGAGAATGGTCATTTAGTCTCAAAAAATAAAAAACAAAACAAACAAACTAAACTCAAGTTTGAGGCCCCAGAAACAGGTAAAGATCAGGTTTCATAAATTCAATGGAAAATGAGTAAGTACCACAGAATACCTGAAATTGACAATGGTCATCTTGGTCTCCACTGACCCTAACTATCCTACCCTCCCAATTCTAAGAACGCCACCAACCTAGTAGGAACCAGAAAATCCTTCTCTGAAAAACTTGACAATCACAGGAGAAAATACTAATAGTTACTCGCATATTTACTTGCTAAAGATACCAAAAAAGGGGCATAAATAAATTGAGCATAAAGTACACTCTTTAGCTAGTTGACTAAGGATCTGAGGCATTGTTATGATATGGTTTAACTGAATAACAGATTCTGGAATGCATTCTGTTACTTTATATTGCCTATGTAAACATATGATATATACAATATATGTGTATATATTAGATACATGTGTGTATACATATACCAATATACACATGTATGTATGAATATACACATATAAGTCTGATACATACACACACACATATATATATACATACATACATAGAATATATAATTTGAGGTTTGTATATAGGCTTATGAAGGGTAATTTTTCTGATTATTGCAGATTTGTTTCCATTTTTCTGTAAATGTTTGGCTCAGTATAAGAATTTAAATTTTGCTCAAGAATGTGAAGAATAGAAAGGTCAGTTTTGTAAATACTATTGTTAATGAGATACAAAAATAAAATATCTTCATTAAATGTATACTTCTTGAACAGCACTTTTCCTCTAAGTTTTAAAAATTTAGTTCCAGAGATTACTCATAACTTATTTTTTAGTTAAGTAGATTGAATTTCTTGATGACAGAGACAGTGGGTTTCAAGTAGGGATCTATTACAGAAAATCTTTGAATCACATGAGTGCATTTCCATAATAACTAAAATAAATTTACTTACAAAAAAGCAGAAAATTTTATGAGAAATACACATCTCTTAGTAAGGGATTTAAACAATCCTTTCTTCTTAAGGGACCACATCAATATGTGCATGCCCTTCCTATGGTCAATTTAAAGATTTTCATAGTAGCTCAATTTAAGTTATATCTCATATCAAACTAAGAAATATTTGTGTTTTACTGCCAACAATTTGTAAATAATAAGAGAATAAGTAATTAAATATTGGATATTAATTTTCCTAAATCAAGATACCCACTTAAGTGACTTTTAGTTTTCTTTTATAGATCTTTATTACTGAGAGTAGTTTTTGCAAGAGAGTGATAAGTGCATTTCAGCCTTACAATAAAAAAAAAATAAGCTTTGTGTCATTAGTCAATCGAGAAACACACAAAAGCTTTTTTCTTAAATAGATATTCATGTGCATATCTTACAGTTTGCATCTAAATAGAAAGCAGCCAGTGGGGAGGAATCTGACAAAACACACACAAAAAAAGGGGGAGAGATTCTTAGTGCTTCATTTCATAGTTTTGCCAAACTAGTACTATATGGTTAGTGGGAGATGGAGTTGTGGTTAATGTATGTGCCAGCATAGCAGGGTCAGAGACACCAGAATGGTTGAAAAGACCCTGGATTCAGGGTATATTTAAGAGTGCCTCTGAGGACAATTAGAAGGTGAGTCGGTGGTCTGAATAAAGATGACCATTACAGAAGTCTCATCTAATCATTTGAAGGCCTAGGTATCAGAACAACAACAGCAGCAGCAGAAATGGTTAATCGGCTATCTGAGCTGTGAAGTCCATCTTCTCAGAGCCTCAGACATCAGTGTTTCTAGTTCTTGGGCCTCTGGACTCAGCAAGACTTACACCATGAACCCTTGTGCCCATAGGAACTTCTGACCTTGACCTCTGGTCCCCATCTTGCAGACAGCTCAAAGTGGAATTTCTCTCCCTTCATAATTATGTGAGCTACCGTTTACGTCCCTTTTTATATATTTGGTATTAATTCCATTGTTTCCATTTCTGTGGAAAACCCTAATCAGCTATCATTTCTTTTCAGAAAGCGAACGTGCTACATATTGCCTTTATTACCACACTTATCATTCTGAGAATTTGTATCCATGACTGAAATCATGAAAGAGGTGTCCTTATACGCAGGGGGATATTTAGAAGTTGAAGATTAGGTCACTTATTAAACTCATGACACTACTTTCAGAAATTCATTCATATAAAATACTCCTGGAATTCAACTATAACCCCAGGCCACTCTGCTACCCAACAAAGCTGTAGCTTATATTCGGTTGTGCCCTTATGAAACCTCCACTCCATGGAAAGATACATGTAGATTAGAACATGGCACCAAAATGTCATGGATCAGTGAAACATAAGACCAGAAAAGTCTAACTAACAAAGAATGTGTCATGTCTGAACCTTAAACAAGAACACATGTGAACACATGAAACAGAATAACATACACTCTGCAAACCAGATGGTGATGGTGACTGCGGTAGGGAAGGAAAGAGCTGGCAAAGGGTGCATTACAACGCTAAAAGACAATGATTTATCTTATTTTATTTTATTGTGTGTCTGTAATATTATCTGAAAAGCTATCAGAAAATTATTTGTCAATTGTTTTAATCAAAATATTATGTATCCCTAGCAACAAATTCATTGGTGGAGAAGCTCATACAGAAAAGCAATGACTGAGCTGGTTCATGGCTCAAAGCTGCAAACAACTCTCTTTGTTTCTTATGTTATATTACGGATGGTTTCCAAACCTAAAAGAAATGCTGAGTTTTGTGTAGTGATGGAAGTTTTACACAGATCAAGGAAGAGAAATAAATGAAAGACTTACAAATAAGAAAGGAGATAGTTCAATTATTCCAGTCTGTACATGATATACTATTACAGACAGAAAAAAAATCCCTAAAGATTTAATTAGAAGACTATTAAAATTAATAAAAAATAGTAACATACAGGTTATAAGATCAGCATACAAAATTAGTAGCCTACATGCATAATGAGAATAAACATAGAAATTTATGAATGGTGCTCTTCAAAATAATTATAAAATTATTTCTAAGAATAAATTTGACCAAAGAAGTGAGACTTCTACAATGAAAATTCAAATCATTGATGGAAACTGAAAGTCATCATATGGTTTCTGGATTGCAAGAATTGATATTAAAATATACACATTACTCAAACCAATTTATAGATTCAATATAACACCGATCAAAATTCCAGTAACATTCCAAAGAGCCCAAGGAATCCTGAAGGAAAAGAACAAAACTAAAGAAATAACAATGCCTAATTCTGATACATTTTACAGAGCTACAGTAACTAAACCTCATGTATGCCTTCTAAACAGACATACACCCCAACTGCTAGAGAACGCAGGAACACATCTACATCTGAGTGATTGCTGACAATAACAGCACAAATATGTTAAGGAAAGGATAGCCTGTTGGAGTAAGCTCTTATGCACTGTTTTCAATGCTCTGAGATCTGGTTAATGCCCTATCTGACGCATTCGCATTCTCTGATTGGATAATAAAAGCTGCAGATGGCCAACCAGCTGGGCTGAGAGAGAATAATAGGAAGGCAGAGAAGAAGAAGACAGGATTTCCTGGGCAGGAGAAAAGAACCCTGGGAAGAGACAGGAAACTCTCTTTCTGTGAGGAGACATAGAGGAAGAGAGATGTGGCTGTGGGCTCAAGGGTAGAGCAAGCCACATGACTGTTTAGCATTATGTGGTCAAGTTAACTTAGGTGAGTTGGTTGAGACTCTGCCCAGCTAAGGGCAAAGCATTGAAACATTAAAAGGCCTTGGTGTATTTATTTTATGGGCATAAGTGTCACCCTGGGTCTCGGCCTTGTCACCTGGAGACCTAAGTTTCTGGGTCTTTTACAGCATTTTGGCACTCCAACATATGGTAAGACCCCACAGACTGATCAGGTCTTTTACAACAATAGCCTCTTTAAAATTGATGCAATAAAAACTGAATATTCTTTTGCAGTACTGAAACTTGACCCCTATTGTTCTCCTTATATAAAAAATACATCAATTCAAATCAATCAACTCACAGAGATCTGAAACTCTGGCCATAAAAGAAGACATAGAGAGGGAAACACTTTAAGACTCTGGGATAGGCACAAAAAAATCAAAGGTAAAAACAGACAAATCAATGATATAAAACTTAAAACCTGCACAGCAAAGAAATCATTCAAAAGACTGGAGAAAGTCTTTCAGAATAGGAGAGATACTTTTCAAATATTCTTCTAAAAAGGGGGGGGTTATTAATAGTCTATTAAATATTCAAAACTAACATTATAAGTAATCCAATCATTTTCCCGATTTATTTGTTGTATTTTAAATATATGTTTTTGTTTGCTTGCATGTATGCACACAGAATGAATGCAATGCCCAGGACCATCAGAGGAGGGAGTTGCAGCTCTTCAAACTGAAGTTACAGATGGTGTGGATCACCATGTGAATGTTAGGAGCCAAACCTGGGTCCTCTGCAAGGAAAAAAACTGTTCTTGACCATCAAACAATTTCTCTGTCTCCAATCAAATCAAAAAATTCTTAAAAGAAGAAATGCAAATGACCAACAGCATGAAAAATCTAAATATTATTATTTAGATATCATTACTAAAACCAAAACTATCATAAGACATCAATTAGCACCAAAACACCCCAAATAGATAATAAACAATAGCTAATTTTTCTGAAATGTGGAGAAAAAAGAACTCTTATGCACCCTTAAATACATTAATATACATTAGAATATATATTAATACAAGCACTTTGAAAAACAGTGTGGGCATCCCTCCACTAACTATAAATAAATCAAAGGACTATTCCACATATCCTACTTTGTATTTATATATAAATTAAAATGAAATAAGCATACAAAACTGATGTCTGAATGACCATGCCCATATCACACCATTCCATATCAGCAGATATGGAATCAATCCAGTCAACTGATAAATGGACAAAAGAAATGTCATGTCTATAATAATACTCAATCATGTATTATTTATCCATAAACAATGAAATCTTGTCATTGACAGCAAGATGGATCAAACTAGAGGATGCTATGTGAAATAAGGCAGACAAAGAAATGCATAATCTATCTCATCCATGCAAGAGAAAATATAAACCAGACTCAGCTAGGAGAATACAATGATCAGGAGAGACTTAAATGGGGTGGTTGGAGGATGGATAATGAGCAGCTGGATTTGGTCAATGCACACTTCATGGATATAGTGAAAATTTGGAATGAAATCTGTTAATATGTACAATTAATGCATATTAATTTTTTAATTAAATGCAGATTTATCAGGGAAGCATTACGACTTCCTACTTTCAGTTGCTGCTGATCACATAGTATCAGTATCCTTTTGCCCTTCTATATAAAGATGAAGCCACAAAATGATTCACTTTCTTCCATCTTTGTATTATGTTTTATCTCCCCTCGTTTAACTTATTAATGTCATTTGTTATGGCAATCTTGCAAATATCTACATTCTATTCCAATCTATTCTGAAAATATATATAAAATGAAAATTAATATCCACATTGTATTCTGCAGATGCAGAACAAAATGAAGCTACAAAGCAAAGCTTGAATTGCAGTCACTTAATTGTATAAACTCATAACCAACACTTCTATTAAGGTGCAGAACATGTCTATTGTTCCAGAAAGTTCCCCCAAGTCCTTTGCAATGAATTTCTACTCCCTATAGGAAGCCTCTATTCTTATTTCTCTCATCTATAATAGTTATATCTAATTTAAAAATTCTTAAAATGGAATTATTCAATATGGTAAGCATTTAGCCAAGATAAAGCATTTACCCATGATTTGTATCAACACATCATTTTCTCTATATTATGAAGTAGTATCTTATTGCATTTATATAAAAACTTGATTATCTATTATTATTGGTGAAGACTTGTTTATTCTTCATTCATCTGGCTAAATATGGTTAACTCAGTTTGTTGAACCTTAGTTTCTCTACTTAAAATGAAATTTTAGTGATTCTGAAATCCTTATTCTAACTTAATTTCAAGCCCTAACATCCATGATATAAAAATCCACACACAGGTGCTGTGTAAGTGAAGCTTTCTGTATGGCTTTAGTAAGTGCACTAACTTACTATAGGTCTCCAAATGCCTAATGCAACCAAGTTATAATCATTCCTCCAGCCTTAAAATGCCTCTTATTACGAATAAGAATGGAATGAAATTATTAATTTCAAGGATTTACATATCAATGCTTTATGATCTAAAACCATTGCCTAGTTCTTTCAGTACTATAAAAATCACATTTGGTATGTTTTACACTAACTTGAGAAATATTAGATTAAAATATTATTTAATCCTTTGGTGAGCTGTAGAAAGTTGATAATTCCTTACATTCATTTTTTTAATGTTTTGAATGTGCTTCCATTATTCTCTCCTACTATTATATTTTATGGATACTACCTCTTATGTCCAAAATTACAATTTAGGATTCATAAGAAAAATGCATTCCTTTAATGTTCCCGAAGCCAAGTCACATAGATGTAGTGGATAGTGGTGCCAAAAGATCTTCAAAATGTAGAGAATGCAATTCATGTTGCTTCATAGTAAAATTGTCAAGGAGAGGGAAAATTATCAAGGACAGTGGCATCAGAATAGGGAAAAAACCATCACACTTTCCCAAGGCCCAAGCCAAACACACACTCTCCTGAGGTGTGGAGGAAATCATGAGGAAGTCTTCACACTAGGGGATCAATGGTGGGTTAAAGTTGGAATCAGCAAATAAATCCCTCTGTGTACCAGTTGCAATTTATGAGCCAGAATGAAGAGACCCTGATGCTGGCTTACAAATTCCAAATGTAAAAATACAGACCACAAACTGAATCTCTGATAGAGATTGCTTACAAAAGATACTCCAGCCTAGAGAAATCAACAGCTGTCATGGAAAATTAAAAACAACCATGCATGCAGAGAGGTATAGGAGAGAATAAGGCAGACATGCTCAAGGAATGCCTAAAGGTTAAAAAAAAAATGAATATAGGAAATTATCATTTTTGCACATCTGAATAAAGTACTAAATAATCTTTTAATCTAATGTTTCTCAAGTTAGTGTAAAACATATCCAATATAATTTTCATTATAGTGAAAGAAATATGCAAGGTCTCAGAGTAGTTCCTAAGTCTAACCCTAGGATACTTTAGACTCCTTTAATTAGAACGTTTGACTCTTCCTGGGCATTTAACATACAAAAGTACTTTACTAAATCTCCCTCACTACAGTAAAGCTCCAAAATGTGTGGGCTGTGGAGATGTTTGAATGCATGAAGAGCTTGATGCATAACCATGGCAGCACACACCAGCACCAGGGAAGCAGAGCTAGGGAGGACCCAGGGGGCCACTGGCCAGCTAATGCAGTCAGTCAGTTTGCTGCAGATTGTCTGTCTGAAAACACAAGGTAGAGAGAGCGACAGAAGACATTGGATGTCTACCTCTTCTGGAGTCAGCATGTGCAGTCCACACCCATGTCTGCGCACACACATGTGAACCACATACCCATACAAACACACACACACAAGAAAAGAAGTGACATCCACCCATGTTACATTTTAAGCAATACATACATAATTTATGGATATCTTTTTAACGTTAAAGGAAAGAATTGAAGATATCATAGATTATGCAAATAAAAGTAGTAAATCACAGACCTAACTTGGTAAAGCATAATTAATTAACAGATGCAGCACTTGGGAAAAGAAAGTACCATAACATATTCAACATCAGGGAATATAACTGTATTATGTAATAATTTTAGCAGGGCCTAACCAGTAATTTCTGCTCACTTGGAAGACAAAGGGATGAAATTTCTGAGTTTAGCTTTCATTGTTTTCTTTTTAAAACATTATACCACTTAAAATGGAATGTAACAAATGAAAGATAATTCTTGGTATGATGATTACATTTTATCTCAAATAAAATAATGAATATGAAATGACAGTGAGGCTTTTACCTGTATATTAATTGAAGCATGACATAGTCAATCATGTTATAATGACTTCCAACCACTGACTCCAACAGCAGAATGGAAGTTCTCTCTGATCAAATGTAGAAGCTGCAAAGGCGATTCCTCTAAATAACCACAATTTAGAACTTGTAGGCCAATACGACAGCCAATAGCAAGAAGTGCCTATCAAGTGCCTACCAAGCACATGAAAAAAGCTAGCACAATGGAGGAGCCAAATTTTTAAGTTTAGGTGAGATGTGCTCTAAGTGGAATATGCATATTGAATTTTGAAGATAACACATAAGTAGTAAATATTACAGTAATGCTTTTTGAATTTGCTTACAGATCAAAATGTTTATTACACTGGGCTAAAAGGGGTATTATTAAAACCAATTTTGTGTGCCTGGTTTTGTGTTTGATTTTTTTGATGTTTCTACCAGAAAAAAAAAAAAACTATTTTCAAATTTTGTATTACATTCATTCACTTTTGGGAAGCGGTGTCTTGTGAGATCAACGTGCATGTGGCATTCAGAGGACAACTTATGAACATGGGCATTGGTTCTCTCCTTTCATCACGTGGGTTCTGGGACGGGAACTCAGGTTATCAGGATTGGTGCCATGTGCCTGTATTCTCTGTGCCATCTCCCTGGCCCCAAGTCCATGAAAAATAAACAACACATGAAACACACACCCTATTTCTATTACATAGTCTTGGGTTTAGATACTTTAAACAAGACAGAGAATCTGGTTTGATAGATGTTATTGTAACTTTATAATTGTGTTAGTTTCACTGTTTACCTCCTAACCCGGCTATCATCTAAATAATTGAGGCTCTTTATATTATTTGTTAACCATGCGTTACAACACAAAAACTGAGCAGTTATTACTCTATTAACCCACTAAACTAATCTGGCTTCCCCGAAACGTAAATCTCAGAGATACTTGCACTTTGTAGCTTTCCTGCTTCAGTTGAATCTCCTCCAGTCTCTCCTTCCTCTCCCTCTTCTGAATCCCCCTCCTCCCTCTCCTTAACTCCTCCTCCCCTGGAGGGCAGGAAGTCCAGCCCTATTCTGTCCCCTGTTCAGTGATTGGCTGAAAGCTGCTTTATTCCCATATCAGGGGACAATTGGGGAGCAGTGTTTACGAGCTCTTCAGAACAAGGACTGGAACCAGATATGGGGGGCACAGAAATTAGCATTTGAATTACAATAACTTTATGCCCACAGTTAGATCTTTTCATTCTATGTACTCTTTTTAAAATAAAATTTTACAATCATGCCCAATTTGTTTTTGCATTTTTATTTTTAAGATGAAAATATAAACCCATTGTTCCTACCCTTTCCTCCCCAAACCCTCCCACATACCTATCCTTGCTCTTTTTCAAATTCACAGTCTCTTTCTTTATTATTGTTTTTGTTTTTTTTTTAATTAGTCCTGAGATTTTAGTTATTTGGAATAATTCCTGGCTTAGACTTTACACAGCAGAAAAGACAAAATTCAAAATACTCATCCAAAGAAAAGATAAAATAATGTGGACTTGGATAAAGGAAAAGGTTGATTGTACTTTACTGCTTACATTTAAATTTTATTATTATTAATTTTTGTTTGGGTATGGAGTGTATTACTAGATATCGAAAGAAGACCCTTGGGCATGCTGGACAAACAGCGTACACTAGCTGCTTCTTCAGCCTAGTTCCCTTTTAAAGCGAATCCAGGAAATAGCTGGCAATGTAGGATAGCAAGGTCAAGATTAGTGTTCAGCACAGAAGACCACTTACTATTTAGAGACTAAAAATAGATTAAATCTTGATAAAGTAATGGACTGAATTAGAGAGGATTTAATTTAAAACTGTCCCAATTTAATCAGGATTCCAGGCTGTAGTCAGAAAGACTTGATTGAATAGATTTCTCTGCAAAAGTACCTAAAAGAAATACGTATGCAGTAAAATAATTTTAGTTAACGAAACACGAGAGACAGTATAAATTAGCAATTTTACTATGCATGCCATCATTTTTAAAGAATTTACACAGCTTAAGAACCGGGGTGTTACTGCTTTTTTTTTTTTTTTTCGAAGCAAAGATAACTGAAATATAATCTCATTAACTCCCTAGGATAAAATTACATATCCAACTATACTCATCTGAAGAATATTGGAAAGAGAGCTACATTAATTTGAAAATATTCACTTAAAATTTTCACTAAAATAAGTTTGCATCCAGGTATGGTGTGCTGGCACACACTTTTAATTCTAGCATTTAGCAGGCAGAAGCAGGTGGATCTCTGTGAATTTGAGGCCAGTTTGGTCTGCATAGTGAGTTCCAGGACAGCCAGGATATATAGATAGACCCTGTCTAAAATTAAAAAAGATTATGTCTGGTATGTGTTTTCTCCTGAATCATATAAACTGTGTCATTAAATAGAAATCTGTGTTTCTAATCACTCTAAAGCAAGCTTGCTCTACCAACAGTGACTTGGAATCCTGGTTTTTAATATAGTAGATTTACTTCAGTGAGTAAATGGGGTAGCTACAAAAATTTCCAGGTCCCTGGCAAAGTAAACCTCCAATGTTTATTCTTTTTCTGTAAATGTAAAATATGTAGATTTTAAAATATGTAGAAAAATGCATCCATATTCATATGAAAATTAAAATATTAGGCTAACTTATTCAAGGCATCCCTTTTCATATTTGTAATTCAGAAAAGATAGATATGCTTTAAACTTTTTCCTTTGTTTTCCTTAAATAGCTACTTTGTAGCTTTTTTTCTTACTCTCCTTCACTGCTATGCTGAGGTCATAGTTTCTAAATGATTCTCAGATTTCTAATATTTAATACCTTAAGATTCATCCTAGACTGTGGAATTTACTGAACCAAAAGTCATGGAAAAACAAAATGCTAAATTCAAATACAGTACGAAGTTCTTTCAATGGAGGAACAATTCCAGAAAGTTCTTTAAATGGAAGAATGACTCCAGAACTTCATGCAGAGAGAGGTCGGCTATGGCCAGGAACTCTCACAAAATCAAGATGCCAGCATGCCCAAGCAACACCAGTCTTCCTACTCTTTAGCTTATCTTTATTTGATTTTTCGATTCTGACCTTATAATCAGTCATTTACAAAGCTGATTTTAGTGTTCATCTCGTCTACATTTGAAAACTGCTTTCACTTAGAAAAAATGACCAAGACTCATTTTTATTTCTCATTCCTGAAAATAAGTGTCTTTTATATAAATTATGACCAGCTAGGTGAAGAAAACAAGGCAGTTTTATGTGTTTCAAATAGGGTTCAACACTTCTCCATGTTCTGTCATATAACTCTCAGAATAGCCCTGCAAATCTTTGAAAATTTCCAAGGAAGTCACTTACTCATTTACCATTTAAATCAATAAGGAAGTTAAGGTCCAAGGAGGTTAATACCCCAAACCAAACAGGTACTATATATTTCTCAGTTTCTAAAGTGGACTTGCTTCACTTCATTGCTTCCCTGAACTCAATCGCTGGTGTCTTAGACTGATTAAATCTAATGACAAAACCACTGCATCAGGATGAAGTTTATTGGGTAAAAATACCCTTCTTGATCCTGTATGTGATAATATTATAATAGCCATATAGGCCTAAATTGTGTTCAAAATATGACTGATCGCCCCAACATCTGTAAACTTCACAGCCTAATACACTCTTCAGTGTTTCTGTTGATAGAGTGCTGAAATCAACCGTATAAAATATACTATATTTTATATAGTATATAATAAACAATTTATTTTATGTTACATATAATAGTATAAAATGTACTATAAAATCAACCAGTATAAAAGTATATAAATGGATTAACAGGATATATTTTATGAAAACATTATAATTCCACATATCTAGCCTGGAATAAGATGCAAATCATAAATGAAGTCAAGACTCACAATTCTGGGGTCTGAGCTACAGTTCAGTCATGGAGCAGTTTCTTAGAATTCTTACAGTCTAGATTCCCAATCCCCCCTATTAAAGCATAAAAGACAAAACAAAAACAACCTGTAAATAGTAAAGTCAACACATTAAGTTTAATTGAAATTATAATTTAAGTCAGTTTATGAATCGATGACTCAAAATATTTTTCTTCAGGAAATAGGTTCATTATTCATATATGGGGGCAATTTTACAGTTACAAAAATGAAACAATGTCAAAAGTCAATTATCCAGGTTAAAAATCTCAATTTGTGTATTTTTGCATTACAGATTTAGATACAAAATTGTTACATTTTTATACCTATGGATTTGAGTCACTGTGAAATATTCCAGTTAAAAACTCAATCTTTCAATCATAAGGATTAAGGGAAAAAAAAACAGAAGAATGATATCTACCTCACAAAATTGCACAGAAATCCCTGAAAGGAGGAGCCTAGAGAGGACATTCCGTTGGTGGAAAGTGGCCTATTGATTCCCAGTGTTCTTAACCTTAATTCAACTGAAACTTTTAACAATAAAATTCTTGAGGCTCCTTCGCCAATATCTGGACCACAGGTTTGTAAGAAAGGGAAATGGAAGCAAGAAAGGTTTTCTTGGTGGTTACCTTTTGATCTTTCGGGCTGTCTCTGAAACGTCTCCCCGTTTGAGTCCTAATGTCACAGGTAAACCACTGAGTGCCTCTAGACTGGTGTTTGCAGAGCATCATAAAAACCATGCTTTGTGGTATATGTCATGTTGCCAGTAACTCAATATGCTGAATTAACCCATTTCTCTAAACACAGGAACCTCAGATCCGAGGTCAACATGGAACACTGTACACACTGAGTAGAAATACAGAAAAAAAACATAAGACAGTGACTTTGAAGAGGGAAACGTTTTAGATCTCCCTTCAAAGCCAGACCTCTGCATCCAGAAGGAAAAGGCCATCAAGGAAAACGGTTTACTTGTAGGTTTGGATAGGCACAGAAAAAGCAGATTAGGACTCAAGGGAATCAGACACAGTAGATGCAAAGGAAGTCTGACGCTAGTCCAGAACGATGATCAAGTAAGTAAACAGGATAGATAAAATATGGAGGTCAGAGTTCACAGCTAGTGGTCCAGGAGGACACTCAAAAGTTCAGGAAGGCTGAGAGGATAATAAACGCTTAAATAAATTATGAGATGATTTCGGAGTTTATTTAAGTCAATCTAAGCAGTCTTGTTTTCAACAATTCTTTTTTTGAATTCTAAGGGTTACAAGCTATAATTATAAATAGCTATAATGCTCAAACTCGATCCCATTTTTTTATATTGTCTACCTTTGTCTATGTGGTTTCTTTGCCTAGAAGGCTTTCCAATCCCTTATTCTTTGCCTCTTGACAAATATTATCCACCTTTCCTAAATCATAGCAAATATCGTCTCACCATCTCATAGAACCTTATTGAAAGAAGTGTGTAAACACTTTCTTTATAGACCTGTCTGCACAGAATTGTGATTTTTCTTTTTGTCCTCCTTCTCTGTTTAAATAATTCTTTTTTTTTTTTTTTCAATGAAAGCAACTGTTTCCTCAAGGCTCCAAATCATTAACAAAGAATGTTTATGAGTTCAATCTCAATCCAACCAGCACAGAGAGGGTGTGTCTGAGTAGATTTTGAAACATACAAGTTGGTTAAAAATGTTTTTGGAGTGAATCTTATAAGACTTAAACATTAATAGGAGAAGAAACCAAAATGACTATTAAGTTACATCTCCATCACAGTGCCCTCTTTCTATCCCTCCTGGTCCCACCCTCCCACCCTCTCCCACCTCCCACCCTCTCTCCCCTCCCACCTTACCCCCTTCTCCTTCCTATCCTACTCCTCCAGAGTGGGGTGTCCCTACATATCAGGCCCCCTTAGTTCAGCAGTCATATGAGGGCTAAGAGCTTCCTCTTGCACTGGGAGCCTACATGGCAGCTCCACTAGGGCAAAGTGAGTCTATGTTCCTTTTCCTTTTGGTGTGTTGGTTATAGGATAGATATCCTGTACTATATGACTAAAATCCAATTATAAGTGAATAGAAGCCGTGGGCATCTTTCTGAGTCTGGGTTAGCTCACTTAAGATGAGCTTCTCTAGTTCCATCCATTTGGCTGCAAATTGCATGATTTCCTTGCCTCTGAGAGCTGAGTAGTATTCCAGCGAGTAAGTCTACCATCCACAACAGTAGGAAAAATAATCTAGAAGATGGACCAGCTCTCTGAGGTGTGATTATTTTCTGAAAAGTACAATGAGTGTTTAATGTTTTACATGTTTAATAATATTTATTATATTGTAAAATATCGTTCCATTATGTTTTACGCTTGCACTTTCACCCTGTTTGGCCACTTACCTGAGGCTGGCTTTTTGTTTTGTTTATGTAGATCTCATACTAGATAAAACACGGTATTTTTCTTTTTAAATCATGTTTATTTTACTTGATTATCCATACTGCCATCCATTTTCTTATTAATGACATAACTTTTGTTTTCTCTTTGGCTGGAAATATCATTGCGTGTCACCTTTCTTTTATCCACTCTATTTCTTTACTGTGGAAATCACTTTCTCTGCAGAGCAGGAGCTTACTAAATTGATTCTAGCACATTTCTCAACTCTTGTTATTATGTCCTGAGCTGTCCAGGAAGTGCCCTGATTTCTATGTCAGGAAGAGTTGCTCCATGTTTGCTTCACATGGATTCCAAGTTCCAGGTCTTACACTGGGGTCTCTAATGCATCTTGAGGTGGTTTTTGTTGCGGGTGAGGATTTTGCTTCATTTTTCTTCATGTTACTATGGAGTTTTCCCACTGCCCTTTGTTAAAGATAGTATCCTTTCTTCAACCTATATTTTGATGCACAATGGTAATCAGATAGCTATGGAACTATGGCTTCACTTCTAGGTCCACCTGTGGTGTATGTGTATGTTTGGAAGCCAGCGTCATGCTGTTTAGTATTAAATGGAATCAGGTATTATATCACCTCCAGCATTTCTCTCTTCCTTTAGATCACTTTGAGTAGTCAGGATATTGTGTTTCCATTTGAATTTTGGGATTTTATGAATCTACTATCTGAGGAATGTCATTGGAGTTTTGACAAATTTGATACTCACCAATACTGACCTCAGTAGATATAGTATTCACATTGTATGCAACTGTAACATGCTACAGTGCATTATTGTTGATAGGTTTTCTGCACTTATTCTGTGCTAATATTGACTTACTTTGATGATATAAAAAGAACTAATGAAAATGGGCAGGAGTTCATCAACATATTATGAGACTTGATATGATATCTTTTAGTTATTATAAAACAGGTAATATTCCAAACAAAGGCTGTACCACCAGCCTAGTGACTTGAGATGGATGTTTTGTGAGGAAAGTGTACACTTTTATAGTTTTAGTTATTATGATTCAGGGAGGGACTGATTTCAAACACATCTTAATCTAGTTTACCCCAAACTTATTGTAAGTATTTATTCATCTAGAAAAAACAACCAGTGTTCTTTTACATAAATGAGGACATACATACCACACACTCAGACTGATTTATGCATATGCATAAACGAATCATTCTCAGTGTCTCTGGAAGCAAAAGGAGGGTTAGTTGGCCAGTTTGTACATATTAGCAGAGGCCATCCTGACAAACACAAAATGCCTTTTGATGGGTTTAGTTCCTGTTGCCACTGCTGTTCTCTCAGAAATGCTTCCTTTCAGTTAAATAAAGTAAATAGTATTTGTTGTTTCAGATCAAATCAGTCATGTGCATATTCCACCACTGAATATTTTTGTCTCTGTATCCACCTTTGCATCACAAGTTTCATTCCACTTACTTTTTAAAACAGTAGGAAAGCAGAAAACACAGATAATTTAGAGACAGAAGCCATATTGATCATGACTGATTCCTATTTTAAGGACTTTTAAAAGTTTCCCTCCATCCCTATTTGACATGCATCAGTAAACAAGAGCAAATCTGATAGAGGCAGAGAAACAAATCCTATTTATTTTAGGAGAATATTTTACGGCTTACCAACCAAACAAATTGCAAAACTTGTTTGCAAGGTCTATATCTAGTCTGTTTCTGGATCTTTGCCTTTTACAATGACAGATTTTCTACATTTGCCAAGGCAATAGTTTGTTAGTGCTCATCTCCATGTTAAACCGCTGTATTCACTGGATGACCTTATAACTTTTTTTATTCCCTTAATCTTGTAGATTATTTTCAGTTTCTACCTTCTAATAGGGAACATCTATAAAACTAACTCCAAATAGAATGTTGCTTCTCCCAGTAGCAACATTGTGACAGACTAAATGTTATGATGGCCTGGGTCGCCTAGATGATTGGAAATCACTGTTCATATTTCAGACAGAAAACACTCTGTCTAGCATCCTACCCTTCGAGAAGCAGTGGATATTTCTTTTATTGGCATTGGGTTGAAGGTTAAAGGCTGAGACAAATTCAAAAGAAGGGAAGATAACACTGAGACAAGAGGAATTCATGTTCAAGTGTAAATTCTCACCCACTCTGGTCCAACTATTATTAAATGCCATCTTACTTTCTATGTACTTATTTGGACTCGAGTCAGTAACAATTGCTGTGTTGACATTATTTTTTTCTTGGAAAATTTATTCACTGCCAATGAAAGGAGGACAAACAATGTCTCTAGTCAGTTCTTCTCTAGTCAGTTACTAACACTTGAAATTGCCATGTGCCTTCTGTCCAGTATTTCATTTCTTCCATCTGAAGAGCTAATGAGTTTGATTCTGCTGTGTTACCAATATCACAACTTGTACAGAATGATCTGTGAAACTGTTATCTTTACTATAGGTATAATGTAAATTAAACCTCATGATGGGGAAGACATGACATAAATGGACTTTGAGATTTTAATTTATTTTTTCTTTGATAGAATATAAAATATAGATATGCTATATTTTAGGTTAGTTAATTTTCTTTCTTTTTTAAACATTTATTTATTTCTTCAAGTTACTTTTCAATTATAGTCCCTCCCCTTCCTTCACCTGGTCCCACCCTCCTACCCTTCCCCCCCCCACCCTCCTATCTGCTTTTATTTTTTTAATTTAAGGTGTATCTTTTTTAGCCCCAACAACTTCCCCTTTTAGTCCAATAAAACGCTGTTTTTTCTTATAGCAATAAATACAATACAAAACAATAATAGCATTTAGGCCATGATTATTAAAATTATAAGGTATGACATACATTCTCAATGTCCAGTCAATACGTATTTGGCAATTGGTAATAGTATTCTATTATCTGTCTATCTCGATGAGTTTAAAGTTCTATGCCTAACTCAGTTTCCATCCTAACCTGCATTACCAACTTAAAAAATATCTTCTTAGACTTAACACATTCTTTTAATTACTAAAAAACTTAAAATTTAACTGTGAAACTATAACTATCTAGTCTTTAACCATATCAGAGACCTGAGAAGGATAAATAAATCTAAATAAACAGGAAGTGCAGAGCAAACAGTTTCCAAAACTAAGAAATGACAGACAATTGGCTGCCTGAACAGTCCCCAATTTCTCTCTATATCATTCTAGCATCTCTCTTCAGTCTTTTGGCCCAGTATCTGTGACATACATTAATTGTGAAGCAGGAATAATGAAGGACTTGCCTACCCTGCCTTGGCAGAGGTAGGCTGTCAACTTACCTGCTTCCAAGTTTTGTCCTTTTTGGACAGCATTCTGTCTACAGTTGAAGCAAGGGATTTCTCTTGCCCAGTGACAAGCTTGCCACTGATGCAGCCATCTCCAAATGGAGATTCTTCGATGCTCATCATCTATTTGGAGTCAGGAGCTGACATGTCTCAATATCAAAAAAAGTTAAGAAAACATCTTTGAATGCCATATTGTACATATCTCTTGAGGTTTTCAAGGACCACCTGTTTATCTCTGAATATTATGGTAAGCAAATGTTGCTTGTATCTTCATAACTTGATTTCTGATTAACTTAGAAAACATCTGTGATACACTACACTAGTACCTAACAAAATGACATGTTTGAATGACATTAGTTTGCATTTCTTAATTAATAGGTGATTTTCTTCATGGAGGAGTATCAGCACTTATTAAATACCTACGACTAGCTACTTCACGTAGGTTCTTATTTTTAGTAATCATATGATTCACTGAAAACATGGTTTAAGATGCTTTTTCACAGGTGCACAATTCTTTGCCTTGCACAATACCTTGGGAGGAGCATTTAGAATTCTACACTGGTCACTTCAAGGCAGAGAGAGAAAAAGAGAGAGAGAGAGAGAGAGAGAGAGAGAGAGAGAGAGAGAGAGAATGAAAGTGGAGTTAGGAGTACAATGCAAGTCAGGTATACTTTCAGGAGACTCTGTATGAGATGCTGATTGGAACAACAGGAGGAAGATCGCAATGGAAAACTAGCTTTGAAACTGCTACTGTTTGGAACCTTCCCTGCTGCCCAGCATACCTATGGGAACAACAACTGCAGGGACCAATGAAAGCAGCACCTCAGGGGACTGTCACTAGAAACAGCAGCCATAACATGGATAGGTTAGAAGATCTTCAGGCTGTGCGGGTCTCCAGCTAGGAGCTGTGAATCACTCCTCTGAGAAGAGTGTCTTGTTTGCATTCTGCTTTAACCCTTGGAGGCACCCAGAGCACAAGATTGGCGATATTCAATGTTTCACCCATCATTCTGTTTCTCTACAGGTTTCTCAGGTGATGGGACTAGGAGTTTTTGAAGTTATAGATGCTGTGGTGGTTTGAATGAAAATGAGCCCCATGAGCCAACAGGGAGTGATACTATTGGGAGGGATGGCTTTGTTGGACTAGAAGTGGCCTTGTTGGAGGATGTGTGTCACTAGAGCTGGGCTTTGAGGTTTCAAATGTTCAGGCCAGGCCCAGTGGCTATCTCTCTTCCTGTTGCCTGAGGATTTAGATGGAGAACTCTCAGCTACTCTTCAGAACCATGTCTGCTTGCATGTCACCACCATGCTTCCTAACCTGAGGTTTAGTGGACTAAACCTCTGAACTGGAAGCAGCCCCAATTAAATGTTTTCCTTTATAAGAGTTGCTGTGATCATGGTGTCTCTTCACAGCCATAGAAACCCTAACTAGGACAGATGCTCAGTAACTTGTGGGGAAAAACAAAAGAAACAAAAAGCCCTTTAAGTGCTCTGACTCAGTAAGAAACTTACTGGAAGGTAAGTGGTCAGCTGGTAAAACATAATCAAGTCTTCAGATTTCAAGGATCCTTACCAAATACCTCATGTAAACTCCAGATGATGCCAAACAAGCAAGTAGAAGAAATTACTAGATCTATCTTAAATCATATGATAACACTGTTATATAGTGAGTCAGACAGGCCTTATGCTGGTATATAAGGACATGTTCTGTATTACTGAATATTATCACTCAGATGCTCTCATTTAATACACATAACTGAGAAACACACAGTGTCAAAATTATTTAAAAGGACCAGGATGTCTGCTACTACATAGTGTCACTCACTCACACACACAAACACACACACACACACACACACACACACACACACACGTATGTATATATCAGAAAGTGTACCTATTACATACCAATAATGTTGTTGCATAAGTAAAATCTGAACAATGACAATACCACAACCTACATGGGAAAATTGCAAAAGGTCCCACTCTTAGATGAATAGCTACAGGCAATTAAGGAATGCAGAAAGAGGGACAATAAGTCTTTTGAGGGTGAGCTTCTTAACTGGTTATTCAATAACAAATGGTCAGCCCTAAAGACATATACATAAGAACAATACTAAACGTATTTCCTTATTTATTTGCATATATATATATATTTATATATGATAAAGAAACTGAATTTGAGACAGAGTGGATGGGGTTACAGGAGAATGGGGAGGAGAGAATAGTATGAATACAGAAAAAAGACAACAAATCCTACAGAGCACAGAAACTAAAACCAATAAGTATTTTTATATACATTTGAAGCCTCAGTTCAATTTACTTTGAATCTCAGTCAGCTTAATAAACTCTTTACTCTGGTAATTATTCTGAACTTGAACACTATCGTGACTAGTAGTCTACTGTGAAATCCTCACTGCCCAAGAACACCATCTGTTTGTATGGCCCACCTACAGAGGTTCCAGCCAGCTGCCGAGGCATTCTGAATGTATGTGCAAATGACAACAGGGCATTTGTACTTGCTGTTGGTAGGACTTAGGGAAAATATAGATCTAAACACACAAGACACTCCCCTGTATATAAGCAGAACTCCAGGTACTTCCCGTGTGAGACTAGAAAGTACTCCATATGGCTGGAGCAGCATAGGGGCTCTGTTCTGCGAGCTACACAGGCTTAGGAAGCAACAACTGCTAAAAACCCAAATACCAAGAACAAACTCCCAAGCTTAAATATGGAAGTTAATTTTGATGGATGAACATTCACCTGAGGATGCAAGGCCACCCTGGGTTGACTGTTCCTTTCATCTCTAAGAAGCCAGCTTGTTAGGGCCCTCACTTCACTAACTGCAGCTGAGTTTCACGCTATTCATATGATATCACTCACAATATTCTTCCTGGTCACCATTTTTCTTCGGAAATGGAGTGGTTTTCCCAGTAGATTACCTGAGAAAGAAAAACCTGTTCTCCCTTTTACGATGGTATTTTGAGACCTTCCTGGGAAACAGGGTTAACTTCATTTCTCTTCCTATGCTTGGAGACTATTCATAAAATGTCTTGAAAGACTATCTTTCCTGGTCACTGGAAGACAATATGCAGCGCTCTTCTCATTATAGCTTAGTAACCAGAGTCTATTTTTAGGGAAGTGATTATCTTATAACACTTCTTAACAGAAATTATCCACAAGAACAAGCATTAGTTTGAGATAAAATGAGTCTTAATAACAGCCTATATACCCTAGATATCTTTTAGCCACAAAGAGTCTTAATTTACACAAATTTCATGTCTCTTTTCTGGAAGAAATGATTAAAAGCAAGCCACTAGCAGAAATTTTCCCCATAAATTTCATCACAGACACCCCTATGTTCACAATTTCCATTCTAAAGTTTCATTGAGTTCACAGTTAATGAATGGTCTGAAAATATAATATAGAAAATTTCAGAACTAAAGACAAACGACATTCACTTTACATCACAGTATACTGTCATAATTGGTATATTTTACTGTACTCTTTTCTGTATTATTTTAAAAGTAAACACACACACACACACACACACACACACACACACACACACACACAAAATTGCCAGACCTTGAGTAATAGAGTGTGCCTGTGAGCTCAGCACTAGGAGATTGAGGCAGGAGGTGGAAGAACGCCTAGGCAAAATAATTCAACCCTATCTTAAAAGAGAGCAGGAGGAAGGTCAGGGAGAGAAGGAGGAGGGTGAGAAGGCAGAAGTGGAGGAGGGGAAAGGGAACTCAGGAGAAGAGAGCATAAACAATCTGCAAAATTTTTAAGACTGTAGGTCAGGTAGTCTGCAATTTCAAGCATCCACTGGAGGTCTTAGAACGTTTCACTGTTGAATGGGAGAGTGAGTGTTGTATATAGTTCCTTCATGCTCCATTTATTCTCATAGGACACTTGAAACATTCATTCATACGACCAAACTCTGTGTCTTTCCTTCCATCCTCAAAGGAAGTGCCTGTAAGAAGCTGATACTTAGGACATCAAAACATCGAGTAGAATGAAGCTGCATCCAAGAGGACTGACTCACACCTTCTATTTGGTGTCCGAGTGAAAACATAAGTGGATTTTTATTGCTGAATAACTATAAATAATAGGCTTGACAAAATAATTTGTCCTTTATTATTTTACTGCGTGTCCTTCTAATCTTGTTACTCAAGTTGGGAGTCATTATCAGGGTTCTAATGTCTTACTTGTTGTACAAAAAGCCTAGAATGCCTCATGCTAAAGGCAAATACGTAACGGAGAAGCCTAGTGTATCCATGGATTTCAAGCAGCAGGGCTGTAACTAGGCTGCAGCCAGGGATCACTTATGTTTGTTTCTGCAATGCATGGCAACAGTGTCTCCTCTCTGTATCTTAGGCAATCTAGGATTCTAGTACCTCAGAAGGCAGATATTTTTTTTTTTGTTAAAGCTTTCCACACCACTTAAAGGAAACTGCAACAGAAAAATTGTTCCTCTCCTTTAATCCCTCTTAAAACTCTTCCTGACTCAAAGCAAAAGAAAATTTCCCACCTTCCACAGCTAGGCCAGATGACATGTCCAGACCTCTCCTGCCTGATGCCACTTCAACACAGTATAGTTTGCTTATGGACATCGTTCATGTGTCCTTTCAATGACACAAACAAAACCCAAGTCAATTTAGCCTAAAGAGAAATGGAAAATAATGTTTTTATGAAGTCACAACATTCAGGAATCAGAGCAGCTTCAGATAAGATGGAACATATGCTTTCACTTGTTCAGGTTTTCCTTGGTTCACCTTCACATTCATTGCATATCTTTCCTTTGATAACAAAGATGACCAAGGCCTCTATAAAGAATCCTGACCACATTGACAATCCTGTGGTAAAGATCTTTAATCTCCAACCACTCTCAGGGGCTTGATCTCTCATCATCCTTCCAACTACGTCAATAGGCACCTTTGAAAAAGTCACATAATGGTGACAGTACAGTGACTGGATAGATTGATTGTGAGCCCTTAGTAACAGGAGCCTCATGTCACTTCACATCAATGACAACTGAAAAGGTTGACTAAGAATCAAAACTGTTCACAAAAGAAAGTTACATAGATTAAAGACACATTCACATAGAGGCGAATTATCAAAAAAAGGACCATTTGGAGAACAAAACTGTGATACTATGGCAGAATCTTATTGACATGCTGTTGGTAAAGGTGATAGCCACATAGACAACTATGTCTATAAATGTTTCAGTCACCCCCTAAACATCTTTATCTGGGGAACCTTTCAAAGCATCTCACTGTGAAAAATCCACAGCATCTTTATATGTCTGCTGCTTATTAGCTATTAAGTATCTGGTTAAGAAAAAGACTGAAAGCAGTGTTAACTTTATGAACTTCAGAAACTGTACATGTGGGAACTCACAGACCCATGATTGGCAGCATTAAAGAGCAGGACACTTGGTAATGTCTAATGACAAATACAAAATGATTCTCTATGAAAATAGTATAACAAGATTAGAGTTATTGCTATAGGCCAGTATTTAATTCTACAAAAGAAGCAGAGATGATATTACTTTCAAGACAATATCTTGTCTCACACAAATGTATGTATATTAAATACGGACATCATTTTACATTCTTACTTAAATTATCTAAAAGTTTCCAAGACTTTTTTGTTTAATTCAAAGTACTGACTGAGGATGTCCTGATACAAACCAGTGTTTGGAGAGACCATGACCAAATGTTTAGACAACAAAATGGGATAATCAAATGTTATTTATTTATTCATTCATTCATTCATTCATTCATTTATTCATTTTACATCCTGATAGCAGCCCCTCCCTCCTCTAAACCCAGTCCCACTCTCCTACCCTCTTTCCCCTTCCTCCGTCCCCTTCTCCTCAGAATAGGGAACCCCCACATCAATCCACCCCAGTTCTTCAAGTCGCATCAGGACTAAGAGCATCCTCTTACACTGAGGCCAGACTGGGCAGCCCAGCTAGGGGAAAATGACCCATAAACAGGCAACAGATTCCATGTCAGAGTCAGTCCCCACTCCACTTGCTAGAGGATCTATATGAAGACCAAGCTGCCTATCAGCTACAGATGTGTAGGGAACTTAGGTCCAGATCATGCATGGTTGTTGTTTTTTGTTGTTTTTGTGTGTGTGTGTGTGTGTGTTTTTGTTTTTTTGTTTTTTTTTGTTTTTTTGTTTTTTTTTGTTTTTTGTTTTTTGTTTTTTTTTTTTTAGTGCTTCAGTCTCTGTAAGCCTCCAGGGCCCAGGCTGGCTGACTCTGATGGTCTTCTTGTGGAATTCTTGTCCCCTCTGGATCCCTCTAGTCTTTCTTCCACTCTTATACATGACTTCCCAAGCTCTACCCAATGCTTGACTGCGTGTCTCAGCATCTGTTTTGATCTGCTGCCTGGTGGGGCCTCTCATAGTATAATAGTTATGTTGGTTCCTATCTGCAGGCATAGCAGAAAATCATTAGTTGTGTCTGGAGTTTGCTCTCTCCCATGGGGTGGTTCTCAAGTTATGCCAGTCATTGGTTGGCTATACCCTTAATCACTACTCTATCTTTATCCCTGTACATCTTGTAGGCAGGGTAAATCGTGGGCTGAAGGTTTTGTGGATGGGTTGGTGTCCTCCTCCCTTCACCAGACATCCTGCCATGCTAGGAGGTGGCCACCTCTGTATCTGTGTTCTCCACTGCTAGGAGCCTCAGCTATGGTCACCCACATATCCTCCGAGCATACCTTTTGGCATGCTCCCACTTGTTTCAGAGGTGCCCCCACATCATTTTCCCTTCTCTCTCCCAGCCCTCTCACCTCCACTCTCCCCACACCTGAGCCCACCCTTGTTACCCTCTCCCACTCAGTTCCCTCCCTACATTCACTACTGATGTCTATTCTGTTTCCCTTCTGAGTGAGCTTCAAGTCGCCTCCCTTGGGCCCTCCTTGTTACTTAGCTTCTTTGTGTCTGTGAATTGCAGGATGGGCATCCTGTACTATACGACTAACATCCACTTATAAGTGAGTGCATACCAAGTGTACCATTATAGGTCTGGGTTACCTCACTCAGGAAGATCTTTTCTAGTTCCAAACATTTGCCTGCAAATTTCATTATTTCCTTGTCTTTAATAGCTGAGTAGAATTTCATTGTGTAAATGCATCACAGTTTCTTCTTCCATTCTTTGGTTGAGGGACATCTGGGTTGGTTCCCTTTTCGGACTATTATGAATAAAGCTGCTATGAACATATTTGAGCCAATGTCCTTGTGGTTTGGTGGAGCATCTTTTGGGTATATGCCCAGGAGTGGTATAGCTGAGTCTTGGGGTAGAACTATTCTCAACTTTCTGAGATACTGACAGATTGATTTCCAAAGTGGTTGCATAATTTTGCACTCCCACCAGCAATGGAGGGATGTTCCCCTTGCTCCACATCCTTGCCAGCATGTGCTATCATTTGAGATTTTAAATCTTAGCCATTCTGATGCGTGTAAGATGGAATATCAGAGTCGTTTTGATTTGCATTTCCCTGATGACTAACAATGTTGAGCATTTCTTTAAGTGCTTCTTGGCCATTAGAGTTTCCTCTGTTGTGAATTCTCAGTTTAGCTCTGCACCCCATTTTTTGGTTGGATTATTTAGTTTGTTGGTGCTTATTATCAATTCAAATATTCATGATATTAGCAACCCTAATAAAATCTTTGTGTTCAATCATTTTTATTCAATTACAATAGTCCTGCCAGCCCTTTATAATAAAATCCTTCTAAATAGATAAATTATAGCAACTAAAATTAGCAAGCAAAAACATGAACGACTTTAAGTAGCCCTCTTTTTTTAAAAACATATGAAGTAAATGTCAGTGCTTTTTTTATAACAGGAACTTCTCTTTTTTCTTTCTATTTCTACTTTTTTATGTTTATTTATTACTTCAAATTACATCTCCATCACAGACCCCTCCCTCCACTCCTCCTAGTCCCACCTTCCAACCCTCTAGCCCTTCTTCCAGAACTCATAATTCTTTTTTTGAATAATTAGGCCACAATTATGAAAACTATAAGGTGTAAAATACATTCCCAATGTCCAGTTCATACATATTTGGCAACTGATATTAATATTCTATTATCTATCTATCTCCATGAGTTTAAAGTTCTATACCTAACTCAGTTTCCATCCTAACTTGCATTGCCAACTTGAAAACATCTTCTTAGAGCTAAGACAAATGAAAAAGGGAAATTGTTAGACATCTCTCAGATCAGAACTTCAAAGAAAAAGTAATGTAATGCTAGCACCTAAGCCAGTAGTGTCCTGCCCAGAAGTGAATGTGTACCTGTATGAATGCACACGTATTGTGGGATGTGTATCATGTCTGCAATGTTTAAAAATAACGCCTTTAATTCAAAAGTACACTGGGCATTCTATATTTTATAATGCCAAGTATTCTGAAAAATAAATATAATTACTTGTGTGTCAATAAAGGGGAGTTAATCAGGTTGCTTTCTACTTCAAAGACCAAATTCCCCTACCTTGCCTAGAAGATGCTATGCTACCCAACATTGGTTTACCCCACTTCCATTTGGTCTCAACCTCACATCTGTCCCATCCACTCAGACCATCTTTCCTTGTCTTGATGTACCACCCTATTTTCTCTGCCAGGGACACCTGTGTCCTCCTCCTCTGAACCTCAACCAGTCTTAAACCTACAGAGCCTTTCCGTTCTGGAGCACAAATTCTTGGCCCTACCTGGTTGACCTTCACAGTATCAGTCAAGAACTACACCTAATGTCTCCCATACATACCACCTACACAAGGTTAGGGGGCATGAGCTTTGCCTTTTATGATCTCAAAAACACCTGATGTATGCCTAATATATACCTGAATCTAAGATAATTGTTAGAAAGATGCTACGTTTGTTTGGGGATGCTGAACAAAGGGTTAAATAATGTTCCATGCAGTTTTAAGACTTCTACCTCCCCGTAAATATATCTCTGCCAAATGAATTTTGATTTGGCAGATTTCACTGTGACCTGCCTGCATTTCTGGAACACAAGATGGCCACAGTCAGAGTATATTTTAGCACTTCAGGAAATTCCTAGATAATTGTGAGGTTTAAAGGTCAGACCCACATCAATAATAAAAGTTAAATAAAATCAGATATTTTTTTTTCCAAAAGAGGCAAGCCTTCTTAAAAGACTCCAAGAATAAAAAGAGCTATCTGGTGATGTTTAGAACATTCATCATAAGAAGAGACAGGGATGTGATTGTGAATTTCAAACCATGGGAGAAGCATCCTCATTGCTCAGGGACCCAGGGTAGTCCCCTGGACCACCATCTCTGCTGGCATTTAAATCACTCAGGTGATCCTTTCTGGCATGACAGCCCTTAGAATCACTAAGTTTAAAACCAAACCAAGCAGAATAATAGAGATTATGGCAAAAGGAGATGAATTCATTAAAGTCAAGCTTAGTCTTTCAAATGTTCAAAGAAATACAAATTTTATCCAAATCTCAGAGAAAAATATCCTTGATCCACAAGGTCCCAGACACCGGAGGTTGAACCCTCTAGAAAATCCTTTGTCACACTACCTCTCTCTGCACCATGAGTTCCAAAAAAAAAAAAAAAAAAGAGCCATCTATGTGGAATGGAGGAAACCCTTGCTCCAGATAGGGAAGGTGATGAGAAGTTTCTATTAGCAAGTCCTATCCTTAGCTGTGTTGATCCCACTGTAGGACAAGGACTAGAGAATCCATAAATAATCTGTGAAGTGACCAGAAGAACATGACCATTGTACTAGAAAATGCTGTGTGCCTTCTAGGAGCATTTCTTACTACAGAATGATACAAGGGATCCAGTGGGTCAAGCACATGTGTGTCCATTTAAAATATTCAATAGGTGTAATTTTCTGCCCCAAACCATTTGTACCAAATAGAACTCACCAAGAGCCAAAGAAAGAGCTTAGATTCTTTATCTTTTATTTTGACATCATAATTATATATTTTGTTCTGTTTCCTCTCTCCAAATCCTCCTATATATCCCCCACTGGTTCTCTTTCAAATACACATCTTTTCTCAATAGTTTTTATGTTTATATATGTCCTAAATATTACCGGTTCGGGCTGTATAATGTTACCTGTATGCACATTTTTAGGTGATCATTTGGTATTAGATAATAAATTGTGTGCTCTTCTCTGTGAAAAACTATTTCCCCAACTCTCAGAATTCCTTAGTTCCCCATAGTTCGTTGAGTAGGACTGAAGTCACATGGTCTTTCCTCCATCCAGTCTGGCATATTTCTAGGAATCTATTAGAGCCTATAACCCATACTCAGAGCAATGAACACAGCCCTTCAACAGAAATTAAATACCCAATCTTAAAAGGACAAATTTGTGGCACAGTATATGTAACTCACTGACACCTGAAATAAAAGGGTTTAAGAGCAATGTGACATGAGCAATAATATCAACACTATGATGAGCATAAATGATTGTTGAAAATATCTTCAGACTACTATGTATGACCTTAATTGGTAACAAGATCTTACGTCATTAATACTAGTGTGTTCGAAAAGGTTGGTAAACTATGAGGAAAACAGCATGTTCTCGGCCTAAATTCATTCACTAGCTGAATTCTACTAGAGCCTGACAACTACCAAGCCAAAGCACCTGTTTGAGAGGGATATTCGCTTTATCTTAAATAACTTTTACCTTTAAATAATGTCTAATGTCTACGTAAGATCAGGGTAGGTAAAAAGTTGTGCATGTGCTTACAGAAGCATTCAATTTCTAAAACAGGAATTGCTTACTTATAAGTAAGTAATGTTTGACGTATAACAATAAGTCAGAGAGTATTCAGATGTTCTTCTTAGAACTGTGGTTACTCAAAGCTGGTTTTACATTCTTTCCTGATAATCCACCCTGTGAAGTTATTCCAGTTTCCCACATAACTGCCTTGATCTACTTCTGAGTCTTTCTAGTCTCTGAAAGTGCCACATCTTTATGCAGCTCCATGCCTCCAGCCCCTGTGGTTCTACTCAGTGATCACCTGCACAGAGATGAGCCCAACAATATACCCTACGTTCCTTTCCACTTCCAGCTAATATTCTAGTCAATGGAACACTACTCTAATATGCTTGCTCGTTGCTGAGACAATTGGTATCTGGATTCTTTCTGTTGTAGGGCAATAATCAGTGCAGCTGCCATAAACACTGAAGGTCTCTGGATCCAGCCTCAGCCCCAGACCACCCTATGGTCCTAGGTCTTTCACCGGCTTTTCCTCAATTTTTCTATCCTCTCCTCCTCTAGTGGCACAAAAAATAAGTTCTGAATTTGATCTGGATCACCACTCTAAACTGCCCAAGGACCCTAAACCCAATCTTAGATTTCTCCTACCAATTGACAGGAGAGAGAAAATATTGGCATGTATCTGGGATTAATGGATATTCTTGGATTAGAAGCTCTCTAAGTATACACTGTGGGACCCAGAGGACAGGAGGAACCAATGTGGTGCCTTTGTCTTCCAGACAGCTATTTACATAACACACTCAAGGTTTCTTTGGTAGGTTTTATCTGGTAGTGGTCCATGCCTTTGTTTCCCCTTTCATGTAAATTTACCACTGAAGCAAAGTGCTATATCTCAAATCTCTTTGCCCTCCCTCCTATATTTGGATTCTGGCTTGAGGGTAGAGATTTAAGGATGGCAAACAACTAGAACTCATTCATATCTGACACACAGTGCCACCTATGCCCAGAGTTTTTTCATTTTTTCTACAATTCCATGAACTCCACTTTTTTGTTTAAATTAGCTATAATCTGTCTTCTATTTGATTCACTTGAGTAATTTACAGATTATAACATCCCCTTTCTTGTTCCCCCCCAAATAATACAAATGACTGCCTCAAAACTTATCCATCTGCAGACTCTATTATGCATTCATTATTGTCTTAGCAAAGATATGTTTCCATCCAAGAATCTGATGGAAATCTTAAAGGAAGTTAATGAGCTTCCCAAACTGGTTTAATTTTCACCTCCATTAAGACTAACAAAAATAATTTATGAACTCAATTACCAAAATAAAGAAATAAAAATGTCCTCACAATATTCAGTGACATGCATGATTTGTACCTAGTAACGCAATGTAAGACTCAATGTATAGCATAATGAGCAATGTCATCAAATTTGTCTGATTTTTTTCTAGAAATCAATGACTGTCACTATTCAACTTTGAAGTTTTCCACTTGCTTCTTATTGACCAAAATAGAAGATTTTCAAAAAATAATAGGATCCATTCTAAATAGCTAAGTATAGATAAGCTTTAAGCTAACCATTCAGTGAAATATAAGGATTGTTTCCCTGTTATATATTAATTTGTAATTTTAGGTAACTAAAACCTAGGTCCTAATTATTTAAATGATCTCCTGCTCTGTCTGTTGTACAGTCTCCCCATAGGTTTTTTAATTTAAAAACATTAAAGAATATGCTGGAAAGAGCATCACATTAAGATCTCACTTTAATGATACATTAGCTATATAAAAAGAAGACTTGAGTTCCTTAACATTTAAGATAGCAAAATGATAAAAACAGATAATAAGTGCATTGTTTGATTTTTGTAGTTTTCCAATTAAAAATATGTATTTACCAACTTATTTTTGCAATGTGGGAGAGTGGACATAGGGCCTTATATTGGTGAGAAAAACACCAGAACACTGAGGTGGAGGACTAGCCCAAACTGACTGTTAAACATTTTGCTCCTCAGTGTTGGAAGCTCTGCTGGAAGATCCAGGTGATACAATGACATACCACAAGTAGACCACGTTTAGAGTGGTTTCAGTGTTAACGTCAAAAATGCAAAGAAATTTGATTTTGCTGTCCCATTGGGGAATACTTCAAAATAAGGCAGCTACGTTTATTTATATGACTAAATCATTTCGAAAAATAAAACAGAAGAAAACATTTTTTTACTTTAAGCCATTTATCATGGTCAACATTCTTTGGCCAAATGTGACATGTATTTTTAACATCCTGTCAATGTAACCTATGCAAATAGTTTAAAATACATGAGAAGAAAATAGTTTAGTCCACAAATATATTAACGCAAAATAATATGCCACGGTTTATCTCAGAAAACAGCTGCAACTAACAGTCTCTCTCTCTCTCTCTCTCTCTCTCTCTCTCTCTCTCCCACTCTCTCTTTTACAAAACAGTTTAAGAAGTGAATTTCTTTTTTAAGTATATGAACACCTAACAAATTAACCTTAGAGGAACATTTAGTTAGTTGCACATGCTTTTGCACACTCAAACGTATTCAGAGCACACATCAAGGTATCTTTATATTTACTGCCATTTGGTACATAGAAGCAGTACTAAAGCCCAGGATCGAGGGATGATAAATTATTATGTTAGCTCATAGCTTACAATGACTCTGGCCTCTGACTTTTGTCAGGAAACACTGGAGTGATGCTATCAAGTATCTCATGAAAGAAAGGTATTAGCCTATTCAAGTAACACATATTTGTTTAGTGCAGTGCTACCCAGACAGTCTAGTGCTGTCTGCTGAAGGAAGAGAACTAATGTGCACTAGTCCCATTTCTCTTGAAACTCCAGAACAATCACTAGAAATATGGCACCATTGATGATGCAGGACTTCCTATATTTTAATATAGCTAAATCCTTTAAAATATAGCAGAGTTTGCTATATTTCAGTCACGAGCCAGAAATGAACGCATGATTCTAATAAGATAGCTCTAACAAATAAATTTATATTTTTAGAACCCAAACCTCTTCAAGAATGCACAGTGCAATGACACTGAATCAAGTTTTAAGGCACTATTATCGTGATGCTAGAAATATCAACCACAGGCAGACTTGAATTTTCAAAATGTCATAATTAAATGATATTATCCATAGTTGCATATTTGTTTTGTGATATCATTACCTAAAGCACTATGTACATCCAAAATAAAACAAGAAGGTCCTTGAACATTTTGATCATCTTTCTCTATCATAGAATGGAAAATATAACTATTTCTCCAAAGGTGAGGAGGTTGAAGCTCCATGAAGTATAAAACTCACCTGAAGTCACAAAAAACTGATAAAGACCTCCAGGTTCATTTGCAAAGCTCTTTTTTTTCCTTTATTTTTTATTTCTTCAAGTTACATCTCAATCAAAGTCCCCTCTCTATTCCCCCCTCCAGTCCCACCCTCCCATCCTCAACCCCCATCCTCTTCCCTTTTTTTTTAAGTTTAAGGTATATCTTATTTCCCCCTACATTTTCCCCTTTCAGTCCAACAAATGGCTCTTTCTCTTATAATAATAAATAAAATACAAAATAAGAGAGGTAATTAGGCTACAGTTATGAGGGTTATATGGCTTAGCGTACATTCCCAATGTCCAGTCCATATATATGTATTTGGCACCTGACTTTAACATTCTACTATCTAACCATCTCCATGAGTTTAAAGTTCTATATCTAACTCAACATTCATACTAACTTGCAACACGATTTTAAAAGCATCTTCTTAGATGTATAACACTCTCTTGACTCCTAAAACACTCAAAATTTAATTATGAGACTCTAGCTATCTGTTCTTCAACCACCTCAGAGACCTGAGAGGGATAAATATATCTGATTATATAGGAAGTTCAGGGCCTGCAGCTTCCAAAACTAAGAAATGACATACCAGTGGCTGCCTGGACAGTTACCATTTTCTCTCCATACATTACAGCATAGATCTTCAGTCACTTGGCCCCGTTTCTCTGACAGGCATTGATTTTAGAGCAGGGGTTATGAAGGACATGCCTACCATGTCTTGGCAGAGCTAGGCTGTCGACTTACCTGTTTCCAGGTTTTGTCCTTTTTGGACAGCATTCTGTCTACAGTTGGAGCAAGGGGCTTTTCCTACCAAGAGATAGGCTTGTGACTAATTCAACCACCTCATACTGGAGATTTTTCGATGCTCATCTTCTACTTGGGGTAGAATAGGGGGTGCTGTCAGGAGTTGATATGTCTTGATATAAAAAATTCTAAAGTTACGAAAACATCTTTGAATGCCATATTCTGCAGATCTCTTGAGGTCTTGAAGAGGCCCTATCTATCTCTTATATTAGGGTAAGCAGATGTTGCTTGTCTCTTAGCAGCTTTATTTCTGATTAGCTTAGAAAATAACTATAATAGGCTGTCATAGTACCTAACAAAATGACCAGCTTGCATAACTATTAGTTTGCATTTCTTAACTATCCTAAACAGTTTATGATAATTAGTAGTAAAAGGCCGAAACATCACATTTCATTTTTTTTTCTTTACCTCCTATCCCTTCCATCCCATTTCTCTGGGGTGGGGTGTTCAGCCCCTGTGCCTCTTTCCTTGGAAATGGGTAGGTAATTTTGTGGCTCATCTATTAGTCTGGTCACAACAGAATTGGTCAAGTCAACGTGGCTGAAATCAGGCTTCACAATCCAGAAGGCTGAGTTCTGTTTTTTTTTAGCTAGCAATGGTCCACACAAATGTCAAGGGCATAAAATGCCCTTGAATAAAACAGGCTGCTGTCAACAACAGCCACCAAGTTCTCGGTGATAAACAGCACAGGCCTTTTACCTTCTTTAAGAAACCAGAGAAACTCTAAATCACAAACTTAGAAGGCAGTCTCAAGGAGCACACCACCACACAGTGAACATTCTAAAGACAGTAAAGACACATAATATTGAAGGGAGAAGGCCTTGGGAAGGGAGTCATTCTCCTTGTGTCTCATAATGAGTAAGCACTTACAGGAGTGAACACCTTCCATAAGTAAAGCTTTAGTTTCCATAAGTTGCTATCCATCTTAGTGATTACAAACTTAAGAATAACATAACTAGAAACTATCTTTGCCTTTGCTACAGCATTAATTTAAAAATCTGGTTATTGACGTTCTTGAATTCACCAAGGACAACACACAGTGTTTGAATAAATCCACACTTCTCATACTATCTCTTTTCCAGCTGGGTCAATGACTGACATGCTCCAGGCAAAATATTTCCTTTTATGGGCGAATAGACTGCCATACTATCTCACTGTCTCTCAAAAACTACATTCTGATATATTCTGATTATTTTAAATGTAGGTATTATCTACAGTTTATTCCCCAAGTAAAAGGGGGAAAATGCTTAGTCTTCAGACATTTTAGTTATCCCAAACAGTACAACACAATGCCATGTGCTTTAAAATGTATTTCAAAATTCTTACTGCAAGCATCACAGGACAGAACTGATTTGAAATTCTGCTTCATTCTAACAAATACTACCTGCTATGCTATGGTTATAAGAACTATAAACAGACAAGCATGATCTATTCAACAAGTATCTGCACTAGGGAACCATCTCTCCTCACTCAGATGTCAAACAAAATCAATAACCACTTCCCATAGAAAGGAAAGGCAGCCAAGGACTGACCCCTTTCACCTCAAATCTCATTCTTTCTCGCTCTCTTCTACACACACACACACACACACACACACACACACACACACACACACACAGTATCCTTAACAGTTTCTTTCTTTTTTTTAATGTTTATTTATTACTTCATGTTACTTCTCCATCACTGTCCCCTCCCTCTCCCCCTCCCAGTCCCACTTTCCCTACCTCTGCCCCTTCTCCCAGAACTCAATTCTTTTTTTTTTAATAATTAGGCCACAATTGTGAAAATTATAAGGTATAATATACATTCCCAATGTCCAGTCCATTCATATTTGGCAACTAATATTAATATTCTATTATCTATCTACTTGCTTTCTGCATTTCAGAAACCCTTTGGAAGTCTCTTAAAGTATCATTATACATCTCTACAATTGCTCCAAATTAAAAACTGAATATTCATTTTTGTGTTAAATTCTATAAATACATTTTGTGACATGCATAAAAATATTATCCTAAAGAGACTTGCTTTTATAAACTGGAAATAATGCACAAGGCAGAGGCTATTATAAATCCAAAGGACAGGATCTACTGTTGTCAAATCTCAAGTTCTTTGAGTTATATTAATAGGTATGATTATCACATTATATCTTCCATATTTTCATATCATCCAACAATAGGCTCTTCTATGAGCCTGATGTTGCTTTCCCTGGTTTTGTTTTTCCTCAGCTATTTCTCTTGGGAAAGAAATACCATTTCAAACACCAAGATCATGCAACTCATCAAACTAAATTAGCAGCAAAATCAGCATCAGAATCAAGGCTGACTTTGTGGAAAACCAGTGCTTTCCCCGAAAACACTTTCTAAGAGACAAGCCTGTGTTCCACCAGGACCGAGAACAGAGTTTCATCTTTGTACATTTAGGAGAAGGGGAGGGACTATAAGGACTCCAGGGACTTGGTATGTGGGTGAAGTCTCTGATCTGCAGGAATCCCACAGGGATATTAATGACTAAAAGTGCAGGGCAAGGCTATTAGAACAAGAGAGGAAGGAAGCAGCTCTAATGACAACCCTTCAGAATGGATCTGAAAGGAACCAATGGATGATAAACAGAGTTGAGAGAATGAAGCCAGGAGAGCAATAGAAACCTTGTGCAAACCTATACTTTCTTTAGACCTCGGATGTGATAATGGCAAAGCCCTTACCTAGCGAATGTTCTCATGTCCAGCATTCAGGCTATGTTGGGACAGCATCAGATCTCATCTTACTAATGAGTGAAAGCTATTGTTCCTCTTTTCCAGCCAATGCATTGTGCTGATAAATAGAAAAGCTCGTTGTCCCTCAGTACACACCATTCTGTAGACTTAATATGGAAGCTAAATACAGAAAAATTATCTGGATATCCTACCTTTCTGTGTAAATATCTGAACATTAAGATTTCTCCCTGGAATATTTCATGCAAATTCATCTAACACTGTTTTTCCCTCATTTTCTTCTCAATCACTCACTAAAAAAAAAAATTCACCGATTGTTATTTTAAGTTAATTTCAATTTACAAATTAACATTTTCTTTTCTTTTCTTTTTTTTTTTCTTTAAAGCAACTGGGAGCATCCTGCAAATTCCGTTGTCAAAACAATTGTTCACTCAGCTCACCTATCAAATGCATAGAACCAGCCTTCGAGAAATCCATAGTTTAAGTTTTTATTATTATTATCATTTTTTTTAAGATTTGCTTATGTTTATTTTATGTGCTTCGGTGTTCTAGCTGCCAGTGTGTGTAGCATTGTGTGTTTGTTGCCCACGATGGCCACAAGGGGGCATCAGGGCCTCTGGGACTGGAATGACAGTGGTTGTGAATCCCGTGTTGAGTGCTGAGAAACAAACTCATCTTCTCTGTAAGAGTAATAATACACACTCCTAACCCCTGAGCTGTCTCTTCAACCTGGCAAGACCTTTCTTAAAAGCTGAAATGAACTTCTGCTAATAAGTAGATTTCATTTTCTTAAAACTAACGTTTGGGGACGTGGTATCATTTTGCAAAGAAACCTCTGAAAATTACTCTTTGTTACTGAGATGCACTTCTGGAGACAATAACCAAATTCTTTTGTATAGGAATTTATTTGTTTGTGTATGTGCACATGCCATGACACAGGTGTGGTCAGAGGTCAATTTTCAGGAATCAGTTGTTCAAGGAACCATTCATAACCCTAGGAATGCCAAAAGGCACGGTTTCTAAGCTGTACTGACCATGAACCTGTGAGGACTGACTAGTTCGTCATCAAATGCTAATAGCAATTCCTGCTGTAAACGGTGAAATGCCCATAACACCCTTTCCCAAAGGTGATAAAAGAAAAAAAAAATGTTTCCACACTTTGCTAAGGTGCCTCAGGTAGAATGCCCTCAGCTGAGGAACAGTGCTCAAAGCCTATCAATCATTTCCATTCTTGGGGTGAGACAAAGTGATTTCTTTCCTACTTTGACTGACATTTCTTTTATTCTCAGAGAGACACAGTACCTTTTTTTCTAATGCCTTTACCTTAGGGCAGCAGATCTCATTGACTGTTTGCTGAAGCTTAGCTGAGCTTAGGGACAGATCCTCCAGAAGAGTTGTCAAGTTAGGCCTCTACTTCAGAACTCTATATGTGAGAGAGTAGCCGGAGGGCACATACAGTCCTTTGTATTTAAAAGGCAAATGTGGGGAGGAAGGATTGTCTCATTTGACACTAAATTTGGCACTAAATAAATAAAGGTCTCCCCTCTACATACTCAAGATCTTTGGACCTCTCCTCTGTCTCTGCTGAAAACCCATTCTCAACCCTCTCTCCCTCCTCCTTGGATGCCCCCACTCACCAAGTCAACACAGGCAAACACACAGTTGCATTTTATTAGAACTGTATTCTGAAGGGGAAAGAAAGTAGCAGTCTCTAAAAGAATCTCTTGCTTTGCCTTCACATGCTCTATGCAATCAATTAAAAACTCATAGTAACAGAAGCAAATGATGACAGCAAAACCTTTCAAATTCAAATTTCTCACTTTCCAGATCTCAAGAAAAAGAGACATATTTTCAAGTAGTGACTCTAAATCTGGACCAACCAGTGAAGTAAAATGGCATGCCCTGGCCACTAGAAGAGTACTGTCTTCTTTGTTGTGTCCAACCATAGGTGAAGTAAGACTGTGTAAAAACAAACAACAAACATACAAACAAAAACAAACAAAGAAAACCCATGCTCCTCAATACTCTTGAGTTCTGGCTTCTCTTCATCTGAACACTCGCTGCCCCCCAACCACTCACCCCCGCCACACACACTTCAATTCGATGTGTTAAACATATCAGTCATGACACACAATCTCTGGGACCCACCGTCTGAAGCAGCAGCCTGGGGCCGCAACTCGAACCCTCCATGGCCCAGGTTTTCAGAGCACTGCCTTCAGCTTCATTTCCTACTCTAGCAATGTAGCTTTAAATTGTGCCTGTCTACAGAAACATGCTCAGCTAGACATCTTGAGAGGACATGGTCCAGGCGGCATCTGTTTCTTCATCCCCATCTCTCCTCCTGGTATCTACAGATCCACTCATTTAGCTGGTGGGTAAAATCTTTGCTGCTGGAATGGGCATTATTTTTTTTTTTTGCAACAGGATTTTGGACTGCTTGTTGAACTACCCTAGTATTTTCCTTCTTAAGTACTTTATTTACATGCCTGGAACTGTTCTCACCCCACTCACTGCCCCTCCCAGTCCATTTGAAGATACCTGTTTCCTGGGTCCCTAAATGTCATCATTATCATTGGATGAAGGGAGAGCCATGGACCCCCCCCCCTCCTCCCCACGCTAGAGGACCAAATCCTCTAAGAAGGTTCCATGGTTCCAGAGCCCCTCTGACAGCTGGGACTCTAGGATTCCTTCCCTGAGTAGGTGATGGGAACAGTCCTGCCTGAGAAGCCTCCTCCAAGCACAGAAATCCGGGAAGACAAACAGCATCAGGTTTCCAATAAAAGGTAACCAGAAAGAGGCTATGAAAGCACGTCATTGGGCCAGGAAAGAATGTGACCCACAAAAGGAGCAGAAGAGACACAGGGAAGCATGTTTCCCTTAATCCTGTCCTGGGCCACCTCCAGAATCATGGATCTCCAGAATCAGGGAGACAATACTGCAGCAACACAGAGGACCCCTGGCTGGCAACACGCAAGCACATGCATGTATTCTCCCTGCTGCGTGTTGCATGCTGCAGACTTCTGCCTGACTTCCCAAAACACACATCCCCCTGCCTGGTATGAGACTAGGGATTCCCCGTGGCCTAGAACACACACCACTCCCCCTCTGTGTAACGCACAAATCCAGACCCCATTGCTTAAAAGGAACTGGGATTCATATTCCTGTAAGGGAAGCACTGGTGACTCTTAAGTGACTACCTTATACACTGCTTCATCTCTGTCCACATCTACCAGGGAGAACGGGCCTGGAAACTAGGTAGGAGATGGAGAAGGAACCCGGACTGCAAAGGAACCTCAGAGAACCGTTTCTATACCATTAACAATGATAGCCTCCAACCCTTTCCTCAGGCTTGCAGACCCACCAGCAGCGCCCTTCCTAGGCATGAGCGCTGCCCCACTCCCTGCTCGCACCCCCAAATCCCTCCTCACCTTTCAAGCCCTACCTTCCAGGCCACTTTCTGCACCCGCTCCTTCTCAACATGTTGCCTCAAGCCTTCCCTTCCTGCGAGAGGCTTGAATTAAACTTGCCCCTCTCCATATCTACCTAAGCTTGATCTTATTCCCCAAATTAACCAAGTCCACCCGCCCATGAAGCGCCCACTGCCCCTTCTTCCATTGGCGTCCTTTGCTCTTCTACAAATCCGCTTTTCACACGTCCCACTTTCCATCTATCTTCCCTTCTGTCATCCTAGTTTAGGACACACCGGCCTTCTCTTCTGCTCTCGGACCCTCTCTCTGTCTCAGGGACACCCACTTTCTCTTTTTGGCTGTTCCCAGGCAGGTTCTTGAGCCCCAAACCTTCCCTTCCCATCCGGCAGTGGCCGGGCTCCTGGCCTGCGGGGTCCTCTCCCTCACCCACGCGGTCCCTCTTCCTTCCCGAGTGCCCCCCCACCAGACCCCTGAGTCAGTCCTGCCCTCCAGGTCTGCTCATCATCACCTTTGCCGGAGCATCCACATAACCAGGCGCTCCCAGCCCGCCCAGCGGTTGGGAGAACCCGCGGGGCACCGGAGGCAGAAGAATGCCCGCTCTCCGGGTGCCCAGGCATTCCTCCCGCTCGCCCAGCCCGGGCTCCCCCAACCGGCGCCCAGCCCAAGCCCCGGAGCCCAGCAGCCGCACAAACTTACTTGCGGGTCGGCGGGAGGGGGCTGCGGCGAGCGGCGGGAGCCCCGCAGCGGCGAGTGCGCCCCTCTCGGCTGGGCCGGGCGGCGCTGGCACTGCGCTCCCCGCGGCCGCGCGAGGACTGCGCTCAGCCTGACGCAGCCGGGCTCTGCCCCCGCCGCTGCCGGGGCCGCCGAGCGCTTGCAGACATGCTCAGTATCCGGACCTGCCCGCGTGGAAGCTACCAAGAGCCATCCGCGGCGGGGGAGGCGGCGCCGAGGCGCAGAAGCGGCGGCCCCGGAGCTGGAGGCGACCACGCCGGCGGCCCCGGGAAGAGCGGGGCGACGCGCTGCTAAAAATAGATCCTGCGGAAGGAAGCCACCCGCTGCCCGCGCACCCCCTCGTCGCACCTCCCCGCAGAGGGCTCTTGGGCACCCACCGGGAACTGGCGTCCTGCCGGACCTCTGCCCTGGGAAACGGTACCCCCGAGAACAGGCACCTGCCACGGCTGCCAGAGCAGAGTCCCAGCCCCAGACTGCCCGGTATGGCCACCTCCACTCCACCTCCCCAGAGCTGCCCAACAACCCTAACTTGGGGTCTTGACAGAGACACTGAGGAAAAGTGTTCTAAAATGGTGGGAAAGCCCCTCTGCTACTGACTAACCAACAGGAGGAAAAAGTTTTTCAGGTTTATTTTGTTGGAATTGGAAGGAAAAATGAGGGTAGGAGGGGCAAAATACAAAGACCTGGCCAGGGGGTGGCATGAGGCGGCGAGTAGAAGGGGGTTCTGGTAAGAACTCCTAAAATGCAGGAGTTGGCTCAGCTTCTCCCCACTTTCCACTTCCGCAGGATTTTACATAATTGGTTGACACTCACCCTGACCTTGGAGGCAGTGTTCCTGTTGCCTGAACTGTAATTTACCTTCCCAGATTGCTGCCTTCTGCTTCCACCCGCTCCCACCTTTCCAACTCTGTCTGGGAAATTGTGAGAAAGGGGGCAACATAAAGCTGGGTAAACGGGTTTCAGGCACTATCATCATCTTGAAAAAAAAGTCTGTTTCTTTGCCAGTTTGTGCCCCAGGTTTTCTAAACATCAATCCTGGCAGGCAAATCAGCCCAAGGGCCTCTCAAAACCACCTGACCTGCAAATGAGCTGTTTCCCGTTATGAAAATCCGCTATATCCCACCTAGATTTCTGACAATTATTGTATCTTTTTACATAATTGTAAAGGGAAAAGACTATCTCTCTGTAAAACTGAAGCCAAAGAAGAAGGAGGGACTACTTATGAAGAGAAAAGAACCAATCGGAAAGAAGATGATTTTGAGGAAAGTGTAATGATGTAAATACATGTCATTATGAAACCCATTATTTTGTACACAAAACAATAAATTTTTTAAATTATAAGAATGAAATGTTCAAATATTTCCTGGGTCAGGTTATAGTTTTAGGTTTTTCTCTTGGTCACTAAATTAGTTTCATCACTTAGGAATTCATTGCTTAAGTTTGACAGAGAACATTGAACCATGGAGACAACTTTGTGCCTGAAATAATACTTAGTTAAATCCAGAATCTGCTGGACCAGAAATTACCCAAGTTTCAGTATAACCTAGTATTTCCCGTAACCAATAGCTGCAGTTGGATTAAAGAGTCAGAAAGCTTAGGAGCTATTTTCAGTGCAGCTGATGGTGAGTTTTGTAATCTTGTTTTCTCTACTTTTAAGACGGAAATTCACAAGGACATATCCTCATCTATGTTTATAGCAGCCTTATTTGTAATAGTAGAAACTGGAAACAACCCAGATGTTCCTAACCGAACAAATGGATAAAAAAATTGTGGTAAGGTATATTTACACAACGGAATACTACTCAGCTATCAGAAACAAGGAAATTATGCAATTTGCAGCCAAATGGATGGAACTAGAAAAGTTCATCCTGAGTGAGCTAACCCAGACTCAGAAAGATGCACATGGCATCTACTCACTTATAATTGAAATTTAGCCATATAGTACATGATAACTATCCTACAACCAATACACCAATAGGACCAGGAACATAGACTTTGTTAACTATTAAGGGGACTATTTGCCCCAGGAGTGATACCATGTTGGCCCCTAGTGCAAGAGGAAGCTCTTAGCTCTCATATGACTGTTGAGCTGAGAGAGCCTGTTATGTAGGGACACTCCATATCAGAGGGGTCGGAAGGGTAGTAGAGGGTGGGAGAGGGTGGGAGGGTGGGAAAGTAGGACCAGGAAGGGTGGAATGAGGGCATTGTGATGGAGATGTAGCTGGAAGTAATAAATAAACAAAACAAAGAAGAAGAAGAAAGAAGAAGAAGAAGAAGAAGAAGAAGAAGAAGAAGAAGAAGAAGAAGAAGAAGAAGAA
>CAJQZJ010032563.1:9305932-9320264 GCA_907164525.1 Lophiomys imhausi
AAGAAGAAGAAGAAGAAGAAGAAGAAGAAGAAGAAGAAGAAGAAGAATGGAAATTCAGAGCCCAGATTTTGCAATCCCTTGAAAGTGACCATTTCATCCCCATCCATTCAGAATGAGCTGGGAAGTAACTAAAGTTACTGAGGTCAGGCATGGTCTGTGCCCCACCAAGCGCTCACAGTCCATACTCAATAAAAATACATTAATTTGCCATCATCAAAAATTAGTGAAGGATGGCTAGCAGAAACAAAGTCACACAGATGTGTTTGCTCAGTCTGAGAACAATGTATGTCTATTGGTGCCAGGGATGCTTCTAAGTCACACCCGCCCATCCTCAATCACAATTTAGTTTTATCTTTAACTTTCTGTCCCCTGAAACTATCCAGGAAACTTATCCAACCCTTCGTGTCATGAGTGAAATAAGATAAATGCTGGGTACATGTCTGTCATTACTCTTCCTGTTCTCACCAGTCACTCTTCAGATGATGCAACCTTAATATTTTTATGGCTCTGGGTGCACACTATGTGTAGTGACGAAGCAGGGCATGCCTTCATTTAAAAAACCCTTTTGGTTCCTACACAAATGTCTAGTTCCAAAGGCATTGCATTCAAGATTTCCGGTGCCAAAGTGACAGAAACGCAATGGTCACTAACGTAGATAAGTTAAGAAAGTGCTTTCTTTGGTTCACGTAACTCAAAGGCACAGATGGAGGACCTCCTACCTGACTATGCCAGACAGAATGTGATTCCCTTGCACTAAGCATTGCCTTTTTAGAGCTGGTGTTAATATTCCATCCATTATGATCATAAGGCATTACCTACCATCCATGGACATGCGACCAAGTTGGCAATCTTACTTTCTTTGTCAAAACAGATCAAGCTTCTCACTCTCATGAGCAGACCAGCCTTAATAGGACCCTGATTGGCTGTCCAGATTCACACAAATGACTCTGTATGCCCTAGAGAAAGACAGATTCTCAAGAGAAGAATACCTACTAGCTGAAGGGATTTATGATGCTTACAAGATAGAGCAGTTATCCGTTGCCTTCTTGAAGAGTCTTGCCTCCCTGTAGGCACAAAAAGAGAGAGATTCTATTGGAACATCCATTGGTATGAGTCAGTCAAAATGAGCAAAAGAAAAATAACACTTTGAAGAGAGATTTTTTTTCTGTTTTTTTCCAGGTGTGGATACTTTGATTTGCCTGTTTAAAGGCAACACTTAGTCCCCTCTTTGTTGCATTTTCATCTTTATTTCAGGGCCTAGGTTGCTTCCAAAGGGGAGCCACTCACTAAAGCTTTCCAATGAGCCACGAAGACAGCTGAGGCCGCCAGTCCTGTCTGTCTCAATAGGAAAAGGATAGCTTTCCTATTATTAAAGTTCATTCTTTGTTTTGTGGTTCAATATATGTGGTCACGTTGTGGACTACGTGGAAATAAAAAATAGACACTTTCCTTTTGGGCTCTATCTGCGTGGGGGAAGATGCTCCTACAGCTTCAGTCTTATTTCTTCTAAAGCATTGTTGGAATTATTATTTATTATTAACTTTTTTGAGACAGTCTTATGTATCATAGGCTAGCCTTGAATGCAACTTCACTGCCTATGATGATGAATGGAGAGGATTATAGGCTTGTGCCACTGGGCCCTCTTGATGTGTTACTGGAGATCTAGGGCTTAGAGATCTAGCCATGCTGAGCAATCCTTCTACAATCCAAGCTACAATCCCATGCCTAGAATTATTTAAATAATTAGCAATTGTTTTATTTTCCTGACTTCTGTAAAATTATTAAGTCCCATGGGACTCATATTTATAGCCTTTAATCTTTTTTAAAAAAATATTTATTTATTACTTCCGGTTACATCTCCATCACAGTGCCCTCTTTCCACCCCTCCCAGTCCTCCCACCCCTATCCCTTCCATCCCACTCCTCTGGAGTGGAGTGTCCCTACATAACAGTCTGCTGCCCAAGTTCAGCAGTCATATGAGGGCCAAGAGGCTCCTGATACACTGGGGGCCTACAAGGCAGCACATCCTGAGAAGCGTGAACCCGCAGGGTCACACCCGGTGAACAGCCTTTCATCTTTTATATAAGTAAATGTGCAAGAATTATTTCATTTATATAGCATTGTGTAGTTATAGGAAAAACCTTCAGCTATACATGGTGGCACCCACCTATAATTCCTGCACTAAGAGGCTGAGACGGAAGGGTTAAGGATTTGAGATCTGCCTGAGCTACACAGCAAAGCTCATTATGGAAGACAAAAGCAAAATCACTAAATCCAGAGTATTTTCTTTTACTTCATACAAAGTCTTCTGGGAACTCCTCTCCTGGCTTTTGTCATACCGTGTCCCCTCTCCCACTCAGATTGTCGCTCCTCTCCAAGTCCATCGCTTTTATCTCTTCTCTGCAGCTCTTTGTTCCTCCCTTACTCTAAGCTCTCTTCTATTTCACTTATCAACATACTTTCTTTTTCTTCTCTGCTGACCTGCAAGATATTGGAGAACTGGCACCATGACAAATTCCTGTGTGTACTTTGATCTTCGGTGCTCAATAGCTGCTTATTGAGCCGTTCATGGACCGTAAGAAGATGAGCTTTTGGATGTAAACAAAGAGGATGCTGGGTAATTACTTCCTTGCTTGGTTGCAGAGAGTGGAGGAAAGGTGGGGAGGTCTAGAGATGTGATGGCGCACAATACAGATTTTTGCCTACTTCACTAGTTTGTCTAGGGATAGATCTTCCTTCCTTATTTACTTCTGTTAACACAATCATCTGATTGAATTCCCCAAGTATTGCCTATGTCGAACTGTTGTTTCTTATGATAGTGACACAGGTATCCCTAAGTATGCTGCTTCTCCTGCATAGGGCAAGACATAGAATCATAGACAATAGGTTTCTCTCTGTTGTGTGTCTTTCACAATAAATTTGCCTTTAGAAAAAAAAAAACAGAAGAGGGAAAAGTGAAAATGTTTCTAAATTAGTTCTCTAAGAGAAACGGAAATATCAGGACAGCTTCATTAAAGAGCTATTAAAAGTTCGTCTTCTTGATAGTTATTTCTCTATTGTGAAAGAATCAAACAGGAAGCATTAAATGAGAGTGACTCAGAGTCACTTTTGCCCCAGTTCTTCTTGCATTTATGACTATACGTAAGTGTCATAACTGATCAATTCATGATATGCACCAAAGATATAAATGTTCAGGTCCCCCTCCCATCCCGGGCATGTTAAGGCTGAAACTGCTGTAGGTAAGAGTCATGGGACATTAAGGATGCTCACAGTATTTGTGAATCAAAATGCTTCTTGCCTAAAAGACTTAGCACTGATGTTCCTTTCCTCCAGAAAGAAGGATGTGCATAATTACACACTTCAAATATCAGGCTGCTCTTTGTGTGTGTCTAAGCCTAACGCAAACATGATGACTTAGGAACTGAGCAAGCAGCAAAGTCTTCATAGAGCTACCGCTCTTTTGCCTTTTTCCTATGACATCCAGTGCTGGAGTGACAAATCTCAAATACTAGGCATTATTGAGAGATTCATCGTGTAATATTTTTTCCATAAAACCTTTGAATATAACTGATACAAAATTAGGGCTACATTAACATTAGCTACCCTTCTATGGCATGCCATTTATTAGGTACAATCTCTTGGAATGCTGGTTTTGTGAATTCCTTAACAATCCAATGAAACAGTGTGTTTGTTAATTACCATGTTTTTGGTTGTATGTGTAGAAATCTGCCCTAAATTGGTGCATCCTGCATCTCCTACTCATTTTTTTTTGTGATTGCAGAACTATGTGTGACTCATGAGAAATTATATATTTTCAGAACAAAAGAAGTGAACAGAGGCAGCCTTGATACAGCTCTCATCCCAACATCCTATAGGGCCCAGCCTTGGGCTGCTTCAGATTCTGTTCCATCAAGACCAGCTTCCAGGACAGCTTCCCTGGTCCAAGAGAACTTCATTTAAGTCTACCCTTTCAACATTTAAGAGACTAAACAACAAGTGTTGCTATTAAATTACTTAGCCTTTTTTTTTTTCATTTGTATTTGGGCCCCTAACAAGTTCCCTTCACTCCAAATCAGCAGGAAACAAACTCTCAGATGTACAGATCAAACAAGAAAGATTTTCTGCTCTTTGTTTGATCAGAAGAAAGACATTTGTCTTTCTAAGCCAGTCTGAATTGCAAATAAAGTGTAATAGTAATTATTATCTATGCCACTTAAGGGAATGGCAAGATAATTCCTGAGGATTTTGTAGCCAATGACGTATTGGCCATGTATAGCTGAAGCACTGGCTGGAGACATTTATGTGCCACAGTCTGCTTTAGAATTATTCTATTTAGAGGGAATTAGTGTATACATTACCCATTAACTGCTCTGTTATGTAGACTCCAATGAAGGAAGTAAATACCTTGACTGTTGTTCTTTCCAGGATCCCTTCAATATCAACTACAGTGCCACAACAGTCAGTACCATTTATTCCATCCAAACTACAAAGACAAGGCCAGAATGAAATCTTCAAGGATGGCAACCAAATAGTTTGTTACTTTGATAAAATCATCAATCCATGAACTGCACAGAGATAGAGGCATGAAAATAAATTGTTTTCTGCAAAGTAAAGTTATGAATGTCAAGAGCAAAGATGAGGGTGACTTCACATGTATTATCTACAGTAAGTTTCAACAATGCATTTTAAATATCTCATTTTAATGCTCACAATCAGTAGAAGCACATTTCTAAATCACCTTTCTTAACCATGTGCCTCACTCATTCCTTTATCATGGTACCTATGCTCGTTAAGTCACAATAACATAACAGCTGCAGCTGCAGAACTTGAGAAAGTGAAGCAAAGACTCTATCAATTCTACTTCATAATTTAAAAAAACATTTCATGGGCATCTGTTGTTAGACACGTTCATTAAAATATGGAATTTTAAAAATAGACTTATATTCCGAATCCTTTGTTCAACACGGAACAAAAGACATCTTATAGAGTTATTACAAGTGTGGTAAAACTTTTTTTAAAAATGAATCAATTTGGGGAGCCTATAGATAGCAGATTTAATCTAGTTTGTATAAGGAAAAGTGATCCAAGGGAGTGGTACTTAATCTGAGTCTGCAGACACAAGTACCCTTTAGTGAGCTCTTGTGTTCCAGGCAGTACCGACCCAGACAGGCACTGATCCAACTCAGCATATGTTCATGCTACTTTTTTTTGGAGGTTAGAAGGAGCCAGCCTATGGAAAGAAATCTCCCTTTCAAAACACTGGTAGAGCTGAAGTTTCATTTTTGATTTTTTTAGGTTATGTCCATCAGAAGCAACTCTGAGTATTTAAATTAGAATTGCCTGTCTGTAGAAAAACCCAATGAGATTTATTGGTGCAGAGAAAATGGGTGTGTCCATCCCATGTCTTCTTCATCCTTTGGTCACAGCTAAGAGAGTGTGCCAGCAATACCCCAATTATTAGAATGTGATTCGCAGCTTAGCTGTTGTCACAAAGCATGTAACACTGGTATGCATCCTTCATTGACCATTTGGTGAGGCTGTTCTACAGGTTGTCCTTGGAGGCACAGGATAGCTTGTTCAACTAACAGTTCTGGTTGCTCGCATGATTTTTAACCATACAGACAATTTCTGGCCTGTGAGATGATAGAATGTTTTTTATTCTATCTGTTTCTATACTGTGGCTCATGCCTTATGATGCTAGAAATAGTTTCAAGTGATTAAGGAATCAAAATCTTGGACCTACTAGATGACATGATCGGGCTGGGAAGAATGAGAAAGTAACAATGGCCATTATTGAAGCTTCCTATACCATAACCTGCATCTAATCATCATTGAACATGTGGACATCTAGATGAAATGCTCTATGAAAGTGGTCTAGAGTTCATAACCTAGTATGCAGAAAAAAAAGGTTTCTAGGATTTAAAGACAATGGATGATTATAACTGTGGAAGACTTCAGGTGGCATCTTACTCCCTAGAATGAAGGTGGGTTTAATTAGTGTAACAAAGTATAGCCTAGTATACTTACCCAAAGTCTGTGAATGGTGGAGCTCTTCATAGTGGGTAAAAGATTATAATGCTCTCAGGACTAGGAAACACAAACATCATATTAAGTTTCTGCTCAACTTCTAGCCCAAAATAAGCTTAGTTGTTGTAAACACCAACCACCTAATGGATTATCATAACAAAATATTACTTCCTATCCAGATCCCAGAACTGCTATGAATTGCTGGAACCTGGTGACACTAAGCAGTGGGTTCTGCAGTACAGACAGATAGCTAATCATGCTTCCTGGTGTTTTCCACATGTTGCTGTGTTTAGCTGCTACTATTATGTTAGATATTCAGAAAAGGGGATGCCCAGACCTTTCTGGGGATTGTTGTACTCTAATTCTGATCCTGTTGCATTGTGTTCACTGGCAGATCATGCATAGAAACCATATGCTGAGTCTGTCCCAGAGGCCACTGTGGCTCTTTACATGTTCCATCATGAATTGTCACTCCCTTGGTGAAGACTTAGAGTAGGTAAACTCAGCAACTAGCATTAGCTCCCAGCTCAAAAATGTTGCATCAAGTCAGGACAGAGCATTTAACAAAAAGAAATTCAGGCTAACAAAACACAAACAAACAAACAAAAACCACCAATTGTCTGAAAACCAGTCTTCCTGGCAATATAGCAGGATGAATAAATAAATAGATAGCACATCCCCAGGGCAATCACAAAGAAAGTTACTACTACGTGCTTGAAGGATTCAAGATAGTGATCACCATCACATCTTGCACAGAAGTCACAGGTTCAATTTGCTCATGAGGTGTGAGGATACTGGGCAAAGAGGAGATTCCCAAAGGCTGAACTGGGAGATTTGTTCATTCATACAGGTGATGTCATTCCTGGGTAACTCTGTGGAGCCCCTGATACCCAATGTGAAGCTCTTCTATGTGTCTTCTATTGTACCACAAACACAGAGCCCCAGAAGTGTTTGTTTCCCTCTTTCCTTGTTATCGAAGAAAGGATTCATCATTTCATCTCAAGACAAGATCAGTTCCTTCCAGGTAGCATAATATAGGGTCCAGGGTTCCTTGTCTGTATCACCAACCCCAGTTTTCAATATGAACAACTGCACTGGTTAATTGTCTAAATACGGCCTTATTATGGAAAATTGTATAGTAGTTACTCAGATAAGAAGTTATGTGCTGGGGATAAATGGAGAAGAAAATCTGTTTTTTAAAAAATTATTTATTGGATACTGTTCCTCTTGTCTTCTGTGCTCTGTGAGAACATATATTACCTCCATCTTCCCAGCACAAACCTGGAACCTAGAATAAATAAGTGTTCTCTGAGTGTTTTCTTCACCCTTGGGCAGAGAATATGAAACTTTTAAAGGCATCTTCTCCAGGTAGATGCGATGCTTTTACTGCAAAGCATTATAATTCAGGACAGTTTTGAGTTCCCCTAAAACAAGATCAGATTTGAAATCACTTGGAAGACGAAGTATGGGCTGGAATAGGTAATGAACATTATACATTCTCGCAGTGTTCCATCATTGGTGCTTGAAAGGACTTCCAGTTATGAGAAAGGACAGGGTAATTTTTTATTTTGAGACATGCTGGGAAGATATTGGTCGTAATAAGGCAATTATGATGTGTGACTTTGTGTTTGTTGTTTGCTTTTGCAAAGAGTTAATGAACAGCCAAAACAAAGTGTATCTAATAAGACAAGAGGTCAATAAAATAAAAGAAAGAAATATACAAAAATAAAACAACTTTAAGACATTTTTGCATATCTGACTTTCTTAAAAAGCATTATTAATAGGAAAAATATGTAATGTTTTTGTCTTGCCAAATGACAGGTAAGTGAAGAAAATTTTATTTTCCTTAATAATTAAATCACCTGTCTATCTATCTATCTATCTATATCTATCTATCTATCTATCTATCTATCTATCTATCTATCTATCTATAGATATACCTCTCTGCCTCTCTTTCACAAGGCCACTGGACCACTGACTCTCAAGTCTCTACCATTTGCAAAAATTACTAGTTTTCTCTGAGAATTTTATCCATATACATAATGAATTAGATAATACACCCCACTTTGCCCTTTCCAACTTTTAACATACTCCGGCTAATACCTCCCTACCCTGACTTTGTCTTTTTTAAAATTTTTTGATAACTCACTAAATCCAGTTAGTGTTGCCCATATGTAAATGGATATGGGGCTATCCACTGGAGCCCAAGAAACCCACCAGGTCGCCCCAAAGGCACAGCAGCTTTCAGCTGCCAGTAGCTTCTCAGGTAAGGGTCACACACCTTGTCTATGATGGAATTTGGGATGCCTTGACCTTGTGCAGGTCTTGAACACTTAAGGACTGCTGCTGTGAATTTACAAGTTGAGTAACCATACTGCACCCGGAAGACAGCATTTCCTGCCCTCCTACCCACCCTCCAACTGTTCAACCGTTTCCATCTTCTTTTTTGCAATGTTCCTTGAGCATCAGTAGAGAGTGAACCCTTGATAAAGATATCCCACATAAGGCTAAGCACTCAAACTCTTCTCAGCATTTTTTGCACTTATTCATCTCTGAGTTGACTGGTTTCCAGTGCAAAAAGAATTATCTATGACCCAGCCCAGGTGCCAAAAGCAGCCCAGGATCACAGTCACACCCTGTCTCCTTTGGCTGACCTTGATTATAATTTTCCATTTTCTATTTCCATATTTATACTGAAGTAGGTTTGTAAATCCTTTCTTATTCTTTCAGATAGATAATGGAAGACATGAAATGTTAATAAACAAGATAGCCCAAGAATTCATGAATGTCCTCCACCTCTTAGCTAGACAATCTTCATCTTCACTATGTGCCTCACCAGCCCTCAACCCGTGGCTCCACTTGACATTCCTGGTTGGGCGCTCCTGTTTTTGGTTAAGTCTTTCACAAAACCGGAAATATTTATCTTTACACTTTTTTGAAGATTTATTTTGTTCTTATGAACAAAGGACTTGCCAAGAGACTTGTGGTGCTCAGTGCAGAATAGAGCTTTGAGCTAGGTGCTGGTGTTGAAAGGAAGTTGCCACCCAGCTGGGAAGATAAGTCACACATATGGATAGAGACCCAGTCAGCCAGGGAAATGTGTAAATGTCAAGGATGAATTGGTAGAGCTGGCTTTATTGTCATTTCTTCCCAATGTCTTTAAATGGTTTCTTCGTTTTTTGACTTCCTTTTCTTCTATTTGTGCTCTCTCCCTTCATGTGCCCCAAATTGGTTTCCTCAGTCCTTTCCTTCAAGTGGAAGCAGACAGATTTCCTTCTTCCTACACAGTTTACTCAGTCAGTATGTTAGAAGATTCTTTGGGTTTTGTTTTTCACACAAAGCAAATTAGAAATTTGAAATGTCAGGTGGACAGATGTGCTGAAAAGTTCTTGTCAGGTAGAGGAAAGGAGATGATTCAGTGTCTATACATACAGGAAGTTTAACAGAATTTCATTCCATTGTGTTATGGGGATTACAAACTTCACAAATTATAGTTCTGAAGTATTTCAACAAAATATTTTGCCTACTAGAGATTTCTCTCATTTGAAGAAATGTCATCCAGTTTCCAGTTTAAGAGGTAATGAAATAGTGTCACAGCATAATTTCCTTAGTTCCTCTTTTCATGCCCAAAGTTGTCAATTTGTGAAAGTGTAACTGATTATTCCTTCTTTGTAACTACATCTGCTTAAGGAAACCTGCTGTCTGTCAGTTGCTGCACAGTCTGCTTGGGCTTGATTGGTTAATGTAGTGACTCCTATTCAATCCCCAAGAAAGGAAAAAAGAAATCACATAGGACAAGAGAAGTATATAAGTATAAAAAGAGAGTATACAAGTTTTCATAATTCTCAAAATTGGAAAACTTTTTTTTTTAAGCAACAAATCTTTGTCATCATTTTGGAGCAGATAGCAAAATACTCAACATTACTCACAGTGGATTTCTTGTACCTCTTTCTTACCAGTTTGGAGCAGACATTGATTCTAATATTTTTCTATCTTCATGATCTCAAAATATACATTAATACTTATGAGTTGAAATATAAGAAGTAGTTCTCCTCTTGAGCACCACTGTTTGATATCAAAAGACTTCATTTTTATTTCCAATTTGTATTTCTCTTCTTACAATAGTGGTGTGGAAAAGACAACTACCCCCATTTTCTTTGTTTTGTCTCATAAATTAGGCAAATTTTGGAACTTGATTTTGGAGATTGTAGTAACAGATACTCTGAAAAAGTTGTAGAAACTGTGACAGAAAATGCATATACAATATATAATCTTAAAATAATTTATTGTATATAAGTTAAAAGAAAAACTATTTTATAAGACTTTTTTTGTTTGCTTCTGTACTGGGCATGTGCAATGCTTTTCTTTTCTTTTTTTTCCTTTATTTTTTTATTTCTTCAAGTTACATCTCAATCACAGTCCCCTCCCTATTCCCTCCTCCAGTCCCACCCACCCACCCACCCTCAAACTCCCATCCTCTTCCTTTTTTTTTTTTAAGTTTGAGGTATATCTTATTTCCCCCTACAGTTTCCCCTTTCAGTCCAACAAATGGCTCTTTCTCTTATAATAATAAATACAATCCAAAACAACAAAGGATATTAGACCACATTTATGAGGGTTATATGGCTTAGTGTACATTCCCAATGTCCCGTCCATATTTATTTGGCACCTGACTTTAACATTCTACTACCTAACCATCTCCATGAGTTTAAAGGTCTATATCTAACTCAACATTCATACTAACTTGCAACACAATTTTAAAAATATCCTCTTAGATCTATAACACTCTCTTGACTCCTAAACAACTCAAAATTTAATTAAGAGACTCTAGCTATCTGTTCTTCAACCACCTCAGAGACCTGAGAAGAATAAATATATCTGATTTTATAGGAAGTACAGGACCTGCAGCTTCCAAAACTAAGAAATAACATACCAGTGGCTGCCTGGACAGTTCCCATTTTCTCTCCATACATTACAGCATCGATCTTCAGTCACTTGGCCCCGTTTCTCTGACAGACATTGATTTTAGAGCAGGGATTATGAAGGACTTACTTACCCTGTCTTGGCAGAGCTAGGCTGTCGACTTACTTGCTTCCAGGTTTTGTCCTTTTTGGACAGCATTCTGTCTACAGTTGGAGCAAGGGGCTTTTCCTACCAAGAGATAGGCTTGCGACTAATTCAATCATCTCCCACTGGAGATTCTTCAATGCTCATCTTCTACTTGGGGTTGATATGTCTTGATATAAAAAAATCTAAAGTTACGCAAACATCTTTGAATGCCATATTGTGCAGATCTCTTGAGGTTTTTGAAGAGGCCCTATCTGTCTCTTCTATTAGGGTAAGCAGATGTTGCATGTCGCTTAGCAGCTTTATTTCTGATTAGCTTAGAAAATAACTATAATAGGCCATCATAGTACCTAACAGAATGACCGGCTTGCATAACCATTAGTTTGCATTTCTTAATTATTATAAACAGTATATGACAATTAGTAGTAAACAACTGAAACATAACATTTCATTATTTTTTCTTTACCTCCTAAACCTTCCATCCCATTTCTCTGGGGTGGGGTGTCCTTATATAACAGTCCCTCATCTCAGTTGAGAGGTCGTATGAGGGCCAAGAGCCTCCTCATTCATTGGGGGTCTATGAGGCAGTACCATTAGTGAAAAGTGTCTCATTCCCTGGGAGAGAGAACCAAAAAACAAACAAACAAATAAGCAGACAAATAGATAAAAAAGACTAAAAAATAGAAAAAATATATAAAAAATAAATAAATAAAAATAAAAAAGTCTATATCCATGTTCCCTTTGGAGTGTTGGTTGTAGTATCGATACCTTATACTATATAGCTAAAATCCTACTATAAGTGAATAGATGCCATATACATCCTTCTGAGTCTGGGTTAGCTCACTCAGAATGAGCTTTTCTAGTTCCATCCATGTGGCACAAATTGCATAATTCAAATGTTCCTGATAGCTGAATAATATTCCATTGTGTAGATGTACCACAGTTTTTTAACCCATTCTTTGGTTGAGGGACATCTGGGTTGTTTCCAGTTTCTAGTTATTACAAATAAGGCTGCTATAAACATAGATGAGGAAACTTCCTTATGATTCTGTGAAGAGGCATTTGGGTGTATACCCAGAAGTGGTATGGCTGGTTCCTGAGGCAAAGCTATTTCAAGTATTCTAAGATATTGCCAGACTGACCTCCATAGTGGTTGCACAAGCCTGCATTCCCCCCAGCAATGGAGTAGGGTACCCCTTTCTCCACACCCTCGCCAGCATGTGCTGTCATTTGAGTTTTTGATCTTAGCCATTCTGACAGGTGTGAGATGGAATCTCAGAGTCGTCTTGAGTTGCATTTCTCTGATGATTAAGGATGTTGAGCATTTCTTCAAGTGTCTCTCAGCCATTAGGGATTCCTCCTTTGTGAATTCTCTATTTAGCTCCATCTCCCATTTTTTGATTGGATTATTTTGTTTCTTGGCATTTAATTTCTTGAGTTCTTTGTATATTTTGGATATTAGCCCTCTGTCAGATGTGGGGTTCATGAAGATTTTCTCCCAGTCTGTAGACTGCCGTTTTGTTCGAATGACAGTGTATTTTGCCGTACAGAAGCTTTTCAGTTTCATGAGATCCCATTTATTGATTGTTGATCTCAAGTCCTGAGTTGTTGGTGTTTTGTTCAGGAAGTTGTCACCTGTGCCAATGAGTTCTAGGGTTTCTCGCACTTTTTCTTCTAGTAGATTTAGTGTGACCAGCCTTATGTTAAGGTCTTTGATCCCCTTGGACTTAAGTTTTGTACAACATGATAAGTATGGGTCTAATTTGATTCTTTTACAAGTGGACATCCAGTTGGACCAGCACCATTTGTTGAAGTTGCTGTCCTTCTTCCATTGTGCAGTTTTGGCTTCTTTGTCAAAAATTAGGTGGCCATAAGTGTGTGGGTCTATTTCTGGATCTTCAATTCGATTCCATTGATCTACTGGTCTGATTCTATACCAATACCATGCTCTTTTTACAACTATTGCTCTGTAGTACAGCTTGAAATCTGGGATGGTGATACCTCCAAATGTTTTTTATTATACAGGATTGATTTTGCTATTCTGGGCTTTTTGTTGTTCCATATGAAATTGAGAATAGCTCTTTCCAAGTCTATAAAAAATTGTGTTGGAGCTCAGGACCTGAGATCAACAATCAATAAATGGGACCTCATGAAACTGAAAAGTTTCTGTAAAGCAAAGGATACTGTCATTCGAACAAAACGGCAACCAACAGACTGGGAGAAAATCTTCACCAACCCCACATCTGATAGAGGGCTATTATCTAAAATCTACAAAGAACACAAGAAACTAAATGCCAAGAAACCAAATAATCCAATCAAAAAAATGGGAGATGGAGCTAAATAGAGAATTCACAAAGGAGGAATCCCTAAGGGCTGAGAGACACCTGAAGAAATGTTCAACATCCTTAATCATCAGAGAAATGCAACTCAAGACTACCCTGAGATTCCACCTAACACCTGTTAGAATGGCTAAAATAAAGAGCTCAAATGATAGTGCATGCTGGCGAGGGTGTGGAGAAAGGGGTACCCTACTCCATTGCTGGTGGGAGTGCAGGCTTGTGCAACCACTATGGAGGTCTGTCTGGCGATATCTTAGAAATCTAGGAATAACCTTGCCTCAAGACCCAGCCATACCACTTCTGGGTATACACCCAAAGGACCTCTCACGGAGACATAGGGAAGTCTCCTCATCTATGTTCATAGCAGCCTTATTTGTAATAGCTAGAAATTGGAAACAACCCAGATGTCCCTCAACTGAAGAATGGATTAAAAAATTGTGGTACATCTATACAATGGAATATTACTCAGCTATCAGAAACAATGAAATCATGCAATTTGCAACCAAATGGATGGATGTAGAGGAGCTCATCCTGAGTGAGCTAACCCAGTCTCAGAAGGATGCACATGGCATCTATTCACTTATAGTAGGATTTTAACTATATCGTACAGGATATCTGTACTACAACCAACACATCAAAAGGAACAAGGACATAATTTTTTTTTATCTTTTTCTTTTTCCTTCTTTTTTTCTTTTTTTCTCTTTCCTTTTCCCTTCTCTTTTTCCTCTCTTTTTTTGTTGATATTCTTTGTTTTTGTGGGTTTGTGTGTTTGTTGGTCTTTTTTTTTAGTATTCCCCCAGTAGCAATGAGACACCATTCACTGGCAGTACTGCCTCGTAGGCCCCCGGTGAATGAAGAGGCTCTTGGCCCTCATATGACTCCTGATCTGTGGTGAGAGA
>CAJQZJ010032563.1:9330264-9394685 GCA_907164525.1 Lophiomys imhausi
TAGCACAGCTTTCATTGTGTCCCATAGGATTGGGTATGTTGTGTCTTCATTTTCGTTGTATTTTAAGAAGTCTTTGATTTCCTTCTTTATTTCTTCCCTGACCCAGTGGTCCTCTAGTAAAGAGTTGTTCAATTCCCATGTGAGTGTAGACTTTCTGTTGATTCTTTTGCTATTGAAGTCCAGCTTTATTTCATGGTGGTCTGATAAGGTACAAGGGGTTATGTCAATTTTCTTGTATCTGTTGAGGCTCTCTTTGTGTCCAACTATATGGTCGATTTTGGAGAAGGTTCCATGAGGTGCTGAGAAGAAGGTGTATTCTTTTGTGTTTGGGTGAAACGTTCTGTAGATATCTCTTAGGTCCATTTGGTTCATGATCTCTGTTAGACTCATTATTTCTGTGTTTGGCTTCTGTCTTGATGATCTGTCCATCGTTGTGAGTGGGGTGTTGAAGTCTTCCACTATTAAAGTGTTTGATTCGATGTGCAATTTAAGTTTTAGAAGCGTTTCTATTATAAATGTAGGTGCCTTTGTATTTGGGGCATAGATGTTCAATATTGAGATGTCCTCTTGGTGGATATTTCCTTTAATGAGTATGTAATGCCCTTCTCTGTCTTTTTTTATTAACTTCATTTGGAAGTCTATTTTGTTTGATATTAGGGTGGCTACTCCAGCTTGTTTCCTGGGTCCATTTACTTGGAAAACCTTTTCCCAGCCCTTTACTCTGAGATAGTGTTTATCTTCAATAGTGAGATATTTTTCTTGTATACAGCAAAAAGATGCGTCTTGTTTATGGATCCAGTCTGTACGTCTGTGTCTTTTTATTGGCTAGATTAGTCCATTGATGTTGATGAATATTAGTGACCAGGGGTTGTTATTTCCCATTATTTTGGTATAGCTGGTTGTCTTGTGTTTCTTTTTGTTTAGTTGCTGTGGAGGTTTCTATTTCCTCTGTTTTCTTGGGTGTAGTTATCTTCTCTGTGTTGGAATTTTCCTTCTAGGATCTTCTGTAGGGCTGGGTTTGTTAGGAGATATTGTTTGAATTTGATTTTGTCATGGAATATCTTGTTTTCTCCATCTATGTTGATAGAGAGTTTTGCTGGGTATAGTAGTCTGGCTGGGCACCTATGTTCTCTCAGGGCTTGTAGGACATCTCTCCAGGCCCTTCTAGCTTTTAAAGTTTCTGAGGCGAAGTCAGATGTGATTCTGATGGGTCTGCTATTGTATATGACTTGTCCTTTTTCTCTTACAGCTTTTAATATCCTTTGTTCTCTACATTTGGAGTTTCTATTATTATGTGGTGAGAGGAGTTTCTTTTCTGATCTAATCTGTTTGGTGTTCTGTAAGCCTCTTGGATTTTTACTGGCATCTCTTTGTTCAGGTTTGGGAAGTTTTCTTCTGTGATTTTGTTGAAGATATTTCCTGGACCATGGAGTCAGGAATCTTCTCCTTCCTCTATTCCTATAATTCTTAGGTTCTGTCTTTTCCTTGAGTCCTTGATTTCTTGGATGTTGTGGGTAAGAGATTTTTTAGCTTTCTCATTTTCTTTGGTTGTTGTTCTGATTTCTTCCATCGAATCTTCCATGCCTGAGATCCTGTCTTCCATCTCTTGCATCCTATTTTTTATACTCACATCCGTCATTCCTGTTGTCTTCCCTTGATTCTCCATTTCCTCTTTAACTCTGCCTGTGTTTTCTTTATTGTTTCCATCTATTTTCATGTCTTGAATGGTAATGTTCGTTTTGTACATTTCCTTCTCCAGTTTGCTTATTTTTCCCTGGAAATCTTTCATTGCTCTGTCCTTTTCCTGTTCAAGCTGAGTCACCTTGGCTTGGAGCTCTTTAATGGTGTTATTCATTGTTTTGACTTGTAAAATTGTGGCTTCTTTGAATTCCTTCATAGATTTAAGTTCTTCTTGAAGGGACTCTATCACTTTCCATAATGTAGAATTGTCATAGTTTTCATGTGTTTCATTTGTGGTGAGGTGATTCGGGCTGGATGGAATAGCGTTGTTTTCTTTTGTTGGAGACATTTCGCTCTGTTTTTTTTTTTTGGGGGGGGGGTCTGGGTCCTCTGGCCATGTGGAATTTTTTTGCTGTCTTCTGGACTTAGGTCAAAAGGCTGCACTTTGGTGTAGGATTCGAGTTGCCTTACTCTACCCCTATAAGGTGAGTCATTCAACCCCGCCTCCTAGGTGGAGACCTAACTAATCCAGGTGGTGGAGCTTTGTGCAAGTAAGCTCTGGTTCCCCACCAGAAGGGCCAGTACTAGTACAGAAGTCCGATATATTACAGTTTCAAATATCTCACAGTTTTCCCGGATTTGGTTCCCGTAGTGGGTAAATCTGCCTGTCCTTCAGCCCCATTAGCCTTGCCGCTCCCAGGGCTTGGAAACTGGCCAGTGACATTACAGCAGTGGTGTTGATCTCAGGGTGGGGATTATCTCTGCGTGGGATCTGAATTTGCCCGCTGGGTTTTAGATTGGAACTTACCAGGAGTCTCTCCTGGTGGGGGATGGGTGGTCCCGATTCCCGGGTCCAGCGGCTTCCTTGTGTGTCCAAGAGTGGGAAGGAGCATCCTGCCCAGGGACTCTCAGTGGTCCCTGGGTAGCTGGGTAAGATTTAGAAGGGGTCATGCATTTGTACAGCGTCCTGCAACACTCGCCACCTTGTGACTGTTAACCCCTAAATCAAAATACGTCCGCGCAGGCCGCCGCCATCTTGGATCCCCCTATAAGCCTTATTTAGAAGTTTCAGATATGTCTGGTATTTTTTCTTGGATATCCATGTGTGTGTCTATTTATTATCTATGTATATCTATTATGTATCTATATAGATAGATACATTAATTATATACATTATAAATACATACAAAATACTTAAATATTATGTACCTATATCAATAGAAACATAAATAGATGATATATAGATAAAAATTATCCATCTATATGTAGATAGATGATAGATATATAGACAGATAGACAGACAACTAAATACATATGTAGATAAGTAGGTAGATTTATAGAACCACTAGGCATTATTAAATGAATTAATTAGTGTCTTTACAAACATCACATTTATGTATAAAGTTTTCCTAACAAAACCTATAAATTTTGTATAATTAATATATACTAAAAAGTGAAAAGGAGACATTGATCTATGAAATATTCTTGTCAGAGATATGATTTACTTTTATCTTTTATGTCTCTTTTTAAAATTATTTATCATAGTAATGATATTGTAAATTGCATGCATCTATTTTGTTCATAATCTAACTATGACAGATTTGGGTATTTTTCCATTTTAATTACAAATTACTACCTGCCTTTTGCCACCACTGTACTCTCTCTTCTAACTTTCTCATGCCAATACAATTGGTTTTTATTTTCTTGTCCTTAGATAATAAATTGGTAGTACAGTATTCTTTACATTTCAAAAAAAGCAAAACCAAAATGTGAGCCAGGTGTTGTGTCGCATACCTGTAGTTGCAGTGTTTAGGAAGCAGAGGAAGGAGAATCATGATTTTGAGGTAATTTTGGAATACTTAGTGGAAGCCCTACTTTCAAATATAGTAAGAAAAGCAACAATATCAACAAAAAGTAATGTATATTTTGCAGCCCAATAGCTAAATTATGGAACAAAACTAGATGACCAAAAAGAGTCATCAGCGAAAATTTTTGTTTTGTTTGATTGTTTGCTTTTTTGTTCATTTTTTAATCTGATCTCTATGTCACCCTGGCTGTCCTGGAACAGGCTGGCCTCAAACCCAGAGATATCATTTTGTTTTTGCCTCCCAGTTGCTGGGATTAAAGGTCTACACCATTATGCCTGGCTTACAGTAGACTCTAGGGATGCATAAAGAGCATGATATTACCATGTTTGAAAAAAAAAGCACACTGGATATAATCAGAGCAAGCAAATGAAGCCAGTCTCAGAAATGTAAATATTTTATGTATTTTTTTCTCACTGTGGCTCCCAGATTTTAATAGAGATGCCTAAAATCAGGTATGTATATATGATATCAAAGTAGAGGCAACCTATCTAGGAAAATTAAGAGGTAATAATTAATTAGAGGAAGAAGAAAGAAACATAGACAAGGGGAAAGTATCTTCAATATACAGTATAGACTTTCATGGAACAAAAGGAATTAAATGGAAAGAAAAAGCTTGTCATGGCAGTGGGGTAAAATCTGATGTGAACTGTGAGGTAATTGGTAGCTTAGAAAAATCCAAGAAGTCCAGAAACACATGTAGAAGTCAATTGTCTTTTCCTTCTTTTATTGTGTATTAGTGTTTTGTTGTAAAAAAAATTGGTGCAGGCAAAGAAAAATGAATACTGGTTGAAAGGTAAGTATAAGGTACTATATTTATACAATTAAAATATTCCTATCCCCAGGGTAACTGTGATGAAGGGAACTGAGCTGTGGCAAGTGCCAGGGAGGTTCAACTTGAGGCTAACAAAGCTCACACATTGGACCATCTAGCTAGCCTTGTCAGAAAAAAAAAAAAAAAAAAAAAAAAAAAAGCTGCTTTGGGGGTAAAGCTGTGTTCAAATGCTCACAATGTTACCAGGCTCAGATTCTCTGTTCATTCTAGCGGCTACGTTTTCTTTTGTAATACCCTTTTAGTCAGAAAAGTTCTTTAGGTGAAATAACTTCTACTTGGAATGACTATGACCAAGAAATGAACCCACATTAAAGAGGTCCGGGAACTGACTTTTAGGTTATTTTTGGCAATGATTGGGTTTTGTGTTCCTTATGCGAATTATTGTAGACAGCTCACTAGGTTTCTTTGATTTAAAATACCTGGATTACATGCAAATCCTCAGTGTCTGAGAATGGCACCAACCTGAAGGTAGTTTGGGCATGTCTGAAAACAGAGAGAGATGATTTGCCATGCAAACCCAGATATTACTCAAAGAACAATGCTGGTAAACATATATTCCATTTCAGAGTGGCCAAGGCACATTACAGGAAAAGCAAGTGTATAAAGGGACTGAGGTTTCCTTGCTTGCTGATGCAGCTTGCTAATGCTGCTCTGGCTTAAGATTGCTCCTAAGGAAGAAGAACGGAACCTATCATAACTATCTTCCGATAATTCCAGCAGCAGATTGAAATAGATGCTGAATCACACAGACAAACATTAGGTGGAGCTCTGGGGGACTTGGAGAAGAGAGGGAGGAAGAATACAGGGATCCAACAGCGACATGAACTCCACATGATCATCAACAGAACCAAACAATCTAGGACCCCGGGGGGGCTTATAGAGTCTGAAGCACCAGCCAAAAAGTATATATAGACTGGATCTAGGCCCCCTACACATATGTAGCTGATGGGCAGCTTGGTCTTCATGCAGATCCCTTAGCATGTGGGGTGGGGGTGGGGGATGAGGGGTGGGGGATAGTGGTGTTGTCTCTGACATAAACTCTGTTGTCTGTTATGGAACACTTTATCCTAGCTGGGCTGCCTTGTCTGGTCTCAGTGGATGATCTTAGCCCCGATGGGACCTGATGAACTGTGGTGGGTTGATATGGGGGGTCCCCTCATCTGAGGAGGAAGTGAGGAGAGAGGAGAGGAAGAGGGTGGGAGGGTGGGACCTGGTAAGAAGGAGGGAGGGGGCTGCAATCAAGATGTAACATGAATAAATTTAAAAAAAAACAAAAGAATGCCCCTCAGTAGGATTCCTTTGGGTCCTCTGGGAAGAACAAGCCTTTAAGAGGCGACAGAAGTAAATGTAAAGAAATATAAATGTCCATATTACAAAATATAGATTTCTTAAAAAAATATCTGACAGTAGGAGAACATATTGGTTGCCAGCATATTTTCCCACTTTTTTTTCTTTCCTGTTAATCAGTCTAGAACAGTCAGGTTTTTAATCATGCCTAGTTAGTTATAAGGAAACTGGAACTTTTCCTCAGCTTCATGGGCACTGATGGAAATATCCTCACCCTGGGACATGAACCAAGTTATCAAACAAAATAAAACCTGAGGACGGGTCCCTGAAACTTTAAGAGTGCCCCTGCAGGGCGGTGAGGTGGCTCTGAGGGCTTAAAGCATTTGCTGTACAAGCCCTGGCACCCACATAGTAGATGAAGAGGGTGTCCTGTGATCTATGGATGGACTTGCCACTGTAATTTTCCACCAGATGGAAACCTTCTTCCCCCTCCTTTTCTGTGATTTGTTTATTTTTCTATTTATTGGAAAACAGAAACAAATCAATGGGAAAGGAATTTCCAGACTCTTCTAGGTTTTCATAGGATCATCTAACTTGGGTGACACCTCTAAAAGAAACAGTATCAACAATTACACCAGCCTTGCAAAACTCATGGATTTTGTTTATCTGCCACATAGCATGCCTAAACCTCATTCAATGTGGCAGAATCTGATTGCTTCATGACCGATTAACAGTGAACTATTCATTCAAAAACATCATTGTTTCTCACAGACACATTGATTTCTATGTTTTTTTCTCTTTACACATATTATTGTCTGGTTATGCTAATTTAAACAAAATAAATTTATTGGCCTTTTAATGAATAGTTTACCATAAGCACCAGAGTGATAGCCATAAAGGTAGTATTTTTTTGTTTTGTTTTGTTTTGATTTTTTTTTGTTTGTTTTTTTACTCCTCCTGGCTTGATATTTTGTCAGAGTCACTGTTGGTTGCAACTCGTCATTTTCTTTGTTAATAAGTACAGAGTTTGGCTGACTTCACTGGAGAGGAGAGAGGGATAAGATGTGAAAGGGCAGGCCAAAATTTATTTTGCTTTAAAATGATGAAGCACTAAGACAAGTTGGGGTTCTTATTTTCTCACCTCATTCAGACGACACTGCTGGCGATGTTTTCCCATCCCTGAACACATTATCTAAAGCTTTTGATAATAAGTAGGCTCTAACGATCCTGACACCCGGAAAGGAAATGCTTCTCTGAACTATGGCTCATCCTCTGAATCTGTGAGAGTCACGCAGGATGAAATCCATTTACGTGTATGTAAAAATAAGTGCAGAGTGCCTATTACATAGGCTCACACTGTTAGAGCCATCTTTAATAATGAAATCCCCCCCCAAAACAACCAAATTAGAATAGCTCTTTATTCCACTCATTTTAAGGATCTGTTTCCTTTCCAAGAGTACAAATTGTATGCATAAAATTATGCAGTACTTCAAGATTTTCAAGAAGCACCATTTTTCAAAAATAAACTTTTACTGTTTTTTTTTTCTTTTTGATTAGCATAGGTCCAGGTGGTCACATCATGGCTATTGGCTATCGATCCCTAACTACCTGAATTTCCAATGAATTCTAGACTTCTGTCCTTTCACCTCCTCTTTTCTAGGAAATGACTTATAAATGTCCCATACATGTAAGAACTTTCCAAAAAGTTTATTTCCAAGATCCTGAGGTCTGAAAAAATATTTAAAATTTCCTTTACTGGATGTGAGTATGGATGGGTGTCCTGAGGTTTTCTATTGTATAAATCTTGGAAACTTCGGAAATTACAATAATAATGAATCCCAACAATGAGATTCTTTTTTTTTTATTTTTGAGACTGTAATTGCATATTCTGTGCCTTCTCCTTTCTCCCTCCAAACACTCCCCTATATCCCACCTTGCTCTCTTTCAAATCCATGGCCTCTTTTCCACTAATTGTTATTACATACATATATACATACATACACTTAAAACTTATGATTCTTTAGAAAAACATGCATTATTTACACACAGTTTAATGATGAGGTTGACATATGCAGAAATATTACTAATAGTCTCTGTCTCTCTCTATCTCTCTCTGTCTCTGTCTCTCTCTGTCTCTCTCTCTGTGTCTCTCTCTCTGTCTCTCTCTGTCTCTCTCTCTCTCTCTCTCTCTCTCTCTCTCTCTCAGGATGCAGATATATGCCAGATCAGAGCACATTAAAAACAGATAACTGCAAGTTTATTAGGCTCTGCTCACAGGAGGGTTCAATGATCCCAATGAACAGAGTCAGGGAAGTTGAGCCTGGGTTAAGGCAAGCGGTGTTTATAGATCTTAGGCAAGGGGTAAGGACATGTCAGTCATGTCAGCTAGGAGCTGGGATTGTGTCAATATGTAGTCAAAAGCTGAGCCCTGGGTGGCCACTTTTGGGTGGGTTGCTGGATACACAGAGCTGAGGGATGATGATGATGTGTCAGCCCGGAGTTTTCTCCATGCAGGCATGGCTGAGGGAAGGAGGACAGACAAGGTTTCCCAGCTTGTGCACAGGTGAGCAGGGGTTCCAAATAATTAGGGTCTGTGAAACTATAATTATAAGAATCTTAAAGGTACTATTTAATGATTGGAAGCATCAAAACTTAATATCTATGACCAATAACAGAGTGAAGTGACATTCAAACTGCTGCTGGGTTTTGAAGCAAGTCAGGAAATGATTCTTCACTTTCCCATTGAAACTCACAAAGAAAATATCAAATAGTTTAGGGAGTTACAGTGTTCAGCTGGAAAATGCTCCTGTGAATAATCCTAGGACCTTAGTAAGTAGAGAAGCTACTATTGCAGAAAAACTTATGTAGATAATAAAGACAGATCGAGTCAGCTTAAAATGCTTGGCTGAGTGGATTTGAGATCAGACTTCAGCCATGTCTATTCCACAATAAATTATGACTTACACAAACTCTTCTTCCTTTATCCCAATATGTCTAGTAGTCCTGTCAGTAAGGCAGAACTTGCTCCATCCCATGGTTTCTGAGTTTAGAATTACAGCTTTCACTGGAGTAGAATGTCTAAATGATCTCACAGAAGGCCACTGGACCACTGGCTCCCAACTCTCTACCATTTGCAAAAACTACTAGTATTTGTTGTCTCATTTCTTTCTTCCTAAGAACTTCTTTACAAATATCCTTTAGCCAAGTGTTTTCTTACACGGCACCTTGCTCTTCTGTCTGAAGCACTCTAGATCCTTGACAAATAACTAGTAACACCCCCCCCCCATTGTTGTGCCTTTAAAGTCTTCTTGAAATATGCTAGCTCTCAGAGAGCATTGAAGCCTGCCTGAAATTCTCTGTCTCTGTCTCCCTCTGTCTCTCTGTCATCTCTGTCTCTCGGTCTCTCTCTCTCTCTCTCTCTCTCTGTGTGTGTGTGTGTGTGTTTATACATGGGTGTGCATGCATATGCGAATTGTGAATTGTGAGAACATGTTTATGCTTGTCTGTGTGTACTGAATTGTGGATCTGTGAACCAGTGGAAGTCAGAGGACAACTTGGGTGTCTGGTGTCTGTCCTTTTCTTTCAGCCTCAGTTTATCTTAAGATGCAACACAAACACATAGCTGATCTTTTTTAATCTTTTAAAATTTAAAATAGATTATTCTCTTATACAATATGCCCTAATTATAGCTTTATCCCCCTCTATTCCTCCCAGATCCTCACCATCTCCACTCCCCTCCAGAACCACTCCCTTCCTGTTTCTCATTAAAAAACAACAGGCTTCTAAAATTTACCAACCAAACATGACATTATTCAGAGAGTCTAAATCGGATGTCTCCATCAAATCTTTCCCCTCAGAGCTCAGGGAATCCTAAGGAAGAAGAGGCAGAAAGATTGTAAGAGTCAGAGAGAATGGAGGACACCAGTGGAACATGGCCATTGAATCACCTTACCAAGGCACATATGAGCTCACAGAAACTAAAGCAGCAAGCATGGGGCCTACGTGGATAGACACGAGATCATTCATATATGCATATGCATAGGCATATACACACACACAAACACACATATATCAACTATTAGCTTAATAGTTTTATGGTACTCTTGACTATGAGAAAGAGTGAGTCTCTAACTCTTGTGCCTACCCTTTTTGGGTAGCCATGTGCAACTTTGATATGATAGTTTTGTTTCACTTTACTATATTTTATTTTGTCATGTTTGGTTGGCATTTCCCTGATGGCTAAGTATGTTGAACATTTAAGTGTTTCTCAGTTATTTGAGATTCCTCTATTGAGAATTCTCTCCTTGTATCTATACCACATTTTAAAATTAAACTATTTGGGGTTTTTTGATATCTAGTTTCTTGAGTTCTTTATATATATTTGGATGTTAGACCTCTATCAGATGTGGATTTGGTAAAAAAAAAATTTTTTTCTCATTCTGTGGGCTGCCACTTTGTCTAATTGATGATATCCTTTGCCTTATAGAAGCTTTTTAGTTTCATGAGGTCCCATTTATTGTTTAGTCTTAGTGCCTGGTAAGTATATTTAATCCACTTGGATTTGAAATTTTTTTTTACATTTATTTATTTCTTCAAGTTACATCTCAATCATAGTTCCCTCCCTCCTCCCCCTCTTGGTCCCACCCTCCTACCTTCTTCCCCCTTACCCTCCTATCTGCTTTTTTTTTAATTTAAGGTGTGTCTTTTCTCCACAACAGCTCCCCCTTTTAGTCCAATAAAAGACTCTTTTTGTTATAACAATAAATACAATACAAAACAATAAGAATATTAGGCAACAATTATGAAAATTATAAGGTATAACATACATTCCCAATGTCCAGTCCATACATATTCAGCAACTGATATTAATATTCTATTATGTATCTATCTCAATGAGTTTAAAGTTCCATACCTAACTCAGTTTCCATCATAACTTTCATTATCAACTTAAAAACATCTTCTTAGACCTAGAACATATTTTTAATTCCTAAACAACTTAAAATTTAACTGTGAGATTATAACTATCTAGTCTTCAACCACATCAGAGACCTGAGAAGGATAAATATATCTGAGTATGTAGGAAGTGCAAAGCCAGAAGCTAAGAAATGACTGACAACTGGCTGCCTGGACAGTCTCCAATTTCTTTCAATACAATAGAGCATCTATCTTCAACCTTTTGGCCCAGTTTCTCTGTCAGACATTAATTGTGAAGCAGGAATTATGAAGGACTTGCCTACCCTGTCTTGGCAGAGATAGGCTGTTGACTTACCTGCTTCCAATTTTTGTCCTTTTCAGACAGCATTCTGCTACAGTTGAAGCAAAGGATTTTTCTTGCCCAATGAAAAGCTTGGCACTGTTGGGATGTTCTAGAGCTTCCAGATGTACTGTTAAGTTGCTAATATGAAATCTCTCCAATATTTTTATGTAGGAACATAGTTCTATGAACTTTCTTTTTAGCACCATTTTCATTGTATCTCATAACTTTGGGTATGTTGTACATTGATTTTCATTGAATTTTAGAAAATCTTTATTTGTCTTGACTTATTTTCATGAGTTTAGGTTTTTGCAGTTTCCATGAGTATGTAAGCTTTCTGTTGTTGATATCCACCTTTAATCCATAGTGATCTGATAGCATGCAGGAACTTATTTCAATTTTCTTGAATGTCTTGTGACTTACTTTGTGTCTGAGTATGTCGTAATTTTAGAAAAATTTCCATGAAGTTCAGACAGGAAGGTATATTCTTTGTGTTCGGGTGAAATGTTCTATAACTATCTGTTAGGTCCTTTGGTTTATAATGTCTGTTAGCTCCCATATTTCTCTATTTGGTTTTTGTCTGGATTACCTGTCCATTGGTGAGAGTAGGCTATTGAAGTCTCCCACTAGCAATGTCTGAGGATTGAGATGTGATTTAAGCTGTAATAATTTAAGCTGCAGTTTATTTTACAAACTTGGGTACCCTTGTTTTGGGGGCATATAGGTTAAGAGTTGAAATGTCCTCGTGGTGACTTTTTTTTTTTTTAATGAGAATGCAGTGTCCTTCCCTATCTCTTTTGATTAGTTTTAGTTAAAAGTCTATTTTGATAGATATTAAAATGACTACACCAGCTTGCTTCATAGGTCCATTTGCTTGGTATATCTTTTTCTAATTATTTATCATGTAATAATATCTGTCCTTGATGTTGGGGTATGTTTCTTGGATGCATCAGAAGGAAGGATCCTGTTTTCTCATCCATTCTGTTAGTCCTTATCTTTTTATTTGGGAATCAAGACCATTGATATTGAGAGACATCAGTGACCAACTATTGCTAATTCCTGTTATTTTGTTGGTAGTGGCAGTGGTGGTAGTGGTGACTCCGTGTGTGTGTGTGTGTGTGTGTGTGTGTGTGTGTGTGTGTGTGTGTGTTCCCTTTCTTTTGGTTTTGCTTGTGTGAGATTATTTAATTCTCATGGCTTTTGGGGGAAATATAGTTAACTTTTTTAGGTTGAAGTTTTCCTCTTATTGTTTTCTGTAATGCTGTATTTTTAGATAGATGTTGTTTAAATTGGACTTTATTGTGGAATGTTATTTTTCCATTTATATTGATGGAAAGTTTTTTCTGGTTATAGTAGCCTGGGCTAGCATCTTTGGTCTGTTTGAGTCTGTAGCACATCTATCTATGCCCTTCAGTATTATAGAGTCTCCAGTAAGAAGTCAGATGTAATTCTTATAGGTCTGCCTTTATGTATTACTAGATCTGTTCCCCTTACCTATTTTAATCTTTCTTTGATTTGCTTGTATATTATTTTTTAATTATTATGTGGCAAGGTACTTTCTTTTGTGGTCTGATCTATTTGCTGTTCTGTATGCTTCTTGTACCTTGATAGGTACCTCCTCCTTTAAGTTTGGAAATTTTTCTTCTATGATTTCGTTGAAAATATTTTCTGTGTTGTTGACCTGGGATTCTTCTCCTTCCTCTATTCTTATTGTTATTAGCTTTGGTATTTTCATAGTTCCCCAGATTTCCTTGATGTTTTGTGACAGGAGATATATAGATTTAACAATTTCTTTTACTAATGTATCCCTTTCTTCTATCATAGCTTTAATTTCTGAGATTCTACCATCCATGTCTGGTGTTCTCTTGGTTAAGCCTGCCTATATAGTTCCTATTTTAAATTATAAACATTTTATTTCCAGAATTCCCTTAGTTCGTGTTTTCCTTATTGCTTCCATTTCCATTTTCAGGCCTTGAAAAGTTTTTTTCACTTCCTTCACCTGTTTGTATTTTCTTGGCATTTTTTAAAAATAAATTTATTTATTTATTGCTTTAGGTTACATCTCCATCATATTGTCCTCTTTCCCCCTTTCTCAGCCCTGCCCTCCCACCCTCTGCCCCCTAACCCTTCCATCTCACACCTGTGGAGTGGAGTGTCCCTACATAACAGTTCCCCACCCCAGTTCAGAAGTCATATGAGGGCCAAGAGCCTCCTCATACACTGGGGGCCTACAAGGCAGTACCACCAGGGAAAAGTGTCTCATTGACAGGGAGAGAAACAAACAAACAAACAAACAAAAAAGAGTCTACGACCATGTTCCCTTTGGTGTGTTGGATATCCTGTACTATATAGCTAAAATATGACTATAAGTGAATAGATGGCATGTGCATTCTTCTGAGTCTGGGTTAGCTCACTCAGGATGAGCTTCCCTAGTTCCATCCATTTGGCTGCAAATTGCATAATTTCATTGTTCCTGATAGCTAAATAATATTCCATTGTGTAGATGTACCACAGTTTTTTAATCCATTCTTCGGTTGAGGGATATATGGGTTGTTTCCAGTTTCTAGCTATTACAAATAAGGCTGCTATGAACATAGATGAGGAAACTTTCTTGTGATTCAGTGAGGAGTCATTTGGGTGTATACCCAGAAGTGGTATGGCTGGGTCCTGAGGCAAAGCTATTCCAAGTTTTCTAAGACATCGCCATACTAACCTCCATAGTGGTTGCACAAGCCTGCACTCCCACCAGCAATGGAGTAGGGTTCCCCTTTCTCCACACCCTTGCCAGCATGTGCTGTCATTTGAGCTTTTGATCTTAGCCATTCTGACAGGTGTGAGATGGAATCTCAGAGTCGTCTTGATTTGCATTTCTCTGATGATTAAGGATGTTGAGCATTTCTTCAAGTGTCTCTCAGCCATTAGGGATTCCTCCTTTGTGAATTCTCTATTTAGCTCTGTCCCCCATTTTTTGATTGGATTATTTGGTTTCTTGGCATTTAATTTCTTGAGTTCTTTGTAGATTTTGGATATTAGCCCTCTGTCAGATGTGGGGTTGGTGAAGATTTTCTCCCAGTCTGTAGGCTGCCGTTTTGTTCGAATGACAGTGTCTTTTGCCTTACAGAAGCTTTTCAGTTTCATTTGATGATTGTTGATCTCAGGTCCTGAGCTGTTGGTTTTCTGTTCAGGAAGTTGTCACCTGTGCCAATGATTTTGAGGGTTTTTCCCACTTTCTCTTCTAGTAGTTTTAGTGTGACTGGCCTTATGTTAAGGTCTTTGATCCACTTGGACTTAAGTTTTGTACAAGGTGATAAGTATGGGTCTAATTTCATTCTTTTACATGTGGACATCCTGTTGGACCAGCACCATTTGTTGAAGATGCTGTCCTTTTTCCATTGTGCAGTTTTGGCTTCTTTGTCAAAAATTAGGTGACAGATGTATTCATTTCCTTTAATTGTGTTTGTTTATTGGATGTCTTAAAGAGATTTATTAATTAAGTCTTTAAGGAATTCTATCCTCTACATATAAGTTTTGAAATATTTTTCTTATGCTTCAGCTATGTTAGAATATTCAAGACCTGCTGTAGTAGGATAGCTGTGCTCTACAGGGGATATATTGTGCTGGCTGTTTTTAATTGTGTTGTTACACTGGCACCTAGACATCTGAGTTTGGGATAATTACAGGTCTAGGTGCTTATTTCTGTGTTTGTTGACTATGTGTTTTATGTTATATTTTCTGAGAACCGTATTATATATTTTATTTCTTCCATGTATTTTTAGGGTCTTTTTCATGAATTCAAAGATAGTGATTGTGGTTTAGGTTTACAAAATTTTCTTTTATCTTTCTGGAGTACTGCATAAAGACTTTCAATCATGTGATCCCAATCCTTGTGATGATTAGTGCAATGTAGAGTGCAAAATTATTAAATTTCTGAAAGATCATTAATGAAAATATATATATATATATAAATATATATAACCTTATATTCTTGGCAATAACATTCTAGATGTAATAAAACAGGCAAAAGCACATAATTTTAAACTGGAATTCATTACGTTTAGAACTTTTGAAGTAAAACATTATGAAAACAAAAAGACAAGTCACAGAATGGGAGGAAACAAATGTGAAGGCAAATCTGAAAAATGATTCATTCAACATTTATCAAAACATGTAACTGTCAATAATAAATAGATAGATTAATAAATGACAAAAAAGACTAAACCATGCAGCTTTTCAAAAGGATATATAAACATCAAGTAATAAAATGAAATGATGTATGTTATTGTACGTTATTATGGCATTTAATTTTTTGAGTCCTTTATAAATTTTGGATATTAGTCCTCTGTCAGATGTGGAGTTGGTAAAGATCTTTTCCTAGTCTGTAGGCTTCCATTTTATTCTAATTACAGTGTCCTTTGCCTTACAGAAGCTTTTCAGTTTCATAAGGTCCCATTTATTGATTGTTGGTCTTAACACCTGAACTATTGGTGTTCTGTTCAGGAAGTTGTCACCTGTGCCATAAAAACAACAGAAGATGATATAGTCCTATAATCTTAAGTATCTAAAATCAAAACATGTGCAATGCCAAATGCAGGCTAGGAGATGGAACAACAGAAAATCTCGCTCATTATCTAAGGGAAAAAAATTATGCAGCCACTTTAGAAAACAGTTTGGAATTCCTCATAAAAATTGGTCTTCATTATATTTACCCCAATGGCATAGAAACACATGACAAAGAAAAAATATACACAAGTGTTCACGGCTGAAGTATTCACAATGCCCATAGCTGAAAGTAACCAATGTATCCTTCAGTACTTGAGTGGAAAAGTGAACTGTAGTACATCCCTCTAATGCAGTGTGGTCCTTAGCCTGTGGCTCACAACCTTTTGAAGGATTTAAGGTCCTTTTCACAGGTATCGCCTAAGACCATCAGAAAACACAGATATTGACATTATGATTTATAACAGTAGCAAAATTACAGTTATTAAAATTACAGCAATGGAAATTATTTTATGGTTGGGGGTCACCACAACCTAAGGAACTCTATTAAAGGGTCACAGCATTAGGAAGGTTGAAAACCACTACTCTTATGCAACTTTGGTTTGTGATTAAAAAGAGAGGTGGGCTAAAAATCATAAAAAGTTGTGGAGAAAACCAGAAGAAACTGCTAAGCAAAAACAAACAACAAAAAGTGAAAAGGTCCATACCATATGGTTCCAATGATACTGGCATTCTAGAAAAAAGGCAAAATTATGGACCACGGGATCAGTGGTTTCCAGTTAAGGAAAGAGAGATGCATATACAAGCAAGTCATAGAAAAAATCTAGGGTAGTGAACCTACCCTAAAAACCTGTGTGAACTTTTAATAGTGTATGCATCACATTACACATTTGTCAAAACTAATATAACACAGAAAAGTGAAGTCTAAAGAGGTGGCACTGTGCCTAGGCTGGTTATCAATGCCACAGTATAATATTCTGCTATAAATTTTGTTGGTGGGACAGGCTATGGACACATAGATTTGGAAAATATATGGTAAATTTCATTGAATTTTCCTATGAACATATAATGTGTCTAATTTTCTTTAACTGCAGAATAACAATAGTCCCAATCTTGTGAGCTTGTCAGGAATACAAAATGAAACAGGTTATTAAACTTCTGGCACATAATTGGTGCTAAACAAATATCAGGTTCCCCTGGAAAATTCTGTCTGCCGTTAGCCCACTGTACATATCCCATCAGCATTTCTGCATTCGTTCCCCATTCTCAGTGGAAAAAGAAGGGTCAAAACTATTTGCTGGGATTTAAAAAAAAAACATTTTATATAACTAGTAATTGGCTTGTTTAGTGAGAGTTAGCTATGTAATTCATGAACTCCATGCTTGACTAAGGATAGTGTAAAAAACAGAAACAACATTATATCTCTAGAAGCAGCATTCCTGCATTTGTGAAGATAAGAAATTAAACAGCAGAGTGACAATTGACAGCTACAGATAATGCATAACTGGGTTCTATAAAAATGTGGATTTTTTTTCTTTTAAAATGATATTGTATTTAGGTCTTGAAATTTTTCATACATATATACCACACATCTTGGTCATATCTTCTCCAACTCCCTCCATCCAACTTTCCCTAACTCCCTCGAATCCCCTCTACATCTCGCTCCCAACGTCATGTCTTCCTTTGACAAATGACCACTAGTAAGTTCCATTAGTATCTCTCATATACATGTGGGCACCTCAAAAGTAATCATCCCCAAAGAAAAGTGAATCTCCATTCTCCAGCAACCATCATCTTCCAATAGTTCCTCAGCTTAAGGAAAGCTCTGTGACCAAAGCTGAGGGCAGATATACAAATATGCAGATTTAGACATAAATATTTGGAAGACAGCATGACAACATGACTTTAGCAAAACAACATCAGTACCCCCAGGCCCCTGACTTTTTAGCTATGGGTTTTTATCATTCTTAAAATGCCAGGCATAATTTTCCTCTTGCAGAAGAGCTCTTAAATTCAAACAGGAGAACAGTTGGTTAGCCCCCATAAGCAGTCTGGCCAGTATTGCAACAGTGGGCACATTCTTCCCGACATGTTGGCATAATAGCATGCAGAATCCAGCACCAGGTAAGACTACTGAATTTTATTTTTTAACTAGAGATGTTAGGTAAGAAGGATTACCAGCCTGAGTATGGAAGCAGTTAATAATCATCAAAGTTACTTACAAATGGATTCAGTGGGAGTTACTGGCCCTTTTACAAACAATTCCATGTTTGATTGTGTGTATAATGTCTTCATTTTCTTCAGTGACAGTCAAAGGCCTGCTTCTTTGAAGTAGGGTGGCTTAGAATTCTATCAGAAAAGCATTTAGCATTCTAATTACAAAATAGGGAATTATTTTAAAATAATGTTTACTTAAGACATAAAAAGACAAGAGGCTACTGTAATTAGAAACATACATTCTTCCTAAAGCAAATTTCTGGATAACTGTTTTAAATGAATTTATTAAAGATCATAGCTTTAGAAGTACAGTACTTGTTACAATTTTATGCCAGTTTTATTAAAACGTAATCCACTCACTCAGCAAATAATGAGTGCCTTTCACAAACTGAAGAGTGTCCCTCTGCTTCTAAAGCTATGGCATAGTGAGGGAGGGGGCATTTCAGCACAAGTAAATATCGAATATGTAATTGAAGATCTTAACCAGAGATGATGAAGAGCAGGAGTGGGTACTGTGTGGGAATGAATAACAAAAGGGACAGACTTTCTGTCTGAGAAGGAGTCAAACAAGATTTCTTTCAAGAAATCTTGAGAAAAGTAGGAGCTGAAGGGGGAGTAGAAAGTTACCTATAAGAATGACAAAAAGAATTTCAGCTTAGCAGTTAAGAGTAAATAGTACACATACATATCCATAATTCAGAAAAAAACTGAATTTTTAAAAAAGAATACCCATTTCTAACAACAGCTGTGTGCAAAGGTTGCAGCTAGCAAGGGTCCAAGTAATGGTTAGAAACGCATAACAAGGAAATGTAGCTAAAGGTGAAAAAATAAGGAGTGAGTGGCGATAAATGAAATTAATGAGGGTCTAGGTGGGGAATATGGCAAAAGTTTAAATTATATTCAAGTCAAAGGGGAAGGCATTGGGAGCCACTTTGTAATAGTGGGTATGATATAGCACATTACAATAAATTATAATATTGCCTGTTTCTTAACAAAGGGTAATAAGTAAGAAAATATAATAATATATAACAATAAAACATAAATTCAACATGAGATTTCACTCCTAAGAGACATTTTTTGGAAACTTATTGCTATTCTTGAAACACAGTAATATGACAGATAAGAACTAGTTAAATGTAACCTCAAGCAGCTATCTCTTGGGGAATTATATACCTTGAACTCTCACTACCAGTAAGGGAAGAATCATGGCATTAAGATGTCAACACCCCTTTCTGAATCATCTTATTTATTATATTTTACTTTTCACTATTTAAAACAATTTTTAAACTTAAACATATTTTATCATATTTCCTCTCTGCCAACTCCTTCTAGATCATCACCCCCCTCCCTATGCACTCAACTTTAAGTTCTTCCCCTCAAAAACAAAAACTCAATACAACACCACCCCCAAAACCAAGAAAACAATAAAACCACTCACCCAGAGAATTCTAGTTTAGTGTTTTCAAGGGATTCCTGAGTGAGTGACTGTGTGGGTCTCTAATTCTTGTGCCTCTTCTTGGGTTCTTTTCCTTCTGTTGGATTGTCTTGCCCATTTCCAAAGTGATAGTTTTTGTTTTAGCTTATATTTTATTTTGTTAATTTGAAAAAAATGAATGAATGAATGAATGAATGAATGAATGACATCCTGGCCATTAGGTTAACTGTCATTTATACCTGCTGGGAGAGGGAAACTGGGGTAACAGTGGGTCAACCACTCTAGGACAGGCCTAATGTTAAGGAGTAATTGACCAACATGTAATGGACTCCACAGTATTTTTTATGCAGTTATTTGGTTACAGACTCATTTCTTTAAATAGTTATATTACTTCCTAAAACACGTTGTAAGCATAATTTTAGAGGATTCAAAAATATGGATGCTGTCATTCTCAAGCACATGCATTTATTAAACACATACTGAGATAGGCAGTCGAGCTGCAAATGGGTCCTAAAAACAGCCTGGGAGGAGCATAATATCTGAAGAATCATGCTGAAATTTCACGTGAAAAGAGAAACGCAGATGCACACGCTGCAGGAATGCAGACCAGGGTTACAGAAAGAACAGCAACTGTGTGAAAAATCCTTCCTGGTGACAATCGGCCTTGAAGCATGAGGCCTAAGTGTTCGTAGTTGCTGCAATACCTTCTGATCGCCGTAGGTGTACACAATGATATTTCACTGTGCTATTAACACATTTGTAACCCATTCTTACTCAGTGAAGTAAAAGTCTTAATTCTAGACTTTTCTTCAGTAAGAAATCCACAATTATGGAAATTCACTATAAATACGTCAATACAAAAATTCCACCCTTCTGTTAGAAACAGGTATTCATGGGGATATATTTTGACTGTAAATTTAATAATAAAGATGGAATTTTCCAAGCTATGAATTTTTAAAGAATGGACAGCTATAACTATATCCTACAAAATCTCCGTGTCATGGGTATGGCTCCAGAACAGGTGGGAACACGTCTGTACACCTAGTCTTAATTTCCAGAGAGATTTTATCTCAACTTCCTATACAGGAGACTCCTGAACTTACTCCAAAATATTAGTTTTTAGCATACATTGTTATTTTGTACCCCGGGAAGAAGTGGAAAGGTACTTCTTCTCTTCTGAGGCTACATTTTTATGTTTCATGGAAAGCCTTCTCACCCAGACCTGGCTCTACTCATTATCCACAGAGTTGACGAGACCAACAAGGGTACAAGTGTGAAATGGACTATGGGAAACACTTGATATTTTCAAGAGTCAGTCCCACACTTATAAGAATCAACCTATTTTCTCTCCATTTACAAGACTTACTAGACTGTAATTTTAAAGCTATTTTAGGTTTCACAGAAAATTTGAGAGAGGGAGAAAACACTGTCTGGGCTTGGGAGATAGCTCAGTAGATCAAATGTTTGCTGTCAGTTGGGATCTGCAGAATCCACATAAAAAGCTGAGCAGTTGTAGCAGCTGCCTGTAGTCTAGGAAGTCAGATGTCAGGGACAAGTGATGCCCTAGCAAACTGGAAAGCCAGACAGCCACAACCTGCAGAGTCCCTGCATTCTGGGAGGCACTTTGACTCAACAAATGAAGTGGAGAATGATGGAGACATATGAGGTCAACTTCCGGTCTCTACACTCACAGGTGCACATGTAGACTCACATCCTCACATATATGTCCAGTGTTGCTAATATGCATATAGATATATACAATATACAAATGAAAAAAGAGGTTTTCTGATTCACTGTCACACCTCACTACTCCTCTATCCCCCCCCTTAAGCTGTTTTCTCTTTTTCAGTAACATTTTGCATTAATGCAGTGTGTTCATTACAGTTAATAAACCACCATTGTTACTTAATGGTTAACTAATGTCGGTAGAAGTTTACATTACGGCTTGCTCTTCAGTGTGCGTTCCATGGTTTTTAACACATGTATAATAGGTTTCTATCATCGCAGTGTAATATAGAATAGTTTCACTATCTTAGGCATTTTCTGTGCTCCACCTCTTTATCATTATATCCTTCCTGTTGAGACCCTAATTATCTCTGACAGTTTTATTGTCCCCCAAGTTTTGCCTTTCTTAGACTGTAGTTGTAATTACACAGTACGTAGCATTTTCAAATTGGTTTATTTCACTTATCAATAAGTGTTTAAGGCTTCTTACCACCCAATCAATAATATTCAGCTGAGGAGGTTACCCATACCTTGTGCTCTTACTGGAGATCTTGATTGCTTCCAAAGTTTTGAAATGTGACACAGATTCACCTGGAGATTCTTGACAGGATGAAAGTTTCCAACTCATTTGGTAAATACAAAAGATAACAATCCTTGACCAGTTCATGGATGCTTACTGTTGTAGAAAACTGACAAATCAGTGGTTCTCAACCAGTGGTTTGCGACCTCTTTGGGAGTCGAATGACCCTTTCACAGGGATCATCTAAGACCATCGAAAAACACAGATGTTGATATTATGATTCATAACAGTAGCAGAATTACAGTTATGAAGTAGCAGTGGAAAAAATTTTATGGTTGGAGGTCACCAGAACACAAGGAACTGTATTAAAGGGTCACAGCATTAGAAAGACTAAGGACCACTGTGACAAACTGTCTTTAGAAGGGGCTGCATAACTGCCTTCTCCACAGAAATGAGGTAATGTCACTGTTGTTCCAACACCCGGCCAACCCACTGTTCCTTAGATTTGAACCAGTGGAAGTTGTGTAGTAGCATCTAATTGTTACTAAAAGTTGTGGTTGCCTGATGGTATGTGATGGTAGTAATCGTTCTGTCATATCCATGTGTGTTCTCTGATGAAAGGTTGACTCAGAATCTTTGCTCATTTTAAAAATTATTTTCTTACTGTTGCTCTTTTTCACTGCTCTTCTCTGTGTGTTCAACTTTCTTACCTTTTATGGCAAATGTAAAGGCGTAATAAGTATATTTTGTGAGGAGTTCACTTAGGATGAATATTATATGAGAGTAGATCTGGATCTTCAGCAGCCACTTGTGAGGATGTACATGTCACATTTGTCCAGAGTCAGAAGAAAAAGAAAAGTGCATGCAAGGTAAAGACCGTTAAAAGATGCTAAGTCACTTCTATAAGACCTAGGAAGTCTCAACAACATGGCTGCCTAAAAATGGCCTGAACAAAGACAACATGAATGACCTCCTAACATGGATAGGAGAAAGCTTGGGGGCCTCAACCCCACATACAGATATAGAAATGCAGGCACCTAAGGAATGCTGAGAACAGGAGGAATAGTTTTCCCCAGAGAAAACTCACTAATTGCTTATCCAATTCCAAACAGTCAGCTCTGAAAACATACAAACATACATACAAGTAACATTAGGTAGACTTAGCAGGCTGTGTGTGCGTGTGTGTGTGTGTGTGTGTGTGTGTGTGTGTGTGTGGGTGCATATGTGTGTCCATGCATGTTTGGCATGGTGTGGGGACACATTTGGAAGATTGACAATGAGATTATCACTCTGTAATGCTCTGTGTTACTTCACCTACCAGCTACAAAGCACCTGTGAAGTTCACCCCAAATATACTTTATAACACACACACACACACACACACACACACACACACACACACACACACACTAAAGAAAAAGAGGGAAAAAGAGGCTGTGAATGTGAAAGACACCAATGGGGGTACATCCATATATTGGAAGAATTGGAGGGAGGAAATGTAGGGGAGAAATTATGTAATTACATTATATTTTTTAAAAATGCTAAGAGTCAAGCTAGAAGGCCCGTACCAAACACAACATTCAATGACATGAGATTTTATGCTGGGCACCTAAGTTCGTATTGTACATGTTTTCTTCCATGGGGACTACTACATGTTTTTATGTCACCCTTGCCTCAGTACCTGGACTAGTTGATTGGTTTATGAATGGACTCATGGATGATACTTGGCATGTGAGTCATTTTTCCAGGAAACCGAGAAGACAACAAAGACACATGGGAAAACTATCAAAATATCTCACTAAAGGTTATCATATATTCTGGTTTAATCTCACCTATTATTAATTTATACCAATCATTTCCCAAGAAAAGCACGGACTAACTGTTGCTATCAAATACCTGTATGCTGACAATTTTCCAATTTCATACAACAAAAATGAAGGAGATGAAGTCACATGGCACATAGTTCCAACCTTTCTCAGTCTAATAGACAGGAGTGTGGCCAAGGGCCTGTGGCATATTCCTAGTCTTGACTTTTTTTTTCCCTATTGTGAACAGATGGGAGCTCTGCTATTTAAAGAATAGTAGATCCTGGTATCTGGCCATTATCCAAAGCATAAAGGAAAGAAGGAGCAGCATTCATCTGGCTCAGTGACAGAAGAGGACTAAAAATAGGTACCCAGCCAGCCACAGTGAGGGGTGCAAGTTGCTAGGCAGGAGGGCTTCCTCCATGGTGGTTAAATGCTTTCTTCTTCCATTTAGGACATGGCTCTAAATCATTCTGATGCATTTATTTCATTATTTATGTTTAATGTCCACATTTATAATCTGCATATTACTATTTTATTGTTGTTGTTATGTCAAAGATCATACTTGGGGCCCTGTGCATGCAGGTAAGTGCTATATCACTGAGCTATAGCCCCACCCAACTGTTCCATTTAGTAAAGATCCTGATTAAATTGATTTGCAAACTGAAGCAGGATTAGTTTTCCTGAGTCCAGTGAGTCTAATGTGACCTTGTAACTTTCAAAAGTTTTATTCCAAATGTTATTAGTTTATTATGAAAAACTGAATTTACTTTTATTAGAGATATTGTCACCTTAAGGGTGTGACCTCCTAAGAGTTTCTGATATAACATAAAATACTGTCACTATGTTGCCACTTGTGTTTTGAGCAACTACTGGGATTATTTTTCTTCTGCACAGAGGAGTAGAATGTGCACCTATCATCTCTTATAGAAATGCTGGGTGCTTCCCTCCCTGTGTCCTGCAGTATCCATGCCATTTAGACTGCTGTGGAGAGCAGCAAGGAAACTCACTGGGGGCTATATAAGCACAGTTCTGGTAAGTATGAGAAGTTTATTGATTAGAACAGAAAATGAACTGACACTTCTGAGACTCAGAAGTGTCCATTTCTCCAGCCATCATTTCATCACACACATTTTGAGATGCTATTGAGAGAATTAGACCTTAACACAGACAAGAATCAAGCTGAAACAGAAAAGAGCCTGGGAAAACCCCACTGAAACACTGAACAAACAGAGGAAATACAAGGGGGTGGGTGGAACAAGCTTCAAAACTGGATAGGGACCTATTCTTTTAGATGTTAGCTTGTCTTTGCAGGGTAGGAAGCACAGGGAAATGGGAGGAATTATGAAGAGTCCTACAAAGATGGTAGACATATTTTATTTCTTCATTTGAGTATTGGTTACATGGGTGTGTTGCATCATTCATAGCAATTCACCAAATTCTATATCTATAATTTTACAATCTTCTGAAGATATGGTACTTTTTTTATAAAAAAAGAGTAAGTACTACAATCCAAAACCAAAGCCCTACCTTAGATAGAAACATTTTATTAACTGTAGTTTACTATGTTTTTAATAAACTATAAAAATTTTTGAATCTAATTATTAAACTATTAAAATGTTTAATTATAAATGATTATTTATTTATTATTAAACACTGATTTTACTTCTGTATATTTACTAAATTAGGTTTGATTCGTTTGCAAGCTATTCCTAACTAATCACTTTTTTCTCTTAAACATGGTCAAAATCTAACCGAAATTAAATATGGATTGTCTTACACATTGTGAACCACAGTGCAATATTGCTCATTGATTTCCATAACCTCAGTGGTGCTAAAGCTAAGCTAACTGAATCATATGGGATCCAGTCATTGGCAACATTTCAGTATGACATCATTCTGTATTTCATAAGACTTCTAAAGGTTGGGTGATTTGATTCCTATTATTTCCATATACTTTTTCATTTATTATTTTAATTATATCAGACTGATTGTTTACCTTACCCTAGATTTTAAAGACAACATTTATTCTGAATTCATCGCAACTCAGGAAATCTACTCAAATACCTTCAAGTATGCACATTTAATGTCGTTAAGTAATATTTTAGGCAAGATCCATATAGCATGTAATTCTGCTTTTGGCAAGTCACATTAGAAAGAGTTAGGTCCTATGCCCACTTCTCCTGTGCATTTTCTTAGCCAGAAACTATGATTGAACAGTTTCAGGATTTTCATAAAGCTCCATTTATACCTACACATTCTATTCAGGCATGTGATCAATTAATACATTTGATTAATATTTAAGTCAATACCTGGCTCTAGAGTGGAGACAGTGTTTTCTTAGTTCAATCATCATAAGAAATTTCACTCAGGCTCTAAGAACAGCAATCAATAAATGGGACCTCATGAAACTGAAAAGTTTCTGTAAGGCAAAGGAAACTGCTATTAGAACAAAATGGCAACCTACAGATTTGGAAAAGATCTTTACCAACCCCACATCTGACAGAGGGCTAATATCCATGATTTATAAAGAACTCAAGAAGTTAAACACCAAGAAACCAAATAATCCATTCAAAAAATGGGGTCAGAGTTAAACCAAGAATTCACAAAGGAGGAATCTCTAAAGGCTGAGAGACATTTGAAGAAATGCCCAACATCCTTAATCATCAGAGAAATGCAACTCAAGACAACTCTGAGATTCCATATCACTCCTGTCAGAATGGCTAAGATAAAAAAACTCAAATGACAACACATGGTGGTAAGGCTGTGGAGTAAGGGGAACACTCCGAATTTCAGGTAGGAGTAAAAACTTGTATGAGTATGGAAATCAGTCTTGCGATATCTTAGAAAACTTGAAATAGCTCTACCTCAAGACCCAGCCATACCACTTCTGGGTATCCACCCAAACAATTTCTCATTAAACCACCAGGACATATCGTCATCTATGTTCATAACAGCTTTATTTGTAATAGCTAGAGACTGGAAACAACCCAGATGTCCCCCAATCGAAGAATTGGATTAAAAAACTGTGGTACAGGGCCATGCATGTTGGGACACACCTTTAATCCCAGCACTTGGGAGGCAGAGGCAGATGGATCTCTGTGAGTTCAAGGCCAACCTGGTCTACAAAGCGAGTCCAGGACAGCCAGGGCTACACAGAGAAACCCTGTCTCGAAAAACCAAAAAAAAAACAAACAAAAAAAAACAAAACAAAAAAACCCAAAAACCAAAAAACAAACAAAACAAAAACCTGTGGTACATTTACACAATGGAGTACTACTTGGCTATCAGAAACAAAATCATGCAATTTGCAGCCAAATGGATAGAACTAGTAAGGCTCATCCTGAGTGAGCTAACCCAGACTCAGAAAGATGCATATGCCATGTAGTACAGGATAACTAGTGTACAACCAACACACCAAAAGGAACAGGAACATAGACCTTGTTACCTGTAAGTGGGACACTTTGCCCTAGTGGAGCTGCCATGTAGTCCTCCAGTGCAAGAGGAAGCTCTTATCCCTCATATGACTGTTGAACTGAGGGGCCTGATATGTAGGGGCAACGTACTCTGGAGGAGTAGGATAGGTGGGAGGGTGGGACCAGGAGGGGTAGAGAAGACTGCAAAGGAGATGTAATTTGAAGTAATAAATGAACATTAAAAAAAGGTTTCAGATACACTTTAGTGAATTATTCTTTTATTTATAGAACATTCATGATTCATATAGGCTTATCATAACAAAGAATGAGATTGAAGACCTACTGAAAAAGTGAAATTGTCTCAGGAAAGTTTCTTATTTTGGTGGTCAAAAATTGTGTTTTTCTAGAGATCCCTAATGCTACTCTTCTTTTTTCATAATTAATTCATAATTTGTCTTCTGTGTGGCCCAACAAAAATTTAATTTTATTGATTAATTTTGGTGAATCTCAAAGTTATGTGTCCTTGATCTGATTTAATTAACAACACAATCCATGTGTTCTCTACATTTTGTTTATAATCCATGAATGATATTTTTGCATTAATTCAGTGGACATGTAGGTTTCAATGTTACTTCCTCTATGTGAGCATCAACAAAGATGCATTCAAAATTTTAATTGCATTTAAATAAATGTTTATTGTAGTGCCTTCATGGGTACCTAGAGTATGGGTAGAGGGTAGTTGGACTTACAGATCAATTTTATTTCATTTATCTCATTTTCTTTCATCCTTCATGTTCCCTAATGGGAAGAAGGGGGTTAGGGAGATAGCATCCTACAGGCAGGCATCATAAGGCCTGCTCCAAAAGAGTTTCTCTTTGCCAATTCATATCTACTAGAGCTGCAGAACAACAAGAGTTTTTGACATGGGTTTTCATTAGCAGTTCCACTACATGCATTCCTAGAAGGTAGGAGAAAAATTAAAACTTCGTTTTGTGTGTATTGATTTCAGAACTCAGTCATGAGCAACATTGGTTGTGAAGCACAGATTTGAGGATCTGGGATATTAGAGCAATATACTTCATAAAATCACAAATGTTTGATGCTGCCCTACTACATCCATCAGTGATGATCATGACCTGAATGCTTATCAGACGAGATCGGGCACGTTCAGGGTGGTATGGCCGTAGACCTGAATGCTTATCATAAAAGTATGTTTCTCATGTGGGAAGTATAAAATGCCATACTGGACATACATGTAACTATCCTCACACATATGAAACATTCTCAGCTTTACTATTAATAAGAGAAATGCACATGACAATGAACATGACAGTCATTTCTTCCCTATTCAAGAGCAGCAACATCAAAACTGTAAAGACATTATGTGAATAATGGACAGAGTATAAATTGTTCCAACTTCTATGGGGTATAATTTTGCCGATGCTTATCAAAAGCCCAAGTGTGGTTTTACTATGACTTTGCATTTCCCTTTTCGAGAATTTATTTTACAGAAGGTACTTGCATAGTGGACAGAGTATTCATTGGGAAATAATCATCAAACCATTATACTTGTAACATCAAAGACTGAAAACAATTTAAGTGTCAATATGTGAGAAATTAAGTAAAAAATAGCATATTGATACAATGGAACAATTTGCACTTAATAACAGAAGCCTTTAATATACTGAATTGGAATGATATTTTTCAAGATACACAAAGCTGCTAATACAAGGTACTAAGAAGTTGGTTGCTACAATGCTATTTGTGCAAATGAGATGAGGGAATAACAAGGACTTCCTCATATCAATGTAACACACCATTGATGGACCACATGAGAATCTGATATTGACAGCAGTCAAGAAAGTAAATGGGTTATTACAGGTCAGTGGTAGAAGACAGCCTTTGTCATATAGGATTTTATGTGCCATGAATTATGAAACTAGTAAATAAATTACCTACTCAAGAATGAAATGTATTTCTGACTAGTGATCTTACTCAATTAAGATTTAAAATGTCATCCCAGTTTTAGAAACAATACCATATCCAGGACATCTGTAGTGGGCACAAGCTTGTTTAGACTCTAACAGACACATTGAATCTGAGGACCCATTCATCTTCATATTAAACAAATGGGAGATTTAAAGGGCAAGTCAGTCAGATGGATTACCTAGTCCTTCTCACTTTTAAATGGCATTTGTAATTTCCACCATTCCTCCTGGGGCCTGGTATACTTTCCTGCTCATAACTGTGTGTGTGGGGGGGGGGGGCTAAAGGAACATCTGAGGTGTCTGCTTCAGGCCCTCTTACCAATTTGTTTGCATTATGTTTTATGTATTATGTTTCTCACGAAAGGTCTTCTTCTCTTTCTCAAAAGGCACACTATGTGAAGGGAGATCCACTCCAGGGCTCCAGGGCATATCTCCAGTCTGAGAGAGAGACAGAGAGAGAGGGAGAGAGAAAGAGAGAGGGAGAGAGAGAGAGAGAGAGAGAGACAGAGACAGAGACAGAGACAGACAGAGAGACAGAGACAGAGAGAGAGAGGGAAGGAGATAGGGACAAAGAAAGAGAGGGAGGTAAAGAGAGAGGGAGGAAGTGAGAGAAAGAGGAGACAGAGAGACAGAGACAAGCAGACTGAATCAGAGGCAGAGACGGAAAACAGAAGATACTTCAAAAACTCTAAAGTCTCACTCCTCTGCTTTGACCCAAGATATTCCTCTTACTATTATGAATTCCATGACCCCTCTAAACTTGTATCAGAATGCCTCTGAAATGATTATGCATTTATTATTAATTATGTACATATTCTCCAAAATTCCACATGACCAACAATTTTGTAGAAAGACTTGATTTGGTGTATGAGAGCAGAAGTAGGCTATTTATCCTTCCCTTCATACAGAATAGTCTCAACATAGAGAATTGAAATTAATTTGTCTGAGCATCATCCCTTAATATGGGGAGTACTACTGCAGTTGGTTGTTAAATTCCTTCCTTCCACCTTGCTAGTCATTACACAATGAACTCTAGAAAAGTATCAGGGGACAACTCCAAATCAGGTTCAAGAAACACATTTCCAGCCCACACTAGCAGAGGCATCGGAACTTGTGGCTTCACTGAACTGAGTGAGACTGTTGTGGAATCAGGAAACCATAGTGTTTGTCCCTGAAGTCAATGATGCTCCAGAATTACTGGATCCTTTGGTAGAGGCATGCCACATTTCTTCAAACTCTCATTCCCTTTTCTTCTGATAATCCTTCATTTCTTCTTCCTGGGTGAGTGCAGGAACCACTGAATCTGTGCATGAAATATCTGGGTCATCAATCCCAGCCGTGGACTCTGGATATCTCCCTGGAAGCTAAGGCATTCTTGTTAGTCCTCTCATCAGAAGACACAGATTCTTGTATGTTTTTGCTGTTTTTAGAAGATGCTAGAACTGGAAGATGGGAGCTATTTCCTTTCCTTTATTGACTTTTCAGGGAAAAAATATAGTCAGATTTATTTATAATTTAAAGCTCTGTTTCTTTACTTAAAGTAAACTTAACCAGATATTGTAAGCTTTGGTTACCTTTGACTTCAATCTGCTTCTTCCATTTCCATTTTGTTAAAGGCAAAAAAATCTCTCATCTTTGCTAGTTTTTTTCTTAACTCAGCTCTTTACTTAAAATGAATAATTAAAACCGTGCATCTAAAAACATCAGAAACCCTGCAGTCAAAGTAATTTATTTTAATTAAAATTTGATTCACAGGATTCAAACTTGTCCCATAAGGCAAAAACTTGCAGCCAAATTCAGAAGATGTCTTGGGAGCCTGGAGAAGGTCCGTCAGCACTTCTAATACCAGTATAAGCTTCAGATCATTAAAATGACTCCAGGGAAATAAATCACAATGATGAGAGAGATATAGATATTAATGTATATTTCAGTGTTTGATCTGGAGGGACTATGGACACTGCTGGGCTCCTAAATTTGGAGATACGACAATTCTGGAAAGGTAATCTAACAATATATAAATGCTGTGTATAAGTTCAAGTTTGGATGTCCAAACATAGCAAAATAAGCTTAATATAAAGACAGGCAATCAAGAGCAGGAATAGAATGCATGTATCATTTGAAAAATGAAATTCCTTACATTGTACTTGTAATTACCTGGTCTGTACAGTGAGTTCCAGATAGCCAAAACTACACAGTAAGACTCTATCTCAAAACAAACAAACAAGCAAAAACCAAAGAACCATGTTTGCAATAATTGTGTATTAAATAACAACATAAATCACAGTTACTAGAAATATCTTCTTATAGTCTTGTATCTTTATTTTTAGTTGTATTTCATTCTAAATCTTCTTCCTTTTTTCCTGGTACTAGGATTGAACCCAAAGCCTTGCGCACACTAAAGAAACACTTTGCACTGTGTGCGTGTGTGTGTGTGTGTGCATGTGTGAATGGTATACTTTGAATTCTAAAATATAATGAATAAATATTTACTTTTATTTTATGTTATCAAGGCAGGCTTCTGACCCTGTCAGTGAACTCCAGCTGTGCCTGGCTAAGCCCAGATATAACTCCTTTACCTGGGTGCATATGACCTGTCGTCATTTCTCTTGAACTTTGGTGTCCCCCACACCTGACATTTGTACTGTAACTCTTTGAGAACATAACATATGTCAGATAGCATCCCAGGTACTAGAATCCAGAAGTGGACAAACTTGGACCAGCTGGAAGCTTTTTAAAAGATAGACATCCATGAATGATTATTAAATTCAATCATGAGAAATTCTCAAATGGAAGAGAAGATTCTGAGATTAACTGAGAAACATAACTTTATTCTGATAGGAGTTTATCTCTTCCCTTTTAAGATAATAATGAGAATTAAGACTTTGTATAAGAAGCTTGTAGAGTTTAACCTTAATTAATAACTGAAATTGTTAGCCCTTATGTTGGTTTCTGGTACTGAAATACTTGGAGATTTGTATGCCAAAATTATACCATTAAAATACCTTAATGCACTGACATAGTGGTGCACACCTTTAACCTCAGTATTTGGAAGACGGGCATTCTGATCTCTGCCTTTAAGGCTATCCTGGTCTACATATCAAGATCCAGGCCACTCAGGTTTACACAGTAAGAGCCTATATCAAATATGGAAGCAAATGTGCACAGCAATCAAATCACTGTGTTGAACACCCCACCTCTCTCTTTCTCTGTCTTTCCTTTCCTGTTGAGTTATGTTGGTCTGGGTGCTCAGTCAAGAGAGAAGCTCACCAAGATGCTAAGCTTCCATTTCCTGAAGGAGCAGAAGGGTTCTGCCTCTTTGTGAAAGACTGACACCCAGCTAGCTCACTCCAGCTACTTTATTCAAACATCATACAAGGTTACTTGGGCTGGGAAAGGTTTCAACTACCAAAGTTATCTCACCCTTGTTACCCGAGAGAGCAGACAAGCTACACAAATCTCAGTCCCTTTGACAGTGTCTAGTTATAATCAAAAGTAAGAACTCCAGGTTTGCCAGGAGTGTCTAAGGACCAAGGTGAGTGCAACTGGGAGCTCTCACACAGCGCAAAGTACAGATCCTCTAAAGAGACATTTATTCCAGGTTCAAAGACTCAATTTCTTAGCCTCTAGTGTAGCTATAAGGTCTCACATAACAAAGGCTGTGTTGAAATATTTCACCCAAAACCAGACACAAAGGCTTCACTACACCTTCCTTCAACAAGCCCCTCTTCTTCCTCTCCTTCCTCTCTTTCTCCCTGTCTCTCCATCTCCCTCTCTGTCTCTCCCTCTTCCATTCTCCATCCTTTTCTCTCTTTCCATCTGTCTCTCCACCCTCTCTCTCTGTCTCCCTTTTCTCTCTCCCTCCTTTTCTGTCTCTCCCTCTTTCCTGCTCCATCCTTTACTCTCTCTCTCTCCAACCTGTCTCCCCCTTTACTCTGCCCCCTCTCTCCATTTCGTCCTCTCTTTACTCTCTCCCTTTTTTCTCCTTCCTTCTTCCCTCCTCTCTCCCTCTTTCTCTTTTACTCTCTTTCTCCCCTTCTTTCCCCCTTTCTTACTCTCTCTTTCTCTTTCTTTCATACTCTCTCTCTCTTCCTTTGTCCCTCTCCACTCTCCCACACACTATAATCTATTCTCAAATAACAGATTGAAACAACTCTCGGGTCTTCACAATTCTTTCTTATTATTTCAAGATGCACATGATATTAAAATCTGTCACAGACTGATACAATGGCAGAGGCCACACTGCTGGGTAGATCTATTAACCAGCATCATTTGTGAAGCTGTGATCATGGCTAGTCCACAGGAGAACACTTTGTGATACTCCATTTGCCAGCTCAACTGTGGCAGCTGCCCGGTGAGCAGGTGAGGTAGGCCAGCTTCTTTCAACACTGCAGCTTCCAGAGAGTACACTGTGCACCTTGCTCTCAGAGACAGATGCATTTCCACACCTTGTGCATGGTTGTTTTCCCAAGTGACTCAGCTAATAGAATTACGGTTTCTTACTTACTCACCTTGTTTGACTTCTTACACAGTTCCCTTTGGAAATCTTTCATATGATTTTGATTGGCATCATCACTGAAGTAACAATACCATCATGCCAGAAACCTCTCCAGCCCACATGCACAAAGCAAGGACAGAAGACTGGTGATCCTTTCAGCTTTCATCCCACCCTCTTACATGTGCATTAAACTACCTTTGGCCATATTCCTTCAAAGTTCCATGAGTTTTCCCCTCCTCACTAGTTTTCTACTTTCCACTCCATGTTTAGAGTTTGAGTCCTTGAATCTACTTTCCTCCTATTCAGCTTCAGCAGGTTTGACCTTGGCTACAATTGAATGCAAGACAAGTACACCAGAAGACACCTTCTGATTCCACCTTCTTTGAGGCAAAGCTCAAAGAAGACAGGAGATACAAAAAGAAGTCCTCTTGATGCTGTAATGTATGGAGAGAAAATGGGAACCGCCCAGGCAGCCACTGGTATGTCATTTGTTAGTTTTGGAAGCTGCAGGCCCTCCACTTCCTATATAATCAGATATATTTATCCCTCTCAGGTCTCTGAGGTGGTTGAAGAATAGATAGAGTCTCATAGTTAAATTTTGAGTTGTTCAGGAATCAAGAGGGTGTTCTGGATCTAAGAAGATATTTTTAAAATTGTGAGGCAAGTTAGTATGAAAGCTGAGTTAGATATAGAACTTTAAACTCATGGAGATGGTTAGATAGTAGAATGTTAAAGTCAGGTGCCAAATACATATGGTCTGGACATTGGGAATGTATGCTAAGCCATATAACTCTCATAATTGTGGCCTATTTATTTCTGTTGTTTTGTATTGTATTTATAGTTATAAGAAAAAGAACCATTTGTTGGACTGAAAGGGAGAGCTGTTGGGGGGAAAAAGAAATACCTTAAACTAAAAAAAAAAAAAAAAAAAGGGGAAGAGGATGGGGTGGTTGAGGGGGAGGAGGGTGGAAGGGTTGGACTGGATGGGGGAGTAGGGAGGGGATTGTGATTGTGATGTATTTTGAAGAAATAAAAATAAATTATTTAAAAAAGAAGTCCTGAAAAAATCTATCAAATGTTAAGTATGGTTATATAAACTTGTTTTCTCCTCATATTACATTGATGTCCCTGAGTTTGCGAAGATTTTAAGATATATTTTTGACACAGATTCTTTGTAGCAGACACCAAACAGGGACCTCGCTTGCCACTGTTTGGAATGAAAGGATGTGCACCTCTAATTGTCTCAGTGAACCCATTGGACCAGCGTGACATCATCTTAGATTAGAAATTTTAATATGGACAGTAATTCAACATTTAACAACACCCCCTGACCTCAGTGTTCAATCTCCCAAGGGAATCTCCTTAATCTCAGGGTAGTACTGGAAAACTGTCCTTTAAAAAAAAAAAAGCAACATTATACTTTTAAAGAAAGGGTTTTGTATTTTGGCTCACAATTCAACAGTTTGTGTTAGTGTAAGTTTATATAATTGTGTTTATTTCTCAGTTTTTCTTTTAACTCAGCTATCACCCAAAGAATTACAACTCTATTATATTATTCATCAACCTACACAAGAACTGAACAGTTATTAATATATTCTTAACCCTCAAAGCTAATCTGGCTTCCTCTCAGCATAAATCCCAGAAATACTTGTACTTTGTAGCTTTCTTGCTTCAGCCGGTTCTTTCCTGATGTCTCCTTCACTTCTCCTGGTGGCTGAATCCCCTAATTCCTCCTTTAACTCCTCCTCTCCTGGAGGGCAGGAAGTCCAGCCCTTTTCTCTCTCCTGCTCAGTGATTGGCTGTAAGCTGATATATTGGCATATCAGGGAACAATTGGGGAACAGTGTTTACATAACATTGAGACAGGAGATTCTCAGAACAAGGACTACAACCAGATATGAAGTGTACAGAAATCAGATTTGAATAACACAATAATCTTATGCCTACAAGTTTCATCTTTTGGTTAATTTAAAAGTTCAGGTAACAACCATCTCGCCTCATGGATTTAACTACATTTGTTAGAGCATTATTTCCAGAATATCCTGGATCCTTTCCAATGCTTTCTCCACACAGGGTACATTCAACCTGCTTACATCAAAAAGCAAATTGTCAAAAATAAATTGTAATAACTTCCTCCCCAAAGTGTTGACAAATAATTTATTTTACTCTCTACTGACAGTATAATTAGTCTCAAGATTCTAGTTGGCTATCTTGAAGAACTTTCAGGAATCCTAGTATATAAATGAACTTCTATAGTTTCACTAAAATTTCCAAAACTGACTTGTCAGAATTCTGATTGACAGAGCAGACGTATTAATGTGTGGTGTTGGGCTTAAATGAGGCATGACAAAATGCTTGATAGATACAAGTACAACATTGTCAGACAAGTGAGATGATCACTCCACCACACAGACACCAGAGTAAATGTAACACTGTTACCATGCTCCCTGCCATGATGCTCACATCCTCACCCTCTGGAACTCCAAGCTCATTGTAAACTCTTTCTTCTGTAAGCTGCCTTGCTCATGGTGTCTCTTCATAGCAATAGAAAAGTAACCAAGACAGACTGAAAGATGGCTGGAAAAAATGTCCTCTCTGTCAAAAAATAGCACACTTTTGAACAATTAGGGACATGTTCAACCTTAAGAAAAGTGTCTAGAATGAAGGACTTGAAGGGGTGGAAGAGGGGACATGATCAAGATATTTAAATGCACATAGAAAGTTTTCAAAGCATAAATACAAATATTTTTGTTGTTTTTTTGTTTGTTTGAAAGTATTACTAATCTTTATTAATTTTTTATATAAGTACTTTTTTTTCTTCAAGTTACATCTCAGTCGCAAACCCTTCCCTATTCCCCCTTCCTGTCCCACTCTTCCACCCTCTTCCCCCCCCCCAACAGCTTCCCTTTTCAATCCAACAAATGGTTCTTTCTCTTATAACAGTAAATACTATACAAAACAGCAGAATTAAATATGCCACATTTATGAGAGTTAAATGGCCCAGTATACCTTCCCAATGTCCAGTTCATACATATTTGGCCCCTGACTTTAACCTTCTACCTTCTAACCATCTCCATGAGTTTAAAGTTCTATAACTGACTTAGCTTTCATACTAACTTGCATCACTATTATAACCATTTTCTTAGATCTAGAACGCCCTCTTGATTCCTAAACAACTCAAAATTTAGCTATGAGACTCAAGCTGTCTATTCTTCAACCACCTCAGAGAGCTGAGAAGGATAAATATATTTGATTATATAGGAAGTGCAGGGCCTGCAGCTTCCAATACTAAGAAATGACAAACCAGTGACTACCTGGACAGTTCCCATTTTCTCTCCATACATTCCAGCATCAGTCTTCAGCCTTTTGGTCCTGTTTCTCTGACAGACATTTATTGTACATAGATAGGGCATCTTCAAAAACCCCAAGAGATCTGCAGAATATGGCATTCAAAGATGTGGTCTTAAATTAAGATTTTTTTTTTGATATCGTGACATATCAGCTCCTGACAGCACCCCCTATTCTACTCTAAGTAGAAGATAAGCATTGAAGAATTTCCAGTGTGAGATGGTTAAATTAGTGGCAAGCCTTTCTCTTGGCATGTAAAAACTCCTTGCTTCAACTGCAGACAACTGCTGTCCAAAAAGGACAAAACTTGGTAGCAGGGAAGTCGACAGCCTAGCTCTGCCAAGACAGGGTAGGTTAGACCTTCACAATCCCTGTTCTACAATAAATACAAATATTACAAATATAGAAATAAATTCAAATAAAACCAAGCCTCAGTTTCTGTCTGTACATGAAGTTATTAAAAATTATGTCAATGAGTTCCTGTGGATGATTAAATGAAATTATTCTGTCATAATCCAGAATCTTTTATGTAAATGTGAAAAACAGCTACACACACACACGTATATGATGTATATAACATCTGGAAACATACTTTATATAGTAAAGAGTCCATCGAGGGTACTCTACCCACCTCTTCTCTTGGCAGTTATTTTTTTAATTAATATAACTATAGCCTAACATAAAAGGAGTGTACTAACATTTTTAACCATTTTTCCCATTTGGGTTCGGGCCCCAAACAGGTCTACTATGACCCAAATCAGCAGGAAGTCACTTTAAGAGAGTGACGTGCCATGCCCAGAGGGTGGGGAAGGTGTTTCTCCGCCCTTCTTTTTGGTTATTTGAAGGATAACTGAAAACTCTGTTATGTAGGGGAAGAAACTACAAGCTGATAAATGGTCCTGTCTTAATGGGTTTTGGAGGTTAGCCCCAGGGAATTCCTACTTTTCCTTTTCTGTATCCTTCTTCCTCTCCTATGTAGGAGTGCATGGGCTTGAGAAAAATGAGATATAGACATAGCACAGGAAGGTCCAAGAAGAAGGGGCAGATTATTGAATATGCCCTTATACCTTATATTGATACAAAATTAGTAGTTTATTTGGCTAAAGTGGTATTGACCATTGTTTATTGTGCAAAAATAAGATTGTATTGGATTACATCGGTATTGATCTTTGTATATTGATACAAAATTAAGATTATAGTTGGCCACAATGGTATTGACCCTTGCATATGGACGTAATATTAAGATTGTATTGGGCTACATAGGCATTGATCTTGGTATATTGATACATAATTAAGAGTATATTTAACCACAATTGAATAGATCTTTGTATATTGATACAAATTTACGCTTCCTAATGGTATCATACCTAGAGATACTTAAAAATAAAATGTGAAGCTCTGACCTCTTGATACCAACCGTCTAAAATGGTCTAGGATAGTTAAGTAAAACAAACTCCTAGTCATGCAAACATGTCACTTTGTTAGCTACTATGACAGTCTATCACAGATATTCTCTAAACTACCCAGTAATCAAGTTGCTAAGAGACAAGCAACATTTGCTTATCTAAATACAAGAGATGGATAGGGCATCTTCAAAAACCCCAAGAGATCTGCAGATTATGGCATTCAAAGATGTTATCTTAAATCAAGTTTCTTTTTTTGATATGGAGACATATCAGCGCCTGACAGCACCCCCTATTCTACTCCAAGTAGAAGATAAGCATCGAAGAACCTCCACTGTAAGATGGTTGAATTAGTGGCAAGCCTATCTCTTGGCATGAAAAAACCCCTTGCACCAACTGCAGACAGACTGCTGTCCAGAAAGGACAAAACTTGGTAGCAGGGAAGTCAACAGCCTAACTCTACCAAGACAGGGTAGGTAAGCCCTTCATAAGCCCTGCTCTACAGCAAATGTCTGTCATAGAAACAGGACCCAAAGGCTGAAGACTGATGCAGGAATGTATGGAGAGAAAATGGGAACTGTCCAGGCAGTCATTGGTATGTCCTTTCTTAGTTTTGGAAGCTGCAGGCCCTGCACTTCCTATATAAGCAAATATATTTATCCCTCTCAGGTCTCTGTGGTGGTTGAAGAATAGACAGCTAGAGTCTCATAGTTAAATTTTGAGTTGTTTAGGAATCAAGAGGGTGTTATAGATCTAAGAAGATACTCTTAAAATTGTGTTGCAAGTTAGTATGAATGTTGAGTCACATATAGACCTTTAAACTCATGGAGATGGTTAGATAGTAGAATGTTAAAGTCAGGGGCCAAATATGTATAAACTGGACATTGAGAAGGTATACTGGGCCATTTAACTCTCATAAATGTGGCATATTTATATCTATTGTTTTGTATAATACTTACTGTTATAAGAGAAGGAACCATCTGTTGGACTGAAAGGGGAAACCTCTGGAGGGAAGAGGGTGGAAGGGTGGGATAGGAAGGGGGAATAGGGAGGGGTTTGTTACTGAGATGTAACTTGAAGAAAAAAAATAAAGTATTTAAAATATATATATATATAACTATAGCCTACTACATGAGAGTAGAAAGAAGATATAATGAAATGGTGACAGGTATAAAAAATGAGTGGCTCCTTTAAGATTCCCTCTGCTGCTGAGCCTATCTATATTCTTATTTCTGAGTTTAGTTTGTTCACTCAAATATAAAAAAAAAAAGCCATCAAAAGTTGAAAGCAGTGTCACCTTCACTCCTCAATGACCAGGATAACTACCTGACCAGTGACGATTTGAAATGCCACATCACCGTCATCATTTCAGGCATATGTGTACATATATGTAATGAACAGTAATTGTTACCCACTCTTGATAATAGAAATACTGAAAGGAATACAGATTTGCAAGTGCATAGTTTAGCATTAAGAGAATTGTGTGGACATTCTTCCCAGGGTGCCAGAAGTCTTCCCTCAGAACTAATTCTTTCTTGCCTCATCTTGTTAGATCCTCTTCACAAAGTTGACTTTCAATGATGTTTATTGACTGAATGGAACATATAATAAGTTAGCAGTGTCTAGTGATTCTTTTTAGGGCCCAAGATAAGACACAGATGGCTAAGCAGATGGCATGTAAGGCCAGGCAATGTCTTCCTAGGGAGTCTGAAATGACTCACAGAAAAATATTGCATCACCACTGTGACCAGCTTGAGATTCCTGTGGTCCTGGGAAGACACATTAGTTAGCAACAGAATGATTAATAAGGCAGAGTTCAACATCCTTCCCTCCTGCTGCAAACAGACAATATGCAAAAGGAAGAGAAGCAATGGCTTCAGGACACTGTCATAGGTCAAGCAAAGACATAGCAAAAGTTGAACTAAAACAAGGGTCAAACACGCAAAAGAAGATGTAATTCTTTTTCATGTGAGATCTTTGGAGATTAGATACTGGACATGTTTAGGTAATGGAGGAGCAAAGTTATAGCAAAAATATATTAATTGACAAATTCAAGGCTGACAAACTGAGTATTCCCTCATTGAGGTCACATTGTTTTATCACTGAAAAACTGTGCAGCAACATAGGTCATGTGGCTATTTAGTACTTTCTGATTCATTTTTCCTGGTGCACAGGGAATATATTTGTAAATTGTAACCTTAAAATCTTTATTTCTGATGCAGGAAAAAAAGAAAGAAAACAAAACAAAACCCTTCAGATGGAAAGACATTATAGGCTGGGCATGGTGACGCACACCTTTAATTCCAGCACTCAGGAGGCAGAGGCAGGTGAATCTCTGTGAGTTAGAGGCCAGCCTGGTCTACAGAGTGAGTTCCAGGACAGCCAGGGCTGTTACACAAAGAAACTCTGTCTTAAAAACCAAAAAAAAAAAAAAAAAGAAAGAAAGAAAGAAAAAAGAAGACCTTATGGTGTACTGACCATAGCCCTTCTCTTTGTGTTTTCTTGTCTCAATTCCATCATGCTACGGGTGTTCTGAAGATCTCTTCATCTACCTGAATTCTCAATGGAGACCAGATTAATGGCCCTTGCTATGTGTTTTTTTTAAATAATTTATTTTTTATTTCTTCAAGTTACATCTCAATCACAATCCCCTCCCTACTCCCCACTCCAGTCCCACCCTTCCACTCTCCTCCCCCTCAACCCCCCATCTTATTTTTTTTTAACCCCAACAGCTCTCCCTTTCAATCCAACAAATGGTTCTTTCTCTTATAACTATAAATACAGCACAAAACAACAGAAATAAATAGGCCACAATTATGAGAGTTATATGGCTTAGCATACATTCCCAATGTCCAGACCATATGTATTTGGCACCTAACTTTAACATTCTACTATCTAACCATCTCCATGATTTTAAAGTTCTATATCTAACTCAGCTTTCATACTAACTTGCCTCATAATTTTAAAAATATCTTCTTAGATCCAGAACACCCTCTTGATTCCTAAACAACTCAAAATTTAACTATGAGACTCTAGCTATCTATTCTTCCCTCACCTCAGAGACCTGAGAGGGATAAGTATATCTGATTATATAGGAAGTGGAGGTCCTGCAGCTTCCAAAACTAAGAAATGACATACCAGTGGCTGCCTGGGCGGTTCCCATTTTCTCTCCATATATTACAGCATTGATCTTCAGCCGTTTGGCCCCGTTTCTCTGACAGACATTGATTGTAGAACAGGAATTATGAAGGACTTACCTAGCCTGTCTTGGCAGAGCTAGACTGTCGACTTACCTGCTTCCAAGTTTTGTCCTTTTTGGACAGCATTCTGTCTACAGTTGAAGCAAGGGGTTTTTCTTGCCAAGAGAAAGGCTTACCACCAATTCAACCATCTCCCACTGGAGATTCTTCGATGCTCATCTTCTACTTGGAGTAGAATGGGGGTGCTGTCAGGAGCTGACATGTCTCGATATCAAAAAATCTTAAGTTAAGAAAACATCTTTGAATGCCATATTCTGCAGATCTCTTGAGGTTTTTGAAGATACCCTATCTATCTCTTATATTTAGATAAGCAAATATTGCTTATCTCTTAGCAACTTGATTTCTGAGTAGCTTAGAAAAAAACTGTGATAGACTGTCATAGTAACTAACAAAATGACACGTTTTCATGACTATTAGTTTCCATTTCTTAATTATCCTAAACAGTTTATGACGGTTGGTAGCAAGAGGCCAAACTTTATCTTTCATTTTTAAGCATTATTAGGAACAATACCTTTAAGAAGCATTACCCTTAATTTTGCATCAATATACAAAGATCAATACCAATGTGGCCAAATAAAATCTTAATTTTGTATCAATATACAAAGATCAATACCGATGTAGCCCAATACAATCTTAATTTTGCATCAATATACAAGGGTCAATACCATTGTAGCGAAATATAATCTTAATTTTGTATCAATATACAAAAGTATAAAGCCATATTCAATAGTCTTTCCTTTTTTCTTGATATTTCCTATGCTATGTCTATGTCCCATTTTTTTCTCAAGTCTGTTCACTCCTACATAGGAGAGAAAGAAAGATACAGAAAAGAAAAAGAGAGAAGTCCCTGAGTCTAACCTCCAAAACCCATTTAACAAGACCATTTAACAGCTTGTAGTCTTTTCCCCTAAATATCAAAATTTTCTATTATCCATCAAATAACCAAGGGGGGGGGACACCCTCCCCACCTTCTGAAGATGGGACATTGTTCTCTTAAAATGACTTACTGCTGATTTGAGATGTAGTAAACCTGTTTGTGCCCCAAATAAGAATGGAAAAATGGCTAAAAATGTTAATAGAATCATGATGTTCAGTCCTTTTGTGCTCAGCTATTTAGATGTCCTAAGAAGTTCATAGACAGAAGCTGATCTTCAGAGCATTACTGAAGTTCTGGCTGGAACAGTCTGTGGAGCTGAACGATCTTAGTGATTTTGAGTTGTTGTTGTTGTAGATTTTGAGGAAACTGCTATTGAGGAAGTCTGCAAGGCTGGATCATCTGGGCCACTCGTCTTCTTTGGTGTCTGATCTGTTTTCTGCTGAGGTTTCTGTTGTCCAGTTGTCCCTAGATTCCTTGAATGGATGCTTTAAATCTCCTGGAAAGATAAGAAAAGAGCCCTGCCCTAATCCTAACTCTGGGACAATTCCCTTTTTTTTTTGGGGGGGGGGGGGTCAGGTAATATTTTTTCCTGGAGCAAATTTGTTTTTTTGACAATATATAAAGTATTACCTTTCAATCCGTATTAAAGAAAAAATTATTTTGATATTTTGGAGCTAAACAAAACTTTAGTGTATATATTTTGAGATCTCAAAGGACAATTTATTTGAATTGCAGCCTGCCTTTTGTAAGTAGCTTTTAAACTTAAATCTTTCCAGATCCTATGTGCCTGTCTCTGCATTCTAAGTTTTGGGATCAAAGACATGTGGTCCCAATTGATGAGATTAAAGATGTGCTCCTCCACCCCTGGATCAAAGTTTTTCTCTGTTTAGAGCTTGTTTTGTATCAGGGTGTCCTTGAGCTCTGAGATCAGCCTGTTTCTGTGTCTGGTGTGTTGGGATTAAGGGTGTATTCTTCTCCAATGATGGGACTAAGGGTGTGCACCATCACCACCCTGTTTCTTGTAACTCTAGAGTTTATAAGTCAACTAACTCTATAGTGATCCTCCTGACTCTGATAGAGGTAAAGGCATGGGCTAACACCATGCGTTATTTTACCTTAGCTCTAAGTTTTTTCAACTCTTGGAGGTTTGTAAAACCAGGTTGAACAGCTGTCACCTTTAATTTATTTACAGTGTTTTAAACCTGTTACCTGCTTTTCAATGCCAAACCATGGAAATATCCTATACCTCTACAAAAACAAACAAACAAAAAAAACTTTTAAGCTGCTATCAAGTTTGTGTAATCTCTGTAGCCACCTGCAGTCTAACATTCTAATCTGAAATTAAGGGTGTTTCCTTTCATGCCAGTAAGGCAATTATACTTTTGGTAAATTCTAGTTTGAAAATTTTATATTGTATTTTTATTATATTTTTAAGGTTATTAACTCTTTTCTTAAAAAAAAAGTATTATTTACTTCTAGAACATAGTTTCTTCCCTCCTCCCACCCTAGCCCCTCCTTTCCTCTCTCCTTCCCTCCCTCGCTTCTTCCCTCTCTCCTTCACTCCCTCCCTCCCTCCTTGTTCCTCTACTTGGTACTCTCCTTCTCCTCAGATGAGGTGGGCCCTCACATATAATACTCCCTCAGATCTTGCGTCATGTGAGGGCCAAGAGCTTCCACTTGTACTGTAGCTTGATAAGGCACACCATCTAGGGTGTGGTGTTCCACTAACTTGCAGCAGATTCCATGACTCACTGGTGGGTAGAATTTTTCCTAGGATAGATATGCTAGGTTCCTATATTTGGGTGTGTGGGTTGTAGGATAGTTATCCTCTGATATATGGTTAATATCCATTTATAAGGGAATACATACCATATTTGTCTTTCTGGGACTGCGTCAACTCACTTAGGATGAGCTTTTCTAATTCCATCCATTTGGTTACGAGTTGCATGATTTCCTCATTTCTGATAGCTGTGTAGTATTCCATTGTGTAAATGTACCACAGTTTTTTAATCCATTCTTCAGTTGAAGGACATCTGGGTTGTTTCCAGTTTCTGGCTATTACAAATAAAGCTTCTATGAACATTGTTGAGGCAATGTCCTTGTGGTTTGGTTTTGAATCTTTTGGATATATGCCCAAGAGGAGTATGGCTGGGTCTTGAGGTAGATTTATTTCCAATTTTCTAAGATATCTCCAGTTTGATTTCCAAAGTGGTTGCACAAGTTTGCAGTCCCACCAGCAATGGGGGAGTGTTCCCCTTTCTCCACATCCTCGCCAGCATGTGCTATCATTTGAGTTTTTGATCTTAGCCATTCTGAGAGGTGTGAGATGGAATCTCAGAGTTGTTATATGTTGCCTTTTCCTGATGACCAAAGATGTTGAACATTTCCTCAAATGCCTCTCAGCCTTTAGAGATTCATCTTCTGTGAATTCTCGGTTTAGCTCTGTACCCCATTTATTGATGGGGTTATTTGATTTTTTGGTGTTTAATTTCTTCAGTTCTTTATATATTTTAGATATTAGCCCTCTGTCAGATGTTGGGTTGGTGAAGATCCTTTCCCAGTCTGTAGGCTGCCATTTTGTTCTAAGGACAGTGTCCTTTGCCTTACAGAAGCTTTTCAGTTTTATAAGGTCCCATTTATTGATTGTTTGTTTTAGTGCCTGAGCTATTGATGTTCTATTCAGGAATTTGCTACCAGTGCCAATGAGTTCAAAGCTTTCCCCCACTTTCTCTTCTATTAATGTTAGTATGTCTGGATTTATGTTGAGGTCCTTGATCCACTTAGACTTATGTTTTGTACAGGGTGATAAGTATGGATCTATTTGCATTCTTCTACATGTTGACATCCAGTTAGACCAGCACCATTTATTGAAGATGCTTTCCTTTTTCCATTGTATGTTTTTGGCTTCTTTATCAAAAATTAAGTGACCATAGGTGTGTGGGTTTATTTCTGGGTCTTCAGTTCGATTCCATTGGTCAACTGGTCTGTTTCTATACCAGTACCATGCTGCTTTTATTACTATTGCCCTGTAGTACAGCTTGAAATCCGGGATGGTGAGACCTCCAGATGTTCTGTTATTGTACATGACTGATTTAGCTATTCTGGGTCTTTTGCTATTCCATATGAAGTTGAGAATTGTTTTTTCCAGATCTGTAAAAAGTGAGTTGGTATTTGGATAGGAATCACATTGAATCTGTATATTGCTTTTGGTAAAATTGCCATTTTTATTATGTTGATCCTACCTATCCATGAACAAGGGAGATCTTTCCATCTTCTGATATCTTCAGTTTCTTTCTTCAAGGACTTGAAGTTCTTATCATACAGGTCTTTCACTTGCTTGTTTAGAGTTACCTCCAGGTATTTTATATTATTTTTGGCTATTGTGAAGGGTGTTGATTCCCTCATTTCTTTCTCAGACCATTTATCTTTTGTGTAAGGAAGGGCTACTGATTTTTTTGAATTGATTTTGTATCCGGCCACCTTGCTGATGGAGTCTATCAGCTGTAGAAGTTCTCTGGTGGAATTTTTGGGGTCACTGATGAATACTATCATATCATCTGCAAATAGGGATATTTTGATTTCTTCCTTTCCAATTTGTATCCCCTTGATCTCTTTTAGTTGTCTTGTTGCTCTAGCTAAAACTTCAAGTACTATGTTGAAGAGATATGGAGAGAGTGGGCAGCCTTGCCTTGTCCCTGATTTTAGAGGAAATGCTTTAAGTTTCTCTCCATTGAGTTTGATGTTGGCTATTGGTTTGCTGTAAATTGCCTTTATTATGTTTAAATATGGTCATTGTATGCCTGATCTCTCTAAGACTTTTATCATGAAAGGGTGCTGTATTTTTTCAAAAGCTTTTTCAGCATCCAATGAGATGATCATGTGGTTGTTTTCTTTCAGCTTGTTTATGTGGTGGATTACATTGATGGATTTTCTAATGTTGAACCACCCCTGCATCCCTGGGATGAAGCCTACTTGATCATGGTGTATGATATTTTTGATGTGATCTTGGATCCGGTTTGCAAGTATTTTATTAAGTATCTTTGCGTCCATGTTCATAAGGGAAATTGGTCTGAAATTTTCTTTCTCTGTTGGGTCTTTGTGAGGATTAGGTATCAGGGTAACTGTGACCTCATAGAATGTGTTGGGCAGTATTCCTTCTGTTTCTATGTTGTGGAAGAGTTTGAAGAATATTGGTGTTAGCTCTTCTTTGAATGTCTGGTAGAATTCTGTGCTGAAACCATCTGGACCTGGGCTTTTTTTGATTGGAAGACTTCTAATGACTTCTTCTATTTCCTTAAGGGTTATAGGACTGTTTAATTTGTTTACCTGTGGAATCTATCAAGAAAATCGTCCATTTCATTTTGATTTTCCAATTTTGTGGAGTACAAGTTTTTGAAGTAGGACCTAACGATTCTTTGGATTTACTCAATGTCTGTTGCTATTTCCCCCTTTTCATTTCTGATTTGGTTGATTTGGGTATTTTCTCTCTGCATTTTAGTTAGTTTAGCTAAGGGTTTTGTCTATTTTGTTGATTTTCTCAAAGAACCAGCTCTGGGTTTTGTCGATTCTTTGTATTGTTCTTTTTGTTTCTAAGTTGTTGATTTCAGCCCTGAGTTTGATAATTTCATCTCGTCTGCTCCTCTTGGGAGTGTTTGCTTCTTTTTGTTCTAGCTCTTTCAGGTGTGCTTTTAGGTGGCTAGTATAGGAACTCTCCAGTTTCTTTTGAAGGCACTTAGTGTTATGAACTTTCCTCTTAGCACTGCTTTCAATATGTCCCATAAGTTTGGATATGTTGTGCCTTCATTTTCATTGAGTTCTAAGAAGACTTTAATTTCTTTTTTTTTATTTCTTCCCTGACCCAGAGGTCATTGAGGAGAGAGTTGTTCAGTTTCCATGTTTTTGCAGGCACTCTGTTGTTTTTGTTATTGTTGAAGCCTAGCTTTATTCCATGATGGTCTGATAAGTTACAAGGAGTGATTTCAATTTTCCTGTATCTGTTGAGGCTTGCTTTGTGACAGACTATATGGTCGATTTTGGAGAAGGTTCCATGAGGTGCCAAGAAGAAAGTGTATTCTTTTGTTTTGGGGTGAAATGTTCTGTAGATATCAATTAGGTCCATTTGATTCATGACATCTGTGAGGTTCATTATTTCTCTGTTTGGTTTCTGCATTGTTGATCTGTCCAGTGGTGAGAGTGGTGTGTTGAAGTCTCCCACTATTAATGTGTGAGGTTCAATGTGGGATTTGAGCTTCAATAGTGTTTCTTTAATGAATGTGGGTGGCCTTACATTTGGGACATAGATGTTTAGTATTGAAATTTCATCTTGGTGGATTTTTCCTTTGATGAGTATGTAGTGTCCTTCCCCATCTCTTTTGATTAATGTTGGTTGAAAGTCCAATTTGTTGCATACTAGAATTGCTACTCCAGCTTTTTTCTTGGGTCCATTTGCTTGGTATATCTTTTTCCAGCCCTTTACTTGGAGATAATATCTATCTTTTGTGCTGAGGTGTGTTTCTTGTAAGCAGCAGAATGTGGGATTCTGTTTTTTGCATCCATTCTGCTAGCCTGTGCCTTTTTATTGGGGAATTGAGTCCATTGATGTTGAGAGATATTAATGACCAGTGATTGTTACTTCCTGCTATCTTGATGTTGGTGGAAATAGTGTGTGAGTGAGCTTCTTTTCTTTTGGTTTTGCTGCAGGCATGCTATTTGCTTTCTGTGCTTTCTTGTGTGTAGTTAACCTCTTCGGGTTGAAGTTTTCCTTCCAACATCTTCTGTAGAGCTGGATTTGTGTATAGATATTGTTTGAATTTAGCTTTGTCATGGAATATCTTGTTTTCTCCATCTATGTTGATTGACAATTTTGCAGGGAATAGTAGTCTGGACTGGCATTTGTGGTTTTTTAGGGTCTGCAAGACGTCTGTCCAGGCCCTTCTCGCTTTTAGAGTCTCTGAAGAAAAGTCAGCTGTGATTCTGATAGGTTTGCCATTATATGTTATTTGACCCTTTTCCCTATCAGCTTTTAAAATTCTTTCTTTGTTTTGATTATTATGTGGTGGGAAGATTTTCTTTTCTGGTCTAACCTATTTGGGGTTCTGTAAGCTTCTTTTACAGTTATAGGCATCTCTTTTTTTTAGATTTTGGAAATTCTCTTCAATGATTTTGTTGAAGATATTTTCTGGTCCATGGAGGTGGGACTCTTCTCTTTCTTCTATTCCTATTATTCTGAGACTTTGTCTTTTCATTGTGTCCTTGATTTACTGAAGGTTTTGTGTCAGGACTTTTTAGATTTGACATTTTCTTTGACAGATCAGATGTATCAATTTCTTCAATTTTATCCTATGAGCCTGAAATTCTTTCTTCCATCTCTTGTATTCTGTTGGTGATGCTAGTGTCTGTAGTTCCGATTCTTAAGGTTTTCCAGTTCTATGGATGTCTCGCATTGGATTTTCTTCATTGCTTCAACTTCCCTTTTCAGGTCTTCCATTCCTTCCATCACCTCCTTTGAAGTACTTTGTTGTTGCTCTCTGAGGTATTTGATTTCCTCCCTTAGGCCTTCTATTATTAATATAAGCATAGGATTAAGGTCATTTTCCTTTGTTTCAATTGTGTTTGGCTGTCCAGAGTTGTCTGTAGCATTATTGCTAGGATCTGGAGACATCCTATTATTTTGTTTTTTTTTTTTACCATGTTCTTCTGCTGACCTTTTGTCATCCAATTGACCCAGGTGTTATCTGTTTGTTTCTTTTGTCAGCTGACCTTGGTGCTCAGGAAAACTCCCTTCCCTGGGGGTTGGCTGATCCTGAGATCCTGCTGTTTACCTCCAGATGGTGGACAGGTTCCTGTAATAGACTGACTGGCTCTCGGAGAGGAGGGTGGCTGCCGCTCTCCTTAACTGCTTGTGACCCAACTGGACCAATATAGAGGGGATTGGAGTGGGCAGAGGGCTAGCCTCTGAGGACCTGGGAGCTGACAGGTCTCCTCAGAAAGGCAGTTAGAGCTGTGGTTGAGCCTGTGTTCTCCTCTCACTGACCCAGTCGTTCTGGCTCCCCAGCTAGGCTGACTATGCAGAGCTCCAACCACAATGGGTGCAGATCCTCAGTGTGCCTGTTGCTGACTGCTTCACATGCTTGGGTACTAGGGTGAGTGACCCACTTGCCCCAGTATTTGTGGAGAATACACAGTCGCGGGCTCTGTTTGCAGGCAGTCTTGGCTCCTAATTGCTTTGCTGTGACTGGGTTAGGTCTCTGCCTCTCAGCTACAGTGCACATTGTGCCGCCATGTTGGAAACTCCAGGGAAAAAAAAAAATCTCACTTACCTTTGCTCTTGTGGTGTGGCTGTTTTTCCCTCCTGGGAGTGCAGGCTGGATATCAGGCAGACAGACAGGGCCGCTGGTCTGTGGCTGGAGCCGTGGGCAAGAGGGAGAGCATGGCAGGATACTGGAACAGGTACATACATATTAGCATGCAGAAGACAAATTAAGTGGGTTAAGGGGGAAAATATTTTCTTAAATATTTCTTAGTAGTTAGGGAGGGGAGTCGCAGAACCAGGGAATGGATAAAGGCAAAAAATCCCATTCTCTGAAATAGTCATAGGTGGTAAACTTAGGCTGCTGGTTGTCGATTGACAATACTTACCTGGACTTCATTTAAGGTGGATTCAAGGGGATTTCCTGAGACTTACAAGTAATCTATTTAAGTTTACAACAGGAGACATGCTTTAAATGTTAGAATCCCCATTGTTTGTGATCTGTAGTGAAAACCACACTGTAGAAAATGATAGTAGACACACACATCTTTGTGTCATAGCAAAGCAGAGGCTTGGGAAACTATCTTGAGTTACCAGCATGAACAGTTTTTAAGACAAGCTCAGTGAAGACAGGAACCTTCTGTGGGGCAGAAGGGGCAAAAGAACATTTAATCCTGATGTGTGACTACACATCATGAAAGAGAGGCTTTTCTCTCTATACAGAAGACTGGATGTACATACATTTAGCACAGTAAGAAGCAGTTTGAAGTCTATATTTAAAAGACAAACCAAAGGAAATTTAAAATCTTGAACTGGTGACTATAACAATGGGTCATATAGTAGAATGTTTTACCAGAGTTTTCTGAGTCTTGTAACAAAGTAGACTGTATCTGGGCATAGTGGTAGCAACCCCATGAGAATGAGGCTTGAGGCCTTATTTATACACATGAAGAGGACTGAGAAGGCATCTAAAGCCTTCGTTTCTGCTGTTAAATGGATAAATCTTTCACTAGCCTAGTATTCAAAGTCATCAGACACCTGAGAATGTTAAATGTCATCCAAGTAAGCAGGAAATGCAGATCAATCAGCTTTGGAGACTATAAAAAATGACAGAGCCTTACTGGCTACCTGGACAGCCACCCATGGTTCCTCTGTCGGTGGGGCATCCATCTTTGGCCACCAGTACCAGAAGATCTGACAAACATTTTTTGTGAGTCAGGAATTATGAAGGACTGACTACCTTTGTCTTGACAATACTCTCCAGTCAACTTCTCTGTGTACAGCCCATCCAGCTAGGACATCATGTTGTCTGCCATTGAGGCAAAGGGCTGCAGGCCCAGTGGCCACCTCTGCATACTTAAACCAAGTTTGAAGAGCAGATTCCTCTGTGCCCATTTTCTTCTTTGGAGGAAACTAGGGATGCTGTCAGGAGCTGGCATGTCTATCATGAAAAGTTTTTTCTTAATTAAACATTTAAATTCCATGTTCTGTGGATCTCTGAAGTGCTGAGGACCAGCATATCAAGTTAAAATAGATCTGAATAGACAAACTTGCTTGTTTCTAGTTAGTTACTTTCACAGTTCTGCTTAACTGGGAAAGCATGTACAGTACGCTAGATAAAGCTTAATCTCATAAGTAAATGCATCAATTCTTGGCATAACTACAACAAATAAGCCACTTGCTTAGTGACTATTAGCTTGCATTTCTTAATTACCATTAAAAGATTAGGATTTTATTTTTTATCCCTGTTAGGTTTAGAGCCCTAAAAAACCAAAATTCTGATTTGAAGCTCTTCTAATATTAAAATAAAACTTTTTAATTCCTAAACATAGTTCATAAAGAGACTGGAAACTTTCTGACCTCCTATGGCATATCACTATAGAGCATAACGGTTTCCTGTATGATTTAGTTTATGAAAATCTATAGCTTATAAAAGTCTATGGCTATAAGAAATGACAGAGCTATGTTAGGTCTTAAGCACATTAGCAAAAACAAGGCTAAGGATATTCTAAGGCACTGATTTTCAACCTTTTGAGAGTGAAGACAGAACATAACCATAATTTTAAAAAGCCAAACCAAGTTCTATCAGCAGTGTAAACAATGTAATTCAATGTCTCTAGAATTAACATCTTAAGAGTATCTTTGGAATTATGTCATATGGCTCAATCTTATCTAACCACAAACTTTTAATTACTAACCCCGACTTATGAGTTTTATCCATAACTGATAACTAGCAAAATATAAATAGTTAGACATATAAACAAGACTTGAATCACTATACAGTTTGTTGCAAAGTTATAACTGAATTTTTATCATCACATAAAAAATCCATAACAATCTACAATATGAGATTTGTTGGTTTCTTAGTCTAAAAGTAGGTAACAATAATAAACAGAGTTCATTAGGACTAAGTTTCCTAATTTTTGCTTTACACCAGGTTGTCATCTAAGATGTTGAAATCACATGAGAGATTGCAAAATTGCATCCAGCTTACACACACATGGAGTAAAATTTGGGTTACAAGAATTGAATCACAGACTTTTATACACACATTTTAAACCATACCCAAGTGAACACATTATAAATCTTTAGATAAATGTTCGTAGTATACTCTTAAGATATCTATTTTTATTTTGAGAGAAGAGTGCAAAGAAATCAGAGATAAAAGATGTTTTAAGAATGGAGAAAAGGGCAGTGGAGATTGGGGAATCACTTGTCTACGGCAGGGAGAAACTGAAGTCTGGTATGCCAATTTCTGCCAGGTTAATATGAATCCATTGAAGGGCAAGAGGGAGAGCACAGCCTCCTGCAGTACAGCTGCAGGGTGGGTGGAGGGGCAAAGGGGTCCATGTGGGCAGGCCTAGAGTCAGAGTCACATGGAGGAATTGGACTCCAAGTAGAATCTGGAATCAAATTCACAGACAAATGATTCACAGATACCTCAGAAGTGGTCTTGAAAACAGCTCCTTGCAGTCTCGGGCCCTGCCAGCTATGATCAGTTGCAGGTCGCATCTTACAGACAAGACATTTAAGCAGCGTGAGGAAAAAGGAATAAAGAAAGGAGAAACTTTATTCTTCCTCTGATAGCTTGGGGAGAATATTGAGGTCAGACCTGATAAATTTAGCAAAGAGAAGGTTCAGAGTGAAGATAAGAAAAAGCTTGAACAGCTCCCTCCATTTACAGGATCCCTGGCAAAAATTGTAAAGATCCCATATAATAATGGGATCAAAAGTGCAATTAGGCAGCCATTTGGAGTCATTATGTAAAGAATATTGGGTCCAATTCTGACTGCAAAGGCGGGTAAGCTTAGAAGCCTTTAAATCAGGTGCTATTTGTAGGGCTCTGGGGTTCTCCAAGAGACATCCCACTGGGAAGTCTAGAGAAAAAGATGAAGAAGATGCAGTTTCCATGGGGGAGAGAAGAAGTCTGAAGGCCTAAGCCCCCAGGCATCCTGGGGACAAAGGTAGGAATGGAGTGAGTCTATAAAAGCTGTCTAACCAGGTTGTCATGAGATTAGACAGGGACCAGAGCAAGGTGCCCCAGCTGACACAGTTACAAGAACCTTGCTAGTAGAAGGATAAAAGCTCCCACAAGGGGAAAAATCTGCTGTGGGAGGTTAGCGACCAAAGCTTAAAGGCAATGACCAGGGGTACCTTCACTCCCTAGGACACCAGAGGGGCGCTGGATGGTCTATGGTCAGTTCCATGGGTTCAGAGAAGCATTTATGCTGACCAGGAAGGGGCAACTCATCAATTGGTCTGTGGTGGATGGAGAAATTCTATGATCAGAGAAGTGTGAAGGAAGTTGTGGGCAGGTGATAATAGTGTGTGTTATAGGCTCCCAGCCCAACGGGTTAGAACTCCACACCAGGAAAGCCTATGCCAGTAATGGCACCAAATGTTATGATAGTGCGGAGGGGTGGAACACCAGAGAGGGCCCACACCAAGAGGTACTCCCTGAGGAAATCATGTCATGCCATACAACAGGTCTGATATAAAGGGTTTATTAAGATTAAGAGCAGGGAACAGAATACCAATAGCTCAGGCTCTAAGGCCAACAATAAATAAATGGGACCTCATGAAACTGAAAAGCTTCAGTAAGGCAAAGGACACTGTCATTCGAACAAACGGCAACCTAGAGACTGGGAAAAGATCTTTACCCACCCCACATCTGAGAGAGGACTAATATCCATAATGTGTAAAGAACTTGAGAAATTAAACATCAAGAAACCAAATAATCCAATAAAAAATGGGAACAGAGCTAAACTTAGAATTCACAAAAGAGGAATCTCTAATGGCCGAGAGACACTTGAAATGCTCAACATCTTTAATCATCAGAGAAAGGCAACTCAAGATGACTCTGAGATTCTATCTCACACCAGTCAGAATGGCTAAGATAAAAAACTCAGTGACAGCACATGCTGGTGAGGTTGTGAAGAAAGGGGAACCCTCCTCCATTGCTGGTGGGAGTGTAAGCTTGTACAACCACTATGGAAATCAGTCTGGCGATATCTTAGAAAACTTGGAATAGCTCTACCTCAAGACCCAGCCATACCACTCCTGGGTATACATCCAAACGATTCCTAAACAAATCACAAGGACATCTCCTCAACTGTGTTCATAGCAGCTTTATTTGTAATGAAACTGGAAACAACCCAGATGTCCCTCAACTGACAAATGGATAAAAAAAATGCTGTTTTATGCAATGGAATACTACTCAGCCATCAGAAACAGGGAAATCATGCAATTTGCTGCCAAATGGATAAATCTAGAAAAGCTCATTCTGAGTGAGCTAACTCAAACCCAGAAAGATGCACATGGCACCTATTCACTCATAACTGGATTTGAGCTATATAGTATAGGATAACTATCCTGTAACCAACAGACTGAAAGAAGCAGGAACATAGACTTTGTTACTTGTTAATGGGACACTTTGCCCTAGTGGAGTTGCCATGTTGCAAGATGAAGCTCTTATTCCTCTGAAGGGGGCTGATATGTAGGGCACCCCACACTGCTGGAGTAGGATAGGTGGGAGACAGTGAGAGGGTAGGAGAGTGGGAGGGAGGGTCTGGGAGGGTTGAAGAGAGGGGACTGGGAGGGAGATGTAAATTGAAGTAATAAACTTTTTTTAAAAAGATAGGAAGGGGGAAGGTAGTTAAGGGCTGAGCCATGGGAAGAGAGAGAGAGAAAGAAAAAGGAACATGGGGGACAGAGGGACAGACTGAGACACACATAGGAAAAGAGAGAGAGAAATGGGAAAGAGACCAAGAGACCTTGGAGAGGTGGGCAGGGGCTTTTATCCTGACACACGTAGCTTATCTGTCAGCAGGAGAGGATGTAGGCAATTAGGACCCTGAAGGACCTCTGAAGTCAGGCTAGTGGAAATGCCTGTAGACTTACAAATGACGCTACTTTTGAATCAGGAATAATTCTCCAAAGACTCATCTTTTTAAAAATTCTTCAGTATCAAACACTGAATCCATGGAAGGTGCATTTGATTGCATGACCTTAAACCACATGTTTATATATTAGTGGTCCCAGAAAACCAATCAACTTGCTCTGAAATCTTTGCTTCAGGGACTGAGAAGAAGGCTCAGTGTATAAAGCGCTTTCTGGGTGAGCATGATGTCAGGCATTGGGCTAGAGAGACATGTAAATCCCTGGAACTCATTGGTCAGTGAGAGTCAATGAATCGATAAAGTTCAGGTTCATTGAGAGAACTGACAGGAAAATAAGAAGCACTACATACTTGGGTCATAGGACATGGGGAAGTGAAGTGCTGCCTCGGAACTAGAAGCTTTCTCCCTTACACCTGGCTTTCATACTACACTATCAGGAGGTGTTATGCAAGGTGTGGAGAGAGAAAAGTGCTCAAAAAATCTCACCTAGCTGTGAAACCTGAAAGGAAAAATGCTGACCAACCTGGCAAGATATTGGTGCAATAATGGCATAAATATTATGGGGTTACCAATTACTTTCCTTTATTTTTTTATTTAAGGCCCATTCCATATGACATAACTATTCACATTACTAATAACCAGGCCAAGAAACCTTGGCTATGGAAAGCAATGGCCCTAATAGAGAGCCTACAATTATTTTGGCATATGGACAAGGAACAAAATTGCCATTCAACTACGTATTATTATACCCACAGATTGCTACAGCTTTCAGTCATCATCAGAGAAGCTTCCTTTTGCAATGCACAGAGGGTAATACAGTGACTTCTACCTGACAAAATTGTAAATAATAAGTAATTATGTAGTGATCAACCATAAATAGGACATCTGTATCATACTTCTGTCAATCAAGGCTCAAGGAATTTGAGAAGACAGGGCAGAGAGACTTTATGAGTTAAAAGTAGAGGAAGACTTGTGCAAAACATTGTCTTCTGGACATGGCAGGTTCATGGCAGCAGTGAACTCACAGTGGCTGTTTACTTTTACAAGATCAAGCAATTCAAAATTCTAGCTTGAACAGGGAAGGGGCTCATGAAGTTGAAGAACTCGTTGGGGAGCTATCGGCAATAGAGAGCTGCTAGAGAGAGAAAGCTGATTTTTAGGATATAGTGCCTGGTTAGGTTGTTTATATTCCAGTAGATGGCCCTACATCCATGCACATATGGACAGCATTAACCACACACAGTGGAATAAAAGGAGTTGCTGTGAAGTTAGGAGACAGACATGATGAAGGGGCTGGAAAAGTAGTGAGGGATAGATATGATCAAAATACATTGTATACATGTATAAAACAATCGAAGAATAAATTTAAAATATTTTTAAAAAGATGGAGATCAATATAGGGAGACAGCTGACATTGAGCTTCCACAACTACATAAACCCATGAACAAGTACATATACCACACACATACATACATATATACATACACACATAACCACCACAAAATAAAAAACTTAAAACCTTTGGTTTAGTTATCTCAACATATTGTACTATATGTATTTATGTGGACTTCTCCAGGAATACATTTAGAATTTGAGGTCACATACCTGCTATTCTTGAAAATGTCCTTCTCCAAGCTGAACTTTAAGCATTTTCTAAAGAATAACAAAGTTAAAACAACAACAAAGAATAGCACTTTGCATGTATCGAAATTTGTACAAGGTGAATGCTAAATTAAAGAAAAACCACATTTGTTTTCAGTTTGAGATCAATTCAAGTTTCATTACTGAAAGGCCAAAATCAGCTCTACAAACTTTGAAATTGGCAGTGTACTTTATAAATGAAAATGAGCTATGAAAAATACTTGTAACAGAGCCATGAGAAATGAAGTTAACATATTCAAATTAGTAAAACCGAATGAATATTTTGAAGACATTATAATCTGAACTTAAGATATTTTCATAAAGGAGTGAATCATATATTTTCTGAAATGGTTTCCAAAAAACTATTTAAATATAGTTTTTTGGGTTGCCTCCTTTTCACACATAAGTGATTTAAATCTGAAGACATAAAAACATGGATACACATATTATATATATGTAACATATAACATATATTATATAGACAGAAAAGACAAATTTAAAAATATTTTGCACAGTTTTCATGGCATTAATGGATTAAAAATTACCCTGTGTGTGTGTCTGTTCTGCTGTCTTAATTCTCCCTTTTGTTGCATTCTTGTGTGTCAACAAAGGCTCTATAAAGGGAAATTTCCAATATGGATTCATGATATGAGTAGTTGAATGATAAATCTGGAGAGGCTTTTGTGTCTGTCAGAATCTTTCTATGCATATGTGGAAAGCCAGAAATACAGGTTTTGATACCTATAAAGTGTCTAAGCTTTGGGTGTTCTGTTCAGGAAATTGTCTCCTGGGCCAATGAGTTCAAGGCTTTTCCCCACTTTCACTTTCATTAGATTTAGTGTGTCTGGTTTTAAGTTTAAGTCTTTGATCCACTTGGACTTAAGTTTTGAGCAAGGTGATAAATATGGGTCTATTTGCATTCTTTTACATGTTGATATCCAGTTAGACCAGAATCACTTGTTGAAGATGCTTTCCTTTTTCCATTTTACAGTTTTGGCTACTTTGTCAAAAATTAAGTAACCGTTGGTGTGTGGATTTATTTCTGGGTCTTTGATTCGATTCCATTGATCAACTGGTCTGTTTCTATATCAGTATCATGCAGTTTTTATTACTGTTGCTTTGTAGTATAGCTTGAAATCAGGAATGATGATACCTGTAGATTTTTTGTTTGTTTGTTTGTTTTTTATTGGACAGGATTGATTTAGCTATTCTGAGTTTTTTATTTTTCCATATGAAGTTGGGAATTGTTCTTTCAAGGTCTGTAAAGAAACTGTGTAAAGAATTATTCTGGTAGATCATGGCTACCCATGGCCTGGGATTATCACTCTAATTCCTAAACAAATTGTCTCAATAAATCACTGATCTTCATTTCTGGTAGTTCACCTTACATCTCCTCTTATAAGATATCTTCCCTCCCTCTTCTCTCTGTCTTTGTCTTTTTTCTCCCCTCTCCTAACCCTCACTTCCCTTCTTATTCTTTTTGTGGGGATCTCTGAAAATGCAATGACCAGCAGACAAAAAAGAAATCCAGTTCAGCATGACTCAATAGCTGATGTTGGTCCAACTTCTGCTTCCTGATAGACACAGGGAAGTTTATTTTAGACATATTTATGGACAGCAGAATTTTGGGAAAAAGATTCTGGATGATAATAAACTCAATCCTGTGTGTTCAACAAAGCTTAAGACATAATTACATTGAAACTCTTCAAAGTACATATGACTTCTTCCATAAAGATGGATTCTATTGACTGAGAAACAATGCTCGAGATAAGAATCCAATGTTCATAGCAGCTTTATTTGTAATAGCTAGAAACTGGAAACAACTCAGATGTCCCTCAACTGAAGAATGGATTTAAAAAACTGTGGTACATCTACACGATGGAATACTACTCATCTATCAGAAATGATGAAATTATGCAATTTGCAGCCAATTGGACAGAACTAGAGAAGCTCATCCTGAGTGAGCTAACCCAGACTCAGAAGGATGCACATGGCATCTATTCACTTATAGTCAGATTTTAGCTATATAGTACATGATAACAATTCTACAACAAATGCACCAAAGGGAACAGGGACATAGACTTTGTTTCCTGTCAGTGAAACACTTTGCCCTAGCGATGATGCCTTGTAGGCTCCCAGTGTATGAGGAGGCTCTTGGCCTTCATATGACTGCTGAACTGGGGAGGGGGACTGATATGTAGGGACACTCCACTCCAGAGGAGTGGGATGGAAGGGTTAGGGGGTAGAGGGTGGGAGGGCAGGGCTGGGAGGGGTGGAAAGAGGACACTGTGTTGGAGATGTAACCTAAGTAATAAATAAATATTTAAAAAAAGGAATCTAAGGAGAATAACACATAAATATAAAAGTCAGAGGGATTCAGATGTGACCTGGCCCTGCAGATAGCACAGATACCAGGCTACTGACTTTAACTATTCCCAACCTTCTGAGAGGAAAACAAATTGCACATCTCTTCTGTTGAAGAAATAACCCTGTGTATTTAACATTCCTGGTTCCCATACTCTTTATTAGTGTAAGCACAAAGACCTCCTGCCCTCTACACCTCTTCTCTTCTCTTCCCTTCCCTTCCCTTCCCTCCCCTACCCCCTCTCCCCCTCCCTCCTCTCCCCTCCCTTCCCCCTTTCTCCCCTATCCCTTTCTCCCATCCCCTCCCCTCTTCTTCTCTTCTCTAGAAATTTATCTGAGGTGGGAAAAGTTAATACAATGAAACTTTAAGTTCTCATTTCCCAGTTGCAATAATCTGTTATTTTCCTGAATACAATTACATCTTCAAATATTTTAGCAAAGCTATGAAAGTTAATAACTCTTTCAAAATATGGTCACAGCATTACTAACATAAAAAATTAAAATTATTTCTAATTCCCCTTCCACTTGGTATTTTTTTCCTCACCCCTCCCACAAGTTATCTACTGCAGAAATCAGGTCACCTATCCTGTTGAGTTTCCCTCAGCTGGGAGCTGTGAAGTTTTGAGAACAAAAAAAAAATAGTAATATATGAAGTGTGATCATTCACAGCTTTGTACACCTGCTCCCAAAAAGAAACCCGAGTTTTCCATTTCTTTTTGGAATATTGTCTGAGATATTGTAGACAATAACATCAAGAAATATGCTTTGGAAAAGGCAGGATGAAAAAATCTTCTGTAAAAATGGTGTTGAACTTGCTCTAATAGGAAGAACAAGACATGAAGGTGAGAAACAAAAGAAGGAGTGAAGGAGGGATTTTAAAGGTCTTAGTCTGTGGCTTGGAGAATCTACAGGCTGAGGTAAACCTGATGGAGAAATGTGACCAGCAGCTGACATTTCTGAAGAAAACGATGAAGCAGAGAATGGTTTTCACATTGACTTGTTGCTATACGTTAGAAATTTACTCACCCCCTCCCACATTTTGTTTTTGAGGTAAGCCAAGGAACTACAGGAATTTTTTGATTCATGATTTTTAAAATGTCAAGCAAGTATTTTTTTATGTTATTAAAGGGAAATTGGATCACTTGGGGTCTCAATGTTTTTTCTCTGGTCCGATTTTTTTTAAGATCCCTCATTTTCAAAAAAGCCCCATATCCATCCATGTTTTCATTTTGTATATCCAAGGAATGTTATGCATAAGGCTCCCTGTGGCTGTTTGAACTTTAACCTTTCCTCTTCACCCCACCTCCATGGATCACTGTAACAGAGATATACTTTGGCTGCAAATAATGTGATTGAACTCAGAGTTATAAAAATGACAACTCCTGTCATCATATGACAAGATCTGAGTCAGGGCAGTTTATTTAAATGTATATTTGAAGCAGTTTAGTCCCAGGAGCTCAGCTCTGTTCTCCTTTGGCATGAATCATCATTTTCAAATGTCTACAGCATTGTCAGCCATCACATTTCCACCAAACAAAATCACAGCATCTCTTTCTTCTTTCATTTCATTTCAGAAACAAAATTTGTGTTTCAGAATGTATATACCTTGTTAACCTTCTACTCCTGTGTCCTTAGTCAGAGTTTGATGCCAAGACTTTTCCTAAGCTGGCACCTGACAAACAATATGGAATCCCCATGATCTCCTTGTCTTGAACTTTTCCAGACTCATCCTGTGGAGGTTGGAGGCCTTGACACTTTTCTACACAAAAACACCATGTCTAGGAAAAGTGTCTAAGCAGGCATCTTCAATGGAGGAATGGAGAAATGGTGACATGATTACTCTACTTGCTTATATATCCAACAGTGTATGTTACAAGTCTTATCAGGTACCAAGTACATAGTAAAACACATAACCCCTTTAGTAAAAACACATGTGGAAAAGAGAAAACTTCAGAAAAGCATTAATATCACCCTGTCTCCAAATTCCTCTTGTAGATATCCCTATACTTTCACCAATATCTTAAAGCTGTAATATTTTAAATGTGTTATTCATGGGAAAGTAGAGTTTGAAATGTTTATAAGCCAGGTTTCTTTCTCTTTTCAGTTGTAGGTACTGAATACAGGGTCTCACCCATACTAGGTAAACAATCCTACCCACTGACACATGTCTGTTTCATTTTATTATTGCAGGATACAGGAAATAAGACCAGGGAAGACATGCTTCAAACTGCAAGTGTAAGGTTTCTGCTTTGGCAAATGAGTTTCTGCTTACTCTAAGTAGTTTGAAGGACTAGAAGTATGTTCAGAGCAGAAGAAGTACTCAATGGAGAAAGGAATTCTCACTACACTGTCTCTCCACACAAGGGATTTGGGCTAAAGACTGTGATGAAGAAGTACACAGATGCACTTGGAAACAGTATTTATCTTGTTATATTTCTTTGAATCTTAACATTGTCTAACACTGGAGAGTTTAGAAAACTAATATGGAAAGAGGATGAACTATTTTTCAACTTTTGTTGCCCAGAGGCCTTGTGAGGAGAAGTGCTCTATGATAAAGAAAGTTGACAAAAAGACACTGTGGGATTCCAGAGGCAAACTTTATATTTTCCCATTGTCCCTACAAATAGTGCTAACTTAATAATGTACTCCCTTTTCTCTAGCTATGTTCATGTTTTTGAGCAGCTAAACCATAGACTTTGTATTAGTTATGACTAAATTTCTTGCACCTAATTACTCACTTTGAGTAGCATTCCTTACCTTTCTGGTAGGAATTCCTGAATGGCACATATGCATTGAGATCTAGTTCCATTTTACATCCTTGATAAAATGCCCAAACACATATCTCTGCTTTCTATTTTCTTATGCTTCAGGAATTCCTATATATTTTCAGTCACTCCAAGTTATTTAAATATGATTTACACCTTGGTGGATTTTATACTTATATATTCAGTCAAACTTCTCTTTTGTATTCAAGGTTTCAGCCAACTGATAAATGAACATATGCATCTGAATGTTACACAGGCTTCTCACATACACCATCTATATAACAAATACCATCTTTGTCCTCTACTCAATCTTCCTCATACTATTAGAATATCATAAATACAGTGACTCATTTATTTCATCAAAGTTGGTGATAGCTACTTTGAGTGATAAAAGGATGCATATTTCATGGTTCTTTAGGTCTTACTTTTTTGTTTTGTTTTGTTTTGAGAATGCAAAGAAGTAGGGGTGGGAGAAAAGATTATAGAGATATCATAAATAAATAATTTTAAACTAAATTGCTGTGTTTCCTTGCTACAGATTTAAGAGTTTTTGTAATAGTTGGTGTAAGTACAAAAATGCTTTTCATTGCACTATTGTTGGTTTATTAAAGAACTAGGGTCATGCCAAATAGACAAATTAAAGGATTTAAATGGAAAAAATGACATTAAGAAGCAGTTCCGTTGTACCATGATGATAAACCAGTTGTTGTTGACTTTGAAGACTTTTGTGAAGGTTTTAATGTGACATGAACAAGATGTGGCATGAACAAGGAGCACACAACAGACTACTGTGGCTCCTCTGTGTGAAATAAAAAAATGACTTAACATAACGAATTCAAGTGGTCAAAAGACGAATTCAGGAAGGAAAAAGTGGATTGTATTAGTTTGAGGGACTCAGTCTAGTTTTTCATCTAACAAAAATCATTGATGATAAGAGGTAAAGGTCAGCATTGTAGCACTTCTAAGTATAAAATGTTCCTACAGTTTAGTGTCTCAGTGTAGATATTTTGAGCAAGAATGTCTAACATATTATTTCTAGGAACTGATTTCATAGGCATGGATTAATGGCAATTATTTTGTAAATAAAAACAAAAACACTCACAGAGCTGAATGATAAGAACTGAAGGAAGATGTTTGAAGTGAGATACCCAGGGCATGCATTAGTCCTTAAAGCTTAGAAATTAATTGTTTAAATGATCGATTAGCATGTTCCTTCTACAAAGGTAAATTTCAATATGTTAAGAAAATACAAGCTCAGAGATATGGGGAATAAAATATAAGAGAGATCATTCTTTGTAGCATTGGTTTCATGGCTGATGTGCATATTCACAGAAAAGGAATGATGAGGCATGTCTGCAAGGTGAGCTGAGCAGAAAGTTATATACCTAACAACCATATCTAACAATGAGTTTTGCTTGAGATCCCTCGAACTGGGGATGGATTTAATCAGGATAGCAGACTATGAGCCTGTTCTCTAGGTATCTAGAAGTGATCTCTGAGATTGTGGAAGTGACAGCAAATAAGCCTGATTCTTTGCAGAGAATTTGGGATTAATCACTTGGAAGAGGAGGAGAGAACAGAGAAAACAATCAAGCAGTTACCATATGTGTCAGACAGGCCAAAAAATATAGAAACTTGGGGAATGTTCTGAAAGCTCTTCACAGGAAAACAATGAGTTTCACCATGAGATCCCTCTGATTGCATTTAATGATGATAGCATTTAATCATGATAGCAGACTATGAACCTAGTTGTTACAACTGGAATCATTATTTTAATAACCTTATTACTGGAACTGTCAAAAATGCAGAATCATTTTGACTACTTATTAAATTTATTTTTCCAAAAATGTTTGCTTAAATAATTTATTAATGATGTAAAAAATAATTTAACAATGAGTGACATGAATGCAAACAACAGAATACCACACACACAGGGGGATCCAAGATGGCGGCAGCCTGTGCGGTCATATTTTGATTTCAGGGTTAACAGTCACAGGGCAGTGAGTGTTGCAGGATGCTGTACAAACGGCTCGACCTCCCCAATCTCACCCAACTACCCAGGGACCACTGGGGGTCCCTGGGCAGGACAGTCCCTCCTACTCTCGGACATGCAAGGAAGCCACTGAATCCGGGAATCGAGATCCCCCCAATCCTCCACCAGGAAAGAAATGCGTGGTAAGTTCCAATCTAATACCCAGAGGGCAGATTCAGATCCCACACAGAGATAATCTCCACCCTGCCTGGCACCCCCCAGGTCTCACACAGACGATCCAGCTATCTGGTAAAAGGTTGCGACCCTTGGAAGTGAGTGCAACTTGGCTGAAAATGCCTTCAGGCTGCAGATTGGAACCCAATGCAGTGTCGTCACTGGCCAGTTTTCAGACAGTGGGAACCGCAAGGCTATTGGGGGTGAAGACAGATTTACCCACCACAGAAGCCAACGCCGGGCAAACTGGGAGGTATTTGAAAATGTTCTATATCAGACTTTTTTACTAGTACTGGCCCTTCCAGTGGGGAACCAGAGCTTACTTGTACACAGCTCCACCCCCTGGATTAGTTAGGTCCCCACCTGGGAGGCGGGGCTGGATGACTCACCTTATAGGAGTAGAGTAAGGCAACTCGACTCCTACACCAAAGAGCCCCCTTTGGACCCAAGTCCAGACACAGCTAAAAAATTCCACATGGCCAGAGGACCCAGACCAAAAAAAAAAAAAAAAAAACTGGGGAGAAATGACACCAACAAAAGAAAGCAACACTATTCCATCCAGCACAAACCACCTCACCACAGCTGAAACACATGAAAACCATGAAAATTCTACATTATGGAAAGTGATAGAGTCCATTCAAGAAGAACTTAAATCTATGAAGGAATTCAAAGAAGCCACAATTGCACATAAGAAAGTGATGGAAAACCCTATTAGAGAACTTCAGAACAAGGTGAGTCAACTTGAACAAGAAAAAGAGAGGGCAATGGAAGACTTCCAGGCAAAGACAGGCAAACTGGAGCAGGAAATGTACAAAACAAATAACATCACTCAAGAAATGAAAATGGAAATGGAAACAATAAAGAAAACACAGTCAGAGTTAAAAATGGAA
>CAJQZJ010032563.1:9401964-9472742 GCA_907164525.1 Lophiomys imhausi
CTTCCCTCCCCCACCACTAGAGGGAGAATATCCCCAGAACAGGCTCTCAGGAGAAGTTATATGTTAGTTTATTACAATGATTAGAGCTTTGAGTCATTTAGAATTATGTTGAGAACTAAAAGGATATTTTCCTTGATTCTTATGTGTTTTTACCTTTTTTCCCCCTGTGGGTCAATACTTTCCACATTAAAGCATGGCACTGCTATGGCAAAAGCAAAGAATATCATTCAAATGACACTAAATAATGAATAGAATGTTCCAGGTGGGAGTAGAAATAATGATTCATTAATTATGTCACCCTTTATTTTTTTGTGCTTTATTATTAAAATTATTTCTCTCATCATAAGTCAGACAGAATGTGATTGTTTCAAATGGAAAGATTTAAAATAATTACTCATTAACATTTTTAATACTTGAAGATATCTCCGATGGGATAGAGAGAAACAAAGCTAGACTGAGGGTAGAATCCAAGACCCCAATAAGTCTCTGAGTTTAAGATTTTGTAGAGCATTGATGGCTTACAGGTTAGCCCATCCATTTGACTCCAAATATGTTCAGACAAGTTATCCATCAATCTCTGTAATGAGCCATTTGACCATATACCATGTACTCAGCTCCCATTGCATGCCAAGGACAGATAATATGTGTGTTGCCAGAATAAAGCTGTGCACATAATAATAAAAATAGATAAAATTAATATTTTAAGGGAATCCTTAAAGAATTACCTTATTCTACTTTTTTTAAAATCCTGTTTAAAAAATTCGAGGTCTTGAGATTCTGTGTGTTTGGAAATCATGCCCTTTGCAGAATGTTTAGGAATTTTCTTCTATAAAGTTTGTCATTTTTGTGGCATTTACCACCCTATGCTGCCTCTGCCTGTCTCTCTATTGTGATGGTGCTAACACCTTCATTCAGTTCCTTAAGGGCAGCCCCAGTGCTATCTATAGAAAAGACTACATTCACACCCTAAAACATACCATATTTGTCTGCTTCTTTTTAATCACCTCTTCTCCTTATGGTCAAAAATTTATTCCTTGAAGCAAATAAGAGGCAAATGCTGGGAGTCCCCTCAATTCTGTGAGTTAATGAAGCCTGAGTGTGGTCAGTTCTCCTAACTTCAACAGTCAATCTGACTTTTCATAGCTCTGCTCACTATCTTGCTGATTACACTGACCATTCTAGCACACTTGGACCCCCTCCTGAGACTTGTGACATGCAAGAGCTTTGTGCACAATGTCTGCTGTGGCCATTGGGGATAGAAACCTACTCAGACCACACTATAACTGACCCTCTCAGAGTCTCTCATTTGTCCTCAGGTGTAACGTCGCTAGTGATCCTGGGTTAGCATAGATGGGAGAACTGCTAATACCCATTTTTTGTGGGGCCGGGCATGGCTGATTTTCTAGAAGACCTATACCATGTGAGGTCACTGACCTTTGTCACCTTTACAGTTTTCCTTCTTCATGCTTTCTGAAAAATTTATTTGAAGTTATCCTTAATTTTTCTTACTAGAGTCAAGAAATTTTGGACAAATCATGCTTCTGTAAGATTAGTAACTACACTTGTTGCCACATTATTTCTATTTTCAGCAATATATACTTGCTTATCAACAGGTCCTTGTAGGACAGAATATACAAAAACATTCACTATTTGGTATCATATAGGATTAAATCCTTAATAGGTATTCATAAAATGTATCTGTAAAGATCTGGCTGAGATTGTAACGCATTTTTGCCTAACATGCCTGAAGCCCTGATTTCCAGCTCCAACCATTAGTTGGCCAAGAACTTATGACTAAACAGATCATAGACCTTAAAAAAGAATATATTACTATTTATTCTGCTAAATTAACACAGTACAAAACTAACTCCTAATGGCTTATCATTAAACCTATAGATCTTTCAACACTCATTAGAGGAAGTTCTATTTGCACAATTATAAATGGTGATCAATATAGGGATACATGACTGGTCAAGGTACAGAGAAAAAGAGACTGCAGAATATACAACCCTAAGTGGAAGATTATATATATCTATCAAGGTTTAGAAACCATTGTAGAATAGAGAACAGAAAAAGTCAGAGGTGGTAGATGACTAGAAGAAAAATGAGGTTCTATAAGCAGCAGGCAATCTGTATATATGAATTTACATCACTTTTGACAACATGCAAAAGACCTGTGCAAGTCCAAGAAAGACAATATGCCAGCCTGGAAAAGGGAAGTCAACATGAAGTTCCACCACTAGATGAACATCTAATGGCAATTGTTAGCTGCTGGCACAAAGACAGTCACTTGTTTTTCTGAGAATGCAACCCTGATAAGTTGACCACAACCCAGTAGAAAACCACATATCCAAGAATATTTGGGCATGACAAACTGGCCTTGATGGCACAGCAACAGAAGGACACAAAGTTAGGTGAGAAGAGAACAGGAAGGTAGATCTTGGAAGAGTTAGGGGAAAGAGGGTAATAAATAATTATACAACGTTATAAGTAATTCTGAAAGAACTAATAAAATATTTTAAATTAATAAAAAATGCTTATGCCCAAAAGAATAATCATTACTTTTTATGACTTACTTGTTATAATTGAATAACCCTATCTCTTATATTCATGTATGAAATGTTACTGATATATTGAAAGTTATAGATGCTTTTTTTTAATTGAAAGTACAGTATTCCATGCAGAATACTCCATTAGATCAACCATCTGTGACATACTTAATTTTCTCTTAACATAATGCTACAGAAATCTTTGATGCCATCTAATTTAACTATTTTATTCTATCATATTTATAAAAAAAGAAAATGAATAAAACAGGTGTAACTGTTGTTTTTATTTACCCAGATGAGGGAAAGAGATGAGAGAAATACTCAAGGTTATAAATACACAGCTTGGGCTGAGTCCAGAAGCATTTTTTTCTTCTGTTCTAGCTATCCATAAACCTGTAATGTTTCAGTCTCTGAGTCTTGCTGCTAAATAAGCTCAGCTCTTCTATTTCTTTCTGAACTCTGATTGCCTGGTTCAGTTCAGCTGGTCTGGTTCAAAACTATTCTCCAAGCTGACTGATTCAAGCTGGCCTCTCTCAGCTTCTCACTGCATTGCTCTGTTTAGAAAAACTGCCTGTGAATCCCACCACCTGAACTTCACTGACTGTACTGACTTTATGAACTCAACTCTAGTCAACTAAACTGCACCGAACTGAACTCCCTTCTTTCCCTGCCCTGCTCTTAAATAGACTCTCCTTCCTGTCTGTGATAGCTGGGGGTATCCTATCTCTGACTCATTCTGCCAAATCGTGCTCTGATTCATCACTTTGTCTGACTCTCAATTAGATATCCTTGTTTGGGATTGAAGATGTATAATAAAGGTGTGTTTGCATTCTAGCCAGAGGAATTAAAGGTATGTCTTTAAATGTGATCCTTTGTCAGAGCAGTCATGTTGCTGTGTTAAAATTCCTCTACAACAAGAGTTTAACAGCTGAACTGTCCAGGTAGATGGGAAATCACAGCCAGGCTGTGAGTATCATGAAGGAGCAGAACATACATGCTATATTCTTCACATCTTTATCTTTAACCATCCAGGTAGACTAGCAAAAGGATAATGTATAATAAAATGTATATTGGATGCACAAAATAGCACAGAGTAGGCTATTTTAATAATTTTTTATATTTTCCCATATTAAGGAACTCTAAAATGTCTCTTCCATCTCAAATGTGTTCTTTGTTTTGGTTATTTTCTTTCTACTTATAATTAAAGTTATGTATTAGCAAAATGGGGCTCAAAGGAGGTATGGCCAGGACAAAATTTTCTCAGATTCCAGTTGAGTCTATTAGATTATTCAAATAAGGTTATAAAATGTGTCCTGTCCACTGAAGAAGGAAATGATTCCACATACATCTACATAATGGGCAAGAAGGAGCTCTTTGAAAGAGTGACAATATATAGAAAATGGTACCCAGCTATCACAAAGCAGATTAAAGCTGCAATGTCATGGGCATGGTATCCAGATAACTATTTGGTTGCCTGGGTGTTGGTCTGTGTTTCAGGAACTGAAACTGTAATCCCCAGAAAACAAGGAAGTCCCTGTGAATGTCACAGAGAAAAGAAAGTTGAAATTTGAGCTATCTGAATCAGAACTAAGAACTGTATGTCACCAAGAGGGATTGAACTACCAAAAATACAATGAAGTACTTGTTCTTCAGAAAACTGCATGTGAACAACTAAAATTATAAGTAGGTTAAATTTTTCACATAAACTTTGGGCTCCCCTAGAACGCTATTCTTTTTTGGTAGCACTTTCGGCAGAACATGTTCACAGGAAGAAGCTGAAGTGTTACCCTCAGCATAATATACGAGTCAGTAAGTAGGGACGACTGCAGCACTGTGGCAGATTGATGAGCCACATCACTGTTTCCACTATTTTTTTATTCTTCCAATTTATGCCCAGGTTCATACCCAGACTCGAAAATTCAAAACTTTCTTATTTCTGCTAAGCATAAATTTCCAAGACAAGTTTTAAAATTAGAATTTTACCAGAAAATGCTGTAAAAGACAAAATTAGATTGCTCTGAAGGAATTTTTATAGGCATATTGTAAAATTTAATGATTCTGAAAAAGAAAAACGGATTTAAAACTGTAATACAGACAACAATAGAAATTGGAACACAGATCTTTACTAATCCTGCCATGGAAGTAGCCTTGGGCACACAAATCAAGGCCTCAGTTGGAGAGCAGCAAGCAAAGGGATCAACAGATTTTTCTATTTCATTTTGTTAGAAGTGTAAATCCCTGTAGTAAATCTTCTGGACAGGGATTCTATCTTTGAAATAGCTTCAAGCAGAGCTGATACAATGAGCTACTAATAAATGTTGATTATTGATGGCTGAAGCAGGTTGTTAATGATCTGATAAGATGCACCTGAAAACAGTGAGACTTGCAACAGAAATTCAAGATAATTTAAAAGGGAAACTTGTTGCCAGTGTCTTGCAATTATCTGACTGTTAAGCTGGTCATTTAAGTTATTGAAATCCTGGATCCATCTACATATATATGTATATACAAAACCTTTAAAATCCTTGTTTTATTTTAATTATGTGTGTATATATGTGACAGTGTGTGAGTATGTACAAGTGGGTGCAGATGCCCACAGATACCCGAGGTTTTAGATTTCTTGGTACTGGAGCCACAGACAATTGTGGAATAACAAACATGGGTGCTGAAAACCAGACTCGGGTCCTCAGCAAGAGCAGTACATGCCCCTAACTACTGAGCCATCTCTTCAGCCCCATGTCATCTTCTGAAAGGAGCTCAGGCAATTGTCATAACTTTTGCTATAACCAAGGGTACAGTGATGAGTTATGGCTCCTGCTGTGAATTCTGGCATAGCTTATTAATCAACATATGTAAATTAGTGTGTGTTTCTAATTTTTAAAAGTAGATACTTTGCCTAGAATGACTCAGAATTTGGAAAGTCATCCGAAATTTGAGTCTCTTTGATCCTTATTGTTCTAACACATTCTGTGCACCAGTTTTCTGACTTGATTACATTGTATCCTTTTTTTGTGTGTGTATCCCTAATGCAGGATATTTCAGTAACAGATAAAGAGATGCATAAAATATGTTCATAGTTAATGCTAAGCCATGCAAGCATTCTGTAGCAAAACACATTTATGAAAGTCTAGGAAAAGAGAAGAGGGAAAGTTCTCCTTACTACAGAAAATTTCAGAATGTTAAGATGCTTGAAGTTGTTTAACACTCTAGGAAGAATGACCAGGTTGTATATTGTTTGAAGATAGAAACGTCCATTCTTAATCCACCAAAGAGGAGCTATGGCATTGCTTGTGTTGGAGTACATTTTAAGGAAAAGTTTAAATATGACTTTTTTCCCCAACATTAATTTATTTATTCAAGTTACAGCCCCTTCAATTGTTCCCTCCCAGTCCCACCCTCCTACCACCCTTCTCCTTTCCCTCCTATCCTCTTTTTAAATTTTTTTTATCTAAAGGGTATCTTTTTCCCCAAACATCTCCTCCTTTTAGTCCAATAAAAAGCTCTTTTTCTTATAACAATAAATACAATACAAAACAATAAGAACAATTAAGCCACAATTATGAAAATAATAAGGTATAACATACATTCTCTATATCTAGTCCATATGTATTTGGCAACTACTAATAATATTCTATTATCAGTCTATCTCGAGGTGCTTAAATTTCTATGCCTAACTCAGTTTCCATCCTAACTTGCATTACCAACTTTAAAAAAATCTTCTTTGAACTAAATATCCTTTTAATTCCTAAACAACTTAAAACTTAACTGTGAGGCTATAACTTTGTGGTCTTCAACCACATTAGAGACCTGAGAAGGATAAATACATCTGAATAAACAGGAAGAACAGAGCAAACAGCTTCCAAAACTAAGAAATGATGGACAACTGGCTACCTGGAGAATTTTTCTCTGTCACATTGGAGCATCTTCAGCCTTTTAGCCCAGTATCTCTGACAGACGTTAATTGTAAAGCAAGAATTATGAAGGAGGTACCCACCCTGTCTTGGCAGAGCTAGGCTGTTGACTTACCTGCTTCCAAGTTTTGTCTTTTTCAGACAGCATTCTGTCTACAGTTGAAGCAAAGGATTTTTCTTTCCCAGTGACTAGCTTGGCACTAATGCAGTCATCTCCAAATGGATATACTTCGATGCTCATCATCTAATTTGAGTGGAATGGGGGAGGGGTGCTGTCAGGAGCTGACATGTCTCAATATCAAAAATATTTAGTTAAGAAACATCTTTAAATGCCATATTCTGCAGATCGCTGGAAGTTTTTGAAGACCATCTATCTATCTCTGTGTATTTGAATAAGCAAATGTTGCTAGTCTCTTAGCAACTTGATTTTTGATTAACTTAGAAAACATCTGTGATACCTAACAAAATGACAAGTTTGAATGACTACTTATTTGTATTTCTTAATTATCCTAGAAAGTTTGTGATAGTTGCTATCAAAAGGCCTAGAACTTCACAATGCATTTTTAAGAATTACATTGGTACAATATTTTAAAAAGAATTAACCTTAATTTTATATCAATATACAAAGAACTATACCAATGTAGCAAATATAACCTTAATTTTGTCAATATGCAAAAATATGAGAGTAGATTCAATAAACTACCCTTTTTTTCCTTTTCATTCCTATACCATGTCTATATCCCCTTTTTCATTTCAAGTATTTTCCCCCTAAATAGGAGAGAAAGAAGGATAGAAAAAAGAAAAAGAGAGAAATCCTTGGGAATAACCTCCTAAACCTTATTTAACAAGACCATTCAACAACTTGTAACCAATCCCTCTAAATAACAACAAATATCTATAACCCATCAAATGACCCCCCCAAAAAAAAACCCACCCACTCCACCTTCTGGGAATGGCACATCACTCACTTAAAATTGCTGCCTGCTGATTAGAACTTAGGAAACCTGTTTGGGGACCCAAATAAGAATAGAGAATGGTTAAGCAAGTTAATAGTACCATTTTTTTTGTCCAGTGTTTTTGTGCCCAGCTACTTAAATGTACTGAGAAGTCTGTAGTCAGAAGTTGAATATTTAGTGGGAAAGTTCAGGGCTTTACTGAAGTACTGGCTGGAACAGTCTGTGAGACTGGACCATCTTAGCCATTTTAAAGTTATTCTGGATATACATTTTTGAGGAAACAACTATTGTGGCAGTCTGTGAGGCTGGATCATCTGGGCTACTTGTCTTGTCTTCTTTGATGTCTGATCCCTTTTCTTCAGACGTTTCAATTGTTCAGTTGTCCCTGAACTCTATAATTGAATGCTTTTAATGTCCTGGAAAGATAAGATCAGAAGAACTCTGCCCTACTCCTAACTGTGGACTGTTACTTTTTTTAATAATTTATTTTTTATTTCTTCAAGTTACATCTCAATCACAATCCCCTCCCTACTCCCCTTCCAATCCCACACTTCCACCCTCCGCCCCCCCCACCCCCCCCCTTCCTTTCCCTTTTTTTTTTTTTTTTTAGTTTAAGTTATTTATTTTTCCCCCCAACAGCTCTCCCTTTCAGTCCAAAAAATGGTTCTTTTTCTTATAACTATAAATACAATACAAAACAACAGAAATAAATAGGCCACAATTATAAGAGTTATATGGCTTAGCATACATTCCCAATGTCCAGTCCACATGTATTTGGCACCTGACTTTAACATTCTACTATCTAACCATCTCCATGAGTTTAAAGTTCTATATCTAACTCAGCTTTCATACTAACTTGCCTCACAATTTTAAAAATATCTTCTTAGATCCAGAACACCCTCTTGATTCCTAAATAACTCAAAATGTAACTATGAGACTCTAGCTATCTATTCTTCAACCACCTCAGAGACCTGAGAGGGATAACTATATCTGATTATATAGGAAGTGGAGGTCCTGCAGCTTCCAAAACTAAGAAATGACATACCAGTGGCTGCCTGGACAGTTCCCATTTTCTCTCCATACATTACAGCATCGATCTTCAGCCATTTGGCCCCGTTTCTCTGACAGACATTGATTGTAGAGCAGGAATTATGAAGGACTTACCTAGCCTGTCTTGGCAGAGCTAGGCTGTCAACTTATCTGCTTCCAAGTTTTGTCCTTTTTGGACAGCATTCTGTCTACAGTTGAAGCAAGGGGTTTTTCTTGCCAAGAGAAAGGATTACCACCAATTCAACCATCTCCCACTGGAGATTCTTCGGTGCTCATCTTCTACTTGGAGTAGAATAGGGGGTGCTGTCAGGAGCTGACATGTCTCAATATCAAAAAATCTTAAGTTAAGAAAACATCTTTGAATGCCATATTCTGCAGATCTCTTGAGGTTTTTGAAGATGCCCTATCTATCTCTTATATTTAGATAAGCAAATATTGCTTGTCTCTTAGCAACTTGATTTCTGAGTAGCTTAGAAAATAACTGTGATAGACTGTCATAGTAACTAACAAAATGACACGTTTTCATGACTATTATTTTCCGTTTCTTAATTATCCTATGTAACCGAACTTTTATGTTATTATTTAACACTTATTTATTTATTACTTACTAAATTCACTTATAACAAACACCAACAATTTCTTAACTATTAATCCTATAAATTCCTACAACCCCTTTAACCTATCCACTAAACCTATTGATAATCATAACAACTACTTTCATAACCTTTTAGAATGATACAGTCTTTGGGGCAGGTCCTCAGTCGTCAGGAACACAGTATTTGTTGTAGATTCTTTAACACACTTAGCAGTCCTTCTTCTGGATCTCTCAGATGCAGGTTCGTCAGGGTAGTTGGTTCTGTGGGAGACTCCAGCCGTCTGCAGGCCAACTTACTTCTTTTGAATCAGGAACTCAGCTGCTCTGCCTCAGTCCTTAAAGCCAGGCACAGTTTCCCCTAGGCCACTGTTCGGACAGATCAAACCCCTCTAGGCAAAAGCTGAGCCACAGGGTCCAGTCCTTGGCCTTTTGGTGTCTTGCTCAGGCTTTCTTTGCTCACCGGCTTCCTTCTGCCTCAGGGAAATTGGGCCATTGGTCTACCAGCACTTTCTCCAGCAGTACTCTCGGAGCTCTCTCATATCGGGAGGCTTAGCACGCAGCTCTCTGGGCTCATCCACTTGTCCTTAAATAGGATCACTCCTTGTTCCACCTGCTTCAGCTTAATTTGGGCTCTGCCCACTTAGCAGTAGAAAGCAATGCCAGGTCATAAAGTCTTTCCTTGTTTCACCTGGCTTCAACCTTGTTTTTCAGTCCAAAGAGACTCCCCTCATTTCACCTGACTTCATCCATAAGCTGATAAGCTAATTGCTCACAGCAGTTGATCTTCATGCCCCGAATTAAGAGACTGTATCAGAAACTTAGGTATTCACTAAATCTAACTTATATTAACCTATCAGCCCCTACAATCCTAAACAGTTTATGTCGGATGGTAGGAAGAGGTCAAAACTTGACATTTCATTTTTAAGTATTACTACGAACAATACCTTTAAGAAGAGTTACCCTTAATCTTGTATCAATATACAAAGATCCATACCAATGTGGCCAAATATAATCTTAATTTTGTATCAATATACAAAGATCAATACTGATGTAGCCCAATAAAATCTTAATTTTACATCAATATACAAGGGTCAATACCATTGTGGCCAAATATAATCTTAATTATGTATCAATATTCCGATGTAGCCCTATACAATCTTAATTTTGCATTAATATACAATGATCAATACCAATTTAGCCAAATATAATATTAATTTTGTATCAGTATACAAAGGTATAAGGCCATATTCAATAATCTGTTCTTTTTTCTTGATCTTTCCTATACTATATCTATGTCCCATTTTTTTCTCAAGTCTGTTCACTCCTATATAAGAGAGAAAGAAAGATACAGAAAAGAAAAAGAGAGAAGTCCCTGGGTCTAACCTCCAAAACCCATTTAACACGACCATTTAACAGCTTGTAGTCTTTTCCCCTAAATAACAAAATTTTCTATTATCTATCAAATAACCAAAGTGGGAGGAACACCCTCCCCACCTTCTGGGGATGGGACGGTGTTCTCTTAAAATGACTTCCTGCTGATTTGAGACGTAGTAAACCTATTTGGGGCCCAAATAAGAATGGAAAAATGGTTAAAAATGTTGATAGAATCATTTGATGTTCAGTCCTTTTGTGCTCAGCTATTTAGATGTCCTAAGAAGTTCATAGACAGAAGCTGATCTTCAGAGCTTTACTGAAGATCTGGCTGGAGTAGTCTGTGGAGCTGAACGATCTCAGCGATTTTGAGTTGTTGTGGTTGTAGACTTTTGAGGAAACTGCTATTGAAGAAGTCTGCAAGGCTGGATCCTCTGGGCCACTCGTCTTCTTTGGTGTCTGATCTGTTTTCTGCTGAGGTTTCCGTTGTCCAGTTGTCCCTGAATTCCTTTAATGGATGCTTTAAATCTCCTGGAAAGATAAGAACAGAGCCCTGCCCTAATCCTAACTCTGGGACAATTACCTTTTTTTTTTTTTGGGGGGGGGGGGATGTCAGGTAATATTTTTCCTGGAGCAAATTTGTTTTTTTTTTGACAATATATAAAGTATTACCTTTCAATCCGGATTAAAGAAGAAATTATTTTGATATTTTGGAGCTAAAGGACTGTTACTTTTTTTTAGCAGTTCTTTCATCACTGAAAAAAAATCAACAACAGTAAAGAGGAAGTAATTTGTAGAAAATGGCTAATTAAATTATTTACCTGTATTTATATTAAGGTTAATGGGTTGAGGGTGTTAATTCTTAACTTGCCATTATAAATAAGCACAGAGACACCTGATGGATTTTAAGAAGCCTAAGCCTGAATTGAGCGGTCATGTCCCATCTAAGCTAGCTCTGTTAGAAGCTTACTGTCATAAGTCAAAGAATTCTTAAAATAACACAAATATCTTTAAATGCCATTTTCTTTATGTCTCTGAGGGGTTTGAAGACATCAATATATTTATTTATAAATCTATATCATCTATCTATCTTATCTATCTATCATCTATCTTTCTGTCTGTCTGTCTAAATTATGTTTGAGCAGACAAACTGTAACCATTTATTATCTTTTTTAACCTAGGAAGTATATTTTTTGTGATAAATTAAGATAGTTTTGACATGACCAGGAGCATGACTGGCCAGCAGCCATCACCTTGTATTACTCAGATTCCTAAATAGGTTGCAATAGCAACTCATAAAAGGATTGGAAGTAAATGTGTAATTTTAAATAAGTTGTATAAGCACAATACATTATATAAGACTTGAAATATACATCTATGTGTGCCAAAATATAAAATTCTATACAAATGAATAAAAAATTAACCTAATTTTTATTTTTGTAACAATATGCAAAATTCTATACCAATGTGTCAAAAAGATAACATTATTTTGAGAATAACAATAGCTTTAATTTTCAGAGCAGATTCAATAAACTACCTGTATATCTTATCATTTCTATATTATATGGCCATATCCCCCTACTTTTTCTTTTCAAATGTTCTCCCCCTATATAAGAGAGAAGGAAGGATAGAGAGAAGGAAAAAAGAAAAATCCCTGATTCTAACCTCCTATATCTTACTTAACAGGACCATTTAACAACTTGTAACCAGCCTTCCTAAATGGCATCTATAACCTATCAAATGATCAAAGAATCATGCCTCCTGCTGATTTGGGACATATAAAACCTGTTTGGGGGCCCAAAGAAAATAGAAAAATTATTAAGCAAGTTAATAGTAACATTTGTGTCCAGTCACTGTGTGCTCAGCAATTTGAATGTCCTGAACAGTTTGTAAGTCCAAAGCTGAACTTTTGGTGGGAAAGTTTAGAGCTTTATTGAAGTCCTAGTGGAACAGTCTGTGAGGCTGGATCATCTGGGCTACTTCTTTTGTCTTTTTAATGTCTTGTCCTATTGTTCTGAAAGTATATAATTTCTCACAGGTAACATAGTTCCGTAATTACAAAAAATGCCTTGGATGTGTAGGATGCACAAATAAATCAAGGAAGATTTTTTGCTCTTTGTTTGAGCAGAAGAAAGACATTTGTACGTCTCCATACAGGCCATATGAAAGGATGACATGCAGTAGTAAGTCATGTGGTTTCTATGTAGCCAACAAGATTTGTATTGGATACACACACACACACACACACACACACACATATTTATTTATTTATTTGTTTGTTTGTTTATGTTTTAGTCAGTCTGAGCTGTTCCCACATAGTGGATCAGCAAATATGTTACTTGTTTGTTCTTTTGTTTGTAGCCAAAGTCTGTAGGAGGCCTTTCCAGTCAAATATGATTTCTATCAGTTTGGATGGAAGACTTAGCTTTTCTTTCTAGTTAACATAAAAAAAAAATCAACAAACACAAAACACTTCTCTCCCAAAATGACATAGCCTTTGTTCTCCATTTTGAAGTCATTATAGATATAGATTTATTAACATTAGCAGTCCATAAGTCTGGTATATTTTGATTTTCCATAAAGAGGATAAATAAAGCCATAATTATTATTACCATCTCAATTATTACATATATACAGCTATATATAATCATTTTTTATTTTTTTATTGAAAACAATTTTATTTTGTGAATTTCACATCATGCACCTTATTCCCTCCCATTTCCAACCTCCCCCTAGACTCACCCTCCACCCTTGGAATCTGTCTCATCATAAAAAATAACAGCTCATTGTGGGAGCTGCAGTGTATCTCAGTACGTCTCACAATAGTCCCCTTTGTCCACACATTCTGCTTGCAAATGTTCATTGTAATGGCTCCTTGGTCTGGTATATAATCACTTTTAAGTTGAAAATTCAGCATAGGACTATATGGAGTATAAGTATTCTCCTCTGTAGTTGATATAAATCTGTTAATAGATTGAGACAGGTTTTTCCTGTGTAGCTCGGTCTGTTTGTAGATTAGTTTGGCCTCAAGCAAAAAAGGAACTTCCTTTTTCCCCATGTTTTGGAATCAAAAGTATACATTATTATTTTTTCTTTCTTTTTCTCCTTTCCTTGGAGATTTTATGTCTATGTGGATATATCTATCCTTATTGAGACAGAGTTTCTTTTTGTAACTTGGACAGTCTTGATTTGCTCTGTAGAGCTCTGTAGATTAGATTGGCCTTGAACATACAAGGAAACTGTCTTTTCTTTGTTTCCCTGGTTTTGAGATCAAGGTATGAATTTCAATAATTGAATTACATTTATTATAGAATAATATTAATTAAACCATTTTGTATTAGTCTGAGTTCCAATTTTGCCATGGGAACCCTAGAACAGCATGATATGCTATCTTGTGTTAGCTTTTCTTAACTGTTGGCAGGGGGAGGCATGCAGCTTGCATGTTCTTCTCCCAGCCTAACTCTGAGTCCTTACATTGACTAACAGGATATATTACTTTTAGGACAAAATGCCTCTTGATACCAGTTCTCCCATGGGAGCCCTACACCTAAGGAGACTGGTTTGTTACCGCTTTCTCTTTATATAAATTTAAGATCATGTGTAATATCCACTAGATAGTAAGGACATTATTATTTATTACTAAGAAAAAATTTACATAGTACCTTCAAAAAATAGGTCAGTTTGAATCTAAACTGTCCTTAGCAAGTAGCCTTACCTTATCAGCAGGCGGTCCCACCCTTACTTCATTGTTGAGACCAGGCTGGTCTAGAATTCAAGAGATCCACCTGTCTCTGCCTCCAGTGTGATGGGTTTAAGTGTGTGCCATTACTGCCCTGCTCAATATAGGGATATATAGGGAAACTCAAAGACATCCAAACAAAAATTAAGCAAAGATTCAAGAACATACCAAAAGCCTTAGTCTAGCTGTGCCATCCTATGCTGCAATTGTTTTCATCATTCCTTGGAATCTAGTTTCAGCTGCATTTCATTGGTGGACCTATCCCAGACAGTCCTGATAAGCACCTAGTAGCCAGGGAGCTCTGAGCTCTCTGCTATTGATTTTGTCTTATCTGTCAGGAAGGGAGCCCCGCCGTCTCCCATTGTCATTGCTAGTAACTTAGCATTTCATCTGTAAATTCTTTTCTCTAAACCTGTCCTAATTCCATCTTTCTTAAAAAGAATACACAGAATCACAATTGTCAGTGTAAAAACCACTTGCATGCTAAGAGAAGCAAACTCAAATGGAATCCAAATGTATTGAGACATGATGAATTCCTCCATTTTTAATTTAGGCAATTAATTTTGCTCCCAAGCTCTGGCTAGAAGGGTGCTGGCTTTTTAGTGGATAACAATAGCTTCTTGATGCAAAGCAGCAGCTTCTATTAAGGGAACTATACCTTTGAAATGTATTAGATTCAGTTCCTAGCTCTTTGGCTAGGAAACCACCTTTTACCTGGGCCTTTTCAGGCTGTAAGCATGAATTCTAATTGCTGTGAGTGGGTGCTATTTGTTGAAATAAATTAATTAAATTATTTACTAATATTTAAATTAACATTAATTGGTCACCGGTGTTAATGCTTAACCTGCCATTATAAATGAGTACACTGACATCTGATGGATTTTTAACAAGCCTAAGTCTGAATTGAGCAATCTTGGCTCATCTAAGCTAGCTCATTCTATTCCCTAATTAAAACCCAAATATATACATACATCCTCTTGGGCTGTTATTCTCCACTTTATGTCAATGTTCCAGGTCACATGGAAAGATCTTCTTCTATCTCTCACACTTAATGTGTGTCTCCTCCTTCCCCCTTTGGCTTCTTTTCTTCTTCTGAAGGTTTCTCCTACCCACGAACCTCTCTGGTTCAGGAGCCCTAACACTTTAGTCCCACCTACCTCTGTCTTTGCCCAATCTCAGGTCTCAGCATTTTTTCAACCAATCAGAGACAGAAGTTAGCAAGCAAGATAACACAGCACTATTTGGTGTACATAAGCAAGCTTCTAGGAGCAGGTTAATTAACATTTAGAATGCATAATATCACACCATCAGTAATTCTCGTAAAACACATTTCATGAGCTATGCAAAGAGAGTGCCTTCTGTAGAGTGTTCACTTTGCACATAACATCCCGTTCCAGAGTCTGGCCCTGGTTCCTTTCCTTGACTTTTCCTTGCCTGAAACAGAAGGTGACTGCACTCACTCAAGCACAATGATGGCTCTGAAAGGTCCTTTTTAGATAGAATTTGCAACATCAGCGTGATAGCTATGTGCTAAAACACACTGGAGACATTTTTATAAAGGAGAATCGCAGCCAAAGTACCATTACTGGATATTCGACATATTGATTTTTATAGGAAAAGTACATAAAGTAATGTAAAACAAATAATATAAAAGAGGTTAATGAATAATATTCAGTACAATTAACAACAACCTTCATGATAAAGATGGTTTTGTACAAATAGACAGAACAGAATCAGAATATTTATGTTAATTATTATGTGATCACTTGACACTGATTTGGGCATTTTAAAATCTAGCTATTTATTTAATTCAATCTCTCCTTTCCCCTCCATTTCCATCCCTTTATCATCCCATCCTGTCATATTTCCTGAAGTATTGACAGGATATCAGTATGTCAACCTCTAGGATACTGGATGTGGAGATTACAGTTTTATATTAATATTAATTATTTGGTAATTATTAAGATCAGATTACATAAACAAGATAAGATGGAGTTAGCTCCTTCATTTCTGAAATCTCTGTGAGGTATGTATGATGATTAATTACTATCAGTGATGAAAAGAATTGATGAGTCGCTGAGTTGTAAACAATGGTTAATATCTTACAACCAAGATGTGGATTCACTTCTCACAATGTGAGCTCCAAATGTCCCAGTGCCAATCTCCTTGACATTTAAATATTTTCAACTTTGAAAGTATGTGTTTAGCAAATATAGCTGTACACTGAGTTCTTTGAGTCTTCATCTAAGGCAACGCTGAGCTTTGAGTGACATCCGGCTGCATGGTCAACTTCATTGGATTCTGATTATTTTAAGTTCCTTCTTCTTCTTGTTCTTATTGGTTTTTTTCCCCCATTTCTTTCCGTTAGAGCAAGAAGACTGAACATTCCCCCATGAGGATAGAGAAACTAAACATCTGCATTGCTCAAGAAATCTGCTGAATAATTTTGCAACATATCTCTTTTACATACCAACTGGATTGTTTGACACTTTAAAGACAACCTGAAGGTATCAGAAAATCCAGTTCTGTAGTGATGCCATTCATTCCCCTTGGTAAGTAAAGCATTTTTGCCATTTATCTGGCCTCCAGAATTTTTCTTTTTTATCTCCTCTCAAAGTGTCACTCCTATATAACTCTGCAAACATGTATTAGAGCCCCCAAATCCAGTAGTAGCCTTTTAGATCTTCTCCCTATTTCCCAGTGTTCTGAGTCTTCTACCTCTGTTCTAATTTTTTTTTTCAACCATTGATTGGCTCTTCTAACTTGATGCCCCATTAGGACATGATCTTCACTTTCCTCCCACAACATGGTTTCTAACAGTTTCTACAATCTTACTGGATTTATTTTATTTTATTTTTTATGTTTGCCACCCTATCATCCACTCTTCCTTGTATGGCATATAAAAGATGTGTAATATGTGTAGGAAATTATTTGAAACTCCAACAGTGTCACCTGAGCTTGAGAAATTTGGGTTATTAATTATTATAGCCATGCATTTGTTTAAAAAGAAAAAAACCACACCTCTTCAGACATATGTTATTATGTTATACATGTCATATGTCATGCTTGTGTTCAAGTATGGAGATACAGTGATAAATATGTCAGATGTAATACAATGTTTTTTGGATTCAGCATTAAATATGTGTCTGGATTGTTCCCAAGTGGTTTAAAAAATATAAAAATAGAGAATTCTCAAAAGAAGAAAGGCAAATAGCTAAGAGACATTTGAGAAAGTGTTAAACATGCTTAGCTATCAGGGAAATGCAAATTAAAGCTACTTTGAGATCCTATCTCATCCCTGTCAAATGGGCTAGTATCACAAATGACAACAAATGCTGTGGAGGATGTTAGGAAGTGGGACTTCTCATTCACTGTTGGCGGGAGTGCAAAATGAGGCAGCATCTATGGCAATTGGTGCAGAGTTTCTGAAAAAAAAAACAAAATAAAGTACCCAGCTGTACCACTTCTGGACATGTACCCAGAGAACAATACATCTTACTAGACAGACCCTTGGTCACCACATTTATTGCTGCTCTATTTACCACAGTATGGAAATGGAATCAGCTCAGATGTCTGCCTACGCATGAATGGGTAAATGAAAATGTGGTATATACAGAAATTAGAATGCCATTCAGCCATAAAGAAAAACAAAATGATGTGGTGCAGAGGAAAATGGGTGCAACTGGAAAGTACTGAATTAAATGAGGTAACTTGACTCAGAAATACAAACATGTCATGTTCTCTCTTGTATTTAGATCTGTGCTTCTAATTTTTATATATACATATCTGTGAGCGAGACGACAGGCAACTATTTATAGGACAGACCTGTGAGAGACGAGAAGGGAGTTTTAAAAGAGATAGGAAGTGAGGACAACCAAGCACATGTGTTGTAAAAGTGAAAAGAGAACTACTGGAAGTGGAAGGGTTTAAACAGGGATGAGAACTGGGAGATGGGGGAGGGAAAAAGTAGGAGGAGGGCCAACCCAAAATAAGAATGCATGAAAATGCCATAAGAAAATCTGCTACTTTGCATGAAAAGAAGTGAAAGAAAAAAATTTAATAAGTGCCAAATGTAAAGGAGAGAATGTAAGAAAAGATAAACACAGTCATTGTTTAAGATAAAATTAAAAACATGAACTACAAAATGCTTTCTTATTCAATGAGTGTCATAAGATAAAGATTAGTTATATTGATTGATGAGAGAGAGAGAGAGGGAGACAGAGAGAGAGAGAGAGAGAGAAGGCAAGATAATATGCTGGTACATGCAAATTGGAAATGCTACAATTGCCTCTTAAAATACAAATATGTATACAGCAGGTGGTCCAACTCTTATCAAAGGTGTGACCACTTGCATTTTCTCTTGGTTTTTCCTCTTAAAGGTGAACATAACTAAAATATGTGACGCATATTATGTTTAATTCTATAACAAAACAATTTAGTATAATTAATATATCACACTAGAATGATTTCGTAAAAATAAGATATTCTTAGTAAAGTTCCACTTTGTCGATAACAATCGATAGCTGTCATTAGATTATGAATGGGCTACATGTTTTGACTGATTTCAACTGGACCCATATCTGTCAGATACCCAAACCTACCAATCATATCATCTTCTTTTAGAGATTTTACATAATTTCCTGTTTGCAATAAATGCATTTCCAATGCACAACACCGGCTACCAACAAATAAATAATGCGTATTAGAATTTTCCTAAAATTTATTGCTTCATTCCCATTAGATTTACTTTGACTCTTTTTTGGCTAAAAGCAATTGGGCAGTTGTTTATGTCTATGCTATTCCTAAGCATAATTTCATAAATTTTAAAGACAACTACATTAAGGGACAAATAATTTATGGATACAAAAAGCTTAAGCATAGGAAAAGTAAGGACAGTTTAAAGTCATAACCTTGACAGAGACAGATTCTTATCAAACACCTTTATCTCCCTTCTGTTTTGAGTGTTTGACAGTCTATAGAACACATGACAAGAAAAAGTAACTACCAGCTTTAGATTAAGGAGACCTTGGTTTGAATTCCATCTCTGGTATTTACTAGCTAAGCGATCATTCTAACTTTTGTGTGGTTTTTAATCTCTAGTTTGACTATCTGCTGAAAATAAACTCACTCAGAGAGTTGGTAGTAGGGTGAATGAGCTAGCATATGTGGATATACCTAGCACTGATAGGTTCTTGCCCTCTGTTAAATAATATTTGCACATTTCTAGTAAACAGTTCCTCTGAGAGGAAATACACAATCTGTTTTATATATCTATTTGGGGTACGTGATTATTGTCTTAGGATAACTGATATGAATGAGGGTCAGGAAGTATAGATGACAAGAAATTATTAATAGAATGAGACCCAAATTAATGCAGGACAATTTGTATGGATGACACAACACAAGGAATGGGGCTAATGAACTGAGCATTTAATCATTACTAAATAAGAACAAAAAATAAAAAATTAGAAAGTCTCACAAAACCTGAAAGAAAAAAGGATACATTTTCATGTATGTAGCAGAAGTTTAGCCATGAAAGTATAATTCAGAATAGGCCAGGATACCCCCAAAGGAGTGAGCACAAAGGGAAAAGTCCTAAGGCAACAGTATCAGAACAAACTATATTATCAGAACAGAACAGACTCCAAAGGGCTCCAATGTCTACATTGGAACCTGTGGTGAGCTGCTGGCCTTCACTTGTTCCTGCTGCTAGAATCCTCATTACAAAGGAAGGAAGAGTCTTGGCTTCAGGGCTCTATGGTGAAATTTCAGTGAAAACACTGTGAAATGTATATAGATAGAACTGAAAAATCCATCTGGAACCACAGCGAAATCTACAGCAAGAACAACAAATAATCAAGAATGAAGTTGGATAATTTATACTCTAATTATTCAGGAAAACTCCATAGCCTCAATATTTAGTCATAAAAATATCTAATTTCATTTACCTTATTGAGTTTAAACTACTGAAATTGGGTTTTAATTGTCAACCCTGCTGGATTTTCACATTGTAATACGGTTCTAATAGTCTAAATAATTGGACAGTGGGGAATGTTGACTGTGAAGACTCTGAATACAAGAGAAAACAATGAGTAATGATTGGATACCATTTGAAAATCAATGAGAAAGATACATCATTGAGGCATATTTGTTAACTGTTTTGTTGCAAAATCCAACACCATGGTGTTCACATATTAATTAATATAAGATTTATCTTGAATCCCGTGCTTCAAGGAATTTGTCCAAATTTTATTTCATATTGACTAACTATATAAAGGAAACAGAATGCTTTGGATAACAGGATCCTAAGAAATTTTAAAATAGATTCAGTATTTCTACCCTACTATTTTACTATGGATATTTTTTGGTGGCCTTAGTTTCCTGTTTGTAAGATGGAGATCATCATCAGTTCCTACTCTAATGTGGGAGGACTGTAAAGATTAAGTAACGTCATCAGGCTTTGATCTCAAGTTTCTCTCAAACAGCATAGGTTTGGTTTCTAGCCTTTGATGATATAAGGGGATGGTAGAAGCTTTATATGGTTTGGGGTTCTAGGTGGTATAACAGAATAGTAGAACCTTTATAGCATTTTAGAATTCTAGGTGCTGTAGTGGGATTGTAGAAACTTTACAGGGCTTTTGGGTTCTATTCTAAATGCTATAGCAGGATGGTAGAACATTTACAACATTTTAGAGTTATAAGTGCTATAGCAGAATGCCAGAAACTTTATAGGGTTTGTAAGGTTCTAGATGCTATAGTAGGATGGTAGAATTTTACAGGGTTTTAAGGTTCTAGGTGCTATAGCAAGATGGTAGAATCATTACAGGGTTTTAGAGTTCTAGGTGCTATAGTAGGATGGTAGAACCTTTATAAGGTAGAGCTTAGAGAAAGGAAGTTAGGTGAGTAAGTTAGGAAGTCAGGAAAATGGGATGAGCTCTTGCAGAGGTTATTGAAAATCTGCTACCATCTTTACTTTTTTCTTCCCGGCTACCAAAAACTGAGGAGTTTACTTCACTCCCTAGTCCCTGCCATAATATTCTACCTAAATATGGTTCCTAAAACAATGGAGTTGGCCAAGCAAATACTGAAATCTCTAAAAGTTGTCCAAAATTAAATAATTCCTCCTTATAAATGATCTCAGACACTTTTGATAACAATAGAAAGTTAACATAGTTATGAGGAGAATAAAGAAAAAAAATCCTTAGATCATGTCAATGGATACAGAAAGCTTATTCAACAAAACTGGATGTCTATCTCAATTAGAAACTCTTGGAACTTAAGAATATAAATTAACATTTCAATATATTTAAGTAATTTGGTTAAAAAACCAAAACTAATTTAACAATTAATAAAAATATGAAAGTTTAGCATTTATATTCAGAACAAAACCAATGCCTACTAGATCTTTTTTAGTAAAAAGCATGTTATCATTGTGTTAGCTACTTTTCTATTGTAGTGATGAAACACTATGACCAAGGCAAATTACACAAAAAGAAAAGGCCCTATTGTAGGTTTACAGTTTCAGAGGTTGAGTCCATAACCATCATGCAGGGAACATGGCAATAGGCAGGTATGCCTCTGGAGCAGGAGTTTAGAGCCTACATTTTAAGACACAGACACAACCAATCAGAGAGAGAAAGAGAGAGAGAGAGAGAGAGAGAGAGAGAGAGAGAGAGAGAGAGAGACTGTGAACAGTGTGGGCTTTTGAAACTTCAAACCCACCCTCAGTGTCATATCTCCTCCAACAAGGCCACACCTCCTAATTCTTCTTACACACTTCTAAGCTATGAGCCTATGGGAACCATTTTCTTTCAAACCACTACAGTTATCAAATATGCTCTTTATTTTATATACCATGGTAACAAAGTGCTAAGAACACACTGAATAAGAGTTACTGGTGTTCATGGAGATTATTGTCTTTGATATGCATCTAAGGATATATATATAATATTCATGACATTTAACACCAAATATACACATTGTTACCTCATTGTAGGAAAATATCAAGGGCAATCAAAATTGGAGAAAATCAAAATCATGGCTATGAGTACAGAACAACATAAAATCATAAACTTCCATAAAATATGAGGGGATGCATGTTTTAAAAATTATTCTGTACCTTCATTGAGGGATTATCAAATGCAAACTTTGTAGATGGCAGCATGGTATGGCTGTGTCAAAAGGTTGAACACACTTAGGAGATTACCATGGAAGCATATGTAATAACAGGGAAAGGCAATTGTGTGTACTGAATGGTTACATCTGACTGTTTTAATTTTTTTCTCCCTTTTATTGAATGTAGATTCTTTTCTCATACAATATATCCTAATAACAGCTTTCTCTCCCTCTACTCCACCCAGTTCCTCCTCCCATGCCCTCCCATCTGATCCAATCCCTTTCTGTTTTTCATAGGAAAATAACAGGTTTCTAAGAGATAATAGCAAAACAACACAAAACAAATATAATAAGTTAAAACAAAATCCATCATATTGACGTTAGACAAAGGAAACAAAAAGAGCCCAAGGGAAGATACAAGAATCAGGCACTCTCTCATTCACACATTGAGGAATACCATAAAAACACTAAACTGGAAGTTATAATATCAATGCAGAGGACCTTGTGCAGGTCTCTGCAAGCCCCATGCATGATGCTTCAGTCTCTGTTGAGTTCAAATGAGCTTTTCTCAATTGATTTAGAGGGCCTTGTTATCCGGCTGTCCTCCATTCTCTTTAGATCCCACACCCCTTCTGCCTACTTTTCTTCAGGTTTGCCTAAGCTCTGAAGGAAGGATTTGATGGAGACATTCCATTTACATCTGCATGTTGCCAGGTCAGTTTCTTTGAATAATGTCTGGCTGTGGTTCTCTGTATCTGTTTCCATCTATTGCACAAGGAAGCATCTCTGATGCTGGATGAATGAGTATAGCAAAATATCACTAAGGGTCATTTTATCAATATTTTTAAAGACAAGTAGTATTTGGTTTTATCCTATGTCACACAACACTTTAAACATTGAGAGGTAGAGCTATGTGAACATAGAATATTTACCCCTACATTCTAGTGTCTATGGTATGGGAAGGTACTCTCTAGGCTACCAAAAGAGAAATGTAACCGTGAACCCAACCACAAAATATTTTATCTACAATGCTGCCCTGTGTAAAATATGTAATAGTGCAATGGTTGTGCAAAGCTTGTGGGGGGTAACCAACCAATGTCTGATTTGACCTAAGGCATACTCCACGAGATGACACTCGTGACCAAGAACAAGAGACTGCTTTTGTTTACAGAGGGGCCAATGGTTGATTAGCATTAGGTTAATTTGTTTATATACTGACTATAGGATAAGACTATTTTACAAAAAGAGGAAAATATTACAGCTTTCTGGGTACAAAAGGTACCATTTAAAAATACTGTTAAGTCATATTTTAGCCATATTGTGTTTATCTACCTGCCCACATTAAATATGTTACAAATAGCTAATTATAATGCAATTCCTGTCTGCACTTCTATTTTAGAAGTGATTTTAGAAGTGATTCCACCTCATTAAACAATGATAATGGAAAGCCATATACCACAAATCAGTGAGACAGGTGTTACATCCAAATGCTACCCTTTTGTGGGGGACATCCTGTATTTACCAGGTCTAAGATTTTATGATAAAAATATAAGTATTTTAAAAAAGTTCTTTTTGAAATCTTGTGTAGGAAGCACCTTTGAAGAATCAAACATTATTTTCAGGTGAAAACTGTGTTATGAAATAAAGAGAGCTATGTGTTTGTTTGTTTTTTTTTGTTGTTGTTTTTTGTCTCTACCCCATCCCCCTGTGTTCCAGATGACAGAATAGATCTATTTCTGGTACTGGAAAGGCTGGGTAGATCCTTCTTACCCCACAACATGTTAATATTCATCTAGCCTGATTTTTTTAACATTAAAAGTGTCTCAAGTGAATGCCCTTGAATATTTTAATAGGATCTGTGCTAAGCTCAATGTTCTGAAAAAATGCTTTAGAAAGGAGGGAGGGAGGGAGGGACAGAGGGAGGGAGGGATGAAAGAAAAAGAAAATAGAACATAGAAGGCAAGAGAAAAAAAGGAAACTAAGAAAACTACCAGTATCAGTCATAAGGAGGTAGTACCTTCCTCTCTGTTCTGTGGTTCATTCTCTGTACCTTTCTCCTGCAGCCATAGCTGTATTTTCCTAATTTGTGGGACTCAGGGAAGAGGAATCACATAATAAACAGGACTTAATTTATCTCATGTGTTACTCCTCTCCATAGTCATGGAGTCCAGAGTAACAATGCTAAAGGAGTAAGGTGAGGAAGGGACTGCACCTTCTGAAATGACCTTCACTATTTACCCGTTCTGAAAGCAAATTCAGAAACTCTATCAATATTTTAGTCCTAGTGTAGATCCTAGGTGATGTTTGCTTGTTAAGTGTGCTACTTAACATTTTTACTTAAAATAAAATAGAGATCTTTATATATGCCATAAAAGTTCTTGTTTGATTTTTGAGATAAATGAGTATTCCTTAAAAATTGATTTTTGTTTGAGTGGGAAGGGGGAAATCTAGTGACTCATGGCTTTAAAAGAATTTAGCAATTATATTAGAATTTGAAATAATGATGAAGAGTAAGAGAAAATACAGTAAATTTGATCAGAAATGAATTTTGTACTCTTGACTTTTTTACACAGTAAATTTCAGGTTATGGGCCACAAAAATAAAAATACAATAAAGACAGCTGAGATTGCAGGCATGGATCACAGTCCTATAATACAGATTTACTCTGGGGATAGGAGAATTATAAAATTTTATTGCATAAAAGGATCTTCTATAACATCTAGTAATATATTGTCAATTTATAGATTATTAAATTGGGTCTCAGGAACTGAAGTGATAATCTCAAAGTCACAGAGAAATTTGGTATGTGAATTAGAACCAGCTACCAACTTGTCTTTTGACTACTCCAAATCTTCCTGCCACTGGAAGACATGAATTTAAGGGAGGTATTCTTAAAGGAAAATTAACCAGAGACATAAAAGAATGTGTTTGTCTCCTCCAGAGTCCCTGAGACTGTTTATAAGGAAGTTGTAAACACAAGATGAGAAACAGATACTGTTGACTAGAAATAAGAAAAGTAGAAGGGAAGCAGCAATATTTTTTGCTGGAGGCTTATCTTGAAATGTTTTGACTTTTTTATAGTTTCCATTGAGTTAGAAATGTCAGTGGCTTATCTATTGAGAGCATTTGGGAGATAAGAATTTAAAAACTAACACTGTGTGCATTTTATTCACTTTTGTCTCCCAAGTACATAGTAACTCTCCAATAAATAATTAAATCTAAGTCTTCCATATGATACACACTTGATGTTCTCTCTCTCTCTTTTTTTTTTTCGATTTTAACGTATTGGTGGAGATGTAGTTCAGTTTGTTCAAAGTTCAAGATAATCCTTGGCTCCATAACTAGTTCCAGGCCAGCCTGGGATACCCAAGACCCCATCTCTAAACAAAACAATAACAATAACAACAAAAGTATTTAAATAAATTAGGATTTTGTAAAATTTTCTCGGACTTTTTAATCACAGAACTAAAATAGTTTTTACTATGGCCATACAATTTTTTTTTAATTAAAACTGGCCTACCATTTTTAAAAGTCAAAATAGTTTTTTGTGAAAGTTAATCAATAATTTGTTTCAGGGACTATTTCAAAACTAAATTAGAAGAGTAACAAAATAATTCATTACTATAATATATGGAAATTGTATAGTATAAACATACATTTATACTCTGTGGCTATTAAGATAAAAAATTAAACTGATATTTGATTTGAATCATAGTAATGCCAGTAGGATCTAATTTTCAAGTAATAAATATTTCATAGATTTTAAAGCAATATTTTACATAAAGACATATGATTTTGGATAGTAGATCAGTACCATTGACAATACGAAAATAAGGAATTGTCATTATCTTTTAATGTAATATCCACTCTTTTGTCAAATTTTAGGATATGGAAACAGAATCATATAAGAAAACTTATATAGAAAATATGTTCAGCTTGTCATAGAAGCACAAATCTTTAATCCTAGCACATGGAATAGGCAGACAGATATTTGTAGTTTGAGGTCAGCCTGGTCTGCATAATGAGTTTGAAGTAAGCCAATGTTACATAGAGAAAGACCCTGCTTCAAAAAATTGAATTAGTTTTTATATAATTCAAAGTTCTGTATCAACTTTATATGTTATTTACTCCTGTAATTTTTTTCAGTTCTGTTATTCCAAGTTTCTTATTTTATTTAACATCAGCTATAAGTGCATGTATGTGCAAGGCTATGCTCTCATATAGTTATATAATCTGCACAATAATTTTTGAGACAGTCTCTGACATTGTCATTAAATGGGAAATTGAATTAGAGAGGAAATAAATTATTCATATATATATATACAACTAACAATTGGAATGGATGACATTTAACTAGAATGGAGGGCAGTTAGCTCTAAGCACTTCATTCTGAGCCACCACCTTAGAGTGTTCATGATTATCTTCATTTATTCCCATTATCTTAATTTTTTCAACTATTAAAAGATAGTTTCCATTTAGCTTACCCCGGTTAAGGTTAGCCTATGTGGAGTTTCTTATCATTCTTATATCTATGTATTTATGGTTTTGTCAAATATAATAGATGTGGAAACACCGTCTCATGTGTTTTATTTCCACATTGCTTTCTCTTTTTTGACTATGGTTTTGTCAAATATAATAGATGTGGAAACACCGTCTCATGTGTTTTATTTCCACATTGCTTTCTCTTTTTTGACTCGGACTCCAATTATAAGTATTTTAAAACTCTTTTTTACCCCAGGTCACTCCTCCATATTCTTCCTCTCTGTTGCTGTCCGTCCTATTTTATTTTTGCATTTCATCTTGAATAGCTTTTATTTGATTCGTATCTGTTTAATTCTTTTGACGTTAATTGACCTCTCTGCCTGCTTGCATTGCCCCTTTCCTTGTGATGTATCAAACACGTGGTCTTGTGTAGAAGAGGCAATCCCTTACTACTGAGATCCTGAGCCACACATATCCTTGTGTTCTTTCATGTTTTTTTTTAATTGTTGTGTGTGTGGGGTTATAGATAGGTATATGCACATCTCTATGTACCTGTCTGCACATCTGTGTACGCAGAGGCCTGAAGGTGTGGAGTGTCTCCTTCTGTCACTCTCTGTCTTGTGGCCTTGAGATGGGACCTCTCACTCAATCACAAGTTTAATGTTTAGGCTAAGCTGGCTGCCTGGGATCGTGAGTTATGATCCATTTCTTCCTTGAGGTCCAATATGTTTTCAGTCAACTTAAGTCAGTTTTTCTACCCATAGTTTTTAGTTCTCAAAGTTCCTTCTTGATTTTTCACCTTTATTTCCTTAGTATGGTTTCCCATGTGAAATGCATTTGTATTTTACCTTAAAAGCACTTTGAGTCACTGCTTTATTATCTCTTCTGACTCCAAAATTTTTGTCATCACATGATCTGGGAGAAAAGACAGAAATAAGGACTTCACTGAATGCAGAGATACTGGGTATCATTGTGTTCCTTAAGAACGAATGGTTGAATAATCCATTTACACACTGGACTTTCACATATTCATGAAAAAAAAGATTTACATCTAAACACACTAACCTGGATGATTTTCATCCCTTCATATTAAATTTAAAGCAATTTCCTGGGAATTTTTACAGTATTAGATCTTTTTAAAGGTTGAAAAATAGTGTTTGACTATACACATATGATATAAATACAACAATAAAAACAATAAAATGAAACAGAAAATATGTAATTTGCCTTCAATTAGATAGTTATGGAAAGACAAAGACAGATAGATGCAATCAGAAGTATTTTATTCTTTAGCGCTAGTGGTTTTGTGATAATTCACATGTTAAGAAATAAAAACATATGCACAAAATATAAATAAATAAATTGAAAAGCATTTCATCACACTGATGATAATGGTGTAATATGGGAGGAGGAGTATAAAATTCATGAAATTTTATGTCCATATGTCAGACTGAAAAAAAAAAAAGTTTGTAATTGAAATACTGCTGAAAGATTAGGAATGTCCAGCCCATAATTCCCTCTCCTTCTTGCCTGTAGATATCATTGTTGACTTCCTTGAATACAGTAAGCAACAGATTATAAGTTCATTTGAATTATTATCTCCTTGCCTTCTATTGAGGAAGGCTAACTTTCTAAAATGACAGCTACCTGTCTAACTCAGAATGTCGAAGCTGAGAATGATAGTTACTTTTTCTTTTCTTTCTTTCTTTCTTTCTTTTTTTTTGTTCTTGTTGTGTGTTTGTTTGGATTTTTTGTTTTTGTTTTGTTTTCTGAGACAGGGTTCCATTGTGTAGCTCTGGCTGTCCTGGAACTCACTCTATAGACCACACTGGTCTCAAACTCACAGAGATCCACCTGTCTCTGCCTCCCAGTGTTGTGATGAAAGATATGTACTATCACAGTGCGACTAATAGTCATTTCTAATTACCTGACACATTGAAATCTCTAGTTCTATAGGTGACTCTACATACTACATTGTTTCTGCTTGTATGTGTCAAACACACATAGACACAAAGATACACACACACACACACACACACAAGTCACCTTTCTTCCTACGTACACATCTAGGTAACTACAGTTAAAAGTTCTGGTTACTTCATTTGTTTCTCTTGCCAGTGTTTGAGAATTTCTTGGTCTGTGGTAACTCTGGGTGATGAACCAGGCCAGCCTTTCTACTACCCTCTCTTTTTCATACCTGTCTGTGGTCCCAAAGGTGAATCCTGTGCGTACATATGGAGCACATACTTCCAGCCTTGTGACCAAGATACATTGTTTGAATCCCAGGCCTATTCTATCTCCTGCTTCAAATGGGATGCTCTCTTGACCTTGCTCTATAAATGAATTCATTCTTTCAGATCAGCTCCATCCACATCCTTTCTGAGAGCAGTGTTTCATTGGCTTGTCCCACTCCCTTGCACTTCTAGAACAGATCATTGTAGCAAGAAATTCTATGATACATTTTCTTTTAATTTTAAGATACAATGGTTTTAATAAGTGAATATTCAAAAACATCTTCCTTCCATTTTTCAACTAAAGGAGCTTCCCTCTGTGGCAGGCACTACTCTTGCAGGCTTTTTGTTTGTTTATTTGTTTTATAAAGCAAAAGACATTCTGTCAGAACTAACAAGGCTACAGAAAGGGATCAATTCCTAGATTTGCTTTTGTGTTGCAGAATATGAGAAATGGATTAAAACAACACAAGACAAAAACAAAACAAAAACAAAATAACCCTGAAATCTGAATCCAGAAAGAAAAACTGAAATGCTACTTGGGTACACTATGGAAGAATTTGAAGGAGTTAGCAAGTAATAAACTCTGCAACATTTCCAGAGGAAGTTGAATATTGGTGGACAAGAGAGGAAAATATATTTTGTGAAGTGTTACAGTAGGTTATAAATTGAATTTCTGAAAATAATTTGTAAGAATAACATGAAATGACTGGAATTACTTTTGGAACACTATTTAGAATTTGACTTTTTTATTGTCACTTTAAATTGGTCCTAGATTTGGGGGGTATCATATTTAATATTGTTTGTGATTGCCCAATGTACAATCTAGATTTTATGAGAGCAAGAACTATGCCTTCCATTTTCTATACTGTGTCTAAGTAACTATGTACTCACTAATTTTCATTGAGAAAACAAAATATATTGTGTTGAGATACATGCTTATGGCAGAAATATAGATTCTCATTGAGTGCTGTGGAGAGGTACTGAACTTTATTTTTTAATAGATCAATAACTGGATTGTATTAGAACAGATACCTCCAAAAGCAAGATGGAAGGTTATTTGATTTGAGAAGAGACTGAGGGTATGATGATGGACAAATAGAAACTTACGCAGTGGACAGAGTCTATCAGAATGAAAACAAGTGGCTAAACACAAGAGTTACTGTGTGTGTAGAGTTGTAGGGATTGGCGTATGCCTGCTGCTTCTCCAAAGACTGTTTCTTACCTTTGTATCTATCTGAGAAAGTTCCTTGTGCTTGACTTTGAGGTAAGTCAGTGGTTATGAGGGCTGACACTAGGTCATGTGTTAAGGGAAAAGATAATAGCATTATGTGGTATATGTGTGTGTGTGTGTGTGTGTGTGTGTGTGTGTGTGTGTGTATTTCTATATCCTAGAAATTAAAATGATGCCATAGTCACTAATTGAGGGAGATACAGAGACAGAAAAGAGGAGGAGAAATTAAGATGAAAACACTGTGTTGTGTTAGAAATACTCTGGTTTTCATGATTTATATCATGGCCATATGGGAGAACATATCTGATTAAAAGCACAAAAGGAATTTTAAGTGTGATTTGCACAGAACTGATTATGAGAAGCATAGGAATACTATTTCCAAGAGGTTAGCATACAGATCCCCTGAGAAGCATGCTATGTGGAGGTATAAACATCAAGCAACATTCATATTTCAAACTGAGCAGAAAATAACACTGAAAAAATCTACAGTACTAGGAAAACAGAACAGACTTATGTCTGGATCCTGGAGAAGCTAGGGAAGGCTTAAAGTTCCCAGAGGAAGGTAACAGAATTCTGGGGCAAATCCTTCTTAGGTATTGAAGTGCAGAGAGAAGTAAGGGGATTCATGCCTAACATTTTCATTCACTCTTGGGAAATAGACATTCAAGCAACTGCCAGAAGGATTCTTTGCCAGGTTTAGAGTACCACTGTAAAAAGACATAAATTGCATATGTTATTTTTTGTGTATTTCTAGAACATTAGAAGCGGTTGATGTCTTTGAAGCTCTCTGGAGCATATATATCCATCCCATAAAGAGAAAATATTGAACTTAAATTAATCTCCTCTCAAATGGATTTATAGACCCCTTTGATCACCTTGGAGCCTGGGAAACAGTTACCTTTACTATTTCTGTTAGGGTCTAGCCATTGTCACTAGGTTCTGCAAGTGATAATTGGCCTTTCATTAGTTGTTCCCCTGTCTGTGACATTTTACAGAGTTTTCCATTGCAATCCTGGATAAGTGAGTATTCAGGCGGAAGCGGGTGTTGTTCCGGGCCAGGATGTCTGCAAACTCTTTCCTCCCAAAATGTCAAACCACCTGGCCAGCAGCCTCATTTGGCATCACTTTAGAAGGACAATTCCCTATGGATCAGATCAAAGTCAGATAGCATTATTCCAGATGAACAGCCTGGATTAAAATCACCATTTTACCCTTAGGACCATTCTGTATCTAAGCAAACTATATTTGTACTTTTCTTGATTAATATTTCCAGCTAAGGAAAATCTTTCTCATAGAATGTCCCTTTATTTCACTCCAATTTTTAGAACACAAATTGCAGATTGAACCTGATATTTAAATATAGATGTGCACATCATCAATGTACTGGTCAAAATCTGAGAGAGATCTGATCTAATACACATGTTTTACCTTGTGTGGTTAAGTAAGTTAGATTTTGGTTTAGGTGTGAGTGTTTTAACAACAAACACACCACCACCTAGAACAATAACAACAACAAAAATTCCAAAATATCCCACAAAAGAAAAATATCCCAACAACAGCAACCATGCTTTAAAGAAGAGAGAAGTAGCTTGCTTGAAGTATGTACTCTGGTGTATATGCTTCTTGGATTCCTCTCTGGCTTATCAGCCTATGCCAAAGTCAATCTATTCCTACCTATAATTTGATATGGCAGAGATTACATTCTAAGCAATAAGAGGGAAGGATGAATATAGAAGATAGTGGGAAAGAGATGCATTATGGCTTCAAATCTCCTACACTGATGCAAGAGACAGAGAGACAGAGAGACAGAGACAGACAGAGAGACAGACAGACAGAGACAGAGACACTGAGAGACAGAACTCAGAGAGTTGGAGAGGTAAAGGGAAAGGGGAAAAGAATGAATACTTCAGGGATGTGCCAGGAATTTTGTTACATGGACACTCTCAGGTACAAAGAAAGACATGAGTCACTGCCTACATCAAGGATTCATCTGCTGAAGTCAAATGTGAAAGTTTTATTATTCAGTTGTGGTAGAAAATTTTGCCACCATAGCATATATTTTCCTGTAACTTCTCTGGAAGGCAAGATTCATAGGAGTGCACGGTAAAGTGATAATCTAATGAAGTATAGAGAAGAAGGAATAGTTTCTTTACGCAGGAGACAAAACAAGCTTCAGGCATCTAGGCAGAATGAGGGATTCTTTGCCATCCATGTCTAAATGCAGATTAGTCAACACTACTTGTTTGGACTTGAGGCTGTCCTCGGTTTCCCCCTTCTCTCCAGCTCTGTCTCTCTGTGTCTCTGCCTCTCTCTCTAGGGTCTTAAGCTGCTGGAATCAACAAGGCTTTGAAAGGACAGCCACAGTTGGCTGCATCACTCTGCTAGAGAGTGAGCTTCTGCAGGAAGCTGGAAGTTAGCTGTGGATCGACAATTTTGTGCACATCGTTGTCAGCCTGAATACATATATTCTGAAATTTCTCCTTTAGTTTAACGATTCTGAAGAATCCAATGCTTAGTATTTCAATAGCAATGACCCCGGAAATAGGAACAAAATATTCTTCCTGGCATAGAGACAATGTTTTGTGTCACTCAGTATTCTGGGGGTATAAAATACCCTTAAAAACCCTTTCTAACAATTTTGACAGAATTAAATAAGAGTTAAATCAATTTGTAATAGTTGAATTCTACCACAGCATGTAGAAAACTTGATAGGAAAGTAGTTTTTGATATTTGCTATATTTTATCAAGTAATTTGAGTACTCCTCAGTAATTAGTCCCCTGCAGTACTACTGGAGAAAAATCAGTCAATATTCATCAATTTTTGTAAAAGACATTATGATTAAAGAAGAAACAAGAATGCTTGAGACCCTATTATTCAGCACTTTATTGTTCTATCATTATAGATAGTCCTAAGTCCTTCACAGGGTTTTGCCACTGACAAATATGAAACAAGAGGTGGAACGGGGCAGAGTGAGGAGCACAAATCTATAATGCTCAACTTGGCATTGATTGTATTTCTGCTCTTGCCTGGCAGCCTGACTCCCCATGATGACAGGCACTGGTCTTCTCTACTGCTGAACAACAAAACGATGATCACCTGCCTACAAATGCCACAGATTCCTTCCTCAACCATCCCTTCTTTCCTGTCCTCCTTCTTCATATCTCTCCGCTTCTAGATCACCTTTACTTTCTTTTCATGTTTTTCTTCAGCCTTCATTATGGAAAACACGTGATAGGTTGGTGAGTCAGCCACTTCCACATAAAGGTAAATATGAACTCCATTCTAGACATAGTCTTGGTGTGGTGGTACACACCAATAACACAGTCACTCAGGAGACAGAGGCAAAACAATCACCATGAATATCAAACCAGCCTGGATGACACAGCAACATCCAGGCAGTTCTAAATTACATAATGAAACACTGCCACCAAACAAAACAAAAAATAGACCAAACACTTGAGACCTAAGCCTTTATTTTTAAATTTTTTTCCTTCTCTTTTTTTCCTTCTCTTTTTTTCCTTATTTTTTATTTCTTCAAGTTACATCTCAATCTTAGTCCCCTCCCTATTCCCCCCTCCAGTCCCACCCTCCCACCCTCAATCCCCCATCCTCTTCCCCTTTTTTTAACTTTAAGGTGTATCTTATTTCCCCCTACAGTTTCCCCTTTCAGTCCAACAAATGGCTCTTTCTCTTATAATAATAAATACAATACAAAACAACAGAGGTAATTGGGCCACAGTTATGAGAGTTATATGGCTTAGCATATATTCCCAATGTCCAGTCCATATGTATTTGGCACCTGACTTTAACATTCTACTATCTAACCATCTCCATGAGTTTAAAGTTCTATATCTAACTCAACATTCATGCTAACATGCAAACACAATTTTAAAAGCATCTTCTTAGGTCTATAACACACTCTTGACTCCTAAACAACTCAAAATTTAGTTATGAGACTCTAGCTATCTGTTCTTCAACCACCTCAGAGACCTGAGAGGGATAAATATATCTGATTTTATAGGAAGTACAGGGCCTGCAGCTTCCAAAACTAAGAACTGACATACCAGTGGCTGCCTGGACAGTTCCCATTTTCTCTTCATACATTAAAGCATCGATCTTCAGTCATTTGGCCCCACTTCTATGACAGACATTGATTGTAGAGCAGGGGTTATGAAGGACTTGCCTACCCTGTCTTGGCAAAGCTAGACTGTCGACTTACCTGCTTCCAAGTTTTGTCCTTTTTGGACAGCATTCTGTCTACAGTTGGAGCAAGGGGCTTTTCCTACCAAGAGATAGGCTTGCGACTAATTCAATCATCTCCCACTGGAGATTCTTCGATGCTCATCTTCTACTTGGGGTAGAATAGGGGGTGCTGTCAGGAGTTGATATGTCTCGATATAAAAAAATCTAAGGTTACGAAAACATCTTTGAATGCCATATTCTGCAGATCTCTTGAGGTTTTTAAAGAGGCCCTATCAATCTCTTATATTAGGGTAAACAGATGTTGCTTGTCTCTTAGCAGCTTTATTTCTGATTAGCTTAGAAAATAACTATAATAGGCTGTCATAGTACCTAGCAGAATGACTGGCTTGCATAACTATTAATTTGCATTTCTTAATTATCCTAAACAGTTTATGACACTTAGTAGTAAAAGGCCGAAACATCACATTTCATTTTTTTTCTTTACCTCCTAACCCTTCCATCCCATTTCTCTGGGGTGGGGTGTCCTTATATAACAGTCCCTCATCTCAGTTGAGAGGTCGTATGAGGGCCAAGAACCCCCTCATTCATTGGGGGTCTATGAGGCAGTACCACCAATGAAAAGTGTCTCATTGCCTGGGAGAGAGAACTAAAAAACAAACAAACAAATAAGCAGACAAATAGATAAAAAAGACTAAAAAATAGAAAAAATAGATAAAAAACATAAAATATAAATAAATAAATAAAAATAAAAAAGTTAAAAATAAAAAGTCTATGTCCAAGTTCCCTTTGGTGTGTTAGTTGTAGTATCGATACCTTCTACTATATGGCTAAAATCCTACTATAAGTGAATAGATGTCATGTGCATCCTTCTGAGTCTGGGTTAGCTCACTCAGGATGAGCTTTTCTAGTTCCATCCATTTGGCTGCAAATTGCATAATTTCATTGTTCTTGATAGCTGAATAATATTCCATTGTGTAAATGTACCACAGTTTTTTAACCCATTCTTTGGTTGAGGGACATCTGGGTTGTTTCCAGTTTCTAGCTATTACAAATTGTGTTGCAAGTGAGTATGAATGTTGATTTAGATATAGAACTTTAAACTCATGGAGATTGTTAGATAGTAGAATGTTAAAGTCAGGTGCCAAATACATATGGACTGGATGTTGGGAATGTATGCTAAGCCATGTAACCCTCATAACTGTGGCCTAATTACCTCTGCTGTTTCGTATTGTATTTATTATTATAAGAGAAAGAGCCATTTGTTGGACTGAAAGGGGAAACTGTAGGGGGAAATAAGATATACTTTAAACTTAAAAAAAATGGAGGAGGATGGGGTGTTGAGGGTGGGAGGGTGGGACTGCAGGAGGGAATAGGGAGGGGAGTGCGATTGATATGTAACTTGAAGAAATAAAAAATAAAGAAAAAAAAAGTTGTATAACCCCCCTAGCAATGGGCAAAAGACATCTTGTTGGTGGGGTTGTTCTTATATCCATCAGGGGCAGAGCAAATGACAGTGGTTTTGTTCATTCTAGCTTGGTGCCTGCCTTGATGGCCAAAGCTGTTTTATGTCTAGGATAAAATCATAAAATCAAATCAAGTCAAATCTCTGCAGTGCAACACAGGAGGAGGAAGACAGACAGATACTTGTGGACCATCATGCCACCCACAGACCTACCCTCCAGCATGGCCCAGACAGGTCAAAGATACACACTTGCTACAACACTATAGAGCTGGGATGAAGGATGTTACCCAGGGTCCCACCAGCCCTGTGACCAGCCTGCAGCAGGAGCCACCACAAGGTGTGAGTATGTGGTAGACAGATGGGAGAGGCAGAGAAGTGGAGCAGCTTGAGCATTGTGAAGAGAGATGGGACAGAGACTGGAGGGTGGAGAAGAATAGCCTGTTGTGAGTGGCCAGCCCTGCCACCTGGAGCCATGGTAAGGTCCTAGCCTGAGTTGTCACTAAGGACCATGTCTGAGTCTGTGGCTTTGCAGCAACTGGGGCCGTGTCAATCTTTATGGCTCATGTTACCACTAGGGAATATGGGGACATCTCTGGTTGGGACAGCCACTGGAGATCAAACGGATGTCCAGGGACTGTGCAAAACTGGTCCTGCCCCTTACTGATTGTGACTTTCTGGAGAGCTGGCCCCATCTTTTAGCACACAGGAGAGTGAGCCCTGTGCCTCACCCAGGCATCACAGTAGACATGTCCCGGGTAGCAGGATGTGGGTAAGCCTCTTCGGAGGATGTGAGTGTGGGAGAGCTGAAGCTGCTATTTGCCTGTCATGAGGTGTTGTGGGTGCATGGGTCATGCCTCCCCACCCTAGTCCCACACCACCTGCAGCAGTAGGGAAAGCTGGCCCTTGGGTCATGTGAGAGGGAGAGCTGTCCTGCCCCTTATGTGAGCAACCCAGTAAGGCTGACCCTGGTTGAGAGGGGCATGGATGATCCATCTCCCAGGGAGAGAGCATGGGAGAGCTGGTCCTGCCACTCATCTGCCGAGAGGTGCTGTGGATGCAGGCCCTCCCCTTTCTCCCTGTGGTAGTCTGGAGATTGGTTCCGAAGGCAAGGGAATGAGAGATATGACCCTATCCACTTACTGTCTGTAGCACAGTGGAGAGTAGTCTCTGAACTTTCTCAGGGCAACACAGTAGAGCTGGCTGTGATGGTGAAGGCATGGGTGAGCCAGCCCCAAGGGTGTAAAAGATGGAGAGCTGTCCCAGCGCCTGGTAGACTGTCACACTTGGGAGAGTGGGCCCCATGCCTTGACTGCTTAGCAGAGTGGAGCTGGCTCTGAAGGCATGGGTGCAGATGAGCAGGCCCCAAGGGCATGAGAGCAGGAGAAGTAGCCTAGTGAGAGCAATGCTAGAGAACTCACCCTGCTAGTGCAGATAAGGAAAAGCTGGCACACTGAGCAGCTCAACTACCACCTAGGCCCAGATCTAGGGCATTGAGTTAGCCCACCCCAAAAATCTATATCAACTGTCAATGATTGGGATGTGTGAAAGGGCCACTCCTGTGGATCCAAAGCTGCAGAATCTCCATGACATAGGGCAATAATAGTTAATCAGGAGAAGTTCCAATGAGGATCCAATATTGATAATGTCACAGAAGCAAGAGATCTCGAACCAGAACAATGACTCATTACAATTTGCAAATGAAGAAGTGTGGACCAAGGGATATACTGTGGGGCACACTGTAATATACTACAGCTTCCACAATGAGATGTTTTCTATGCTTTGTTTTTTTTGTTGTTGTTAGTGTGTTTTTTATTTGGGAGGAGGTTGCAAGGGCAAATGGCAGATATAAGGGGACAGGGAGATGAGCAGGACTGGGGTGTATGATGTGAACCTCACATAATAAGGCTGCTATAAACATAGATGAGGAAATTTCTTTATGATTCCATGAAGAGGCATTTGGGTGTATACCCAGAAGTGGTATGGCTGGGTCCTGGGGCAAAGCTATTCCAAGTTTTCTAAGATATCGCCAGACTGACCTCCATAGTGGTTGCACAAGCCTGCACTCCCACCAGCAATGGAGTAGGGTACCCCTTTCTCCACACCCTCGCCAGCATGTGCTGTCATTTGAGCTTTTGATCTTAGCCATTCTGACAGTTGTGACATGGAATCTCAGAGTCGCCTTGAGTTGCATTTCTCTGATGATTAAGGATGTTGAGCATTTCTTCAAGTGTCTCTCAGCCATTAGAGATTCCTCCTTTGTGAATTCTCTATTTAGCTCTGTTCCACATTTTTTGATTGGATTATTTGGTTTCTTGCATTTAATTTCTTGAGTTCTTTGTAGATTTTGGATAAGAGCCCTCTGTCAGATGTGGGTTTGGTGAAGATTTTCTCCCAGTCGGTAGGCTGCCGATTTGTTCGAATGACAGTGACTTTTGCCTTACAGAAGCTTTTCAGTTTCATGAGGTCCCATTTATTGATTGTTGATCTCAGGTCCTGAGCTGTTGGCGTTTTGTTCAGGAAGTTGTCACCTGTGCCAATGAGTTCGAGGGTTTCTCCCACTTTTTCTTCTAGTAGATTTAGTGTGACCTGCCTTATGTTAAGGTCTTTGACCAACTAGAACTTAAGTTTTGTACAAGGTGAAAAGTATGGGTCTAATTTCATTCTTTTACAAGTGGACATCCAGTTGGACCAGCACCATTTGTTAGAGATGCTGTCCTTCTTCCATTGTGCCGTTTTGGCTTCTTTGCCAAAAATTAGTTGGCCATAAGTGTGTGGGTCTATTTCTGGATCTTCAATTCAATTCCATTGATCTACTGGTCTGTTTCTATACCAATATCATGCTGTTTTTACAACTATTGCTCTGTAGTACAGCTTGAAATATGGGATGGTGATACCTCCAGATGTTTTTTTATTGTGTAGGATTGATTCAGCTATTCTGGGCTTTTTGTTGTTCCATATGAAATCGAGAATAGCTCTTTCCAAGTCTATAAAAAATTGTGTTGGTATTTTGATAGGAATTGAATTGAATCTATATATTGCTTTCGGTAGTATGGCCATTATTATTATGTTGATCCTGCCTATCCATGAGCATGGGAGATCTTTCCATCTTCTAAAGGCCTCTTCCATTTCTTTCTTCAAGGGCTTGAAATTCTTGTTGTGCAAGTCCTTTACTTGCTTGGTTAGAGTTACTCCCAGGTGTTTTATGTTGTTTGTGGCTATTGTGAAGGGTGTTCCCTTATTTCTTTCTCAGCCCATTTATTTGGTGTATAAAGAAGGGCTTCTGATTTTTTTGATATAATTTTTTATCCAGCCAATTTGCTGAAGGTGTAAGACTTCTCTGGTGGAATTTTTGGGGTCGCTTATGTATAGTATCATATCATCTGCAAATAGGAATAATTTGACTTCTTCATTTCCAATGTTTATCCCCTTGATCTACTTTAGTTGTCTTATTGCTCTAACAAGAACTTCAAGTACTATATTGAAGAGATATGGTGAAAGTAGACATCCTCGTCTTGTCCCTGAGTTTAAAGGAAATGCTTCAAGTTTCTCTCCATTTAATTTGATGTTGGCCACTGGCCTGCTGTATATTGCCTTTATTATTTCTAGGTACGGTCATTGTATGCCCATTCTCTCCAGAACTTTTAGCATGAAGGGGTGTTGATTTTGTCAAATGCTTTTTCTGCATCTAGCGAGATTATCATGTTGTTTTTTCTTCTTTCATCTTGTTTATATGGTGAATGACGTTGATAGACTTTCATATGTTAAACCATCCTGCATTCCTGTGATGAAGCCTACTTGATCATGGTGTATGATACTTTTGATGTGTTCTTGAATTCGGTTTGCTAGTATTTTATTAAGTATTTTTGCATCTATGTTCTTGAGGGAGATTGGTCTGAAGTTCTCTTTCTTTGTTGGGTCTTTGTGTGGTTTAGGAGTCAGGGTGACTGTGGTCTCATAGAATGAGTTTGGCAATGTTCTTTCAGATTCTATTTTGTGAAAGAGTTTGAAAAGTATTGGTGTTAGCTCCTCTTTGAAGGTCCAGTAGAATTCCGTGCTAAAGCCATCTGGCCCTGGGCTCTTTTTGGTGGGGAGATTTTTAATGACTGTTTCTATTTCCTTAGAGGTTATAGGGCTCTGTTTAATCTGTTTATCTGATTTGACTTAGCTTTGGTAGGTGGAATCTGTCAAGAAAATTGTCCATTTCACTGAGTTTTCAAATTTGGTGGAGTATAGATTTTTAAAGTAGGATCCAAATATTCTCTGGATTTGTCAATGTCTGTTGATATTTCTCCCTTTTCATTTCTGATTTTGTTGATTTGTGTTTTCTCCCTCTGTCTTTTAGTTAATTTGGCTAAGGGTCTGTCTATTTTGTTGATTTTCTCAAAGAACCAACTCCTGGTTTCATTGTTTCTTTGTATAGTTCTTTTTGTTTCTAAGTTGTTGATTTCAGCCCTAAGTTTGATGATCTCCTGCCTTCTGCTCCTCTTGGGAGTGTTTGCTTCTTTTTTTTTTTTCGAATTCACCCAGTTTAGCTGTTAATTCGCTAATATGAGCTGTCATAATTTTCTTTTTGAAGGCACTTAGTGCTATGAACTTTCCTCATAGCACAGCTTTCATTGTGTCCCATAGGTTTGGGTATGTTGTGTCTTCATTTTCGTTGGATTTTAAAAAGTCTCTAATTTCCTTCTTTATTTCTTCCCTGACCCAGTGGTCCTCTAGTAAAGATTTGTTCAATTTCCATGTGAGTGTAGACTTTCTGTTGATTCTTTTGCTATTGAAGTCCAGCTTTATTCCATGGTGGTCTGATAAGATACAAAGGGCTATTTCAATTTTCTTGTATCTGCTGAGGCTATCTTTGTGTCTAACTATATGTTTGATTTTGGAGAAGGATCCATGAGGTGCTGAGAAGAAGGTATATTCTTTTGGTTTTGGGTGAAATGTTCTGTAGATATCTGTTAGGTCCATTTGGTTCATAATCTCTGTTAGACTCATTATTTTTCTGTTCAGCTTCTGTCTTGATGATCTGTGCATGGTAGTGAGTGGGGTGTTGAAGTCCTCCACTATTAAAGTGTTTAGATTGATGTGCGATATAACTTTTAGAAGCATTTCTTTTATAAATGTAGGTGCCTTTGTATTTGAGGCATAGATGTTCAATATTGAGATATCCTCTTGGTGGATATTTCCTTTAATGAGTATGTCATGCCCTTCTCTGTCTTTTCTTATTAACTTCAATTGGAAGTCTATTTTGTTTGATATTAGGGAGGCTACTCCTGCTTGTTTCCTGGGTCCATTTGCTTGGAAAACCTTTTCCCAGCCCTTTACTCTGAGATAGTGTTTATCTTCAATAGTGAGATGTGTTTCTTGTATACAGCAAAAAGATGGGTCTTGTTTACGGATCCAGTCTATAAGTCTGTGTCTTTTTATTGGCGAGTTGAGTCCATTGATGTTGATGGATATTAGTGACCAGGGGTTGTTATTTCCCATTATTTTGGTATAGCTGGTTGTCTTGTGTTTCTTTTTGTTTAGTTGCTGTGGAGATTTCTATTTCCTCTGTTTACTTGGGTGTGGTTATTTTCTCTGTGTTGGAATTTTCCTTCTAAGATCGTCTGTAGGGCTGGGTTTGTGGGGAGATATTGTTTGAATTTGATTTTGTCGTGGAATATCTTGTTTTCTCCATCTATGTTGATAGAGTTTTGCTGGGTATAGTAGTCTGGCTGGGGACCTATGTTCTCTCAGGGCTTGTCAGACATCTGTCCAGGCCCTTCTAGCTTTTAAAGTTTCTGAGGAGAAGTCAGGTGTGATTCTGATGGGTGTGCCATTGTATGTGACTTGGCCTTTTTCTCTTATAGCTTTTTAATATCCTTTCTTTCTTCTCTACATTTGGAGTTTCTATTATTATTTGGCGAGAGGAATTTCTTTTCTGATCAAATCTGTTTGGTGTTCTGTAAGCCTCTTGGATTTTTACTGACATCTCTTTAGGTTTGGGAAGTTTTCTTCTATGATTTTGTTGAAGATATTTCCTGGACCATGGAGCCGGGAGTCTTCTCTTTCCTCTATTCCTATAATTCTTAGGTTCTGTCTTTTCATTGAGTCCTTAATTTCTTTGATATTGTGGGTGTGAGATTTTTTAGCTTTCTCATTTTCTTTGGATGTTGTATTGATTTCTTCCATCGAATCTTCCATGCCTGAGATCCTGTCTTCCATCTCTTGAATCCTATTTTTGGTACTCCAATCCATAGTTCCTGTTCTCTTCCCTTGATTCTCCATTTCCATTTTTAACTCTGACTGTGTTTTCTTTATTGTTTCCATTTCCATTTTCATTTCTTGAGTGATGTTATTTGTTTTGTACATTTCCTGCTCCATTTTGCCTGTCTTTGCCTGGAAGTCTTCCATTGCCCTCTCTTTTTCTTGTTCAAGTTGACTCACCTTGTTCTGAAGTTCTCTAATAATGTTTTCCATCACTTTCTTATGTGCAATTGTGGCTTCTTTGAATTCCTTCATAGATTTAAGTTCTTCTTGAAGGGACTCTATCACTTTCCATAATGTAAAATTGTCATCGTTTTCATGTGTTTCAGCTGTGGTGACGTGGTTCAGGCTGGATGGAATATCGTTGCTTTCTTTTGTTTGAGTCATTTATTTCGCTCTGTTTTTTTTTTTTTTGGTCTGGGTCCTCTGGCCATGTGGAATTTTTTAGCTGTCTTCTGGACTTGGGTACAAAAGAGGCCCTTTGGTGTAGGAGTCAAGTTGCCTTACTCCACCCCTATAAGGTGAGTCATTCAGCCCCGCCTCCTAGGTGGAGACCTAACTAATCCAGGGGGTGGAGCTGTGTACAAGTAAGCTCTGGTTCCCCGCCGGAAGGGCTAGTACTAGTAAAAAAAAGTCCGATATACAACAGTTTCAAATACCTCGCAGTTTGCCCGGGGTTGGTTCCTGTGGTGGGCAAATTTTCCCTTCACCCCCAATATCCTTGCTGCTCCCCTGGCCTGGAAACTGGCCAGGGACGTCACCACAGTGGGTTGCAATCTGCAGTCTGAAGGCACTTTGCAGCTGAGCTTTGCTCACTTCCAAGGGTCGCAACCTTTGGCCATATAGCTGGCTCATCTGTGGGAGACCTGGAGGTGCCCAGCAGGTGGGGATTATCTCTGCGTGGGATCTGAATCTGCCCACTGGACATTAGATTGGACATTGCCCGGAGTCTCTCCTGGTGGGGCGTGGGGGGCCCCCAAGTCCTGGGTCCAGTGGCTTCCTTGCGAGTCCGACAGTGGGAGGGATCGTCCTGCCCAGGGACCCTCAGTGGTCCCTGGGTAGTTGGATGAGATCTAGAGGGGTCGAGCCGTTTGTACAGCCTCCTGCAACACTGGCCGCCCTGTGACTGTTAACCCCAAAATCAAAATATGTCCGTGCAGGCCGCCGCCATCTTGGATCCCCCCCGAGACCTAAGCTTTTAAATTCTTAATTCATTAACAAGACACACTGTCCAGGCAATCAAAAAGAACTGAGTATGATATAAAAACCAGAAAGAAAATACACAAACTGACCCATTCAGAGCAGATGGTGGTGAAATGAAACAGGTTTGCTTTATTTCAAAGATAACACTAGATCTGTACAATTATAGGCCACGCTCTAGCTTAGAAACTTGGGGGTTTTTTTTGATTGCTTGTTTGTTTTGTTTTTCATGTTCTTATTATTTTTTGTTTTAATACATCCTGACCTCAGGTCCCCCATCTCCTTCTGTTCCTGTTCTCTCCTACCTCCCAGCTCCCCCACTCCTCTTCCATTTCCATTCAGAAAAGAGCAGACCTCTCAGGTGTATCAACTGAACACAGCACAACAAGATACAAAAACTAAGCACAAACCCTCATGTCAAGACTGGACAAGGCAACCCAATAGGAGGAAAAGGGTCCCAAGAATAGGCAAAAGAATCAGAGATATATTCCTACTCCCAACTATTAGAATTCCTATAAAAAACATCAAGCTACACTACTGTATCATACATGCTGAGGACCTAGTGTAGACCTATGCAGGCTCCATGATTCTTGCTTCAGCCTCAGTAAGCCTTTATGAGCCCTGGTTAGGGGATTCTGTGGGGTATGTCTTTCTGATGTCCTTAACTCCTCTGGCTCCTGAAACTGTTCCTCCCTCCTCTTCCAGCAATTTTCAGAGAGAGAGAGAAGATAAGTTGGGGAGAGTGGTGTCCACCAGCTATGCAATTCTCTGATTGTTGCAAGACATGGTGAGCAGTGGCACTTGTGTGCTGTGGCTGGGGATGTCTGTGAAGTCAGTAGAGTAAGCAGAGAAGGAACATATAAGATGTGCTTAACCCCAGAGGAATGGTTTAAAGAAGGGAATACCTGATCTTGGATTTGAAAGATTACAAAAGCAATGATAACAAGACACAAACATGATATATATGTGTCCTGGTTTCCTTTTTGGCTTCACCATTAACTTGCTCTACCCACTTCACTAGCACATTGGTTAAGCTGAGCCTCCATTTTCTTTTCTCCAAGATGAATCACTTTGACTTCGTGGTCGTCAATAGTTTAACAAAAAATGTGTGTATATCCAATGAATTTCAGGGGAAATAATGAATGAGAGGTACTTTTCCTTAAGGGCCTTTCAATCTGTTAGACGTTAAGTGACATAAAGACAAATAACTAGACTTGAAGTAGTTCCAGTGAGAAACTTGACAGCCACACAGCATAGATACATGATATATTCTATCAAATCAGATTTATCTTAGAGTCAGTTGTGATGAGGATGGGATGAAGAGGAGAAAGATAGAAACTGCAAAACAAAAGCTAGGATTTTGTTTGAATAGTGATATGTGTCATTCAAAGTTCTCCATACTCTGTCCATATTTCATGGAAGACACTAAAGCTTGGACAGGTTAGGCAACACATATAGCCTATAAGGTAGTTAGCCCTGAAGCTAGACCCAGAACCATTTGTTGTTGTACTGTGACATATTTTATAACTATGGTTTTGAAAAGTATCCAGGAGTTTCATCTGATGAGAACAGGATAAACATTATCTAACATTGTGATAATGGACACATCTATGGAACATCCACAGGAACTATGGCCAAGAGGCAAGGTAGTCAATCTTCCAAACTGAAGAACCTTCGGGAGTGGTAGACATAGCATGAGGTAAACATTCCGGCTGCACTAATGGAACCAGCAGTCCACCTACCAAAACTGGAGTTAAAGATAAGAATTGACTTCCAGGAACATGAAGCACATGCCTTAGCAGAAGATCAGACACAATAGAATCAGCAGTAGGGAGTTCTGGTGAGGAAGGTGGTGGTATTTTTGTTTTATCTTCAAGTAGTAAATCTCTGGCTGAGCCTAAAGCCTGGAGATCAGGCTGGGTGGGAGACAAGTTGACTTGTTGGTTGAAAATGCATGCTTCAAAATCCACAGACCTGTTCTGGAGTGACAGTTCCTTGTCAGATGTGAGGAGTTAAATAACTCCTTGGCCCTCAGTTTTGTCTCTGCAATGGGCTCCTGGAGACTTACTTTTTGGAACTGCTGTTTATGTCAAATCGTATAGTGTTTATGAAACTGCTCCTGGAACATGCTGATGAGACTCCCTTCATCATTAAGTAATGGAATCTCAAGATAAGGAATGTTTATTATGGGAGGCATGTTTTCTCTCACATAAATGTAGACAAACTCCAGGTTGGCCTGGAAGAACCCAGTTCATCAAGGGCTCAAGCTTCTGTCACTTATTATTCTGTACACTTGCATACTTCCTCACTTATGGCTTTCCATGTATATGCTCTAGTTCTTGCCATCATTTCACACACCAAACTTACTTACATCGTTAAAGTGATCCCAAGGGATGCTGAGCAATGCTGGTAATCCATGGCACTATACTCCAAGCTCACTTCGGGATGTTATATTAATGTGTTGGAAAGAGATGATGTTTCAGGACAGGCAGAAACATCTGTGTGGTCTGTGGTCCAAAAGTGGCACCAGCAGAAGACTTTTAGCAATGAAAATAACTCAATAGAGGCAATAGCAAGTTGTAGAGTTCCACAGGGATCTAATGATGTGAAGTTCATATCTTGTGCTATAGACATCCACTAGTCAAAGTTAAAAATATTGAAGTTTAACTTTAGGCATCCAACTACTCACTGAACCTGGTGGTTGTTCCTACTGAATTATAGGTAGTTTTCCTACAGACTTACAACTAATAAAATGTCAATTAAAAGTCATGTTCTCCATTCATGTGGCACACAAAGGCTTTCTACATGTGAGGCTCTGAGTTATCCCCCACCCCCAATACTGTAGCTTGAGAAGCCATTTCTTTTTAATGTGGCAAAAATATAAAGTGGAAGGAGTATAGATCTCTGCACCATTGCATGGAGGCTAGGGTAATTCAGAAAAGTTCTCTTCTCTTCTCTCCTCTCCTCTTCTTTTCTTCTTTCTCTCTCTCCCTTCCTATCTCCCTTTCCTCCCTTCCTCCCTCTCTCACGTCCCCCCTTATACCCATAAAACATTATCAATTAAGTATTACTAATGAGTTTTCCATTCTGCATAGAATGAAGGCCATCTTCACCTTTCCAATCAGGTCTTCAGGACTCTCCATCCCAGAGTCTATAATTGCTTCCCCTATGTCATCCTTCTATCACTTTTCTAATTCATTTTTTTTCTCATACTGAAATTCTTCTGCTTTTATGACATGGTAGCTTATGCCTATTTCTGAGTTTTTCCTTGCTATTTGTGATGAAACTCTACTTAGACCTCAACTATAAATGTAATAAAATGACTCTCTTTTTATAGCCGTTTTCTAGTCTTTTTTACCTTTTGAAACATCTCCACTTTAAGTTGCTAGTAGCTATCTACCATCTATCTATCATTTATCTACTATCTATCTATCTATCTATCTATCTATCTATCTATCTATCTATCTATAATCTATCTGTCTACCATCTATCTGTCATTAGTCTATCTATCTATCTATCTATCTATCATCTATCTATACCTATCATCTATCTATCTATCTATCTACTAACTATCTATATATGTATGGATCTATCTATCTATCTACCTACCTATCTATCTAACATATATCTATCTATCATCTACCCATTTATCTATCTATCATCTCATCTATATATCTATCTACCATCTGTCTATCTACCAACTATCTATCTATCTATCTATCTATCTATCTATCTATCTATTTATCTATCATCTACCTCTCTACCTATCTATTCATCTATTTGATCTCCTGGTGCTCATAAATTATAATATAACTATGATATCTTTTGTTTACACATTTGTTACTAATAAAGGCCTTTTGTAATTATTCAGTCTTCTAGAACTGAATACATTGTAAACATTCAATGAACATTTATGAAAGATGTAGAGAAAATTCTATTTCCTCCTTTTCAAACTAAAACTTCCTCAGTGTCAATTTTAATGTTTTCTCTTTCATCATGAGAGGTATGTATAAATTTTACTGCAAGAGGCTAACTTGTATGTTGTGAACTACATGTGCTTAATAAGTGACATGAATATTAAATACAGCATAGAGTTCATACCTATGTGAAATATATGACAATCTATATATAGTATATAATAACTGGATTGATATGAGATTTATATATTATCTCAACTAGATGGGTGGATATATCTATATAAATAGACTTCTATATTAGCTTCTACATGTTATTTTTCTCAATGTTGGGATTTTACATTTAAGCATGCATATTCATAATCATAGGATATTTCCGAACTGTAGACTCAAATATGGCAATTTTGAGATGGTACCTATGATTTCACATTTCTCAAGTTCTCAAGTCATGGACAGGGGAGATGGATCAGTTGAAAAACAGCTTGTACCACAAATATGAGGATCTTTGTTCAAATCTCTAGCACCTACAAAAGAAGCCTAGTGGGGTGGTTGACTCCTGTAATCCCAGTGCTGGCATCACAAACAGGATTCACATAGTTCACTCTCCAGATTTCTAGCAGAATCAGTGAGCTCCACTGTCTTCCAAACTATAAAGAAAAAAAGATCCCACTCTGTGTCAACCTCTAGTTTACACACATATGTACATACATGCACATGCACACCCATGTGCATACATAGACACAGAAAAATACATGCACACTCTACATATGTGTGCACAAAGTTACCAAGTCATGAATATGATAGTGACTTTATTCAACCATTTCAGTAGCAAGATTTTGTGCTTAAGTCTGGCTGCTCCTTAGAACCATTAGGGAACATCAAACGTATGTATTCATAGGTTTTATGCCCATATATTTTGGGATCATTAGTGTAAGGAATGGCCCAGGTACCAGAGGTTTCAGAACCTTCCATGATGTGAGTAGTGCTGGCATTGTAATAACACCATAGTTGACTGTAAATGAGCATAGTATATAAGGAAGAGGAGTTTATAAGAAAGTTTTTTCTTTAACCAAGTGGAAAGCTACTGGTAAAAATATTCCAGAACATACTGTCATTTCACCTTTGGATTTATCTGTCATGAACTAGAATAGTTCTCCTCTGTGAAGGCAAGCATGCCACCTGCTCAGCGGATGTGCCTTGTTCCTGCTTATTGAGGAACTTATATTCTGCAGCTCTCTCAGTGCAAAGAGCAGAGAAAAAAATTCCACCATGTGCATTTACATTATCTTGTGAATGTCATGGTCATATGTTGCTCATTGAATTCTAACAATATGACTTCCTGTGGGCTGTTTAGTTTTATGGGGACACCAAACTAAGACTGCTCTAAGGTAATGTAAGCTAGGCCTTTCTAAGGGGGAAAAGAATCCTGGAGAACAAGGAGACTGGAGCTCATCTCCAATAGAGCCAAGGGAAGTCTATGAGTTATCAGGATACAGAAAGCTCTATTTAGGCTGATTGGAAGAGGGAGAGAAAATTACAAAGAAGCTATGTGCAAAGTATAGCAAGTTTCTGATTTGGAAATATTTTCCTAAGCATAAATTCAATGCAAAGAAGAGTGAAGAAAAGAACATAGTTCTGGCTACTGACTTGGAAGATACTCCAGATGATCAATATCACATTCATTCAGTCTGTAAACATTTGATGAGAGCTTCATTTAATTTGTCTTGGATATGGTGAAACTAGGTGAGGTTGACATAGTTGGTGACTTTTTTGGACCACATTGAACATTCAGAGGAATGCCTTTGAACCTTTGAAAATATTTTGGAAAGGTATTCTGGATGCAGAGTGACCCCAGCTACTTTCTTCCTTTCTCCAAATTCCTGCATTGTAAATTCAGGTCATTAAGTTTTATTGATACAATTGGCTACATAGGCCAATAAACAGATAAGAACAACCTTTACCATCTATGTTGCTTATGAAAATGATATTACAATATTGTTCTTACATGCTTAGAAATCAGCTGAATAAGACCATAAGAGTCTCAGTGGGAGATATGAGAGTAGTAGGTACTAGTAAGATCTTGTTCCAAGGAGAAGGATATGAGGAGTCTCATCAACCCTAAGCTAATTTGCCAACTTCCCATTAATGCATGAGGTAAGTGGGAGCTGGAAGATAGCCTTAAGGGACTCAAGGCCAAGACAACAAAATCAGGAAAGAACAGGGGATTTTCCTGCAAGCAGTCAACATAGGAAAGATACCTTTCAACCACGAATTAATAAACCACCACTTACAAGACATTAAAGTTGGGAGAGCTGTGAGAAAAGATAGAGAAAAGCATCCAGCCATCTCTGAGGACAAAACACTTAAAGAAAGATCATTTAGAACAAATATCACACATTTTGAACAAAGTAGAGCTTCCAGGACAAAGAATGGAAAAAAAAGCAAGAACAGATTTTGGAGTTGGGCATGACTTGCATAACTAAGAAATTCTGTGTATAAATGGAGAGAATAATTTCTATGCAAATTTGAGTGATAATATTTAAAACCAAATTGAAGAAGTATGTCAAAGAAAAGAGGGAAGTAAATATTGAACACATAAGTGTTGAAAATATAAAGGAGTTAATAAATGAATCCAAAATAATTAAAGTGTAAAGACACCAAAATGAGATTTAAACAGATATAAAAATGTAATTTATAAGTATAATTTGATTTGAAGAAGATTGAAGTTGTCAACTGACTACTAATTTCCTGAAAATATTTTTTAATGTTTATTTATTACATCAAGTTACATATCCATTATAGTCCACTCTCTCCACCTCTCCAAGGTCCACTCTCCCACTACTTCCTCCTTCTCCCACCTATTCTATTCCTCCATTGTGGGGTGCCTTACATATCAGTCCCCATCAGTTCAGCAGTCATATGGGGGCTAAGAGCTTCTTCTTGCACTGGGGGCCTAGAAGGCAGCTCCACTAAGGCAAAGTATCCCAGTAAGAGGTAAACAATTTTATGTTCCTGTTCTTTTCATTCTGTTGGTTGTAGGATAGTTACCCTGTACTATATGGCTAAAATCCAGCTATAAGTGAATAGATGCCAGATGCATCTTTCTGAGTCTGGGTTAGCTCCCTCAGGATGAGCTTTTCTAGTTCCATCCTTTTGGCAGCAAATTGCATGATTTCCTTGTTTCTGATTGCTGAGTAGTATTCCATTGTGTAAATGTACATAGCTTTTTTTATTCATTCTTCGGTTGAGGGATGTCTGGGTTGTTTCCAGTTTCTGGTTATTACAAATAAAGCTTCTATGAACACAATTGAGGAGATGTCCTTGTGGTTTGGTGAGGGATCATTGGGATGAATAACCAGGAGTGGTATGGGTGGGTCTTGAGGTAGAGCTATTTCAAGTTTTCTAAGATATCACCAGACTGATTTCCACAGTGGTTGTATAAGTTTGTACTCCCACCAGAAATGGAGGAGTGTTCCCCTTTCTCCACAACCTTGCCAGCATGTGCTGTCATTTGAGATTTTGATCTTAGCCATTCTGACAGGTGTGAGATGGAATTTCAGAGTCATCTTGAGTTCCGTTTCTCTGATGATTAAGGATGTTGGAGGTTAGACCCAGGGACTTCTCTCTTTTTCTTTTCTGTATCCTTCTTTCTCTCCTATGTAGGAGTGAATAGACTTGAGAAAAATGGGACATAGACATAGTATAGGAAATATCAAGAGAAAAGGACAAATTATTGAATATGCCCTTATACCTTTGTATATTGATACAAAATTAATACTATATTTGGCTAAATTGGTATTCATCATTGTATGTTAATGCAAAATTAAGATTGTATTGGACTACATCAGTATTGATCTTTGTATATTGATACAAAATTAAGATTATATTTGGCCACAATGGTATTGACCCTTATATATTAATGCAAAATTAAAATTGTATTGGGCTACATAGGTACTGATCTTTGTATATTGATACAAAATTAAGAGTATATTTGGCCACATTGGTATTGATCTTTGTATATTGATACAAAATTAAGGGTAACGCTTCTTAAAGGTATTGTACCTAGTAATGCTTAAAAATGAAATGGGAAATTTTGGCCTTTTGATACCAACCATCATAAACTGTTTAGAATAAATAAGAAACGCAAACTCATAGTCATGCAAGCATGTCATTTTGTTAGTTACTATGACAGTCTATCACAGTTATTTTCTAAGCTACTCAGAAATCAAGTTGTTAAGACACAAGCAACATTTGCTTATCTAAATATAAGAGATAGATAGGGCATCTTCAAAAACCTCAAGAGATCTGCAGAATATGGCATTCAAAGATGTTGTCTTAACTTAAGATAATTTGATATCGAGACATGTCAGCTCCTGACAGCACCCCCTATTCTACTCCAAGTAGAAGATGAGCATCGAAGATTCTCCAGTGTGAGATGGTTGAATTAGTGGCAAGCCTATCTCTTGGCAAGAAAAACCCCTTGCTTCAACTGTAGACAGACTTCTGTCCAAAAAGGACAAAACTTGGAAGCAGGTAAGTCAACAGCTTAGCTCTACCAAGACAGGGTAGGTAAGTCCTTCATAATTCCTGCTCTACAATCAATGTCTGTCAGAGAAACGAGGCCAAATTACTGAAGATCGATGCTGTAATGTATGGAGAGAGAATGGGAACTGTCCATGCAGCCACTGGTATGTCATTTCTCAGTTTTGGAAGCTGCGGGCCCTGCACTTCCTATATAATAAGATATATTTATCACTCTCAGGTCTCTGAGGTGGTTGAAGACTAGATAGCTAGACTCTAGTAGTTAAATTTTGAGTTGTTTAGGAATCAAGAGGGTGTTCTGGATCTAAGAAGATGTTTTTAAAATTGTGAAGCAAGTTAGTATGAAAGCTGAGTTAGATATAGAACTTTAAACTCATGTAGATGGTTAGATATAATGTTAAAGTCAGGTGCCAAATACATATGGACTGGACATTTGGAATGTATGCTAAGCCATATAACTCTCATAATTGTGGCCTATTTATTTCTGTTGTTTTGTATTGTATTTATTGTTATAAGAGAAGAAACAATGGTTGGACTGAAAGGGGGAGCTGTTGGGGGGAAAAGATATACCTTAAACTAAAAAAAAAAAGGGTATAGGATGGGGGTTTGAGGGGGAGGAGGGTGGAAGGGTGGGACAGGAGGGGGGAGTAGTGATGGGATTGTGATTGAGATGTAACTTGAGGAAATAAAAAATAAATTATAAAAAAACGATGTTGAGCATTTCTTCCAGTGTCTCTCAGCCATTAGAAATTCCTCTATTGTGAAATATCAGTTTATCTCCATTCCCCATTTTTGATTGGGTTATTTGGTTTTTGGTGTTTAATTTCTTGAGTTCTTTATAAATTATGGATATTAGCCCTTTCTCAGATGTGGGGTTGGTAAAGATCTTTTCCTTTTCTGTAGGTTGCCATTTTGTTCTAATGACAATATCCTTTGCCTTACGGAGCTTTTCAGTTTCATGAGGTCGCATTATTGATTTTTGGTCTTAGAGCCTGAGTTATTGGTGTTCTTTTCAGGAAGTTGTCACCTGTGCCAATGAATTCAAGACTTTTCCCCACTTTCTCTTCTATTAGACTTAGTGTGTCCAGTTTTATCTTTAGGTCTTTGATTCACTTGGATTTAAGTTTTGTGCAAGGTGATAAGTATGGGTCTAATTTCATTCTTTTACATGTCGACATCCAGTTAGACCTGCACCATTTGTTGAAGATGCTTTCCTTTTTCCATTGTATGGTTTTGGCTTCTTTGTCAAAAATTAGATGACCATAGGTGTGTGGGTTTATTTCTGGGTCTTTCATTCGATTCCATTGATCAGCTGGTCTGTTCCTATACCAGTAACATGCTGTTTTTTATTACTATTGCTCTGTAGTATAGCATGAAATTTGGAATGGTGATACCTCCAGATGGTTTTTTTTCTTTTATTGTAGAGGATTGATTTAGCTATTCTGGGTTTTGCGTTATTCCATATAAAGTTGAGAATTGTTCTTTCAAAGTCTGTAAAGAATTGTGAAACTGCAATTGAATTATCAATTGTATTTATTAATAAGTATAAACTGTAGGCCAGTGGAGGGGCTTGGAGCCTGGCAAGATATTGGCCAGCAACCTGGCCTGCCTTAACTGGCAGCCTGAGCTGTCCTGGGGACAAAGCCCTGGACCAACCGTGGCCTCCACCACCTGTAATCTAAACTCTGTTAATTAATATAAGTTGTTATATTAATTAAAGTTTCTAAAAGAAAACAAACTTTCATATGCATAAAACATGTACTGTTCTCATGTGTTTTAAATGGCACTGATACACAATATTTTTTACCCAAAATGGTGACATGTAAAATTAGACAAAGGGAGATGAAAAAGCTTGGTTATGCAAAGAGGGAGGAGAATTCTCCTGATACAAAATCAGTGGCTGAGTTGCATGACAGGCAGTATTTAAATCGGTACCAAGGAGGAATTGTGAATACTGTAGCATGGTAGGACTTGATAAAGGAAGAGTGACTTAATTCCAGATGAGGTGAGCAGACTAGGAAGTTAGTGAGTTTTCAGCCCCTTAACAATCTTGCTTCAGCCTAGTATGGTGGCATGGCCTGTACTGCAGCTACTCAGAAGGCCGAATCTGGAGGATAGTGAGTTCAGAGCCAGTCTATGCAATTCAGTGAACTCCAGTCTCAAACTAACAAAGGTACAAAAAGGGTGTGGAGATATAGATGTCGCAGAGGACTTTCTGAGCACCTGTGAGTCTCTGGGCTCAGTCCACAGTGTAGAAATACTCGACTTGGCAACCACCCCATAAGGGGGTTCTCAGGGAAAGGTGAATGTGCTGCCCGTTTGAACCTACCTAGACAAAGAGACGCAACAGGGGTGATGTCTAAGCATTCCCATTTTTAATGTTTCATTCCCTGGCTTATATACAGAACCAAATGGGTGTTTCCATATGAGGCTATGTGATCAATCATATTAAGGGTCATCCTATCACATCACATATCAGCTTGGTAACATGGTGATCATGCACTGATCACAAGCACGGAAGTCTTGCTCACCCTATCAGGTATACCCATAATCAGGCTTCAACTCTACCCCGGCATCTTCTGGCCAGTGCCATATTAGATATCTCCCACAAGTAACTTTCATTTTCCAGCAACGAGGCATTTCTAATAAGACTCCGTATCCCAGGTCCCCACACACAGCACTGGAAAACAATTTTAAGGGTGGTGAGAAGTCTTAGAATGTTCACTGTACATCAGAAAAATCAACCTGTTGGTATTTTAAGTGTACAACACTCATGATTAGCTAATTGTATTGTAGTGATCAAAAAAGTATATACATGTGTATGATATATATATATATCATATATGTTATATGTATTCTTCATATACACATATATGAAAAGAAAAAGAGGTCATGAATCTGATACAGCATAGGGTGGTAGGTAGGAGTTGTTGGAGAGAAAAAATAATCTAATTATATTCTTTCTTAGTCAGGGTTTTATTGCTGTGAAGATACCACAACCAAAGCAAGTCTTATAAAGGAAAACATTCAACTGGGGCTGGATTACACTTTCAGAGGTTTAGTCCATGATCATCATGGTGGGAAGCATTGTGCCAAGCATGCAGACATGGTTTTGGAGAAGGAGCTGAGAGTTCTACATCTTGATCAGAAGGAAGCAGAAGGAGACAGTGTATCACACTGGGAGACCTCAAAACCTAGCCCCTAATGGTAAACTTCCTCCTTCAAGGCCACACCCACTCCAACAAGGCCACATCTACTCCAACAAGGCCACACTCCTAATAATGCCACCCACTATGGGCCAAACAACCAAACACATGAGTGTATAGAGGCCATACCTATTCAAACCACCACATATTTTATTTTCAAATATTTATTTATTTATTTGTTTATTTATTTATTTATTTAAGTAGATACAAATTGATCGATTTACAAGCAGGAAGGCTAGCCTGTTAACTTAAAGGTTAACAGGACAAGAATACTAGAAGTCATGTTTTAAAGAAGGTAAAAGGAATTGAAATATTGTCTTTTTAGTGAAAAACTAAAGGTAAGCATTCTATAGATAATATTAGATACCTAGAAGGAAGTTCAGTGTGTAATTCATAGCTAGCATATATCAAAGACCAAATGTACTTGCACCAAACCTAATTAAGTAAGCAATATTGAAAAGCATAATCCTGTTAGATGATAAAATAAATTTTGCTATACTATTTTGGTGTATACATTTTCATTTTTCCAATCATTAAATCATTTCAACAAACAAAATGTAGTGGTATGAAAAACTATAATAAAAATATTAAAAATAAAACTTGTACAATATATTATGTCCTCCTAGGTATACAAAAATAAGAGAATATATATATATATATGCAAGTCTGTTAGTCTGTTTAATCTAGGAGAAAAATTATGTGCAATTTCTGTGCTTCACCATAATTAGGTTTTGGGCTTTCATAACTTTTTCCACTAATCACAAATTAATGTACTGTTTGGTCATAATTTTTGTTATAAAGATGGTCGAATTAGCTATGTTAGCTTTGAGCTCTTCATTTATAAAATGTTATTTGTGTGTATTCAAGCTTCATGTTTGAGTCTTTAAGTATATAAATAAAATTAAGTTACCTATATACATGCAAATGTAGTTAAAGTTCAAAAGATATTTCTGATTTTTAGTTAGTTCTAGGAAAAGCTACTGAAAACCAACATATTTTGACCTAGTAGACTTAGAGGTCATACAAACTCCAGTTAGAAAAAGTTCAAAAGCAGGGGCTGAAGACCTGGTCACTGTGAGACATTCAACAAATCCCAGCCATGAAATCAGCCTGTATGACAATCAAACTTTACTTTGAAATAGAGATGAAAAGACTAAGCTACTCTATGTCCAACAGCAGACTGCATCTGTTGTATTTGGGTTTCCAAATTTTAGACCTGACTGAGTTTTGATCACCTAATTGTAGCTGCAAAATGGATATTTTTATATGAGAATAAAAAGTAATTATGTAAGTATGAGATACATGTTTATAGTTCTTATACAAATTAAGTTAGTGTACATTTTAAGTGTTCCAAACCCCTTATCTCTCAAAAATTTTGCACTCATTGAAAATATCAGCATAGCCTTTACAGTTAATGATGTTGACCTTTTTACCTATTCAGGGATAATAAAGGTAAAATATATAATGAAACATTATATTTTCATTATGACCTAGTTGGTACTGTGCCTTGCTTTTTGTACCCCATTTGAAATTAATTCCCACAAACATATTTTTCTAGTTTATCACTGTGTCCACACAGGTCAGCAAGCAAAATAATACTCCTATATATGTACCTTTTACTTGCCTTTGGACTATTTTTATGGAGCTAATTCTTATGGTGAAAAATTGAGATATAGGAAACAAAAGGAAAATCTTAAGTAGGACTTCTAGGAGAGAGCTACATGAGTTATTTATGTATCTACATATACACATGTTTTTTAATATTTATGAGTATATTTAAGTTATATGGCATTTGTAAGTATTTTACTTTTAAATATTTATGTTAACAATAAGATAGTAGCTGGCTGGGCGTGGTGGCGCACGCCTTTAATCCCAGCGCTTGGGAGGCAGAGGCAGGCAGATCACTGTGAGTTCAAGGCCAGCCTGGTCTACAAAGTGAGTCCAGGACAGAGCAGTTACACAGAGAAACCCTGTCTTGAAAAACAAAACAAAACAAAACAAAAACAAAACAACAACAAAAAGATAGTAGCTGGGACATAGATGCTGAGGACACTTAGATAACACCTAATTTCTCTGAAAATAGTGCAATGTATCATTTTGTATGTGAAACCCTTAATTGGATGACCTTCACTTTTGAGAAGATTAAGTAGTTCCCCTGTTTACACTCCTGGAACTTATCAGTTTAAAATAATATTATCTAGGAAGATAAATTGAACCTCAACCTGTTTGAACTGCTTCAAATCCGAAAATAACAGAGTCGGAAAATATCGAGACTTCATTGAATTATGTCTTAGCTGGTTACACTGCAGTGCATTACTAACAAGTTATGTGACTAAATTAATTCACTGTGTGGACTTTCAGCAAATGCCAGTGAGATAAAGTTAGACAAAAGTGGGGAATTATGGAAACAAACTTTGCATTTGTTTCACATGAAAGCTCTCATGTCCCATCTAAGGCTAGTGGTTAAAATATTGAAAATCAAAAGTATATTTTGTTGACTTGAAATATTTTGAAAAATGTGACATCTGATGTGAGTTTTTACATTTAAATTTACCAAGACCAAGAGGATTCACATTCTTTCTGTAATGTTACATTAACCCTTTAAAACCTAAAATGCCTTAGCTGTACCAGATGCTGCAGTGTATAGAGTAGAGCCATGAAAACACACCAGAAGGAAACAAAACAGAAACAGAAAAAAAAAAAAAAAAAAACCCTGGGAAGTTGCCTGGAAAATATATCTGGCTCTGAAGAACTTTGAAGACAGATTTTCCTCTGGGGGGAAAAAAAGCAAAAACAAACAACAACAAGAAAACAACCATATTGTATCATGCTGGCCCCCAGAGAAAGGTGTTTAAAAAATTCTAAATGTTTTTTCTTTTTTTCTCATTTTGGTTGATAATGGAAAAAGGGTCCCATTGGGAGAATTCAAAGACATGTTTTAAAACCAGAGCAAACAAAATATTATACACCTTTGGTTTTAGCTTAAAAGAGACCTGGAGAGAGTTAGGTAGGGGGATATGGGTATATATGACCACATTTTATACTATGTGTAGAATTATCAATAATAAAGAAAGTATAGTAAAAATAACTTTCTTGAATGAATTACTGTGATTTCTCCAACAAAAGAGTTGTATTTATCATTATTATTAATTTTTATTTAACATATACATTGGAGTGTTGTATCTGATCCAATCAATAGGGCTTTTCCCTTCTATTTTCTACTTTCTTACTTTAAGAAAAATATCCAAGAATGTCACATTTGTGGCAATAACTAGATAAGTTTAAATCCTGGGCTTATCCTGTGACGTGAAGCGTTGTAACCACTGAAAACACCCTTCACATGCACGTCTTTATATATCTTTCGTATGCTTCCTCTTTCCCTTATAAAAACATTACAATTTTATTGGACTTTTCTGGGTAATTCAAAATAATCTCATCCAGAATCCTTAATTTACCTATCTGAAAAGAACCTTTTGCTCTTTGAGAGGATGAAAACTTTGTCAGTTTCCATGAACAGTTTCCATCTTTGGGTCAGGAGAAGGCTTTTGTTTTTGTTTTGTTTTGTTTTCAGCCATAGTATCTGTCAGGAGCTGAATGCTCTTGAAGCTCCTTCCTTCATGTCCATCTGCTATTCTTAGGCCCTTAACACACAGTGTTCAAGCACTGTCAGAATCTCTCTGAAAGGGGATTCAATAAACATGTAAGCTTCCTAAAAATGTATCTGACGTTTTGCAAAGTCTATGCTGAAGATGCACCCCCGAGTTTCTTCTTGCTAACACCCCTCTTTTTGCATTTATCTGTTATTACTGACATGCAGTGAAGATCCCCTCATTGCTAAGTGCCACTCTCCTTGTTTGACTAGACTTCACACAGAGTCCTATAAAGGTGATTCTATTATTCCTGATATCGGTTTTATAAACTGCCTGATTCAGTTCAAACAATTTTAGAAGTTAAAGAAGTTAGATAGTTGATAGAAAAAACATATAGCTACAGTAAATACTCTTGTGTATCTCATTAAGCATTGTGTGCCTCATTAGGAGAAGGCTTGAGATAGACTTATGACCTCAGATAAGCTTTCACTCTAGAGGTATTAAGACTGACTCCAGATGCAAACCATATATCCAATTAAAGGTTTTAAACTTTCCATGAACTTAGGATATAATGAGGCTATCAAGAAATGCCTAAACTTAGTACAATTCTTAATGACAAAATACACAAACTGTTTTATTGTAATTTCTTATACATTGTCAGATTTCATATAAATATACTGTCATCTTAAACTTAACTTGTATATAGAAAAGCAACATTTAACTGAGTACTAAAATGTGTGATTAAGTGCCTTCCTATTGGAATGGTTTTCTCTGTCCTTGTGATAAGTGCTTTTTAACCATGAGGTAATTTTTTTTTTTTTGATGTAGAGAGCCCTCATTCAGAGTATAAAAAGAATAGTCACCGTAATAAACTTGTTGTTGCATCCTAGCTTCATCCATTTTCTCTTTCTTCTGTGAGTGTGTGTGGGACAGCCCCTACTTTCTCATCCCTTTCTTATTATTTTCATATAACTCATGGATCAGGCAAAAGTCTCCACCATCAATTTCTGAGATAAATTGATCAAAATGTACTTTAGCATGCTGAACCACTCATTGGGTGGCCTGATGGCTAACAGGCCAAGCCCTTGCATTAATTTACAAAACAAAGGGCTGTTTTTACCACCTCTGAGACTTACAGCCCCAACCAAAGGAAATAAGTTGGTCATTTTAACTCTGGTAGTCAGCAGGGAAGGGCTTGCTCTGAGCTACAGAAGAGAAACAGGCTCCCCCCCCCCTCTCTCATAGCTATCTACCTTTAAAAATTACCTCAAGGGTCATCAGCCCTTGCATTCAGGGCAAACAGCCCCAGGAACAGGTCAGACCTAGAAGATTTATGGCATTGCATTGCATCCCGTTCTAAGACATCCTGTGCTGTGTGCCAAGGCTGGTCCTTGACAAGTATCTGACCATCATCCATCTACTTGGCTTCCTTCTTTAGTCTTTCCTACCTGGGTCATGTGTTAATCTATGTTCTCCCAATGGGTTCTACACAGTCCTGGCACTTCTCTCAACACAGAGCAGTGCTTTCTTGCAACTTAATTCATTTTCAGATTCTCAGCAACACTCTTAACCAGGCACATAGTAGACCCACTGAGTGTATTAATTACAAACAAATATCCAGTGCATTTGAGAACATCATGAGAGCAATTACCCCAAGGCTGAGCATGAACAGGAACTATGGCATAAGGGTTAGTAATGTCTCATGTATTATTTGAAAATCTTCAGAACAATTTTATTCAGATTAAATAGTAGCTGATTGTGTAGGCATTAGTGCCAGACTGCCTTGGTTAGAATGTCAGCTTTAAGACACATTAGCTGTGATACTGACCACTATTAAAATACCAAACAGAAAACCAAAAACCAGGCAACTTTTGGCCTTTGCTCACATTCAGATTGGCAGATTGGGAAAGCACATCATTGGCTTCATGGGAATCTGGTGAAGATTAAAGAGACTTATTATGGCAAACATACTACACAAAGGGGTGCCAGCTGCTGTTATAATCATTAACCAATAGCTATTGAGTGGTGACTATAGCACAGACAGACATTCTAATGAAATTTTGTGTAAAGTTTATTATCTTATAATCTGTTATGATTTCATGGTACAAAATTTTGATTCCTTGGTTTCTAATTTAATAGTAGAGTAAAAGAATTTAATGAATACCCCCTTAAACCTGGGTTCATGACACTAATTTTAATGTTAACAATTTAATGTTCCATAATGAAACTCTCTTCCTTAGTGTGTGTGTGTGTGTGTGTGTGTGATAGAGAGAGAGAGAGACAGAGACAGAGAGACAGACAGAGACAGAGAGCTCAATTGACTGTGACCAAACATTTGCTATTTCTAAAGATGATTAGCTTTACTCTGTGGAAATGTCATCTAGGCTTTGGAAGCTTGACTAAAGTTAATATTTGTAATAAATATTTATGCATTATAGGCATAAGATAGGATTTAGTGGAGGGGATGAGAAAGGTATCCCTTTGACGGAGATAACAAATATTTCATTTTGAACTGTCTTGCATGACCTTCTTTTGTGTGCTATCCCCAAAGGAAGGCTTCGCAGAACCCTCTGCTAATTGATAATGCTGTACTTCTATTTGTAGATAAGTCCCATTTTTTTCCTTTTCTTGAAAATAGACTTTTTGGTCTCATGAAAGATCTCCTGATTATGTTTTTCTAAGTTCTACCACCGACCTCTCCCATCTGGATCCACCCTGTTTCTATCTCTCATGAGAAAACAAGCACACTTCTAACAGATAATATTAAATACAATAAGATAGAGAAAAACTAACATATCAGAATAGGACAAAACAAACAGAAAGAAAAGAGCCCAATAAAAAGTAAAAGAAATAAATAGATATGCAGAGACCCAAACACTAAACTGGAAGCCATAATATATATTCAAAGGATAACACAAGGGATCTGTAATGTATGAAAAAGCAATAAAATATATAAAATACAACAATTAAAAATAGAATGAAATAAAAAAAAAACATACCTGATACCACACAATGAGACAAGGAACTTCCAAAGATGCCACTGAATTCATTTTCTGTTGGCCATCTACTGCTGGGCATGCAGCCTACCCTTAAGAGTGGTTTGTTGATCAAGGGCCCAGAGCAAGAGGAAGTTCTTAGTCCTCATGTGACTGATGAACTGGGGGGAGGTGATATATGCACCCCCTGGCCACCACAGGAGAAGGGTAGGTGGAAGAGGGAGAGAAAGTGGGAGGGTGGGACAGGGAGGAGAGGAGGAAGGGGGCTGTGATAGAAATGTAACTTGAATTAATAAATGAAACTTAATTTTAAAAAAAAGAGTAGCTTGCTTCCTCAGTGAGAGTCCCTTGGAGAAAATTTAATTTTTATTTGCAAGTGATAATCAATTAGGGATAGTGTCTAGATTATGGATAAGAGCATGTGTCTACTTCTTTCAGCTCTACAATCTCATCTGGTAGAGCCATGTGCAAGCCCTGTGAGGCATGCTCCCTCAGTCACTGAGTTCATATGTGCTTGGATCCTGTTGATTTAGAGGGTCTTGTGTCCTTGGTGCTCTCCAGCCCCACTATATCTTACATGCACTCTTTTTTCCTCTTCTGCAGTATTTCCTGAGCCATGAGGGGAAGGATTTGATGGAAACATGCCATTTAGGGCTGAGTGTTCCAAGATCTCTCACTGTCTGCATATTGTCTGGCTGGTAGTCTTAGTATTTTTTCCCATCTGCTGCAGGAAGAAACTTCATTATGATGACTGAACAAGGAACTGATCTATAAGTATAGAAAAATATCATTAGGTGTCATTTTATTCCAGGTTCTTTTAGTATAACAGTAATATTTGGTTTAGACTCAAGTTCTTAGTCACCCTAGCAGTGTTGGGTATTGGTTCCATATTGTGGGGCTTAAGTCAAATCAGATGTTGTTTGGCTACTTCCATAAACTTTGTGCTACCATTACACTAGGTTTTCTTGCAAGAAGGATACCACTGCAGATCAAAATGTTTGTACGTGTTTGGTGTATTTCTCCTTTGGGAATATGCAGAGAATATTTCTGTACCAAAGACTCTAGAACATAGGTGTAAAGACTCTATGTAGGCACTAGTTTTCTTCATCAATTCAATGAGTTCTGTAGATGTTGTCTTCAACCATAGGGCCTTGCTGTCAGGTTCTGGCACACCACTGATAGTTTTGACAATAACCTTGTGTCTTGGGGGGATTCTCATAGGTCTCATTTGGGCAGCAACTCAACTATATTAACTCATTAACAGTGCTGGAAACTTCATTTGGTGACAAGAAATGTCTAGCTGGGGCTCAATCACCCTCCTTATTTCGTGATTTCATTTATGTCACCTTCATACATGTATATATTTTAGAGAGTTTCTACTATATTAGGTTCCAACACTACCTCTCAAATGGCCATTAAATTTAGCTGTCTGTCTTTATATTCCCTCCTTCACCCTCACTTCAGTCCTCTTCCCTATTTGATGCTGATGTTCCAATTCCTCTCCTCTTGCCAATCTATTAATAAAAATCTGTCCTATTCACCTTTATTTGGAAGATATATCCCACCCTCAATATCTTACTCTGTACCTATCCTTCGTAATTCTTTGCATTATATATCTTAATTATCATTGACTCAACAGCTAGTAGCCACATAGAAGTGAATACATACCATAACTTGTCTTTCTGGATTGAGGTTACCTCACTCAGGATAATTTTTTTTCTAGTTCCATCCATTTGCCTGTAATTTTCATGATTTACTTTTTTAATGACTAAGTAATACTCCATTGTAAAAATGTACTGCATTTTAAAAATCTACTCATCTGTTGAGGGTATCTAGGTTGTTTCTAATTTCTGGCTGTTTAGAGCAGTAATGAGCATAAGAGGCTCTGTGGTAAGATGGGGCATCTTTTGGGTATATGTCCAAGAGTGGTATACCTCGATCTTGAGGTACATAGAATACTATCTTTCTGACAAACTTCCCCACTGATTTTTACAGTGGTTTATGATTTGTGTTCCACCAGCAATGGATGAGTGTTCCCCTTACCCCACATCCTCATTAATATGAGCTGTCAGTTGTTTTATTGATCTTGGCCTTTCTGTTGGATGTAAGATGAAATCTCAAACAGCATTGATTTGTATTTCCCTGATGACTAGGGATATTGAACAGTGCTTTAAGTCCTTCTCAGCCATTTGAGTTTCCTCTTTTGAGAATTCTCTGTTTAGATATGTACCTCACTTTTAATTGGGTTGTTTTCTGATATTTAGCTTTTTTAGTTCTTTAAAAATATTAAGTATTATCCCTTTCATATTAGTGTGTTTGGTAAAAATCATTTGCCAGGCTGTAGGCTGCTGATTTGTTCAAATGATAGTGTCCTTTGCCATGCCAAAGCTTTGTAGTTTCCATGAGTTTGTAAGCTTTCAGTTGTTTCTGTTTTTATGGATATCCAATTTTAGTTTCTGGGGATCAGATACAATACAGTGTATTATTTCCATTTTCTTCTATCTGTTGAGTCTTGCTTTGTGTCCATGTATGTGGTGAATTTCGGAGATATTTCTATGTAGTGTCAAGAAGAAGGTATATTTTCTGTGTTTGGGTGAAATGTTCTGTAAATATCTGTTGAGTCTGTGTGGTTTATTTAGATCCAGAATTTCTCTGTTTAGTTTTTGTCTGGATGACATGCCTTTTGGCAAGAGTAGGGTATTTAAGTCTCCCACTATCAGTGTATGAGGCTTAAACACATCATTCAAACTATATTAGTGTGTCTTTTTTTAATGAATTTTAGTGCCCTTGTGTTTGGGTTCATATATGTTAAGTATTATAAAGTTCTCTTTGGAAATTTTCCTTCAATGAGTATGTAGTATCTTTCTTTATCACTTCTGATTAGTTTTGGTTTAAAGTCTATTTTGTGAGGTTAAAATGGCTACCCCAGCTTGCTTCTTAGATTCATTTTTAGGAAGACATTTTTTTCTATAATTTTACCCTGAGGTGATGTCTATTTTAATATTAAGATTTGTTTTTCAGATGCAGCAGATGGTTGGATCCTGTTTTAATATATATTCTGTTAAGTTCTATAATTTTATTGGAAAAGTGAAGCTATTAATGTTGAGAGCTATCAGTGAGCAGTGTTTTTGATTCTTGTATTTGTTGTTGTTGTGGTGGTGGTGGTGGTGGGGTGTGTGTGTGTGTTCGCGCATGTGTGCATGCCTGTGTGTGTGTTTTCCCCCTTTTGAATCGCTGGTCTGTAATTACTTATTCCTTGTGTTCTCTTGGGAAAAGTTGACCTCTTTAGGTCAAAATTTTTCTTCTAGCACCTTCTGTGGAGCTAAATTTTTAAGTAGATATTATTTGAATTTATTTTGTATCTCAGAATATTATTTTGTTGATCTATTGTGATTGAAAGTTTTCCTGGGTTAGTAATCTGGGTTAGCATCTGTGGTCTCAGAGTCTGCAATGCATCTGTCTAGGACCTTTCTCCTTTTTAGGGTCACCATTGAGAAGTCAGGTCTTCTTCCAGTAGGCCTGACTTTATATGTTAGTTGGTCTTTTTCACCTTCAGCTTTAGATATTTTTTCTCTACATTTAGAGAAAATGTTTGTTATTTTGGGTTTTTTTGTTTGTTTTTGGCTTTGATTGTTATATGTTGAGGGGGAATTTCTTTTTTATCCAGTCTATTTGGAATTTTGTATGTTTCTTGTACCTTAATAGGCATCTCTTTCTTTAAGTTAGGTAGGAAAATTTTCTTCTATGATTTTGTTGGAAATATTTTCTGTGCTTTCTACCTGGATTTTTCTCTCCTTCCCCCATTCTTATTCTTCTTTGATTTGGTCTTTTCATAGTGATCCACATTTCCTGGATGTTTTATGCTAGAAACTTTTTATATTTACATTTTCTTTGATTGAGGTATTAATTTCTTCTATAATGTCTTCTATTCCTGAGATTCTTCTACATTTTGTATTCTGCTGGTCAGGGTTGTCTCTGACATTCCTGTTACAGTTCCTAAATTTTTCATTTTTACATTTCCCTCCTTTTAGATTTTCTTTATTGATTCTATTTCCATTTTTAGGTATTGAACTGTTTTATTCATTTCTTTTCATTTTTGCTTGTGTCTTCATGAATTTCTTCAGGGGATTTATTCATTTTCTTTTTAATAATCTTTATTATGTTAATAAAGCCTATTTTAAGGCCATCCCCTTGTCATTCAGCTATGTTGCAATTCTCATTGTCTACTATGGTAGAGTTGCTGGAAACTATTGTCCTAACTTGTTGATTTTATTTTCCCAGTGACATATAGTCAACTGGCTTTGGCAAGAATGTAATTCTAGGTGTTGATATCTGACCTTGTCTTTGTGAGTAGATAGATATTTGGTTCCTTGGTTTCTCTTACCTTTTCTAGTTCTTAGGAGGGTGTGGTGGGTGCTTGTTGCCTGGCATGGAATTCTTCTGGGATCCTGCTAGGTGTGGTCACTAGGGGTCTGTATAAAATGTGTTTCTAGGTATTGAGCACTGACAATTAAGAATAGGGATGTGCTGGGGAGGGACAGTTGAGGGAGTCCACAAGAGTTAGAAAAGCAGAATGATCCACCCAGACCTACTTAGTCACCTGATATTGGAAACAATGAGTGTGGTGGAAAGACCAAAAAACATCAAGTCTGCTATAGAGTTGGGGATGAGACTGGGGGATCACATTTGGAGGAGAAGAGGGAGGAATGAAAATTTAAAACTCACCTATCTGCTTTGCTGGCCTACTTGCCTCTTTGGGAGGCTTGGCGAGTGTATTTCCCAGGAATGCCTGCTGTAGTTGGGGGCTGGGGTAACAGGTTTAGTCAGAAGGAACATTGGAGGAGAACATCTGTATGATCTTCTGGAGATGGGAGACAGGGCAAGGATGCAGGAATTGGTCAGCTGCAGAGCTAGGGATGAGATTGTGAGACTGGGTTTGGAGGAAAAGTAGGAGAAGTAAAAAGAACTGCAGTGAGCCTATCTGCTTCCCTGGCTGGCTTGACCTGGTAAGCTTCATTTTACTGTGGAGCCTTTCCAAGATTAATGACTAGGTACTTGGTTTATCATGTGCTTTCAGTTTTATGTCATGTTTTATAATCTTATGATCTTCAGAATCTCAACAGATGGTGACTCTTTCTGGAGGTTAGATGAGCAATTAAAGCACTGTCTGGTTGTTCTGTGTCAGTACATATGCTATCCACATTTCATGCTAAATGTGAACAAACCACACAGTCTTCTCTTGCCTTACTTTCCTCTTTGGGAATTTAGAAATAGAAATAATACTTCTTCCTGACTGTGGTGAGGAATGAGTCACAGGAACGATTTTATATCCAATTCAGTTAATATCCACCAAAGCTGGATAAAGTCATAGATCCTCAAACCTGCTTCTAAAAGTAACTTGTTCTAAAACTTTCTTCATTAGGAGTTCACAGCACAAGATCAAATGATGTTAAAAACAGAGGTTACCAATTAACCTTCATGGAATTAGTTACCCAGAAGTTCTCTGCTAGCCTTAAAGGTATAGGTTTCTAGTCTGTTAGTTGTGCAGCCACTGTTCAGCTGTGCTGAATCTTAGTTGGGGCATATATTTAACATTCTCTCCTGATTTACTGTCTGGAATTTTACCTAACGTGAGAGCCAGTGGTAGAGTGCTTGAAGAGCATTCATGAAGCCTTGGGTTCAGTACTTAATACTAAGAAAGAAGAGGGAAACAGGAGTATTGCATTGTACAAGGACCAGAAAGGATTTTGATTAAATTAACAAACTTCTAATACATATCATGTCTACAATAGAAAAACATCAGTACATAGAGAGTAACTACGGATAATTAAATAATGCAGTCTTCACCCAGAAGAAATGTATAATAAAATAACAGATGTATTATCAATGCCTGGGGAGGGGACTCTCCATAAATGTTTCTGAAACAATTGATAAATGCGTTGAGAAAAGTAAAGAATTGTTATCAGAATACAAATATGGATAAATTTTGAGTGAGATAGCTGAAAGAAAGGACAATGCTTTGGTTCACTCTCAGTAAAGCTGATGTGGGCATCTAGAAGAAGATTTGTTGGTATTGAGCCTGGCACGTGCTGTGTTGCAGGTGTGAAAAGCCAACTGAGTAACAGTAACCTGTGTAGTTGGAGACTATGGGATTATGGTATATAGTCCACAAAGAAAGGTTCAAAATGGAGATAGAAATGAAGTCTAAGGGAAGATAATAGAAGTCACGCATGATGAATTTGACTTTAGGCAACGAAAAACATGAATCTTTGAAAATCAAGTCACTATTGTGCTGGTAAACTTTATCTCATAGCAAACAATTTGATTTACAAATTTACCAGATCTTCATACTATAGTCTGTTCAATCTGAGATCACTGAACTGAGATCTGGGAAGAGATGCATAGCACATATTTAATTCTTATCAGAGATGGTGTGCTGACTCCAAGACACTCCATTTCCAGGCCCTGTCCTGCTCAGAGGTTTCTTTTAGAATATTTATGTTTAAATCTTCCTAATAAATATTCTTGAGGCAGAAGTTAGAGAATCTGATGAAAGAGTAAATCACAACTCAGATGAAAGATGAAGGGCGGGAACATCTGAAACAGAACCAGAAAATACTCAGTGAGGAAAAAGGTTTGAGTCTGTCAAATGAGGATCTGTTCCATGTTATCTGTGAACTCTATGAAACTCTATGTGCATAGGGAGTGAGTTTCTATTAAAATTTTAACAGGTCTGTGATCCCAATGTAACAGTTAAAGACTGTCATTTTAGATAGAAGTGATGACTGAGTTTGATAGGCAGTTGTGTGTGCATATGGGTACAAGGACAAAAGGAGAAAAGAGAAGGGAAGGAGAAAAGGCCAAAATCAGGCTCAAATCCTACTCTATTACAAGTTATAGCTTTATTTTATTAAAATATCATACAACATGTTTTGATCATATTTTCACTTCCCCAAGCTTTCCAAATCCTTCCCCCTTCTTGATCAGCTCTCTCCTCCATGTCTCTGAAACAAAACAAAAGCAGTGTTGAAAACAATGTGGTTGAGGATGTATCCAAAGTTAGTGGAAGTATGATTACTCCAAAGATTAGAGAGGCTAAGAGGTCAAAGGACTTTTGATTTCTATCTCAGTAACTTTATGACATTCAGAAAAATTACTTTGTCTTTCAAATTCTCACTTACCTCATTTATAGATGCAAACACTGAACTGTTCTAACTCATTTAGGATTGGAGATGGGTTCTGTAAATGAGTAGTGAAAGATGTTCAAACAGCATCTTGTTATTAAAGCATGACAAATTCTTGGTGTTTAGTACAGTGGAAGCCAATACAAACACTAATTTCACAATGAATATAAATTAGAAGATGTAGATAAATAAAATTTTACTTTAGTTGGATTATTTAAAAATTCTCTCTAATCAAACATTTTATTTAGTGGATATATACAATAAGTTAAGAGAAATTGCATGCATTTGAAACCAGTCAGACTCATAAATGGTGCTCATCCATTTATGAACTTCAATGAAAACTGACTTCACTGATTGCTGCTCAACATGCAGGTAAGCTGGAAGTACTCTAGGATTTGAAACTGGCATCATATCATTTGTATTGATTTGCCTTCAGCCTCAATGTGACTTACTAAAAATGTCAACTTGAAACAAATCTTAGTGGACTGAATCACTATTTCAGTTCCTCCTCTAAATGACAAGATAGGGATATTTTAGCTACTAAAGCTTTCTCCTGGACACATTTTCAAACTTTGAATTAAAGACATCAAATAAGTAAAATAATTTTCGTGAGGTTGTTATAAAAACTTCCATAAGCTTAGCCCACAAATCTGAATACCAGGGTCTGAAATTGAAATGAAAGCATTGTCATATACAGAGACAATTCATTCCTTGCCCTTCATAGCCTTAGGTTTTAGAAATTTACTATTAATGTCTCTTCATTTTCTGTTGTGCTAATTCAGTCTCTGCTTCTGTTTCTACTTCACTTTCTTGTGCATGGGTGTCCATGTGTGTACATACATGTGTTTGTTGTTTATGTATAAAGCCTTGTGTGTAAACATGTATGTGTGCATTTGTGTGCATGAATGTATTTGTTTATGTAAAAAACCTTCCTTTTACTCTTTCTCCTGAAGACACTGTGATAACAGCCAGATCCAAGAACAATCTAGAATGTTATTTAATCTGATGAGTTTTCAACTATAAAGAGTCATATTGAAGATAAGATGGATGTTCACTTTTTGATATGTAAGATAATATTCATAGCTTCTGGGGATTAAGAAAGGAATACATATGTGGGCCATCATCTTACTTTTTTTTTTTAGTCTAGTACAGTTCTTGCCAGAAACTTAATGTATGCAGAAGTTATGTTTAGAATAAATTATTTATAAATGGGAGTGAAATAAATTATCTAAACAGATATAAAGATAGGAGTCACAAGTCTCCATGCATTGATTCCTTTTATAATTCAGAACTTTTGAAAATCACAGTGGAAACAATAAGAATAAAAGTTGGCCCCAAATACACAGCTCTTTAAAAGAGGAATTTCGAGTGGTTGAAATGCTATTAACATATACTCCTCTTTGCTAATAGGGAAAAACATTTTCCTTCTTCCATTTCTAACTGGTTTTTCCTTTGAGAGATATCATCTGGCTCCCAAGAATGTACCCAAAATGAATATACTGACTCTGTTAGAATCCATTTTATTTTATCTGAAGCTAGTCATCATTAACTTAATGTACTTGATACTTGAAATTTCCAATAACTTCATGGAACCTGTCTCCAGAAGCTCTTTAGTGTAGGGACAAGGGGGGCACATGTAGTATCAGAACAAGGGGAGCAATGTAGTATCAGAACACAATGGGGTAAGAAAAAGATGCAGTAAAGGCCCCAAAGAGAGAGCATTATCAAAAATCCACATATTTTTACATGGAATTTTTCATTTAGCACCAAATACTACAAAATTTTCCTCTAATTTCTTTCTTAACTCATGTGATTTTTTTTAATGACCTCACTGTTTAAAAATTATGATTTTTTTTTCAGGAGTAGTTTCATGTTTTGATCAATATTTTTTGTTATCAGGTAAAAAAGTTCATATATCTTAAAATGCTTTATAATCTTTGAAGACATGCTTAGTAGTTCAGAATATAGTTGATCTTCCGGAAGGCCTTCCATGCCTTGTAA
>CAJQZJ010032563.1:9472752-9517689 GCA_907164525.1 Lophiomys imhausi
ACACACACACACACACACACACACACACACACACACACACACACGCTCCTAGTCCTCATTGATCAGAATCTGACCTTATAGGGAACCGGTTCTTTATTAAAATAAAGTCATCAATATGGTTTGGAATTCAGTAAAAGCGCTTCTTTATTGTCAGGGAATTTCAAAGAGACTCATAGCGAGGAACTCATTGAACACAAAGGCTGATAACCAAAAAACCCTGAGACAGGCCTGCAGCTGTTATATACACAAATTGTCTCAAAGGCAAAGTTGAAGGAAATTTCTCAGATTATTCTTTCTGGATTTGAGTTGATTTTTCCTCTCTATGAATTATCAAGAACTTCCTCTTAATTTCACTTTGTGTAACTTGATATACTCAGAATTGCTAAGTGAATTTAATCATAAATATGAGAAATCTAAAAGGGCTTGTAGCTCATAGGGTGGCTCAGTCTAGAGGAATACAGACAGCTCACATAATCAGTTTGCACCCTCAGTCGGGTTTGCTGGTATGGAATTTTACACTGCTTCCCAGAGAGAAACAGAGACTCGGGTAAAGATGACTGAGTTGCAGCAAAGGTACTTTATTCTGGCTGGATACCCATCTGATAGAGAAAAAAATCAACACTGGCCACATACTTCTAAAAACAGAAGCTGCCATCCATAGTATCAGAACCTCAGAAAAGACAGCAAGAGCAGTATTACAGTTAGGTTTGCTCCTTAGGCAGACCTGGTTCTCACTGTGTTTGGATTGACTTTGTTTATTATTTATTTTATTGTTATAGCACTTCTTGCCTATTTTGCAATAATCTTGCAGGCAAGCATCTTCATTTACAAGTGGTTTCTGATGTTCTTAATTCTGCGTACTGTGTTTTAAACAGATGGGATTTCTCCTCATTATTTAAGATAGAAAATAGAAGAGACGGGAGAGATGAAAATGATCCCTATGTTGGATGTGTACTTAGGTTATTTTGATTCCCTCAGGTATTTCAGAGAGTTCTAAATTCCTCATCACATCTAGCTCTCAGTACACTCAATGGTCAATATTTATAGCTGTTTCTTCCATGGTCCTGCTCACAGATCAATAAACGGAGGCATACGAACCTCCTGGCATAATCAGCTTTATCATTCAACCATGCCATCTGGGCTCTACTGGGGACATTACTCTCTCATAAAATTGGCCCTAGTGACATCTAGCTTCCTGGCCCTGGTAAATATCAAGCCATGTTCAAGATCTATTTCATAAATATGGCATCTACTACTTGGGAAACTAAGGCCTGTTCCAGTCAATCAAGGTTCATGTTTGTCTTCCATGCTGGGTAAAGATGTCTCAAGATTGTTCTCTTAGAGCTACTATTATACAGTGTTCCACCAGTCACCTTTCTCTTCCATCACTTTTTTTTTTCACCCGAGTCCACTAACATGGTGCTGAAGGCAAGTGGAGAGAAAGCTTTATGGAGCTGCCAAGGCCATTTTTTAATCATAGCCACAGGTTGCTGCTCATCAGCATGACACAGTCATCTTTGTCTGACTAGGATTAAGCATGTTCCTCTCAGTATCCATGTGCAGGGAAGTGTCACAGCTGCCTGTGGAGACAAGCTAAATCATCAAAGGTTTACTTCTGCCTTTAATCTCTGAAAACAGCAAACAAAGAGGAGACTGCACAAGAGAGGGCTGTACACTTCCTTGGCCTGAGAATAGGATGCTACAGCCAAAACACATCTCAGTTGTTTTGGGACTGTAAAGTATAGATTCCTTCTATGGGCTTTCTTGTTTTTGTTTCTAATGTTTCTATACTTAACAAAAACGAAACTACTGAACCACTGCAGGGTAAATCCTTTTCATTTTCCTGTCTAGAGTTTTATACCTTGCAACATTTCACACATGAATTGAGAAATGCTACCCATTAAAGGAGTGAGATTAACATCATTAGACAACTCCCCAAAGAAGTAGGAGAGATTTATTGAAGTTCTGCTTGTTTGTTTTTTCTTCTCAAGAACATGTGCAATGGTTCTTTGGTTTCATGCATCTTTGGTCCATTTTTTTTTTTCAGCAGTGTGGGTTTTATATCTCCTTCGTAGATAAGATAATATGTTATTTGGTTATGAAATGTTTGTGAATTCCATGTCAGGGAGATGGTTAATTCTGAAAATTCCATATATATTTACTAAAACTTACATCCATCTTTCACCCTGTTCCAAACTTTCAAGACTATGAAGACATTTATTAGTGATTTGATTTATTGTTGTCACTGTAGTAGTATATTTGTTTTTTAAAAAATTGATCTGTTCTAAGCACTGAAACAGGTACTCACAAAGCATCAGTGTACTATATTTTGATGCTGAGACAGAAAAGAATGGATAGAAATATATAAAATTATACTTAGTATATATGTATACTTTTAGTTTAAAGAACAGATAACTTTTCAAATATTTAAATTAATATAATTATCTAATGTAGACTGTTTTTAATTAACTAAACACATAACATACATTAACTAAATAAATATTATCAAGTAAGAGATAACTTGTACATATTGTAGTATATATGGTAGTATGTAAATATAACATCTCTAATTAGATTATAACCTTGAATTTAAACTTTTGCTATAGCCTAATGATTCACAGTAGGGATGAGTCAGTGAAAAGAGGCTAAGGAGGTTGTTTTAGGAAGAAAATGCTTTACTAAGACTTCTCTGCCATGTACTTGATGCATACAATGTTCTACTTTTCTAAGAATGCACTGAGAATGTGAATATAGAAGTACATTTGTTACTGCAACTCAGTTATCAATTGTATTTATTAATGAGTAGAAACTATAAGATTAGACCAGCATAGCAGCTAGTGGGGCTGGTGGGAGGCCTGCCTTAACTGGGGGCCTGACTTGTCCTGGGCAAAAAGCTCTGGACCAAGGGTGGCCTTTAACACCTGCAACCTAAACTCTGTTAACTAATATCTTCATTAATAATTATAAGTTGTTATATTAGTCTGACAGAGCAGCCGGTGGCCTGGCAGGAGATTGGCAGGCCTGACTTGCCTTAGAAACCTACAGGCCTGGTGGGATGGCTTGGCGGGGCAGCTGCCAAATATTTATTAATAACAATAAACTGTTATATTAGACCACCAGAATTTCTGGCAGCCTGGAGGGATACCCATTGGGGCTTGGCGGAAGGCTGATGTGTATGGATAGCTTTAACTATTGGTCTATAGGCCACTGCATTCCTTTCCCAATAATTTAATACACCAAGACCTTTTGAATGTTTCAATGCCTATCCCTTAGTTGGACAGACTCTCAACTAGATAATTTAAGTTAACTTTGACCACCTAATCTCAAACAGTCATGTGGCCTGCTGTACCTTTGCAGAGCTCTCAGACATGTCTGTCTGCTTCCATGTCACCTGGAGGAAAGAAAGTTCCTCTGTGTAAAACACAGGGTTCCTGTTTCCATATCAGGAAGTCCCACCTTCCTATACTCTTTCTTCCCAGCTAATTAACCATCAATGACTTTTATTAACCAATCAGAGAGTGCCTCAGAAGGGGTGGTAACAAGATCTCAGCATCGAAATCAGACTTTCAGAACCAATGTAGTAGATCTACCCCCAACATTCATTCACCATCTACTACAATCTAAGTTGTATTCCAAAACCAAAACCATGACAAAAAGTCATAGTGCATAATGATGGCTTCTACTGCTAGCATCTGACATCCAAACTCTTGTTTCCTCCATTACAGTTATAGATTTGAGGTCAAGTTCATGTGTTATGGAAACCAAATATCTGTCCCTTCAATTTATATTACAAGAAGAATTAAAAGTGTCTTTTCTTTTAACAATGTATAATTGGCAAAAGAGGAAATTCTTCCAAATGTGTTATGAAATCAGAGAAGAGTGCCAATGCTGAGTGAGACCTATCTGTGCCTTTTCATGAGGTATCTTGGGAACTCCCTTTCCTTCTACCATTCCCATTCACCTTTAAGTATGGAAGATGGTGACAACTGTAAAGGAGACTGGAATTGTTTCCTTCCTCAATGCTCCTGTAACTGTGCCTCATGATAATTTATTCTTGTATGTGTTTTCAAACTAGAAATGGAACTTATCAATTTTGGAATTCCTGTTTTTCTTAAGATATTTTCCGTCTTAATAAGTCACTCAGAATAGTCCTTGAATGTACCTAAATTAATCAATGAATCAAGGCACATATTATATCCCTGCATAATTTTTAGTCAGCTCTGACACAGTATGAGTTTCTCACTTCATGGGTCTCTCCATATGAGTTTTCCTTCTTGATATATACTTGAAAAAAAGTCTCATAACTATGAGAGATCAATTTACCTAGAGGAAATAGTTGTAGACACTGTGTTTTTCATTGGACCATGCCTCCTGCTCACAGTAAAGTTATAAAAGATAAATTCTCAATCATGAGTTTAGGTTGGCACATTTCCAAAGGTTCACATGACCAGTGGTAGTAATGAAATTCATTTTCAGGTGTCACATTCAATATAAAACAGAAATCCTAATGAGGAAAAACATTTTTTTATAGAGTTAAAATAGGAGTCCTGCCAGAGAAGCAGGTAGGTTAACTGCAGATCTTTACCTCTCCTTCCTCTTCTCCAGATCCAAACCCCAAAGCTCATCCCCAGTTCTGCAGAAAACCACCTAAGGAAACCTCTCTTTCCTCCCTGACCCCTTCTCCAGACTACCACAGATTAAAGCTGACTATCAACAACCAAAGAAACAACAGAAAGTTTATGAATTAATGGAAACTGAAAACTCACAACTGAATGAAAAATGGGTTAAGATGGATACTAAAAAAAGAACTCAAAGACTTTCCAGAGTTGAATAAAAATTAATATGCAACCTACCTAAACTCATGGAACACAATTAGAACATTTTTTTCAGAGACAAGTTCATAGCACTAAGTGCCTACACTAAAAGGAAGAAAGGAGAGGGAGAGATCTCATACTAGTACCTTAACAACATGCCTAAAAGATCTAGGAGAGAGAGAGAGAGAGAGAGAGAGAGAGAGAGAGAGAGAGATTGAGAGAGATCACACCCAGAAATGAGAAGATGGCAAACTCAAGGCTGAAATCAATAATATAAAAGCAAAGCAAAAACAATACAAAGAATCCATGAAACAAAGAAAAGAGTTGGTCCTTTGAGAAAATCAGTGAAATTGACAAACCATTATCCAAATTAACTAAAAGGCAGAGAAAGATAATCCAAATTAACAAAATTAGAGATGAAAAGGAGGATATAAAAACAGATACCAAGGAAATTCAGAGACTCATAAGGACATACATTGTTCTTATGAACAAAAAAACCTATGTTCTACCAATTTGGAATATCTTTAAAAAATAAATAATTTTCTTGATACAAATCACTTACCAAAGTTAGTCAAGATTAGATAAACAATTTAAACACACCTATGAACCCTACTGAAAGGTAAGGCACTCATTAAAATCTCCCAGCCCCCCCCAAAAAAAAACAAAAAAGGAAATAAACAAAAAACCAAAACCAACCAACCAAACAAAACAAACACCCAGGACTACATTGTTCTATTGCAGAATTCTACCAGACTTTCACAGAAGAGTTATGTCAATGCTTTTCAAATTATTCCACAAATAAAAAAAGGAGCCTTTCCCAATTTGTTCTATGAAGCCACAGTTACCCTAATACCTATACCACATAAAAATCCAACAAGGAGAGAATTACAAATCAATTTCCCTTATGTGGTGCTTTTAATAGTAATGCCCCCAGAGACTCATGTGCTTGAATGCTTGGTCAACAATGATGGATTGGCACTACTAGGAGGTGTGGCCTTGTTGGAGTAGGTGTGTCCTAGTTCAAGAATGTATGTCACAGTTGGGTGGGATTTGAGGTCTCAGTTGCTTAAGCCAGGACTAGTGTGGCTGTCTCTTCCTGATGCCTGTCAATCTGATGTACAGCTCTCAGCTCCTTCTCCAGCACCATGTCTACTTGCAAGCTGTCATACTTCCTGCCAAGGCAATAATGAACTAAGCCACTGAAAGTGTAAGCCCAATTAAATGCTTTCCTTTATAAGAAGTATTGTGGTCATGGTCATGTTATCTCTTCATAGCAATAGAAACCCTAACTAAGACACTTTATAACCATAGATACAAAGTTTTTCAATAAAATACTTAAAAACAAAATCTAAGAACATATTAAAAAGATAATGTACTGTAATCAAATAAGTTTCATCTCAGAAACAGAGATGGTTCAGCATACCTAAATCTATCAACATAACCCATTGAAAGATCCTGGGGAGGGAAGTCCCTCTCCCGACTCCTGACACTTGGGATATCACAGCCACCCAAAAACTCGCAAGAGACCTTCTTGATGCAATCGCAAGAGGTTTATTTTTTTTTGGGGGGGTGTCAGTGCACTGAAGACGCCACTCATATCCCATGCAGGGGTAGGAGCCGCGACGACAATTTGGGGGAGAGTAGAGTATTTAAACTACAACCCAAAGGGGTGAGGGTAAATACAAGTGGAAAGTACCAGCCCAGCCCATTGTTTACCACAACCCAAGGGGGGAGGTGAAATACAGGTGGAATGTACCAGCCCATTAGTTAGTCAGCAGGAAACCTCTCAGGAATGAATTTAATTTTACTTTACTATCAGCTTTGTGGTTAGCTAGTTCCTGGAGCGTGGCTGGCCTAACTCCACTGCCTGTCATGGGGCCTCTAAAATTTTTATTCCTCTCATTCCCCACTCCTTCTAGTCCATTGTTCTAATCTTAGAACCTATGTATTTGTTTTATTAAATTTATCATCATCGTACCCCTGCCAACCTTGGTATTGTTGTCTCAGCATTAAAATCTGTACGGCACTTACTCTTAATTGATGAAAGCACTGAGGGGCCTGTACTAGCGCAGCTGTTTTAGTGTTACATCTAATCCTAAAATTACAGCTAAAGTCAGGGAGATAGGCTCTCTCTTAAATCGCTTAAGGCAGAAATCAAACTCATCCACAAAGGCATCAGTGGGGAGATAGAGTACTCTAGGCATAAGCTGTATTAACATACAATAATCTTTGGTATCATTAAAGATATTAGTGGCAACACAGGGAGTTAATCCTGTGTTGTAGGCCCATCATTTATTATAGGTAGCTGGTGGGTTTCCTAAACAAGTCTCTTTCCCTGATTTTATGTCATGAGCAGGCATCATGGTTGGTGGTGTTATTAAAAGTACCCAACACGGCAATGCCCTCATAGCAAAGGGGTCCAGAAGTAAAACAGAGCCAACATCCTCCACACCACCTAGCCGCACTCCTGTCCCTACCTTCCCTTGGACAGACGTAAAAATCTTGTTGAGTCATCCCACAGTGTCCCTCTGGCCTCCCACACCTGAACATTGTTCCTAGCCCTTTAGGGTGTCTTCGTCGAGGGTCCCTCTCAGGGAGGTTCTGGGGGTCTGCCTCAGGAATATCCCATTGTTCCAGGCCTGCAGCTAGTTGGCAGAAGTCAGGAAAGGGAGGGGGCTACCCTAAAGATTGACCAGACGACTTCCCCAGTTTGGGAAGCTACCTGCCAAGTAAGTTTTTGAGGGGCATGAGAGTTGTCATTCCCATCTGGAAAGCACCTGCGATGCAGGCGTAACTTAAGAGGGTCCATAGTCTTTTTTAATCTCCACTCATCCTTAGGAGGTTTAGGAGTTTTTTTTCACGTGTGAGGCGAGGATCCAAGCAGAGATGTCCTCTACATTCATTGGGGTGGGGGTAGTCGAGAGCACCAGGTATGGTCCCTTCCAGTGAGGCTCAAGGTTCCCAGCTCGATGGCGCCGGACGAATACGGTTTCTCCAACCTGGAACTGATGAGGTACTCTCAGGTCTCCAGCTTCATAAGCCTCCCTGAGCTGCTCCCAGGCCTCACACCGAACTACTTCAAGGGCTTTCATGCGGGTGAACAAGGGGTTAGAAAGGACAACATCAGGATCGAACATTCGGCCCACCTCAGTAAGAGGAGGAGGACTCCCACAGAGAATCTCATAAGGTGTCAGCTTAAACCATCCCTGGGGTATTCCTGACCCAGAACAAGGCAAAAGGAAGGAGGGCTGTCCAGTCCCCTCGCCGGTCTCTAAGGCTAATTTAGTCAAGGTCTCTTTTAGAGTTCTATTTATCCTTTTTACCTGTCCTGAACTTTGGGGACAGTAGGCACAATGTAATTTTCATTTAATCCCCAGTTGAGTAGCCAGTCCCTGACTTACTTGGTCAATGAAAGCAGGTCCACTATCAGACCCAATTACCTTGGGTACTCCAAACCTCGGAAAATTTTTTTCAAGAATCTTCTTGGCCACTGTATTGGCAGTCTCAGTCCTTGTAGGGAAGGCCTCTACCCACCCTGAAAATGTATCTATAAAAACTAAAATATATTTGTTTCCATATTTAGCCGGTTTAATTTCTGTAAAATCCACTTCCCAATAGGCCCCCAGTCTATCATCCTGGAGTCTTTTTTCAGGTTATACATGGAAGGTCTGGCATTAGTCAGAGCACAAGCTTTGCAGTTCCTGACTATTTTTGTTGTTAAGTCAGAAAGTCCAATTACATAGTAGTCAGAGGACCTTACCACATCTTTTAGTTTCTTTTCTCCTAGGTGAGTTAGACGGTGTAAATTGGTGACATACTCACGTCCTTTTTCTTGAGGCAGGACTCGTTTACTGTCCTCTGTTTTAACCATACCACAAGGTGATTCTGTAGCCAACCCTAGTTTTTTTTTATGGCCTGCAAGTCTTCAGGGGTATACCTGATGCTGTTTATATATATATATATATATATATATATATATATTTTTTTTTTTTTTTAAACCAAGGTTGGTTAAGATCATTGTCCCTTGGGCAGCTCTTTTGGCTTCTAGATCTGCCATCTGATTTTCTTTAGCCACTGCATCCTGTGCCTTCTGATGTCCAAGGTAGCCACCTTCTTTGGCAGATGTATAGTCAAGGAGGCTCAGAATCTCTTTTTTATTTTTAATGTCCTTCCCCGCTGATGTCAACAGCCTTCTTTGTCTATATATTGCCCCATGCACATGGGCGGTGGCAAAAGCATACCTGCTATCAGTATAAATATCGATGGACTTTCCCTCTGCCAACTTCAGGGCTTGTGTTAACGCAATAAGTTCAGCTTTCTGGGCAGAAGTTCCTTCTGGCAGGCTGCTAGCCCAAATTATTCACCTCCCGTCTACCACTGCAGCTCCCGCCATCCGCTTACCTTCAACCACGAAGCTGGTTCTTCTGCCAGAATGTCAGGGCAGTGGTCAGGTAGTAGAGTAGCAGGATTCAGGATGGCTGAGGGAAGACAAATATCACCCTCTCAGTCAATAATAGGCTCTGGTAGTGGGTCATTCTAGCATTAGTCATCCACCGGTCAGGGGCTGTCAGATAATGTTCTCAAGGGCATGAGTTGCCACTACTGTAATCTGCTGTCCCAAAGTCAGTTTATCAGCATCCTTGACAAGTAAGGCCACAGCTGCAATAGCGTTCAGGCATGTGGGCCATCCGCTTGCAACAGGATCTAGTTTCTTAGATAAGTAGGCCACCGGCCTCTTCCAAGGTCCTAAAGTCTGAGTAACAACACTTCTGGCAACCCCTGTCCTTTTATCTGCATATAGAGTGAAAGGCTTGGTTAAGTCCGGTAGGGCTAAAGCTGGTGCCGTTAACAAGGTTTTTTTGATATCTTTAAAGGTCTTCTGATATTCAGAGGTCTAGGTGAACCCTCCTCCCTCCTTGGTGAGGGGATATAATGGGGCTGCCAGCGTAGTGAAACCCGGAATCCATAGTCTACAAAACCCAGCAGTGCCCAGGAATTCTCTTAACTGGCGTGGGGTGGTCGGGACAGGAATCTGGGTGACATTCTTTTTCCTGGCTTCCGTCAGCCATCGCTTTCCATCTCTCAGGGTGTATCCCAGATGGGTGACCTCAGTTTTACCCAACTGAGCCTTCTTAGCAGAATCCCGATACCCCAACTCACCAAGTTCTACCAGCAGTCTCTTGGTTCCTTGGAGACACTCAGATTTAGTTGATACTGCCAAGAGTAAATCATCTGCGTACTGTAACAATGTTAGCTGAGGATTTTCAGCTCTGAAGAAGGCCAGATTCCGATGAAGAGCCTCGTAAAAGAGGGTCAGGGAATTTCTGAATTCTTGTGGCAATCTAGTCCAAGTCAATTGTCCCGTTAGTCCAGTGTTAGGATCTCTCCATTTAAAAGCAAAGACGGGTTGACTGTCAGGATGTAACTTCAAGCAGAAAAAAAAAATCTTTTTTCCATTCCCATTTGGTCTCGGTCTTCTGTTGCCCAGGTTCCCTGTCTGTCTAGGCCCTGTTTTCTCTCTCTCTCTCTCTCTCTCTCTCTCTCTCTCTCTCTCTCTCTCCTACAACTGTGGCCATTATCCCAGTCAAGTTTCTTTCTTGTTTACAATCCTGCCTATCCTCTCTCTCTTTCTTTTTTTCTCTCTTTTTTTCCTGGTTTTCTTTCTCAGTCTCTCTTTTATGATACACTTTCTCTGCCTCTCTAATAAGATTCCTATAAAGGCCAAAGCCATAGCCACTCGTTGTCCCTCAGAGGTGGGTCAAAGGGAGTGTACCACCTGTAGGCCTCCATCAACCTCTCAAGGAATATGGACGGTGGCTCTACAAGACCCTGAAGTACTCCTCTTACCTTGGCCAAATTGGTGGGGCACCGAGCGCACCTCTGAGACCTGCCACTAAAGTCCAGCGGAAAAACTGCCAGCCACTCCCTACCTGTAGCCGTGTTGAAGCCCAATCTGGTCGATCAAGGGGGAACCCAGCATCAGTCTCATTCAGGAGGGTAGTAGGGATCCCATTGTCTCCTGGAACATTCTTCCGTGCCTCCAAGAGAATTCTCTCCCTCTCCTCTGTAGTAAAGAGAACCTGCAAAAGCTGCTAGCAATCATCCCAGGTGGGTTGGTGGGAAAACATCAGGGATTCCATCAAACCTGTAAGACTAGCAGGGTTTTCAGAGAAAGACGGGTGGTTAGCTTTTTAATTATATAAATCAGCCAAGGAGAAAGGCCAATATTGTAAGGGTTGCAAAGCTGGTGGGTCCACAGGGGGAGGGGGGGGCGCGACCTTTCAGAGAGGTAGAGCCACCGTGGAATCGGGTCCCTCCGAGCTCAACCCTCTCCAGTCCAAGTACCAGTTGCCGGCCCTCCCTCCTCTGTTCCTTGTAGTTCCAGGCTCCGGGCCAGAGCTGGGGCTGGCGCCAGGGATGCATACAGTGGTTGGGGGTAGTGGGGGTAGCGGCAGTGGGCTCTGCCATTCGGGTGGCTCCTCAATCTCGGGATAGATCTTAGGCAGAGCCGAAGGTTTTGTTTTCAAAGCTGGCTTTTGTTTTAATTTGGCCTCTGTGCCATGGAGAGCCAGGTCTCGGGAGCCTGGCTTTTTTTTTTTTTTTCACCCAAGGTTTTACCCATATTGGTGGGTTCTGGACCAGGTCTTGCCAAACAGTAATGGATGGCTGTTGATTGGGATGAGACCCTGGTCCTTCCTTAAAGACAATAGCTTTTACCTCAAAAATAATGGTCCAGTCAAAAGTCCCTTCTGGTGGCCACCCGATGTCAAAAGTAGGCCACTTCCAAGCATAAAAAGTCTGCACCGTCTTTTCTTAATCTCAACTGACAAATTATGAGCCCTAGTTCTAACTTCAGTCCAATGATCCAGTGTCAACTTAGAGGAGTCGTTATGGTCTGTCCTATTGTCACAAGTAACACAAAATATAAACACAAGATACACAGAAAAACACTACGAAAAATCCTTCTCAATCTCAAATGCCGGCACCACTCCAGAGAAACAAATGGCCGGAGGTCTCTCTCATCCCCTCTCTCAAGAGGGTTACTGTATCCTCCCTGGCACCCAAATGGGTTCCTCCCAGGCATCCCTGGGTCCCCTGTCCTCCTGGGACGTCTCCCAGGGCTACAGCTGCTGATCTACTAGCACGTCTGCCTGACCACTCCATCCATCTCCTCAAGAGACGGAAACGGCTGTCAAACCAAAAACAACCTTCGCGAAGTCAACTTTCAACTTTTGTGCAAACCATATAACAGAACCAGACAACAGAGACAAACTCAGGTCACAGAGACAGAAATCTCACAAACCAGACAACAGAAATAAGCCCAAGACACAGAAATCTCACCTCCAAGTGGGTTCTTGTGGAGAATGGGGTGCCCGCAAATTCCCGGCCAATGCACCAAACGAAAGACCCAGGGGAGGGAAGTCCCTCTCCTGACTCCCGACACTTGGTATATCACGGTCACCCAAAACTCACAAGAGACCTTCTTGATGCAATTGCAAGAGGTTTATTTCGGGGGGGGGTGTCAGTGCACTGAGGACGCCACTCATATCCCACATGACAACAATTTGGGGGAGAGTAGAGTATTTAAACTACAACCCAAAGGGGTGAGGGGAAAAACAAGTGGAAAGTACCATCTCAGCCCATTGTTTACCACAACCCAAGGGGGGAGGGGAAATACAGGTGGAATGTACCAGCCCATTAGTTAGTCAGCAGGAAACATCTCAGGAATGAATTTAATTTTACTTTACTATCAGCTTTGTGGTTAGCTAGTTCCTGGAGCATGGCTGGCCTGACTCCACTGCCTGTCACGGGGTCTCTAAAATTTTTATTCCTCTCACCATCATGTAAACAAACTAAGAGGCAAAAACCACAAGATCATCTAATTAGATGCAGAAAAGGCCTTTGACAAAATCCAACAATGCTACATGATAGAAGTCCTGGAGAGATTATGGATACATGAGACATACCTAAACATAATATAAACAGTTTATAGCAAGCCCATAGCCAACATCAACATAAATGGAGAGAAACTCAAATCAAGTCTGCTAAACTCAGGAACACAACAAGACTAATATTCCATATACATAAAGAAACTTCAACAGCTAGATAGCAAGGAATCAACCCAATTAAAATTGGAGTATAGATCTAAACAGAGAATTCTCAAAAGAGGAAACTCATGTGGCTGAGAAAAAGTTAAAGTAATGTTTCAATATCTTTGGTCATCAGAGAAATACAAATGAAAACTACTTTCAGATTTAATCTTACACCACTCAGAATGTCTAAGATCAGTAAAACAAATGCCAGCTCCTGCTAGCAAACATGTGGAGGAATGGGAAACACTCATTCATTACTGGTGAAAATGCAAACTCATGCAGCCATGATGGAAATCAGTGTGGGGTTCCCTCAGGAAGATGGTAATTTGTCTGCCTCAAGATCCAGCTATACCACTCTTGAGCATATACCCAAAGGATGCTTCATCCTACCACAATCACACTTGTGCAGCCATGTTCATTGCTGCTCTATTTATAGCACCCAGAAATTGGAAACAACCCATATGTACTTCAACAGATGAATGGATAAAGAAAAACTGCTACATTTATTCAAGTTAGCCATTAAAAAATTGAAATCATGACATTTGCAGATAAATGGATGGAACTACTAAAACCATGATAACTGTATTGAGGAGAGAGGTACCCTGTCCCAGAAAGACAAATGCAGTGTGCATTCACTTATATATGGATACTAGATGTTAATTCAATGATAACCAGGCTATATAGTCGTTAGTTAGATATAGAGTAAGAGACTAGGGTGAGGGGGCAGATACATCTCTGTAGGAAAGAGAAATAGAATTGATAATTTTGGGAGGAGGTAGGGGCTGGAATGAGAAGATAAACTGGGCAGAGGTGCAAGGGAGGTGGTATAAAAAGAGGTACCTAAAATTAAGAGATATTTGCAAGTTAGTGTGGAAACTTAATATAGTAGAAATTCCTAAAATCTATACATGTATGAAGGCAATCTAAATGAAATTGCCAAATAATGGGGGAGACAGAGCCCCAACTGGCCATTCTTTTGTCATCAACGCTTCTAATACTGGAAAAGGGTTACATCTAATTGAGTTATTGGCTAAAAAGGTCTCACAAGAATACCCAAACAACCCACACTATTGCCAAAGCTATTGGTGGCTCTCCACAAAACTGAAAGCAAGGCCCCATTGCTAAAGACAATACCTACATAACTTATTGAACATTGTGAATTTGAGCTGGTGGTATATAAAGCCTTTACCCCTATGTGCTAGGGCCCTTGACACAGAAAGGCACACTGCACACTACCAAAAGAAAATTATAAAGGTGGCCCAGCTACAAATCCTGTGATCCACAATGGTGTGCTATCTGCAAAACATGCTAGTGCAATGGTTACACAAAGCTTGTGGGAATAGCGGAACAAATATCTGATTTGAATGAAGACCCACTCCATGAGCTGGAGCTCATACTCAACACTGCTTAGGTGATCAAGAACCTGAGACTAGATAAAAAACAAAATCCAACCAACCAAACAAATAAGGAAACAAATAAATAAAACCAAATACTACTAGAATGTAGCAATAAAATGAGTCTTTGTGACATTTTTCTATATTCATAGAACAGTGCCTTGCTTAGCCATTATCAAAGAAACTTCCTTCTGCATCAGATAGGAACTAATTCAGAGACTCAAAGCCAGACAACATGCAGAGAGTGGGAGACACTCAGTCCAAATAGTAAGTCTCCATCAAATCCCTTCCCTCAAGGCTCAAGGTATCCTGCAGAAGAGGAGGAACAACTGTTAAGAGCCAGAGAGGATGGAAGACACCAAGAAAACAGGGTCCTTTAGATCAACAGGACCCAAGTATATCTGAACTCAGACTCTGAGGCAGCATCTACTGGGCCTGCGTGTGTCTATCTCAGGTCGGGTTTTAGAGCTGAAAGGAGAAGTGGACAGTTGCCCTCATCCTTAAACCGGAAACTATCTCCAATTGGTAATAGCTTGGAAATGAAATTTAGTTTTCTCCAGGGGTGTGTCACCAGGGAGACGGACTACTCTTAAGGGTAGGCTGGATGATAAAGAGTAGATGAACCTACAGAAATGAACTCAAGGGCATCAACGCATATTATTAATCGTCCAAATGTTTGATGATTTGTAAATTGCTGCACAGACACTTGATATCAATAATATGAAAAATCTGCATCATTTTAAAACATTCTTCTCGTATTTTGTTTAGGTAATACATTGTTTCACCTATCATCAGTATATGTTAAAGTGTTTATGACTTAAATTCAATTGTATTTGCACTTTTACTCACTGGGCTTCTGGAAGACATACAGTCTGTAATTCTATTGTAACTACCAGGAAGAAGCCAGCATTTAGTGAGTTTTTAAAAATATATATATTATTCATTGTATTTCTAGAACTGTCTGTTTACTTTGAGATTACTTGCATATGTGATTGTTCAGAACATTATAAAATACTTACTGTCAGTCAGAGAAGTTAAAGCATCATATTTCATACAATAACAGTAAAAATGCTAACAGATCATTATTTATATTTGTTTCAAAACTGCTATATTAATATAATTTTGTGACATAAGAAATCAGTATGACCTTTTGGGGAGGCAGTTTATCTATAAGTCAGAAGTTAGGATTGAATAAACAGAACAGAAACTCTTTTTAGGAATTGTTGTGGGTTTTGTTTTGTTGTTTGTTTGATTGTTTGTTTGTTTTTGAGACAGGATCTCTCTACATAGCCTTGGCTGTCCTGGAACTTGCTATGTTGACCAGTCTGGCCTTGAACTCACAGAGATCCACCTTCCTCTGCCTCACAAGTGCTGGAATGAAAGGCACCACCACTCTCAGTTTAGAAATCATTTGGAAAGCAAACCATGTAAAAATAGTCAATGATTTTTGTCTATAGTATACAAGTTAAAGAACAATTCTAAAAGCCAATCTTGAAAGTACTTTCCCTGTGCCAAGGAATCAATTTCCCATTTAATCCTCATGAACTCCCTCTTCCCTGTCTTCTTACAGCTAGGGAAGACTAGACCTCGAATGTCATAGCGACTTGCCACTAGTCAGAAAGCATTGTAATTGTACCAGATATTTTGTACTCCAAGCCAGCATATTTTGTAACATCACAAGGAGAGGCAGTAGTTTAAAGGTCCATAGGGAGAGCTTATGTAAATGTTTTAACTGGTTTGAAAATTATGTAATTATTCAATTGAATGTTTGCTATGGAAATATGAAGCAATGTAGACTTAAAATAATTGCACTAGCCCATTCTATATTTTTGTACTCAACTATAAAATAATGTCTCTCATGATGATATTAATACATAACTACTCTGTATGGCCAGCAATATTCATAAGGGTATTGAGAGAGAAATTAAACAAGAAAAAGATGGAACTGAAGAGCAGACTCCCTCTAGGTCCTGTGAACAGGAAGATATAGCTAACAGGTGGCTGAAGGGACATTGGAACAGCTGATTTCAAAAGTGTGGAGTTGGAGCTAGTGGCACATCCAGACACAGAAGAGAAAAACTTCCTGGAGTATCAAGCAGAAAAGTGCTAATGAAGATTGATATCTGAACCTTACAATTGAGTTCTATCATGCTTAGAAAGTAAGTTCCAAGTCATAAGCTTAGATGGTAATCAGGGCTCCCTATGCTGTCAAATGTTGGAAGCACCTTAAAACACCTTACATAGCCAAGGGCAGTTCATGATAGGTCTGTGGACCCGACTGGAAGGCTGGTTGTCTTTGAACAGAGTGACTTAGAGAAACTTACAGCTTTTAAAAATCACAGAACATGAAGAGCTACATAACATTGACTAGAGAAAAGTATAAAGACTTTAAATCACCTGGAGCAGGGCCTTAGAAGGCCTCCAGACCTCTCCACCCCAGATTCCATAGAATCCTAAAATAACTATGATGATATTCTGACTCTTAAGTAGCCTTAATGAGGCTGATTGTACCTACTTCTGTCTAATTGCCCTATGAGGGAGCTATACCTCGTAAGATATAATTACTAAATATCCCCACTTTGATGTCATTAAAACATACAGGATGTGATAATACGACTGATATTCTGTTAATTCTACAATATGTAGAGAGAGTTAAAGACACACACATTGAACTTGGCAAGGAAACTAAGGCATTCAATTAAAAGGATGATAAATTTATAGATATTTTACATTATAAATTTCTCTTTACATCATAATGTTTTCTTTGCAAATGTAAAAGAGTTTAGTAATTTAAAAAGGCTGTATTTTAGTGAGCATTCCTTTTAGCTGTGTCCTCTGTCTATTGAGGTTCTTGTAAATGGATGATTTAAAAGAGCACATCTTCTCATTTTTCTCTCCCACAGGGACAAGATGTGAATGGTTGCAACACTGATTTCATTTGTACACAGCAGATATTCAATGCTGGCTGTTGTCTGACCTCTCAGTGTGTTTTTGTAATAACTTATAGTCATAGAGGGTACCCGCTTGTCCTCAAAGGCATTTTCACCAGTGCATGCTGCAAGATGGAGGTAACTATGCATGATCTTTCCTTAAAATGCATAAACAAAACAAAATAAAGCACAACCAATTAGTATCAAAGCTAACGAGAAATGAGAGGCAGCTAACTATTTTCCTATTCTGGATTTCATGAGACTACTTACTGCCCTCTAATTGATACTCTGGAGATTTTTCAATGACAAAGAAGTCATGTGATACGTGGTCAGTTTGTTGTGACTCTAGTTACTCACACAATAAGAATATTCAATTGAAACAGAGAAATTTATGCAAATATTTTTGATTATTTTACTCCTCTTTTCCTTCCTTGCTCCCATCCTTACTTTATAGAAAAATTTGAAGAAGTTACCTGCCTGCCACTAGGCAAATTTTAGGTATCTTTGGCTTAAAGTTCTACTTATTTAGACGTAGCATTTTTGTGATAAGTCAGTTTATTAAACCTCTTAAAGAACGGGATGTTTTCATTACAACCATACATTTAAAAAAGAGGTGGCATGAAGTGGCGAAGATGTTACACCCATGTTTGTTTATATTTTGTTTTATGTGATGTTAATAAACATGGCAATGTTTATACATATATTTTCTATATAGATCACATGCACAACCTTTTATAAAAGGATAACTTATACATTAACATTTTAATGCTGAACAAATTCTAATGACATTCTCATCCAAGGTTCTCCTGCAGTTATCTTGATGACAAAGATCAAGTGCTATTGAAGATCTCCACCATGGCCCTGCTTCTTCAGATTGACATTTACCAGCCTGCAGCAATTGGTCAAATTTCATTTCTGTTACAATGCATATATTATGGGAGAACTTTAAATGCATTGTTAAATAGCCAAGTATAAGTGCTAGTTGAATATAGACTGTGCCAAGACACTTACAAGAGGAAGTTTTCTAAGTTCCATCCCTGAACTTGTCAACAGTGGTGAACTGCTCCCAGCCAACAGAAGCATTTGTTTCCCACTGATACTGGGCCAGCTTGATGCTAATGAACTTCTTTTCTTTAATCAGCTGCATTTCCTGTGACTCAGCCAAGCCTCCCACTCTCTTTTGAAAAGAGTCAATGATCTTTTGGAAATAGTTCAGAGTATGCACCCTTTTTGCCTTGATGACATCAAAGAGTGGCTATTTAATCACCAAAATGCAACCATTTGCCTCTGGAACCAGACACACCACATTTTTTTCAAAGCAGCTAACTTCTGGAGACTATTTACTGTGGCCAGAATGCTTCCTGAAAGTTTTTTTTAATCTATGAACTCACTTCTTCATTCTTCATGGGTGAATACTATTGCTGTCCTCATTTTTTCAGGTGAGTAATCAAAGATTCACAATATTGGATAGACAGTTCAAACTCACACAGAGCAACTGGGAATCTAAGACAGGTGCTTTGTGGCCTATCTTGGATCTTTTGCTCCACCCACTGCCCCCTATTGTCTGTGCTTGCCCTTCTACCTTGGCCTCTACACTCACATACCGTTTCTCCTTCTCCCAGGTTCATTACCTCCTGTGCATGGCAGCTGTCCCTTCTTCTTGCTGTACAAACTTTTGTCTAATCTATCTGCTTTGAAGTTCAGACATCAAACACAGCTCTGGAGATAACGTGTAGGCTTATGTGTAGATAACGGGAGATAACGTGTAGCTCCAGAGATTTTGGAGAATTTGAAGTACAGAGGGCTACTGCTTGGGCCTTAGAATTAGTTTGCTGCATATGCACTGGTAATTAAAGGAAGGATGTAGAGATGCCTTGTTCTAGTAACCATTAGTGGTCTGATAGTGGGATGATAAGGATCCTATGGGCCAGGGTATGTGTGTTTTAGATCACTAGCGAAATTTAACATCTGAGTATTTATTAACGAGCACGGCACTGTTTATATTACCACAAAGACACCATCAATGTGCCCTGACTCAAGATTCTCAGTTGCATTTGGGATTCATAGATTGAATGGCATTTTAATCCCCCCTCCTCCTCCATTCACTTCTTTTTCTTCTCACTTTCCTTCCTACTACAAATGGAATATGCTTTTGTTTAGTAGTAAGTCACGTGTATGCCTGACTTGGTCTAGTGGAAGAAGTTGGATTCCTCCCTGTCTAGGTGTACAAAGAATAGTTTAAACTGATTATGTCATTAGAAGTCAGAACACATAAGTGCTAAGTTTATAACATATTTCTAACACTCTATTCTTTGGTGCTTATTTTAAACTTGTGCACAATTAATAGTTTATCTTCACTTATAGTGTTAGAAATACTCCACTTTATTCTTCTGTTTATGACACATCTATTGTGTCTCAGGACCTGACTATGGAAATACAGACACTCAAAATTTAGAGCATGAATAGCTCAGGTGTCCATTGTGACCAACCACTGAAAGAGAGGATCCTTAGCTTTGTTTAACTTGTTCCCAGGACCCTTAAACTTCCACCTACTTCACTACTTTCTCCCTTCGGACACCCATGAGACTCCTTTCTCTAGTGGTACTGAGTTACGCTTTTGTGTCTCTGATTTTATAAGTCATAATCACACACAAGATCCCCACCCTCCAGCTTCTAAACCTCATAGGAAAACCTTTCCAAGAAACTGTTATTATGCTTATGATTTTTCGTTTACTCTAGTTATTCTTTGATTCTTCCATTTATTCTTTAACTCTACCCAGCTTGGCTTGTTTCCTCCTGTTCTTGCCAATGAACTCTGTTGTCTATTTCAGTGTATTGGTCTCATCTACTCTTATTCAGCCTTTCAGCTGAATGTGATAGGTTCCCTAAAAGTTGCTCATCTCTGGGCTTACATGCCATGATACTCAATTTTCTCCCTGGCATCTCCTTCATCATCCCATTTGCATGGCACCCCTCATCTGTTTGATTTCTGAGGACTCCAAACATGCAGGTCTCTGTTCCTATTATATTTACAATTTCTCCAGAACTTCACCCTTGATTCAAATTTAAATTAGATAAGCCATGTGCAGTGTCTTTCTACATAAAATCCAGGGAATTATCAACAATCTCTTGAGCCAGCATGATATTTACAACCCCTACCTTTTCTCTGAGATCCATTCCCAGCTGTTTAACTGGCATCTTCATCAGTTGCCTCATGAGCATCTCAGATATAAAGCATGCTTAAAGTTGGATTCTAGAACAATTCTTGCTTGATTCCAAGCTTTCTCTGTCCTTAAAAGCCATTACTTAAGAATCATACTCATTTAGAACATTTTCTTTTTTTGTCACCATGCACCATCAACTACCTGGTCCTTCCTCACTGTGGTGGTTTGATTGAGAATAGCTCCAATAGGTTCATATGCTTGAATGCTTTGGTCTACATTTAGTGGAACTGTTTGGGAAGGATTGATTGGTGTGGCCTTCTAGGAGGAGGTATATCACTGGGAGTGGCTTTGAAGTTTCAAAGCCCACACCAGGTCTGCCCCCAGCACCTGCTGCCTGTGAATTATCTTTGCTACTGTTCCTGTGCCATGCATGCCTGCTGCCAGACTTTGTTCATGGACTAACCCTCTGAAATTCTGCTGTTAAGGTCGAAGTCTGGCATTACTGGAAAGCCCCTGAGCTTGGTGCAAAATAATAGACTCCTTTGTCAGCAGGGTCTCCCCTTCTCTACCTAGGGGATCCTAGACTGCCAGACCCCATAGCCTCTATCTGAGGAATGTTACATATCCCTTAGAGAAATTACAGGTCCAACTCTTTCTCCTGATAAGAGAGGGTTCAGTAAGCATCTGGAATACCTCCTCATGCTAATGAGATATCTTAAGTACCTTAATCTTTCAATCAATGATCTTTGTCCATGCCTCTAACCATACCTAGAGTTCTTTCTCCCACCCCCACTACCCATAGGATAAGTAAGTACTGTGTTTCTATTCTTGGGATAGGACTGTGTTGCTTCATGTAAATGAAATATCCCTGTCACTCCTAGCCTCAGTGAATGAAACACATTCACCTCAAAAACTCCTCCCATTGCCAAGGTTTATACTGTCCTTGTTCATGAAATAAGTTCTCTCACTCCATTACTCCTCCATGATTGTCTGAGATTCACTGTTTATTTTGGGCTTGGAAAAGAAGGGCCCTCATCCCAGAAGAATTATTTGCTGGATCAGCTTGTCTAAAACAAGCTCCTGCTGCTGGTAGCCAGGGCTCACTTTGGGGTGTCCAGGGCGTAAGCTCCCGCCTCCACCTCATTGATGTTGCCATCCTGGTAGCCACCTCCAAAACTTGCCAAGGCATTGAACTTCTGCCATTTCTCCTGCACCCACTCTGCTTGATGTAGTACTCACCTGCAGTAGTTGATTGCTGGCTGTTCTTGAAGCAACCCCCAGATTGGCTGGAGCCAAGTTGGACTCCCAAAGTTGATTGGCTTGGTCCAGGAGCTCTGAGCTCCTCGAAGCTGCCCAGCCTGGCAGTTTAGCTAGAAGATCTGTGACCTATTACTGCATTACAGAGAGGGCCTCTCTCTTCTTCATGCTTATCATAAGAGCTGTAATGTTTTATAGTGGAGATAATATTTTCTCCCACCCGAGGGATATCCTGTACCACAGATACTACCCTGTGTTTCATCCTTTTCTTCCTGTAAACTGATGTAGTTTTGTGGAGAAGGTATACTTGCAGCTTGATGTCTGACAAGGACCTAGTTTCCTGAAAGAGTACCCTAATAGGCCCCAACAGTTCCCAGAAGATGCAGAGTGACAATGGTGTCTGATCACAACCATAAAACAGTAATTAAGACACCTTCCTCTGCCAATCTCTGGTTTCCAGGTCCACCACAAGGTGTTTTAGTCCAAGTGTACTTACACCTTAAATGAACATTATCACACTTTTGGGTTTTTCTGTCTCCACTACTGTTTTTTTTTTTTCCTACCCATAGCAACCATCCAAAATAAACAAGCAAATAGACAACACAATAGCAGAGACAGAAATACCATTTTAAGGACTTCCCAGTGGCTGAGTAGATAGCTCAGTCAGTAATATACATTTCACACAGGAGCTGAGGTTGATCCGCAGAGACCACATAATAACCCAGAGGCAGCAATGCAGGTTTAGGGGTGGAAACCAGGGGATATCTGGGGTTTGCTTGTCAGGCAGTCTAGCATAACTGATGAGCACCAGGTCACTGAAGGACACCATCTCGAAGGAGGTACACAGTATTCTTCAGGATGACACCCAATGTTGTCCTTTGATTGCCAATGCACACACATATACATACACAGAAACCATACAACACAAGTGCACATGGACACGCATATAAGAACATCTATACACTTACACACACATTAAAGAAAAAGACTCTGCAGTTATTTAGACTACTCATTATCCTTTCCATGGTTCTTAACAGAGGCTGACAAACTATCTGCTACCTATTGGTCACATAGGATCCCTGCTTGCTTTTGTAAATTGTTTTACCTAGGCACATGATCATTCATCTATATATTTTTCAAGGCTGCATTTTAGCTACCATGGAAGATTATAGCTGCAACTGTGTCCATTTGGGTTAGAACCTAAGATATTTACTCACTGAACCTTTACAGAAAATGGTTAGCAAGCTGTGCTCTATTGACCTTGTACAATGTAATTCCTATGTCATTCTGAGTTCATCCATCCTCAACTCATTTGGACTTCTTCCCAACAAAAGGCTTTGCCCCTATTACTGAAAGAGGCCTAGTACTTCACTGGCAGAAAGGATTTCTTTGTAGATCTTCTGCCCTCAATAGTGGATGCTCTTTTCAAAGATTTTTGCTTGCTTGGTGCTTTCTTATTGTCTAGCTCTCATCTCCTTGGAGAGAGATAACCCACACTATCTTATGTAAAGTTGTCCCTGATTATCCTCTATCTCATTGTACTTACTTTTAATTTTCTTCAAAGCACTTACTTCCAGTCAATAATTACCTCAGTTTTTGCTAACCTTTTATCTTTCTTCTACACTAGAAACTTCATAAAACTTAAATGTTGTCTACTTTATTCTTTGCTCTGTCTGATATATATATATTACTTATGCTCAGTAAATATTTACATAAAAGTAAAAATTATCATTGTTTTTTTTTTTTTTATCTGGGGTGGGTTTACTACCAAACACTCCCTTGTAGGTGCTTGGAACTTGTATTGCTTCTGAAGCTGCAGATGTCTCCTTTCATCCTTACTGGGCATCCCTCACCAAGAGAGCAATGTCCCTGAGTCAGTGAAGGATATAGAGATAAACCACTCCAGAGATGGTTTCACAGAATAGTGTCTGCTATATTCCAAGTGAGCAACCACTCATATAGCGGAAGCCTATCAAAGTGATTTAGCACATATCCGCAGATTGGATAGTAAGCATTCGTATCACCAGGATCTCATGTGGGAAATGCAGATTAAAAAGATGTGGAGGGTGCCATCTAGCCTGTTGGCTAGCTACCAGCAACTCGAGTTACCTCAGAATTCTGTGTTATGATGTCAGGAGCATAGTATGCCATGCTTCTTATCTAGAAGCACAATGTGCCAGGTAGGCTGGCCACCAAGCCAGTGCTCATTTTCTCCTACAGTCTTTGTTTCAAGACACCAAAGCAACATCTGTTCTCTGGTCACCTCTGGAGAACAAAATCAAACTTCTCCAAGTGAAACTGAAAACACTGCCAGTCATTCTCACTTCACTACTCTAGTTTGTCTCTATAGCACTTGTGGGAGTATTATAAAGTCGCTGTGACTTAGAGCATTTTTTTTCATAAAGCAGACTTTTCATTTTCTATTCATAGCCATTAGCCCAACAAGCCTTGCTAAATCATCACCAACGTTGGGAATAAAGGATAAATTCAGGGGATTAATTCATACTGTAGTAGGATCCGATTTTGTCACCTTGCTTGCATTTTCTCTAAAGCCCATATTTCTTGGAATGTGTTCTCATCAGAGAAACTTCAGTACTCCTGGATTTAGTATTCCATAGTTATGCCTCTGTAGAATAAGATACTCTTCCTTTAGTAACAGTGATCAAGTCCTGCTGTTTCATGCCTTTTAGATAGGTGCTAAAGTTATGTTGGTGAACTGCCGCATGTGTGTATGTGCAATCTATTGGGTACAAATCTTAGCTCCAGCATATCTTAACATCTCAGCACCTCTGTTTCCTTGTTCTTAAGTTAGGCATCTTCATCCACATTGAAAACTCATTGTGAAAATCAGATGACACAATGTTTTCAAAATGTCTGCTGTAAGTCAAGTGGTGATGGTCCATGACTTTAATCCCAGCACTTGGGAGGCAGAGGCAGGCAGATTCTGTGAGTTTGAGGCCAGCCTGGTCTACAGACAGAGTTTCAGACAACCAAGGATACACAGAGAAACCCTGACTTATAAAAGAAGAAACAAAAATCAAACTAAACTAAAATGTCCACTAAAACATTTTACACAAGGCAGGTATCCAGTAAATGTGCATTAATCAATTATCCACTGTGTGATTTACAAAGGGAAAATAAATATTGGCAATGAAGTAATACTGTCCAGATACTAAGCTTTTTTATTGATTTTTTCCACTCAACTCATACCTAAATATAATGTACTTAGGAATACAAAACTTCTAACATTCAATTGGGGTAGCTTTCAGACAAAGCTTGTACAGGCCCAAGCAAGAGTTATTTACTAGAATTACATACTGCTTACAAAACTAAAAAAAAAAAAATCATAATTTTAGAATGCTTCCAAAGAATTTGTGCTACAAAGGGAGTTGTCATATAATTGATGTAAACATACTCTTATTAATCTAGTTGCAGCTTTCATGGGCATGCACACACAGCCACCAGCTCCTGTGGGCCAAAAATGGAAAGTTTATCTTCAGTTATTGCTATCCCAACTCTCATACTCTGTACTCTTCCTATGGGCTATCTTGACACTAACAGAAAGTGGCTTTGTAAGAAGTAACCAAACTGAAGCCATTTTGAATAAAACTTCCATTTTAAAGAGGAGTCAAATAAAGCTTAAGTTCCCAAGACCTCCCTTGGCAACTGACGTACTGCTTGGCAGAGAGAGACATGTACCTAGGTAACTGACACCCTGGTTGGCAAGTTGAGACATGATGCTAGGCAAGTCACCCCACCACCGTAGGATAAACCAATCAATGACAATAGAATATGTGTGCCACAAAGACTTGTTCCTATGGAAGTCTCCTATCCCTAAATCCCGATTGGCAGAAAAATATAACTTAAACTTGGACAGATGTTTGTAGTTTTCAGGCTTAAAAACTCTGTAACAGTCTGGCTGGAAGGGAGGGGCAAAGCAGAGAAAGGGGGTCCAGGTTCAGCTTAGAGCCTGTTCTGTGCCCTGATCAATCATTAGCAGCTCAATTATAATGAACTTTTGTCATTTGCATTGACCCGGTGTTTGAGTTGTGTTGGGTCTAAGAAGACCCAATAACTGCTTCTATGTATTTTAGGGTTACATTTTTAAAAGAATAATATAAATCACTGTGTAAGATGAGAACTAAATTTGTAATATGAGTACAATGGGGTTGGCTTCTCTACAGTTCAGGTGTGCCTGTGCGATGGTATTCAAAGCTGGGGCTTTTAAGAGGTGGTAAACTATGAGGCTCTCCCACTCTGTGAATGAGAATAAGACCCTTAAAGAGAAATTGCTTTCTCAAGCTTCTACTTTCTTATCTTATGAAGACACTAAGGCCCTCATCAGATACTAGATGTGGATGCCTTGATTTGGATTGGGCAGCCTCCAGAACTGTGAGAATGCAACTTCTATTGTTTTGTTGTTATAATTGATGTTTTTTGGTTTTGTTTTGTTTTATTTTTAATGACCCAACCTGTGGTACTTTGATATAGTAGCAAAAAGAGACCAAAACAATAGGCACTTCTCACTCACGAGAATTCAAATAGCTAACTGAGATGTTTTCAAGGAATGTGATTTGATCTCAAATTCTTAGTTTCACTATGTCTGAATTCTCTTGTGATAATGCTATTTTCTGAGGATCACTCATGAACTCTTTGGTTGAGTGATACAATGATTTTGTCCTTTAATCAATCATTACCATTCTTTAAGAAGGGCTCCCTATTTTTAAGTTAGGGATCTTCATCCACATTGAGAGCTTATTGTAAAGATCAAATAATACTATGTCTACAAAATGCCTAGGAAGCAGGTAATAATTAATTATCCACTGTGTTATTTAAAAAGAAAAAATATTGGCAATGAAGTAAAATAATCAAGGTACTCAGTTTTTATTGATTTTTTTCTCACTCAGTTCATACCTAAATATAATGTGGTAGGCTATGAGGCACCTGACCCTGTGAATGACATTAAGATCCTTAAGGAGATTTATTACTTACTATTTAAGAATTGGCTTTGTGAATTTAACGAAAGAGGAATAATTGGCAAATTGAATTCTATATAAGATAACAATATTTCTTTTTTCCCAGGAAGATATGAAAGAAATTTCATAATGAGTGAATACTGAATACTTACTTTGTGTGATGATAAATACCATCGACCAGACAGTATGTAGACTGCCTAAGAGATAAACTTCTGTTTATGCTTGGAAGGGATTAACTAGATTAGGTTAATTGAGTTGGTAAGATGTCCCTTAAGTGTGCATGGCACCCTTCCATCATTGAGTGGGGTCTTGAGTTGAGTAAAACCGAGAAAATTAAAGCTAAGTACAAGCAGTTGTAGTTAGTTGGCCTCTGTTTCCTGAGACTGTGAAAACAATGTGTCCATCAGCCTCACCCTCCTGCCACAATATTTTTCCTACCTTGATAGACTTCCCTCAACAGTAAAACACAAAGAACCCTTCCTTAAGCCGCTTTCATCAGGTATATCATTACAGCAGTGATATATGTGAGGAATGCAATTAATATGGTTTGTCTACTGAAACAAAGTGGATGAACTTCAGATTTATTGCTATATAAACTTAGTAAACAAAGTAGGAATGTCTACCCAATATGCTTAATTTATTCTGAATTTTAAGAGGTTCCTTGATAATCACCATGTTTTAAATTGTAATGTAATCTGGCCTCTTTTTTTTTCAAAAAAAAAAAAAGTTTTAACCCTTTGGAGGGCTTTGAAGGGCATTGATCTAAACAAGCTCATTAAGCAAAGAATTTATGTTAAATACAAAGTTATGCATGTGAGTCAAATGGCATTTGCTTATTCCTTTCTTTTTAAATGAAACAACATATGTAAAAGTACCGAAAATTTTCTCCCAATTCACAACTACATTGGACTTCAGTATTTCATTTCTACTTAGTGAGCTTGGCATTTTTATGTGAAAACACATAGAATCAACCAAATTCCTATTTAAAAACTGAACTTTTAGAAAGAAAAATATAAAATAAAGAAAAACTGAGTTCCTGTCCATTCAGATCCTTGTCTTCAACATCTAGTTGACAGATTAGAGAGTGGAGGGTCCACAATTCAGGGCTGATGCTCTGAACACCTTGCAGTGCTGAAGTGCTGAGCCTTTGTCCTACAGGGCTTGAGATTCTGAGTAGCTTTGCCCCTGAGGGATGCACATTGGCAGAAGCTATACATTATCAGCAGTTGTTACTCAGTAGTTGGCAAGACCACAATTATAGGTGCTGTTTCATTCCTCACCAATATTTACTAGGACAAAGCTTTATGGGAGTAACATTTCTGTTTGATTGCAATTCTTACATTTGTTTTGTGTTTGATACCCTGCCAATGTGCCTATAAGCATCAAATGACTGCCATTATTAAAGAAGCATTCTGTTCTTCTACTTACTCTCTCATTGCAGACTGTTTGAAGGGAGATGTTACCAACGTTGTTTACAAGTACAGAAATTAAGAGCTGAAATATTAAATAATTTATTGTGGGTGATGCAAAAAAAAAATCAGCCATGTGGTAAATACATTCAGATCATGTTCTCAATCAAAAAATTCCCCTAAATTATACTGCATGCCTAATGAATGAGTCAGCAACTTCATGTTTCTTTTGCCTGTGATTAGTTTAAAATGTTTTCTCCCTCATCATATATACCTAGATAGGGATGGGAAGTGATCAGTGTTACCATTGAAGAACTAAAAGGCTGCAGAAGAGTTGCCTGTGTCTTTTCTTTCCATAATTGGGCTAAGCTGATTACTGTATAGAGAGATGGATTGTGGTGAATAACTATAGCTTGGGCTACTGCATGCTCAAATAAGTCATAGGTTCTTCCCAGCTACTGTGTTGAGAGCATAGTCCTCTTAAGAGAGTAGATTGATAACGCCTACATGGTTTCTAGCCTATACAGCCATTGATTTGGTGAATGTATTCTGTGTTACATTCAGGTAGAGGAATGTGAAACATGATAGAGTTTGCATTCCTGAAACTGGCAAACATATTCATTTTATACTTTCTCTGCAGAGTAGAAATTAGGACTGTCCACTTTTCCCAGACGATTATATCACTCCATCATAGCAATGGTTTCATGGTGATTGGCAATGGGGAGCAAGAAATGGCTGGCATGCTGGAAAGCCTATCAAGATCTAAGCTCCAGGAGATAGGAGATAAAGCTGTGAGGGTTCAGAGACCTGACATTTCAGGGGAAAAAATCATGGTCCTGAGTTTGAGTGTGTACTAATATGTTCCTTCTAAAACTAAAGTTTTTGATGTCTGTTATATCATCTACCATAAAGAAGGAAGCGCTGCAGATCTTGAGGTTTGAGATAGCACATTCTCTGCCTAGGAGTACTGATCCAGCCCAGCCAACGAAGTTGGATTTGAATGGAGCCTAGAACAAGAAAGAACTTGAGCAGATCCATCAGCAGCCTCCCTGTATTCCATCCAACTTGGCAGATGCTATGATGACAGAAGACTCAATGCTGGAAAAATCACCACCATATGGAAGTTGAGCAAGTCCTACCGGAAGTCAGAGTTCTACATGACTGACTGCCAAGCACCTTCAGAGCTCCCTGTAATGTGAATAAGTGCTGACCTTTGTAATGAATAGAAATGACACATCCTGCTCCAGTTTGTCTCAAATAAGATTGTATTTACTCTCACCTTTCTCTTTCCTCGCGGTGACTATTACTCTTAAAAGTCCGGCCTGATTAAAATCCCAGACCACTGTTTTCCTGACTATAAGGTCTTGACTTTCCTTTTCTGAGAGCACCAAGGTTTTATGTTGTCAAATCATACTAGAGTTGGACTTTCGACACTGTTATCTAGCCGTTACCTAAGTGTCCATGCAAACAAAGGAACCACCTGGAAACCTCATTGACAACTGATTTGGAACCGAAAGCTAAGGCCCAGTCAGCAGTGGCTGAGTGGCCCATGTTCCCTCTCTGAATCCATCATGTCTTATTTTTGCACACTACTTCTGGCCATAAATACTTTTCAACCATGTGACAGCTCTGGAGCTGTTCTGTACCTATTCCAGTGCTGGGGGTTGTGCAATTCAACTGAAATCTATTAAGCATATTTTGTCTTCAGTTGTACTTTTGAAAAAGGAGACTAGTGCTAGATTTATATTTTTCAAGCCTTATCTTTCTGTTAATGTCTGAATTATAAGAGGCAACCTCTATTACCTTCTTCCATTGATGTTACATTCTACATGGCGTAGGGATTTTGTAGGTAATGGTGTCCCCATTTGATAACTTATCAAGTATCTGGGTAATGCAGTTCATTTGCATATATCCCTTTGATTGGTCTAAAAGACTTATTTATATTTAGTTCAGATATTCAGCCTGATGATCTGTGGATCAAGTTAAACAGGAAACTCTACCCAGCTACTTAGAGATTTCCTGGTCATCTGCTTTTGGGTCTGGGTTGACATATTTTTGATAAGGCACAGGAGCCACAGGGCTATTTGGGCTATTGCCCCCAGAGATATGGAAGCTAAGTAAGAGAAAACTTCTGATGACATGGCTTTTTCTCTAGAGTGTCAACCAACCAGCAAGCTTCCAGCACAAGCCCCTGTCTGACTTTCTGTCTGAACTGTGCTTATACTAGATCCACTCAAGAACATTTCTAAATTTCTGTTCTTAGAACTTTTCAACACAGCTTATGAGAATCACCTTGAGGTTAAATGAGTTGGAATTAAATCATTCATTTGCTAATTTATAGGGAGCAGAAAATTCAAAGTAACTGTTATAGTAATCAGGAAATTATTATTTAGAAAATGAGCATATTTGAATAATAAATACAACTACATTAGCATATTTTAGCACTATTATTGTTGTATTCCTGAGAAAAGTAATTTTTTTAACTGAAAGACATATCAAGTAGGCATTCTTGATTGAAAAAAATTCAGTAACAATGTGATTTTATTTTATTTTTTGTAGAAATACACATGCAAAGGTAATATTTAACAAATTAGGTGTCTCTTTTAGACTTGTATGTGTATGCACAAGTATATGTTTAAATACAACCTGCTGAGTCTGTTTCTGTTGTTCATGCACATATTGTTTCAGGGCTGACCACTGCATTGGACAACCAATAGGCAAATTCATTCCCGAGAAAAGCTAATTCTCCTTCTTTCAGCCGTCAACAGTTGTCTATAGTTCTTTGTCTAGCGTCACACCTGACAAAATTTCCCCCTTCAATGTTAACATGTCCAGCAATATCTAGTCTTGTTTATTTAGTCATTTCTAGGACAAATTCTTTCACAGCAGACTTCTTGGTATTCTGCTTCTTACAATCCCTCTTACTCTGTGTTACCTGAGTAGTAGCTGTGATGTAGAAGAAGTATCTATCAGGACTGGCTCCTTATGGTTCATTGATCTCTGCATTGTGTTTTAAAAATCATTTGACCCTGAATATCTGTCTTACCCTCTACAATCATATAGCATAGTGGTAGACAGCACTGCCAAGATGTCAGTTTCCCAAGGGTTAATTCTAACTGCTTATACATATTATCTTAGGCCCCATAGGAAGTACTTATACTTTCTCCGTTTATAAACCAGTCATAACAATAGCACCAGGAAAATATGCTACAGCGATTTTGTAAACAATTTCATGAAAATTAAATAATTAGAAGTAACCATTATTATTTTCCAACCAGTAACTAAATCAAGAAGAGCTTCTATCCATTTATCTGAGCATCTTACTCTCTCTCTCTCTCTCTCTCTCTTTTTTAATTTTTAGTCAGTAGCTGACATGATGGTGCAGCACATAAAGTTGTCTGCTGTGAAGCCTGATGACCTGAGTCCATATCTGGATCCTATATGATGAAGGAGAGAACCAACTCCTATAAGTCATCCTTTGGCTTCCCCATGTACTATAGCATATGCATATTTCCGATAAATAAATAAATGAATAAATAAATAACCAATTTCCAATCATAATACTTCCCAGAAACAAGTTAGTTTTGGTTCTCACATATCTTTCTAGAACTTGCCATTCTTTGGGTTTGTTTTTTGATCTTTTTTTTGTTCTTGTTCTTGCTTTGTTTTGTTTGCTAAGTTTTTAAAAAACTTACTGCTACCAGCTTTTGGTCACTAACCTTTCTTTCTTAACTTCTATATAATAATTCGAAGTTTAAATGTTGTTGATGGTGAGGATGAGAATTATATTATAAAGTAGAAAGGGTGACAGTGTCCCTGTCTAGGGCAGCCAAACCACAGCGTTTGGTTCTACTGTGTCTCAGAAAAGCTTCAGATAGTCTAACTCATTTTACAAGAACTTGTTCAGGCAATAAAGGGGAACAAAGGAATAGACACACAAGTTTAGTCTTTCTCTACCCTTGTGTTCTTCATGCTGAGTCTTTCTTGATGGAAAATGGATGACTTCTAACCTCTGTCTCTAAGTCTCCTGGATTCATAGGAGCAAGCAAGGTTCTTTTACAAGCATGCTGCAAGACGACACCATGAAGAAGCTGTTGACCATACTAAGAGTTTCTGGATGTGAGAAGCTATGACTCCCAATGGGCCTAAGCAACCTGAATCCCTGAGTAATTCATAATAGACCAGACTGAGCTGATAGCCAAAGAGAGAAAAGTACACAGTCAGTAGACACAAGAGCCGACTTAACCCTGTGCTTTTAAGGGCTTAGGTAAACTTCCTTAAAAATCCCAATTTCCCACTCAGTACTAAGTTTAAAATGTGTCTAGGCTTCCTTTCTTAAAATATATTAATAAAGACTCTTTTTACAAAAAAAAAATGCTTATTCTGGGAAGGATTTTCTTATATTTGATTCTTGATTCTAGACCATGTCATGGAATCCATTAATGCACAATCAATTACCTTATCTGGCTATGTGGTTCTTTCCTAAATTTCTTTTAATTAAATAGTTCAGTAGTGCTTATAATTAAAAGTTAAAGTCCTCTGATCCGCTGCCCAGTCCGAGTCTTCCCTAATGAGACAAATTTCAGTTTTGCGATTATCTCATGGGATGCTGCTTTTCCCCTAAAGAAGACTTTTTTATTTGGAGTGTATCATCTTTCGGTTTTGCTTTCTGACTCTTGCTACATAAGCTGGTAGTTTATTGCTGTGTTGTGAATGTGAAATGTCCCCCACAAGCCCATGAACTGGAATGCTTGGTCCCTAGCTAGTGGCACTGTCTCGGGAGGTTGTTGCTGGATACGAAACATGAAGGTTACATCTTCAGCTGCTAATCCATAACTCTTCCTAAATATACTTAATGTTGACGGGTTCACAATTTTCCACCTATAAAGATAAGTAAATTTTGTTATTTTTTAAACTAGACGATGAAGCGTAGCATTGTTATCCCCCCTTATTTTTATGTTAAAGTCCTAACCCCTAAAATCTCAAGCGAGAACTACACTAGTTACCTACTGATTGCTGTGACAAAATATATCTGACAAAAGCAATTTGAGAGAGAGTTTATTTTGGTTCTTAGTTCATGAAGTGGTGGTAGAAGCATGAGATGGAATGAGGAAATCTCAAGGGGTCCTACATGCTGCTCAAAGAGGGAAAACTGGTCTTTCCCCAGTGATGTGCTCCCTAACTGGCTACACAATACCATGTGCTCAGCCTTGTAATCAAATCCATACCAGCAATACTAAATGTACACAGCAGTTGATATTTATATTCGTGTGTATGTGTCTGTGTGTGTGCGTGTGTTGTGTGTTGTGTGTAACAACAATAAAGAAAGAGAGGCCATTAATTTGAGAGAGATTGGAGGGGCATGGGAAGAGTTTGAGTGAAGCAATGTGGGGGGCTTAGTGGGAGGGAATGAAGGGGGAAATGATGTATTTATATTTCAATAACCATTATATTTTTTAAAAGATTAAACACAACAATGACTTTATCTGATGACAGTGTTTAAAGAAGTAGTAAAGCTTAAGCAATGTTACTAGGGTAGGCTCTAATGTAATATGACTTTGTCCAATTAAGGGAAAACTGTGGACAGTATATAATAAAGGAAAACTATTTGACAATATAGGGAGATGTCCAGTAGAGACCCACAATAAGGCTTGGAGCTAACCATTTCCTCACAGCACTCCAAAAGAACCATTCCTACTGATATCCAGAGTTATAGTCTTCCAGAACTGTGGCACTTCTGTGGGTTAAGTCACCCATTGTTACAGCAGCTCTACCAAGTGAATAGAAGTGACCCCTGCAGACCCTCTATTTTAATGGAGTCAGCATCAGCACCTTTTCCATTTCTCCTCTTCTTTTATTATTTCCCATATATAAGCAACTCACATGAGATATATATATATATTTTTTTTAGTATCTAGGAGGCTTTCTCCTCTTTTGTTATCTCTCCTTTGTTGAAGAACTGACTTCCACTTTCTTTTCCTCTAGACGCCTAGTTCATCTCTGTACCTGTGCCTTCCCTTCTACAGTATATCTCAGGAATCACAGCATTCTCAGATCAGCAAGGAAGTGTTAGAAAGCTTTGAGACTTCCCTCACAGGTGTGTTAGTGTCAAATAAGTAGACCTAGACCAGCACAGCAAAATGCAGCCACAACTGACCACTATGGCAAAGAAATTACTAACCTCTCAGTCATTAGTTTCTCATTCATGAACTGCAATAACATTGTTGCTCTATGAGTGTGCACTGAACTAACCAAAGCATGTAAACTAGTTATAACCCGATCTAGCATAGTTATGGACTCAAGAAGCATTGACTATTATTTTAATAATGAGTGTCATCATTACCACCGAAGATGACAGTTGGAAAGCATACTTAAAAACTACTCTGAATGGATTCAAGAATACATCAGTTTTGAGTTCTGAAAATAATGAGCAAAAGGCTAAATATATTAAGTAAGGTTATCCTCTAATGAAGAATGCCTCTGTTCCGATTGCAGAATATATTCTTGTGCTGATTTAAAATCATTGTGTTTCCTTCTTACAATAATATCTGGCTTAAAAAACTAATGTTTAAAACATTTTAAAGTGTGCCTACTTATGCTATGATAAAATAGCATTTTCTTCTCTAAACAATTTTTAAAGTGATTTCAAACAGTACGTTCAAAATAAGATTGCCGTCAGGGAAATGTTGGTGAAGATGGATGTTTTTAAAGCTCAAAGCAATTAGGAGCTCTTGGCAAGAAGGGAAGTATGAGGAAATAGGATCCAATCTTTTACCCGGAATAATTTAGTGTTGAACCTTTATTAGTACTAGCTATTTTCTGTTTTACCAAAATTTTGGAGGGATGTATCTAAATGAAGGTCTTGTATTCCCAGTACATGCATTAAAAACACTAATTGAGTAAGCATTCTGGTTTATAATGTTTTGCTTTAATGTAACAAAGCTGAAAGAATCAGTTATGTCTATAAGAATGTTACCAAGTGTCACAACTGATCAGCATTTAGCAAGGAAAATAGTATATCTAACAATGAAATAGTTCATTTTCTCAGAAAAGGATTTTACAACTCTCCACACATTGGAATTATTTATTTGGTTTCTGGTCATTGACCAACTAGTGTGAAGACCTCTGGATAAATCATAACAAAACCACTAGAAACAGAGAGGAACATTTACTTAACTGAGGAATACATGGTGGTCAATTAAAAGAAATCATAATACAACAAAGTTCAAAACTCTAGATCTCACCTGTAGTCTCACTATAAGCTAAAAATTGTGCTCAGGTAACTAGGAGTTTAAGTTCAGGAAATGTAATAGGATATCTGCTTTGATTGTTTTATTCACTTACTATTTTTTTGAAAGCAGCATTTATTCCAAAGCTTAAATTTGTTTCTCTGTATGAAGTTTTAAAAGATACGAGAAAGCTTTCGGGGAGTTGAAACAATGAAAAATAAACAACAAATGTTTTAACAAAAAAAAATCACAAACTGTTTTCTTGAATATGAAATAAAAGCATGTGAGAGGTAGGACCTTAGTAGACTGGCAATAGGCTAAGAAAGTGTCACATCTATACTGAGGATTATCTAATACTCAGAAGCCTATCATAGAGACAAGATTGGGAGAAATAGTCTAGCATAGGAAAAGAAAGACACTCAAATATACAAGAGCTTGAGAAAAAGAAAGAAGTTTAGAGTGGCTGAGGATTAATGAATGAAGGAAAACAGCTTTGAGAAGACAGGAGTCAGATTGTCTGCATCATTCATTGAAACAATTCTAGGACAATGCATGCATCAAGAACCACAATGTTCTGAAAAGGAGAAAGCATGCCATTAATATAGAAAATACCCATTAAGAGTTTGGCAGTTGGCTCAGGAGATAAAACACTTGCCACACATGTATGATGTCCAGAGTTCATATCCCCAGAATCCACATGAAGCCAATGCCATAGTTCACATCAGCAATAAATAGCAGTTCTGTTACCATGAGATAGGAGGTAAATATAGGAGATTTCTCTAATACTCACAGGGAATCTATCCTGGCATACCAAGTGGGGAACAACAATAAATCTTGCCTCAAAATGGTAGTGGGAGCAAGGGCAGATAACTGAGGAGGAGATGTGAACAGGGAACTTAAAAGTTATATACAGAGTGGGTGGCTGTTTGTGTCTAGGGAGAAAGTAAGATTAATAGAAAGAAAAAATTATCCTATACTCTGAATGATTTACTTGTTCAAATAACCAATCAGTTAATCAATGCACTTTGATGCAATTAAATAAAGCAAATAAGAAAACATACAAACTGGCCTTATTTGCTTCACAGTAATTGCTAAAGAGAGCTATGAAGTTTTCCAATTTTTAACCTAAAATAGGTCTTTATTCAAAGAGCATGAGTCAAATACGAATGGTGCATTCCCCTGTCAAAGTGTTACATACACTTCTATCATCACAGAACAAAACAAAGTGAGAAATCAATTCACTTGCCAAAATCATTGCTAGGAGCATTAAGTGGTTGGGCTACAGCATATCAGGAAAGTTTTTATGATAGGTTTAGATGTTACCGGAAGACATAATTGCTTTGGGATTGGTAGAAACCAGAGGACAGCTAAAATGACACATTCCAAAAGTTTTATCTGGTTGTCAAAAGGATACCAAGTAGGATATAGACATTGGTGATAAATGGTTATCAAGTACATCAAATGCAGACCAGGGCAACTTAATGACTTGATCTACAGCATTACAGCTTCCCAGGATCATTACGAATTTCCAGGATCTGTACAATTTTAAAACTGTCATTTTTTTTTTCAGGGATATTTAGTTCCAGAATGGCATTAGAGGATTTTCTAGAGGCACTTCTCTTTATCTTTTGTAGAGCCGTAGTCATTTTTGAGGGTCACTGGATTAATTGTCCATGAAATAGGAGATCTGGTGGCAGCCAGCCGTCCTGGCTGCCCTGCCTGGAGAGCTCAGGCTAGAGGGGCGGTGACGTCACAATATCCATATCAAGCAGGGCCTGACTGTGAAGTTAGTCTCTGCGAAGCTTGCTGGGGTGGGATTTTTGCCTTGATGTACTAGGTTCACTCATTCGAAGTAGCAATCACAAGCGAAAGGCTTTTGTTTTCCCCTGCAAGCAGAGACTCTTACCTTTCCCCATGTTTTCCAAGTATTCTTTCAGACTTGGATTTCAGACGTTGTTATATACCTCCTGAGATATCTGATATGCTGTTTCCATGGCTACTCTTTCTGCAGAGGTATTGGCAACTGTACAGCTTGCATGACTTGTACAGAACAGGCTGTCTTCCAGATGAAGTGCTGGCTGCAGATGAACTGGCTGTATCCTATGTCTGGGTCTTCTGCTTATGCTAATATGTTAACATTACCTTTTCCTTTTTAAAGCCTTTGACAGTATATTTGTCTCTGGATTAGAGAAAATTTCTCCATGATTATCAAAACATGTCCCTGATACTAAGGCAAAATTATGACACTGAATTCCTATGTCTAGCTGATAGCACACAATTAGAATTCCCAGCTCCTGACTCAGGAAGTTGCATCCCTAACAAAAACACAAGAACAAAAAACTACTGCTGGGGTCAAGACTGGATGAACTGGAGACCTCCCTATAACATCACCATGCAGCAAAACCCCACCAATTTCTTGAGCCAACACTATATAAGATGTATATGAAGCGCTTTTCTTGTATAAGGTCGAATGTTTTGAGAAATCCAAGGTTACAAGAGGGTTGTAAAGTCTTCTCTAATGACCTAATAATATAAACATTTATACAATTTGGCTATTACCCAGAATACTTACATCAACAAAGAAGACATAATCACCTTTTACAAAGAAATTAATTGAGGGCCAGGTGGTGGTGGTGCATGCTTTTAATTCTAACACTTTGGAGGCAGAGGCAGATGGATCTTTGAGTTCAAGTCCAGCCTGGTCCACAGAATGAGTTCCAGGATAGCCAGGGCTACACAGAGAAACCCTCTCAAAAAATAAAAATAGAAAAGGAAAATAAAAGTAATTAATTGAAAGTTTATCACTAATTACAATACTATGTATATGAACAATACTAAATATCACTAATTTTCTAAAACAGCACCCAAAAGCTGTTCCTGAGTGAGCTAATTTAGACTCAGAAAGATGCACATGGCATCTACTCACTTATAATTGGATTTTAACCATGTAGTTCAGGGCAACTATCTTACAACCAACACACCAAAAGGAACAGGAACATAGACCTTGTTACCTGTTAGTGGGACACTTTGCCCTAATAGAGTTGCCATATAGGCCCCCAGTGCACGAGGAAGCTCTTTACACTCATATGGCTCTTGAACTGAGGGGGGAAGCTATGTAGGGGCAACCTACTCTGGAGGAGTAGGATAGGTGGGGGGGGGTGGGAAGGTGGGTCTGGGAGGGGTAGAGAGAGGGGGCTGCGATGGAGATGTAACTTGAAGTAATAAATAAGCACAAAAAGAAAAATATGAAACAGCAACACAAAAGCTGAAAATGAATTATTTAAATAGTATTCAGGGTACTTTAGTTTTAATTTGCACTTTTGTATGATATTGAGAATGAAACCCAGGACCTTACAAGCCCTCCAGCAATAAACAAAAAAAAAAAAAAAAGAAAGAAAGAAAAGGAAAGAAAAACACAACGTTCACTCACAATGTGGACCCCATACATGAGTGGGTCTCACTGGTGGCCTTTGTTTAATTTGATGTGCCAATTATCTCATCTTCACTGAGGCAAAGTAAATCTACCTCCAATGATTTAAGACTCAACATGAAAACTGAAATACGCTATCTATAGGCTATTTTTTAATTTTCTTTTTTTTTAATACTTTATTTTTTTTCTTCAAGTTACATCTCAGTCACAAACCCTTCCCTATTCCCCCTTCCTATCCCGCCCTTCCACCCTCTTCCCCCCCAGAAGTTTCCCCTTTCAGTCCAACAGATGGTTCCTTCTCTTATAACAGTAAGTATTATACAAAACAACAGATATAAATATGCCACATTTATGAGAGTTAAATGGCCCAGTATACCTTCCCAATGTCCAGTTTATACATATTTGGTCCCTGACTTTAACATTCTACTATCTAACCATCTCCATGAGTTTAAAGGTCTATATCTGACTCAACATTCATATTAACTTGCAACACACTTTTAAGAGTATCTTCTTAGATCTATAACACCCTCTTGATTCCTAAACAACTCAAAATTTAACTATGAGACTCTAGCTGTCTATTCTTCAACCACCTCAGAGACCTGAGAGGGATAAATATATCTGCTTATGTAGGAAGTGCAGGGCCTGCAGCTTCCAAAACTAAGAAATGTAAAGCTCTGGCCTCTTGATACCAGCCGTCTAAAACTGTCTAGGATAGTTAAGTAAAACAAACTCCTAGTCATGCAAACATGTCACTTTGTTAGCTACTATGACAGTCTATCACAGATATTCTCTAAACTACCCAGTAATCAAGTTGTTAAGAGACAAGCAACATTTGCTTATCTAAATACAAGAGATGGATAGGGCATCTTCAAAAACCCCAAGAGATCTGCAGAACATGGCATTCAAAGATGTTATCTTAAATTAAGATTTTCTTTTTTTTTGATACTGAGACATATCAGCGCCTGACAGCACCCCCTATTCTACTCCAAGTAAAAGATAAGCATTGAAGAACCTCCACTGTAAGATGGTTGAATTAGTGGCAAGCCTTTCTCTTGGCATGAAAAAACCCCTTGCACCAACTGCAGACAGACTGCTGTCCAAAAAGGACAAAACTTGGTAGCAGGGAAGTCGACAGCCTAACTGCCAAGACAGGGTAGGTAAGTCCTTCATAATCCCTGCTCTACAACAAATGTCTGTCAGAGAAACAGGACCCAAAGGCTGAAGACTGATGCAGGAATGTATGGAGAGAAAATGGGTACTGTCCAGGCAGTCACTGGTATTTTTTAATTTTCATACATATTGACCAAGGCAAGGATGTTTATCATGTATTTCCATACTCACATAATGTATTTTGATCACACTTTCCCTCATTATTTTCTTCTTCCCTTTTCCTTTCCTCTTCTCCCTTCTTCTTTGATATCACTTTGATATCCCAGTTACTCTAGTCTATGCCTGATGTCCCTCCATGATGGTTTTCAAATTGTAAGGTAAATAAAGCTATCATCACCTAAAGCTGGTTTTGGTAGGTGTTTTATCACAATAAATGATTAAAAAAAAAACAACTAAGGGCAGATCTCTACCTCTTGACAAAAACTAATCAGTACAAAGTCTAAAGCAGTTCTCACACAGGTAAAAGTAAGTTCTAGAAGAACTGTGTTTTGTTTTGATAGATGCAAGGGAAAAATCATTTTCTTGCTTTTTCTGGCCATTCCGTGGTTGTTGGCATTCTTTTGGTTGTGGGAGACCACAATCTTTATCATCATTTCTCTCATGGTCTCCCTTTGGCCTCCTTCTAATATTTATAAGGAAATTTCTGATTCCTTTAGACTCATTACTTTGGATAATACAAAATACGCCTCCCCCCCCCACACACACACAAATACACACACACTTGCAATCAACTCATCAACAACTGAATTTCATCTCCAGTCTTGACTTCCCTTTGTTTGTTGCTAACACATCCACAGGTTTTTATAAACGGGACATAGGCATTTGGGGGAGCATTAGTCTACTAAGGTTCTGCAGATTCCAGTCTCTCAGAAGAGCAGAATCACTGAGCAGACCAAAGCTACTTACAGAGAAGAGCACTGGTCAGTTTGGAAACATTGGACCTGCACAACGCATCCGAGGAGGAGTGAAGGATAGCTGCTATGCCTTTGTTGACAACCAGCACACTGAAAATGACAGAACTTGCAGAGCAGCAAGGGAGGATGAGCATAGCTAACTTATTCTTTCTATTTTATAGCTGGAAAAACCTGAGGGTGAAGGGAGCTAGTCCAAGGTGGCTTAGAGTTCTGGTTAATGTTGATGTAGATGCTGACCTGGGATGCAGGTGGTCCATTTTGCCTCTTTTCTACATGTCTATGGAATAAATCCCACCAGTGGCTATTCCTGTAGAGTAAAAATTGTGAAATGGTTTTTTTTAACATTTTAACTAGACCAATGAACTGGTCACAGTCAAATTATTAGAATCCAGGGTTTCTTTTTCCTTTTTTCCCAAAACAGAATTCATAGTCTTTTCTCTGAGTAACCCTATCACACTAGATGTGCCCTGAACTCTAGAATAAAATTTTTAACATTACATTTTCATCATTTTCAATCATAGATATAAAAGGACAGCTATGTATATAGGGAAACATTTGAGCCCAGCTCCTGTTAATCATGCAAACCTACCCATTGCTCTCATGGCAATAAGAGATGGTTTATTCTGAGTCAAAAATGAAGGACCCTGGCCTGAGGACAAAACTCTTGTTGATGCAAATGTCATGTTTCCCTGAGGAAGAAGTTATAGTCACAGAACAAAGTAAAGCCATAAATACATTGGTGGGAATCAGATATGTAGGTTCAAAGATGAGATATCTTTTCTATAGGCTTCTGTCACTGTAACAGTCTTAATTTTAGAGTTGGTAGAAACCAGTGCTCAGCTAAGTTAATATATTCTAAAGGGTTTAATTGATAGTTAAAATGATAATAGGTCTTATGCAGAGGTTGATAATAAATATCAATAGAAGATACTGAAGGTAGCCCAAGATGCCTTTGTTTCAGGGTCTGCAACATTCCAGCACTCCACAACCATGGATTTCTAGTCAGACCACCAGGCTTCAAGATCCTTTAATACATGTGACATATGACCATTCCAGAGAATTTCAGTTCACAGTGCTTTACAATTTTGGTTCAGTTCATACAAGGGTTTTTTAAACTCAAATGAGAGTTCATTCATCCCAGTGTGCAATAATATCAGAACAAGGGTTGGAGAGATGGATCAGCATTTTAAGATCACATAATGGTTTTATAGAGGACCAAAGTTTGGTTCCAGCACACACAATTTATGGTTTACCACCACCTGTACATCCAGCTTCAAGGAATAGAATGTGCTCTTATGGCCTTTGCAGGCACCTCAAGCTCCCCACTTCACATGCACTCAGACACACACACACACACACACACACACACACACACACACACACACACACACACACACAAGCACAGACTGAAATACAGTACAACACTTCCAGAACAAAAGAAATTCATACTTATCCATTTCCACCCCAAAAAATGGAAACTAGAGGGGTTGTTATGCACACTAGAGTGTTTGATGTGAAAATGGGTCCTTCAGAATTGAAAATTATACTTCAGTGCTCTTGCCAATTGACTCCCAATCGATTATTTTGAGTGTTTGTGATATAGAAAATGTGGTTTCTCCCAGAGACTCTGAAGAGCTGTGCTTAATTATTCATCATGAAATTTAATTTCAGGGTCTGTAATCATCTAACTGTTTAAGATGGAATTTGCCACTGAAATATTTTGAGAGGAAATATAGAATTACTTAACATATACTCATTTTACTTCAAGTTTAATTTAAAATTGGATGTGTTTCATGATTTCACCATGGCAATCACTTAAGGGCATGTGAACTAACCTCCTACATGTTTTCTTCTAATTTGGTTGATTTGGGTCAATTTGTAGCATGAGTTGGAAAGACTATTAGAAAACAAGGGAGATAGATGCAAGCTTTTCTTTTCTCCCAAAGGTCCACCTCCATAGAAACACAATTAACTTTCTTTCAATCATTCCTCAAGAAGCTGAGAATTGTATTAGGTGACAAATTAAGCCAAAGCAGAAGGTGTAGAAAGACAGTAACTGCTTTTCTTAAATGTAAAGAAAAAAATGTTTCTTTTTAATCTAAGTTTTAACAGAGGCAAATAATTTTCTGGTGTTTTGAATGAGTATAGCCCTCATAGGCTCATATATTTAAATGTTTGGTCCCTAGTTGGTGGGACTGTTTGGGAAGGATGAGGAGGTGTGCTCATATTGGAGGCAATGTGGCCTTGTTGGAGGAGTTGTCACTAGTGGTGGGCTTTGAGGTTTAAAAAACCCATGCCATTCACAATTAGCTTTCTCTGACTCTCTCTTTCTGTGGCTTGTAGGTAAGATGTAAGCTCTCAGCTAATGCTCCAGTACCATGTCTGCCTGCTGCCATGGTCCCCATCATGATGATCACAGACACCCTCCAAACTCTAAGCAAGCCTTAGTCACATGCTTTCTATTATGAGTTACCTCAGTCATGGTGTCTCTTCACAGCAATAGAAAAGTAAGCAAGACAAGATGTTTTCCAATTTTGCAATATCGAAGATTGGTTACAAGTAATTTAAATACATAACTCCAGCTTTGTGTCTGGATCTGTTTCGATATAAATGTGTCACAATGTAATTAGTGATTGTTGGCTCCTGTCTAGACCAGGTGTTTCCAGGTTCTTAGTAAAGTTGCACACAGATTATAAAGTGCAAAGCAACTTTAAGTAAAAGTAAAATGATAGTATGGATCAGAAGCAGCTTGCAGGTGAACAGTGAACCACCGAGTTAAAGAGTATTCATGACTTCCAGTTACTGTTCAGGATTTCCTTTCATGCAATTGATGAGAACAAGGGATTTGGTGGGAAAGTGGAGAGAGTAAATGTTGATTGACAGTTTAGATCTGTAGGCTTACATCATACAAGCTTTTCTCTACTGCACATGTTTTTCCCATAATGCACCTAATGTTAATTATATGTATATCTAATTGTACACATGCATAAGGTAGTAAATAGCCCATCTCCCCAAAAAGAAAGATCAATCGGGGACAATATTTTTTTCTTATTGCTCACGTTTGCCAAATCAGTCCAGGCTGGATTAATCCATTGTCCTAGGGATGTGTTTCAAGATATGTGCAAATGGAAAAGGGCATCTCCATAGGGCTACCAAGGAAAATGAAGCCACTTCATTGTTTGAAGTGGGTATACATACAGTAGCTTCATGGAGGTGAGCTCTAAGGTTGCTAGGTGCATCACTAGGAGGAGGATCCATAGCCCAAGCCAAGTAGAATCCTGGCTTAGTAAACTATTCCCTGTGCTTGTCCACGTGCCCAAATGGTAGGTTCTCTAAGAGTTGTGAAGACTTTTTTAATATTGACAGTTGTTTATTGGCCAACTACAAAGTTTAGGAAGACCAGCTAAACAGAAGAGATATGGCAATATTCCATTACCTCATGTTCAGTGCTTCAGTGTATGTCATAGCTTTTGTTATTTAACAGGAACCACAAGCTTTTTTGCCGTATTGGATATTCTCTTATCCACTTTCTCCACAGCAGTAGGACTGAGCACAGAGACCAAACCAATTTACAGTTTACTTTAAATCAAGTCCACATATTTTTTTTTCCTGCGCTGAGGGTCTCTGCCTGGCCTGGAATCCTGACAAGCTCTTTAGCGAGTCACGCACTATGCTGTCTTGCTCTCACTGGCCTCAGGGCTTTGCTTCAGGAATAATATCTTATTCCATTCCATCTTCAGACTTTTCATGCAAGCCTAAGAAAGCTTGAAAAGTTCTTTTGTTTTCTCTGCACACAGCTGGCTCCTTCCTCTCCTTTCTTCTTGCCACCCATGCAACTTATCTAAGTTATTTTATTAATCACCTATTGTGAAGCAATTAGAATTGTCGTGTCATTTCTGCACTATAAATGACACTGTAGTGTATATATTTGTGGAAAACAGAAAATGCATATTTTATCTTTAAAGTGAACGTCTAGGATTAGAATAACCCCCTCCAAAACACTTATGTTTTATCAAATAGCAGATTAATTTTCAAGTTACTTTTTTAATATCTAAAAAAATATTTTTTGTTTAACTTATCAGTAACTACTAATTTGTGACCCTACCATATAATACTAGATTTTTCATCTGCTTCCTAATTTGATTTTTTTAAAGGGG
>CAJQZJ010032563.1:9517699-9581206 GCA_907164525.1 Lophiomys imhausi
GTTTGTGTGTGTGTGTGTGTGTGTGTGTGTGTGACTGTGTGTGTCTGTGTGTCTTAGTCATATATATAACCTGCTTTACCTGTGTAATGTTACTTGTGTGTTTGTTTGCTATTTGGTGTTGGATAACGACTTGCTGTGCTCTCTCCTGGGGAAGACTATTTCCCCTGTTCTCATCATGCCTGCATTGTCTATAATTCTTTTCATAGGGTCAAGGACTCCTGTGCTTTCCCATGTCTACTTTACTATGTCTACTGTTGTCCTTGTTCAGCTTGTGTTTAGGCAGTCATATTGGCAAGACTTTATGGGTATAATTTGTCTTTTGAGTAAATGTTCAAGGACAAGTCCTTAATTGGAACACATAACACCTTCTGGGCATTGTATAGTTTAGTCTCCTTGTTGCCTCTATCTGGAGAACCAGTGGTAGCAACCTACAGTGTTATATAAAGAGATAGACAAAGGGAAGTCACTTAGCAACTTAGGGTCATGTTTAAGAGTTATGCGTGCATAGAAAAAGCAATCTCTGAATAAAATTACACAATCATAATCTTTCCTCCTCAAATTCTAAAAATACTTCACTATTTTCCATTCCTTTATATAGAAGTGTCTTTCAACGCTGCAGCTGGTTTATATTCTGAGACCATGTGTATGAATTGACTTCTCCTGGCTGTGACAAAGCAATGATACAAATAAGAAAGGAAAGATTCATTCTGGTTCATGGTTTGGGGAGATACAGTCCATGATTGCAGGTGCAGCAGCCAGTCAGGACCAGCTACATCAAGGTCAATGGGAGCCTCCCTGATGCTTTCTTATGTAAGCCTAATATCTGACAAAGCTCAAGGTAAAAACTCAAGTCTTTCCTCATAAGCCCACCACCATGAGTCTACATCTGTCAGCTTGAACCCATGTTCAGATATTTCCTGGACCTCCCAAAACCATTCTTCCAGCTGTAAATGAAGTGTTCAAACACAGAAGCCAATGGAGAACATTTTATGCTCAAAACATAGCACTACTACAGAATAATTATAGCACTCACTAAGGGCTCATAGCCCTCTTCAAATAGAAAGATGATTTGGTAAGTTTGGTGCAGTGATAGTATCATTCAATATATTGCAGAAACTTTATGCAACATGAGCATGCTTCTTTGTTGGAAAATCATAGGAAATTATTACAGCAGCAGTTATCCCTTAACCAGTCATTCCTTTTCCAAATAAAAGAGACAGTGACCTTTTAGATTTCTAATAAGCTTTAAAGCCCTAGAGGTGGGCAGATATGGCCATTTGGTGTTAGATTGATGTGTTCTTTCCTGGGGAAGACTATTTCAACCCTCTAAGCTATCTTGTCTGCTTCCCTGCCAAAATATCCATGATAGTTGCATATGTTTCATTTGAACTGCCTCTGCTCCATCAGTCAGTCCTCAGGGCAAGCTCCTCTTGGCAATATGCTCCTCGTCCATGGCAAGTTCATTCCTCTTCCTCTCCATCTGTCTTTCTCCCTCTCTTATTCTGTCTAGTGATCCCTCTGAAACCCCAGGCCTGGGAACCTCAGTGCCGCTTACCTCCCTTTTCTCAATTATAGGCTGTCAGCACCTTTTATTAACCAATCAAAGACAACTTGGGGGCAAAGTTTACACACTATCACTTGGTGCACACGAGGATACACTAAACTGAAAACAGTCATTGGAGGCCAGTATTTAGGATTTGAATACATAGCATCACCAGACAAACACCCAACACAAATCTTACCTCTCCCCTTACATTAAAAGACTGGAAATGAAGAGAAAACATAAGGACAGAAAATTGAGATAGTATTGCATTAGTAATAAATGGAGTAGTGCAGGGACAGGGTACCTTGTAACCTTTATCATTTGATGTACTCCAGAGTAATATCACTTTGGAATGCCAGAGAGAAAGTCAAAGATGCCACATGTTCCAGCTTGAACTTCAACAGACACACTCATGGTAGACAGTATCATTGAGTTACAATTCTTACTCATTCATTTGTACTCCAATTCTATTGGGAGTTTTTTGTTGTTGTTGTTGTTCTGTTTTGTTTTTTTCTTTAAAAATTTTATAGCTATGTGTGCACATGTGCTTACAGGTACCTATGGAGGCTGGAAGAGGATGATGGGTGCCTTGAAGCTGAGTTAAGGTAGCTGTGAGCCACCCACCATGGGTGCTGGCCGCTGAACTCCAGTCCTCTGCAAGAGCAGCAAGTATTCTTAGCTGCTGAGCCCCAGCTCCAGACCTTGCATTTTCAATAACGTAGACTAGCCAAGGTCAAGGTGAGTGGGACCACAGCAGAGACATTGGCTCCTGGAAGTACTGGAAACAGGAATCTCAGTGTGTTCCTTGAGGTGACAGAGCTCCTTGACACAGAGTCAGGCCAGTGGCCAATGTCACCAAGCTCTTGCCATGCTCCTCCTAGAAGCTAGATGACAAAAGGGACCCCTTCTTCAAAGGACATGTGTTGGCCATCTCAGTATCCATAAGGGGTCCCTGGGTCAGGATGAAAACCTGCTCTAACAAACTTGCTTGCTCTTCAACCTCCCGTATTTGGAAACAAGAGATTTTTTTTTTTTTATAATTTATTTTTTATTTCTTCAAGTTACATCTCAATCCATTCCCCTCCCTATTCCCCCTACAGTCCCACCCTCCCACCTTCAACCCCCCATTCTCTTTCCTTTTTTTTTTTTAATTTAAGGTATATCTTATTTCCCCCAACAGTTCCCCTTTTCATTACAACAAATGGTTCTTTCTCTTATAATAATAGATACAATACAAAGCAACAGAGGTAATTAGGCCACAGTTATGAGGGTTATATGGCTTAGCGTACATTCCCAATGTCCAGTCCATATGTATTTGGCCCCTGACTTTAACTTTCTACTATCTAACCATCTCCATGAGTTTAAAGTTCTATATCTAACTCAACATTCATACTAACTTGCAACACAATTTTAAAGCATCATCCTAGATCTATAACACTCTCTTGACTCCTAAACAACTCAAAATTTAATTATGAAACTCTAGCTATCTATTCTTCAACCACCTCAGAGACCTGAGAGGGATAAATATATCTGATTTTATAGGAAGTGCAGGGCCTGCAGCTTCCAAAACTAAGAAATGACATACCAGTGGCTGCCTGGACAGTTCCCATTTTCTCTCCATACATTACAGCATCGATCTTCAGTCATTTGGCCCCGTTTCTCTGACAGACATTGATTGTAGAGCAGGGGTTATGAAGGACTTGCCTACCCTGTCTTGGCAGAGCTAGGCTGTCGACTTATCTGCTTCCAAGTTTGGTCCTTTTTGGACAGCATTCTGTCTACAGTTGGAGCAAGGGGCTTTTCTACCAAGAGATAGGTTTGCGACTAATTCAGTCATCTCCCACTGGAGATTCTTCGATGCTCATCTTCTATTTGGAGTAGAATGGGGGTGCTGTCAGGAGTTGATATGTCTCGATATAAAAAAATCTAAAGTTACGAAAACATCTTTGAATGCCATATTCTGCAGATTTCTTGAGGTTTTTGAAGAGACCCTATCTATCTCTTATATTAGGATCAGCAGATGTTGCTTGTCTCTTAGCAGCTTTATTTCTGATTAGCTTAGAAAATAACTATAATAGACTGTCATAGTACCTAACAGAATGACCAGCTTGCATGACTATTAGTTTGCATTTCTTAATTATCCTAAACAGTTTATGACAATTAGTAGCAAAAGGCCGAAACTTCACATTTCATTTTTTTTCTTTACACCCTAACCCTGCCATCCCATTTCTCTAGTGTGGGGTGTCCCTATATTACAGTCCCTCATCTCAGTTCAGAGGTCGTATGAGAGCCAAGAGCCTCCTCTTTCATTGGGGGTCTATGAGGCAGAACCAAAGTGAAAAGTGTCTCATTGCCCGGGAGAGAGAACTATTGAGAGTTTTGTATGCAGAGATAGAGAAATTCATCTTAGGATGTGGAAAAACTTTTCAGATATATTTGTTTTATGCAATCATTTCTATAACTTTGATAAAAGAGAATCTGACTTTAAAGGGCAGAAGGTAAGGAAATTCACATGACCTCCTACCCGGGGGGTCAACTGTGAGGCAAAGATCTGGGATCCATGTGGTTCTCTCAAATTATGTAAACAGTGAAAACCTATATTTTATTTAATTATATTATTAAGGTTATGAATTTTCAACTTTCCACAGCAGCCTTGTCTTGCTATTGCAAATAAATTTGCTCTCAAAATTCATGCTGGCATGAAAAAGAAATGCATCCTGGATCATTGTAAAGATTATAATATTGAATATGTAGTGATTTATGTATATACAGTGAGATAATTATTGTCTCTTTGCTGTTATGTAATATTTATAGAAGGAGTATTATGTGGAAGACAATATGCTAGAGCTTATGTTGAGATAACAGCAACCAAAATAGGCTTCATTACCTTTTTTTCACTCTTGGATTCTTTGGTACTAGCGAAGGTTTCTCACTTCTTGTAAGTTACATTTGAGAAGAGATCCTAGAAAATTATAGAGATGAAAGAAAACAGGGAAACCAAGAAGGGCATAAAGGACATTGACAGCTATACACCACTGATCTGGTTAGTACAATGGATTCTCTGAGGAACCATGTAGAAATCATCTTAGATGGTCAGCAGTAGACATGGGGGTGGGAATCATAGCTACCTGCCTCCATCACCCATTGGTACAAGATCAGTGCATTGAGTTTCTTATCCTGCTAGGTACATCATACATGTCTCTATTGAACAAGAACATTTTGTTTCCCCTGCTGAAAAAACAAACAAACAAACAAACAAACAAAAGATTACGACAGGAGGTAAAGGATGCACATCCTTCAAATGGTTCACCTATATGTAGCCGGTACAAAGAACAATAACTGTGAAAATATTGGTCCACACGGGAGCACTGGAGTCTCCATGACCCATTTCTTACACTAGTTAGATGTACTCAACATAGAACCTTAAAATATGTGCATGATTGAAATTTCTACAAGAGCATTCAGTTCAGTTGGTGTCTTGTTTTCCTAGGATGGTTGTCACAAATCACTGCAAACTGAATGGCTTAAAACGATTTATTCTTGTGCACATACAGAGCATAGAAATCTGAAAATGATGGTTCACAGGGCTGCCATCCCTGTGATTCTCCTCAAGATGGAGGTCCTTCTTTTCCAGATTCCAATAGCTGCTAGGGTATCACAGTCTATAGTTCTGTCTTTCAATGGCTGTTTCCATCTGTTTTTATATTCACATGTTGCTCCAGCTTACAAGTTTTCATGCCCACGTGTCCCTCTTCATACAAGAATTCCAGGCTTATCATGTTAGGGTTCTATCCAATTCCATTATGATCTTATTTTAAACAATTGCTTTTGGAAGTACCCTGTTTCCAAAGAAGTCATTCTAGAAATGAGACTCTATTTTTGGTGAAACAATCGATAAAAGTATAAGAAAAAATATGGATGTCCCTTGGCTGTAAACAATCCCAAAGCTGTCACTGGCATTTGTCATCTGTTTTCTAAATCACATTTATCACATTAGAATGTTTTCCCTAGAACATCCAACATGTCAGTGGATATAATTTATTTGCCTACAATGGTGAACAAGTCTTCAATCACAAAAGGAGCTAGAATTATTTTTTTCTCTATAGTTGGTATAACCATTATTCTACACTTCACAAGGAGCAGTGGTGGTAGGTCCAACTCTATGTTCATCCTTAGTTCTCAGTCAGTGAATTTTAGCTGTGGCCAGTTTATATTTAGATTTAGCATTTTGTATTGACCACTGATTTAACTTATGTGTAATACCAGAAAAGAAGACCCCCCCAAACACTCAAGGTACCTCAGTTGACACCTTAGACTGAATACAGTCTCTGGACATTCTTTGGTTGGCTGCTTCCAGGTCAAATGGTCATGTAACTCACTGTCCTTTCTTCACTGTAAGGAGGAATATGGTCTGAGATGATATTCACAGACATAAGAATCCTGTGTGAGCAAATTATTACCTTCATAAATCTTTATAGGTGGTCCATGAGTCTTTGTTCCAGTAAGGAGTAGGGATGTGGATCTTCTTCTGGAATGCCTGTAAATTTCTTTAAGGTACAATTGTGGGGCCTTCCAGAGTTATAGAGTATTGCTGTGTCTGTGTAACCCACCTCTCTCCAGAATTTTGCCTTCATGTCTTATGGGGAGAGGGATCTGCTTATGTCTCTGCTAGGAATTCAAGAAAAGCCATGCCCTTAGAGCAAGGAAGGCCAAGCTTTGAGCCCTTTCATAGTCCATGTTCAAGACAATATCTTCATTAAGCCTTTGTGCAGGAATAGTGTGGGTGTTTGATTGATATCTACAGGACAAGTTATCCTTCATCCTTGTTGAATGCTTCCTATTCAGAATGCAGTTTCTGGTAGACATTAATTAAAGATACTGTAATCCTTTTGTATTATTCAAATAGACACATTGCTTTGCACCAACACCAAGATTCCCCTTTTTACCATCTTCCAAACACTACTACCAGGGTTCTTCTTATGCAAACAAGCCATATCTCTACTGGTTCTTTTACATACCCTTGTCTTGGGGTTATTTCTCTTTTATCCAAGGGATGAATAATGACATTTATTGGCATCTCTGTTCACATGATAGCTGTTCCTGTACCATAGGGCCTTCAGGAAAGATCCTAGTGGAACTGAAGAGTCATGAACTTCATTTTATTTGTGCACTGCAAACTCCATCCTACTTGCCCATCCTAATTGTCTAGGAGACTGTCTCCAGGTTCTTCCTCTAGTTAGGTGATTGTGAGAAAGCTTCCAGGAAGCTATAGGATGTAGATGAAGTGGACATGGATGTTTTTTCAGGGTATTTAAAAAATAACTAATTTTTATGTATGTTGGTGCTTTTCCTGAAGGTATGTCTGCATGAGGGTGTTGTATTCCCTGGAACAGGAGTGATAGACCGTTGTGAGCTGCCATATGGGTGCTGGGAATTGAACCTGAGTTCTCGGAAAGAGCAGAACGTGCTCTTAGCTGAGTCATTTCTTCAGCCCATTTTGGGGTCTTTGTTCCTTGTCTCTACCCATATCTCTAATAGATGATTTGGTAAAATTGAAAGAAAAAAAACCACATAATAGGCTTTATATAACTACAATGTTAACCGTCAAAGTCCAATCTCATGGGCTACTGGAGAGAAATGAAAAATTTATAACTCTGCAAAATCAAGGCCAAATATATAGAAACAAGTGAGCCTGACATGGAGGATTCCTGATATAGACAGAAACTTGATGGCTTTTATTTCAACAAATTCTACAAAGGTATTGCAAATATTCAACCACATACCTGCTATGTATGCACAGTGCCGTTCCTGGCATCTAAAATACATTACAGGCATTCCTCTGGTGGCTCTACTGGGATGAAACTCTTGCACACACTTTTGTATGTGTGAATGAAGAGTTGGACAGTTGATAGAAGAGTTGATAGTGTTATAACAGTCTCCAAAGTCTAAGTGTTGATGTCTGGAATGTTCTGAAGAAATGTAATAATTGCCAATATGGTTTCTAATCTTTCTCCTCTTTCTTCAGCTTTTCTTCCTGCTATTAAAATAATTATCTCAAATTAAGCTTTCAGTGTAGATTTAAAAATGAACCTTTATCATAGATGATATTTCTAAATATTTTGGGGAGAAGGGTCTTCCTAAGTAGCTTCTCCAAACCTCTGGGTCTGAATTCTGCAACCACTCCCCAAGGAAAACCTGTGAACATTTTATTGTGTATTTGAAAATCCCACCTAAACAGTTTTATTTTTTGTATAACACTTTTGGAGTTGCTTAATTTCATACTTTAAAAGATAGTCTTCATCCTACCTGTTTTTAGCAAAAAAAAAGTTGGAGCCAAATATGCTTTGCCGAGTCATAGTTGCACATGTAACATTTTTAATTAAGCATAATTAAAATCAGCATCTGTCTCATTTTATACTCCCAGCCCATATGTTAGACGTCCCTTTTTCTTAGTAAAAAGATATAATTTTAATAAAAATGGACTTTTGTTGCTTGCATATGCTGTTATGATTTTATAGATCTTAAATCCATTATTATTAGCTTCAGGCACTGGTGATTATTAAGTTCCCTGTGGGTTGTCATACCAAAGCTTAAGGAAATGACAATTCCTGACCTTGTCTGGCCTTGAGGGATGTGATAAAGAATGATATTGGTGGGACTTGAGCCATGGAATCCCTCTGCATTTGAGCAAAAACACCAGGTTCTTGGGCTGTGAATTCAGAATGAAGGGTCCATTTGGAATGCATGAAGGGTCCATGTGGCCTGTGACTCCTCTTAGATTGCCTAAGTGCTTACAGGATCACTTTAGAATGTGAAAATCCTATTCTATGCCAGCCCTGAGGTCAGCTTGCCTACAAGGAAGGGGAAAAGCAAAGAATATAGCTGTCATGTATACGCCTGTTTCTTCTCATTGCTTGTTGCCTACACTTTATTATAACTTAAGACAGAGTATCTTAATCATTGAGCCACAAAGAATGGCTTTAGTATCCTTTTGTCCATGGATTGCTTATCTTCAGACAGTACACCTGAGTTTACGTGCTCAGGATTTCTTCTTTGTTTTTTGTTTTTTCATACATCCTTTTCTATTTATCATCAGTAAACCACACAAATGATGCAGTTTGCTATAGACTTTAGAAATACAGACATCTCTAATCTAAAGGATTATATAGTAATAAAGAAATGGCAGCTACACAGAAATCTTCAATTAGACAGGCGTGTCCCATACACTTGCAGAATGTGAAATTCTGCTGGGAAACTTAAGATTCTTTATGCCCAGGCTTTTTTTCCAAACTGGCATCACCACAATATCTAAGGTAGGATATAAATGAGCAAATATGGGGGTTTATATGTGGTTTTATTTATTTATTTTTCTTTCTTTTTTGGTATTCAGTAATAAGAATCCAGTGTTGAATTGAGTAATTCATTCAGGATTTAACTACTCTCTTACAGTAACTAAATCAACTCATTTAAATATGCAACTGAATACACACAGAATTTGTATCTAAATATGGTTCCATTTTTCGGCTTAATACTTTTTCAAATAAAGAGATTCACAGAATAGCTCTGATTCAATCTGTAATGCCACTGATAATCAGCTAACATGCATCCACGAAGCTTTATGCAGTCACTTCATTCTGACTAATTTTTTGTTTTTGTGTGTGAAACTTGAACTAAATGTAAGCTTAATTTCTCCTTTCTAAAGAATAGTTTGTCTCAGTGGCCTATGAGTTACAGGCTTTGCATTATGGAGCACAGAGTAGACATCAGGTGGAGTCAGATGAATCACATGAATTTGGCACACAGACAACTGAAACCTTTCTTGGGAAACTGGAAATTTTTGTGTCAAGAAACCTGAGAGTGAACAGAATGATCAAAACGGATAACAAGTGTTTGCTACTCCAGTAATTTCTGAATAGGAGATATAGTCACAAGCCATGTACTTACTGAAGCCAGAATACTGAGAAACAAACTTGAGGAATGGAATCTACAGTTTCCCTAGTTGTGTGTCACTTAACAGGTACAGCCGAACAATCCACGAGTGGTTTTCAGTCCCCGAAGAAAGCCTTTCTTTTGACCAAATATCAACTCTTCTATTATACAAATTGGCAAAGTGAATTAATAATTCTCCAGAAGTTTTATAACCAATTACACAGTAAAATCCTTACCCACTTTTTTTTTTTTAGCGCTTGGAGCTCACTGCTTTTCAATAGTCTCATCTGATCTGCAGGACTTAGGCTTGCCTGTTTAATCAAAACAAAACACACTACCGTGATTTTCCAGACCTAGAGTACTACTGATATCTAAAGAAAGAGGGAGAATACTTGTCTGCATTTATCTTCTATCCTTTTCCATATTTATTAATATTTAAAATATGTAATAAACATCTTATCCTACTCAGAGACAAAACAATAATAATATCAACAACAACAATAATAATAATGAAACTTGTGTCTTTGGCTACATTCAGTAGAGAAATGTTAAGAGTTAAATGTATCATTTCTGATAGCAGAGAATTAGTCAGTTCTCAGAGTTTCCTTTTGAAGCCTCCTCCAAAAGTCAGATACAGCTGTGTGGCACATAATAGCAAAAGAAAGAAAGAACACCCATGAGCCTATAAAAGAAGAGTGGGAGACTAGAAAACAAAATCAAAAACATCCCTAAGCCACCCAATTTAGTTCTTTCACTTGTTTTTATTCCTTTCTTTCTATCAGTTACAGCTGTGTTCTTTTGACAGCTGAGCAATTGTGTGGTGGTGTTCAGTTTAACTTAACCTGTGAATCATGGGGACTACAAGATCTATAACCCAGGCATGCTAATTAGGCCCCCTTTGTGTGTGTTCTAAGGGTGGAGAAAGCCTTGTGCATCTATCAGAGAGCTGGATTTTGAGTGCTTGGCCTTGTCCTGCAGTGACAGGACATTGGAGTTCACAATCTAGTATCAATTTGCCACAAATTTTTGGAGACATCAAACGAAAGAAAATAAAGGATACAAAGTCATTGCTTTATTACTTTCTGGAGAGTCAAGAATCTGTGTGCAGTAACATACATGCAAGGGCTCACATGTTTAAAGATTTAGTGTTCATCATTGTCAAGTTCCTGAGAGGGAGATCATTATTTCCCATGTACATTGCAAGTTCTGCCAGTTTGGGAAAAACAATGAAACTCACTGTGCGTTTTATAACCCAGGGGTGAGAGATATTTTTGTTCATTTGTTTCAATTGTTCTGAGAGTCATATGGTTCAAAGAAAGATAGTTCTGTATGGAGCTGATTCATGAAGACATTAAGTTATATCTTCCTAGAAACTTTTGATGCTTAGGAGGTTTTCTTTCAATATTTTAGGTTGCATCTTTTCATTGAACATACAAGCAAAGATACTTGTGCTGACCCAAGAAAAGCAGGACTAATCTACGTTTGCTTTTCACTTGCAAGGTTTTTAAGCAAACAACCCAAGTACCAACATACAATCATTTCAAGAACATCAACACATTCCCCACATGTGCTGTTTTATTTGTCACTTTCTTTTTCAAAAAAAAAAAAAAGTGAGAATTTGCTTCTTTATAGTTGAAGAATACAATTGATTTTTCAAAAGATTTTAACTACTGGTTAAAAAAAAAAATATCCAGGGCAACAAAATTACTAAAGATCATTAGGTCATCCAACATTTGAACTTACTTAACATATCCTTTTATGGAAATTATCCAATCTGCTATCATTACTGTTGATGCCCTAAAAGATAAGAATTGCACAGGTTGTTTTGTCTTCAACAACCGAATTTATCACCTGCCTGACCAGCAAATCTGAGACCAGAACCTTGGCCTTATATGAAATCTCTTCATTTATCCAATTCAACTCCAAGTATTAGCCTATATTTGATTTACATCACCCTAATACTAAATATACTTGCATTAGAGTGTAATATGTACCTACTATATTTACTTGAAAATCTTGCATGAGTAATGTCACTTCCTCTGTTCTGCCATCTGTACTATTGATATGTTCTATTTTGCATAGTCTATTCACCAAAGTGCACTGCTATTATTTTCTCTTTCATACTTTCAAAACCAAAATCTGTGTATCAATATGGGGTTGCAATCTATTTTCTCAGCAAAATTTTATGATAGTGCATTGTATCTGTCATCCTCACACAGCCAAAGGCTAATGGATGATGGTAGCGGAACTGATTAGTTGCAATGTGCACCATCTACCTTCAGAGCCTAAATTATTTTCCACATGACTCTTTATAACAAAGTTGTTTAGATCTATTTTAGACTGTTGTTTAATTTTAGAGTGGTTTAAAAATGATAAAAATGTACTCTTTTAATCTTTAACTATTAATAGAAATTTTAATTTATGGGTGATGGTGTGTAGGCCCAAGCTTACATCTATTGCCATCTTGAAGAGAATTCTCTCTTTTTTAAAAAAATTATTTATTTATTGCTTCAGGTTACATCTCCATCATAGTGTCCTCTTTCCACCCTTCCCAGTCCTGCCCTCCCACCTTCTACCCCCTAACCCTTCCATCCCACTCCTCTGGAGTGGAGTGTCCCTACATAACATTCCCCCTCCCCAGTTCAGCAGTCATATGAGGACCAAGAGTCTCCTCATACACTAGAGGCCTTCAAGGCAGTATCACCAGGGAAAAGTGTCTCAATGACAGGGAGAGAAAACAAACAAACAAAAACAATAACAAAACAAAAAAAACTCTATCTCCATGTTCCCTTTGGTGCATTGGTTGTAGTATAGATATCCGGTACTATATAGCTAAAATCTGATTATAAGTGAATAGATGTCATGTGCATCCTTCTGAGTCTGGGGTAGCTCACTCAGGATGAGCTTTTCTAGTTCCATCCATTTGGCTGTAAATTGCATAATTTCCTTGTTTCTGATAACTGAGTAGTATTCCATTGCATAGATGTATGATAGTTTTTTAATCCATTCCTCAGTTGAGGGACATCTGGGTTGTTTCCAGTCTCTAGCTATTACAAATAAGGCTGCTATGAACATAGAAGAGGAGACTTCCTTATGATTCTGTAAGGAGTCATTTGAATGTATACCCAGAAGTGGTATGGCTGGGTCCCCAGGCAAAGCTATTTCAAGTTTTCTAAGATATCGCCAGACTGACCTCCATAGTGGTTGCACAAGTCTGCACTCCCACCAACAATGAAGGAAGGTTCCCCTTTCTCCACACCCTCGCCAGCATGTGCTGTCATTTGAGCTTTTGATCTTAGCCATACTGACAGGTGTGAGATGGAATCTTAGAGTCGTCTTGAGTTGCATTTTTCTGATAATTAAGGATGCTGAGTATTTCTTCAAGTGTCTCTCAGCCTTTAGGAATTCCTCCTTTGTGAATTCTCTGTTTAGCTCTTTTCCCCATTTTTTAATTAGATTATTTGGTTTCTTGGCATTTAATTTCTTGAGTTCTTTGTAGATTTTGGATATTAGCCCTCTGTCAGATGTGGGGTTGGTGAAGATTTTTTCCCAATTTGTAGGCTGCTGTTTTGTTTGAATGACAGTGTCTTTTGCCTTCAATGTAATTCACCACATAAACAAGATGAAAGAAAAAAAAACATTATTATCTCACTAGATGCAGAAAAAGCATTTGACAAAATCCAACACCTTCATGCTAAAAGTTCTGGAGAGAATGGGCATAGAAGGACCATATCTGGAAATCATAAAGGCAATATACAGCAAGCCAGTAGCCAACATCAAAGTAAATGGAGAGAAACTTGAAGCATTTCCTCTAAACTCAGGGACAAGACAAGGATGCCCACTTTTGCCATATCTCTTCAATATAGTACTTGAAGTTCTTGCTAGAGCAATAAGACAACTAAAGGAGATCAAAGGGTTACAAATTGGAAATGAAGAAGTGAAATTATCCCTATTTGCAGATGATATGATAGTATACATAAGCGACCCCAAAAATTCCACTAGATAACTCTTACAGCTGATAAACACCTTCAGCAAGGTGGTTGGATACAAAATTAATTCAAAAAAATCAGAAGCCCTTCTTTATACAACAAATAAATGGGCTGAGAAAGAAATTACAATAGCCAAAAACAATATAAAATACCTGGGGGTAACTCTAACAAAGCAAGTAAAGGACCTGTACAAAAGAACTTCAAGCCCTTGAAGAAAGAAATGGAAGAGGCCTTTAGAAGATGGAAAGATCTCCCATGCTCATGGATAGGTAGGATCAACATAATAAAAATGGCCATCCTACCAAAAGCAATATACAGATTAAGTGCAATTCCTATCAAAATACCAACACAATTCTTTATAGACCTGGAAAAGCTATTCTCAATTTCATATGGAACAACAAAAAATCTGGAATAGAGAAATCAATCCTGTAAAAAAAAACAAAAAAAAAAACAAAACAAAAAACAAAAAACCACTGGAGGTATCCCCATCCCAGATTTCAAGCTGTACTACAGAGCAATAGTAGTAAAAACAGCATGGTATTGGTATAGAAACAGACCAGTGGATCAATGGAGTCGAATTGAAGACCCAGAAATGGATCCACACACCTATGGCCACCTAATTTTTGACAAAGAAGCCAAAACCACACAATGGAAAAAGGACAGCATCTTCAACAAATGGTGCTGGTCTAACTGGATGTCCACTTGTAAAAGAATGAAATTAGACCCGTACTTATCAGCTTGTATAAAACTTAAGTCCAAGTGTATCATAGACCTTAACATAAAGCTGGACATACTAAATCTACTAGAGGAGAAAGTGGGAAAAATCCTCGAAATCATTTGCACAGGTGACAACTTCCTGAACAGAACATCAACAGCTCAGGACCTGAGATCAACAATCAATAAATGGGATCTCATAAAACTGAGAGTTCTTTCACATAGAGAATTCCTTCAGCAATTTTTTAGGCTCTGCTGGTCTACTGGTAATGAAACTTCTGGGTTTCATGTTTAAAAGTATTTACAATCTCTTCTATAGAGTTCCGAACTAAAAATTTGTCTTTGCTTCCTTGCCATACTCTAAGGATAGCTTATCATAGCCATCTGGGTTCCATAGCCATTAACAAGAATTCTCCTGTGTTCCTTATCTTTATCCTGCAAGTAGTGATTTTTTTCCCTATACCTACCTTGAAGCTGCACTCCTGATTTTCAGAAATTTAAATTATATATATAGGCTGTGTATGCTATTTTAATCATAATTGAATAATTGACACTCTCAGGGGTTGTTCATGGGCTTGACACTTAATTTCATGATTTTTGAAATATTCTCTGATATACCACTTTAGATATTTATTCTATCCATATTGTCTTTCTATTTTGAACTTCTACATCAGCTATACTAGACAAAAATATTATGTCCTAGTCCTTTGATAGTCTTTTATTACTGTGTTCACCACTTTTAAAAAATTGATATATCTAGTGCATTGTATATTATCATGCATTTTGTGTTTCTGGAGTTTCCATTAGACTCATCTTATATTTTCTGTTTCCCAACTAAAATATTCATATATCTACACTTGTTACTCATATTTCCTGTCAAAGATACTCAGAGTAATCATAGATCGTTTGGGCATCCTCCCTGGAAATTCACTACCCTGGTATGGCACTATGTCTTCTTTGAATCTTTACCATTGTTTATCTCCCTGTTTTAAATTAGATACTGGACATTATATGTAAAGTGAATATGGGTATAGCCTTGTATTTTTCTAGCACATTAGTGTGGTAGTAATTTCTTCGGGACTTGAGATAGGTCTGGCTTTTTAGTTGCTTTGTGTCTGTTAGTGCTCACCATTCCCAATCCTCTCTCTCTATGCCAGAATGAGGTGGAGATGGGGAGGGTCTCTGCTCAAGGTGGCTGTTTCATTTCCACGGTTGTTTCTGACAAAGAAACTGCAAAAGGATTGTGTTTATATCCTCTTCCCCCTCCTTAGTGCTGCTCATTCCTTGTAGCATTTTTGTATGGTGCAAAATGAGGGAAGTGTCTTTTGCCCTTTTCCTTACTGCCCTAATCATAACCAATCGCTGTGTTCCTAAATCTCGGGGTAAGTTTTTCCCAGTGATCCTATCCTTCTCTAAATTTTGTAATTGTCTAGACCTAGGGTAAGGACTTTTCATTTCCTAGTATGAAATGAAAAGTGTTTTTCTTGAGCATCTCCTCTTGTTTTCATGGCAGCGAGAAACTTTCTTGGATCTCCTATCTTCTTAACTTGTAGTGAGTGATGTTCTGTAGACCTGCAGGGCTTCTCATGGTCTCTGGGGCTCACAAAGGTTCTAAGCACTTATAGTTTTGCAGTTCTCAGCATTGAGGTTTTCATCAAAATTTGAAAACTCCGGCTGCTCTCTTTTGACCCACTTGCCTGGTCTGTGAGCGATGGTACCTTCGTCACTCTGCCACAAATAAGACAGACTTCATAGCCAGTATCTTTCACAGAGAGAAGGCAGCTGGTTCTGAAACCCCAGGACTTAGATAAATTCAACAAAATATAGGCATTTATATCTTCTTGCAGGAAGGGAACAATGTTTTGTACAGCTTCCTGCATCCTACATAGAAGAAGAAACTTGGTCTCATAGAATGTCTTGCATACTGGTAATTTAAAGATACACATCTCCCTTCAGCTATGCAAAGTATTGAACAGTTGCCTCATTAATCCCCCCCTCTGCTTTTCTTCCCTTCCATAAGGTCTGTTGGCTAGCAATTGGACTTAAATATTTTTGTATCATAATTTTATTAATATATTATGTCTCCAAATTTGTATTCTATTTTCTTGGACAAGTCTGCTAATTTAAAAGTTTTCTCTTTATATTTTTTAGTAGCTTCAATTTTAATTCTTTTGAAAATTGCGTACATGAGTAATATACTTATATCCTTTCAGCTCTCCTTTTTCCAACTCTTCTTATGTCCCTACACACCACCCTCTCTTGGATTCTTGACCTATTCTTCAATGATTCCAGTTACACACACACACACACGCACGCACGCACGCACACGCACACGCGCACACACACACACACCACACACGCGCACACACACACGCACACACACGTACACACACACACACACACGCACACGCACGCACACCACACACAGGCACACACACACACACCACACACACGCACACACACGCACACCACACACACGCACACGCACACACACGCACACCACACACACGCACACGCGCACACACGCACACCACACACACGCACACACACGCACACCACACACGCACACCACACACACGCACACGCGCACACGCACACACGCACGCACACGCGCGCGCACACACACACACACACACACACACACACACTTACTTTTGCTTGTTTCTGCATGCATTTAGGACTCACATTTATGACTGGGAAACCTATCAGTATGCTCATCCCTAAGCAAAATTTATTTTCCATCTGTCCCCAGCCATTGATTGTCTGTAGTTCTTTATCTAGGAGAGGAATCTTGTGGAATTCCACGATCTACTTTGCCATGTAAACGAGAATGGTCATGGTGTAGGTCAGGTGGCTGAGAGTCCATGGGATCAGCATTCCTGTCATATCTAAAAGCACAGCATCTCACCAGCCATCCTGGTTTTCTGGTTCTTTCTTTTACATGTCCAGACATTCTTTCTTGTTTTCTTTCTCTTCTCATTGGTATACCGCTCTTCTTTGCTCATACATAGTAGTTTCTAACCTTTAACCAAAACTCACATTTTGTCTACTGAGGTCATTCTGTAGCAAAGGAGACACTTGAAATTTTGTTCCTCTTGCCTCAAACAATCAAGTGTCTGGGATTACAAGCCTGTACCACTAGTCCCAGCTTATTATTTTTGTTTCCAAAATAATGTGTGCAGTGTAGTTTTGCTTCCAATCCAGACTGTCTTGAAGTACTTATTGATCTGTAGTAAAGTATATGAGGGTGTTGACCACCTGCGTACGTGCTGATTATTTCCTGTCAGACGTACTTTAGGTATATCAGGCCAGATTGAACCATCATGTCATGGATTTTTATGAATGACAACTGTAACCGAACTTTTAAATTATTGTTTATCACTTATTTATTTATTACTATATTTACTTATAACAAATAACAATTATTTCTTAACTATTAATCCTATAAATTCCTACAACCCCTTTAACCCATCCACTAAACCTATTGATAATTATAACAACTACTTTCATAACCTTTTAGAATAATACAGTCTCTGGGGCAGGTCCTCAGTCGTCAGGAACACAGTCTTTGTTGTAGATTTTTTAATGCACTTAGCAGTCCTTTTTCTGGATCTCTCAGATGCAGGTTCGTCAGGGTAAGTTGGTTATTGCAGTCTCACCTTAAATAAGGCTTCATGCTTTCTTCTCTGTGGGAGACTCCAGCCATCTGCAGGCCAATTTACTTCTTTTGAATCAGGAACTCAGCTGCTCTGCCTCAGTCCTTAAAGCCAGGCACAATTTCTTTTAGGCCACTGTTCGGACAGATCAAACCCCTCCAGGCAAAAGCTGAGCCACAGGGTTTAGTCCTTGGCCTTTTGGTGTCTTGCTCAGGCTTTCTTTGCTCACCAGCTTCTTTCTGCTTCAGGGAAATCTGGCCATCAAATGATGGCCAGCACTTTTTTCAGCAGGACTCTTGGAGCTCTCTAGCATCAGGGGCCTCTTCTCTTTCTGGGCTCCATGCACTGTCCTTAAATAGGAGGAACTCTGTTTGAGCTTAATTTCAGTTCTGCCCACTTAGCAGCTGAAAACAATGTCAGGCCAGATACTTTGTTTCTTCAAGTCCATTAAGTCTTTCCTGTTTTCCTGGCTTCAACCTTGTTTTTCAGTCTATTGAGTCTTTCCTGTTTTTCCTGACTTCAACCTTGTTTTTCAGTCTATTAAGTCTCTTGTTTGTTTCCTGTTTTTAGTCCACATGCTGATAATGCTCTTCATGCCCCGAATTAAGAGACAGTATCAGAAACCCCTATATATTTTCTAAATCTAATTTATCTCTATCACATTAATACTTGCCTCATCCCCCTCAGATACTTTTTTTAGTTTATTTAGAGACTGTAACAGAGAAGTGAAAAGCCCTCTATCAATATTTTGCTGAGAACTGGGAGATAATCTATACCCACTGTGATTTGCTTCATAAGAGAAATTGCTAGAAACATCACAAAAGCAGAAGAGATTATTAAGCATTCTTTTAGTGTCTTCTGTGGCTTGTGCTATATTGGCTCTGCTATTTTACAACTCCTGAGGGGTAGGGGATAATTTTTTATTAAGCATGAAGCTACCTTTTGTCCAATAGAAGAAATGATGCTAAATATTATAGTCATGTATGGGCGTTTGTCTGTTCTGTAACTAACCTAACATGCTTACAACATCACATTTTTTTCATTAAATTTCCACCATGTAGCTTTATTTATTTATTTGAATCATAGTATTGTGAACCACAGTAGGTCCTCATAAGAGACACACCACTAAACTACACTCCCAACCTGAGTTATATACTTTTGGTACCTGTTTATGTGTTTTCCTTATGATTATATGTTCTTGCCTTTTTGAAATTATACTTTGGTTAGATGTAAAACTCTTTTCTAGTACAGATTATTGGAAATAAATTCATGAAATCATAAAATATGATCTAGTAATTTATACTGAGTGGGCATACTCCAGAGGAATTCTTCTGGCCATTAAGCAGGAGGGACAAGTTTTTCATAAAGTTTTAGTATTCAGTGAAGGACTCAAAGGAAGAACTAAGGTAAATAGTAATGAGTTTTAGGATATTTACTCTTTCTGAATCAGAATTCGAAGTGGCATTAGCTAGGTGTCTGAGACTGATGTGGAGTATTTATGGTTCAGCAACTGAACAACACAAGGAATAAATGATTCATCAAAAGAGAGATGGGACACCATTGATAAGAAAGTGGGTGCCACTGAAAGATAGAAATGTGATATTTTATGACTTCTATATGATTTTGGATGAAAAATTCTTTTAAAACTTGCTTTTCCTTTTTGTATTTAAAGCTTGAAACCAAAAGGCTTTTCCTTCATCAGCTCAACATAATTCTTAGTCTTTTAGTCGTGGTTGGATGTCTACTTGTCTACAGTGTAAGAAGGTAAGAGAAAGTGGAGTGAGCATTCAGTAACATCCGTATCTTCACTCAATCTCTCTTCTCAACCCTGCTTGTCTTCCTGACCACTTAAGATACATTATTTTGCCTAATTCAGATAAGGCCTCAGCAAAAATTTCTGCAGAGTCCCATATCAACCATTGCATTTTAGATTTTATAGCCATGCCATATGAAAGCAACACGCCAAAACATGTAAGTATGTGCTCATGGGTTATAAGAATACTCATTTGTGTGAAAACAAAAAAGTCAGCTGGGCATGGTGGCATACACCTTTAATCCCAGCACTTGGGAGGCAGAGGCATGTAGGTCTCTGTGAGTTCAAGTCCAGCCTGGGCTACAGAGCAAGTTCCAGAACAGCCAGTACTATTACACAGAGAAACCCTGTCTTGAAAAACAAAAACAAAATCATTTAATGAATTTGGGGCAATGGGTTGTCATTTACCATCCCTGATACAGACTCTCTCTCTGAATCTCTGCACAAGTTATAAAACCCGTTTTCAACATGTTTCCCAGAACATCTTTTAAAACATATCTTTCCTGCCTTGTGTATTATCCATTACTCCTTGCTAATGTTCATTTTCCAAGGATTTTTTTAATCTAATATTTACAGGATCGTGGTTATGTCATTGTACTATTAAATTTCTTCAGCTTTCTTTGCTGTCTTTTCAGAGGAGTGTTTTATTAGAGTGAAAGATAATTTCTAGTGCAGAACCTATGGCATTAAACTGGGAGGTCTAAGAACATAACAATGAGACTCAAAACTTGCCCAGAATGGCTGTTTTCTCACCCATCTGCACTACTTTATGGTGCATTTTTATATTTTTATGGATTATTAAATTGCTCAGGTCAGTTAAAGAATTTCACAAACATAGGAAAAGAAAACTTGGAATAAAAAGGATAAAGATTAATAAATGAATTGGGCCAATATTTTAGTGAGTGCTCCTGTGTTAATAAAGACTTGTAAATAAATATAAATGATAAAGGGGGACAATACCTTGGGAAGCTATTCTGATAAGTTAACTAGCTTCTGATAGCCTTAGGGGAAGTGTACTGAACGTTGACCCTGAATGTACTTATTCAGATGCATGGAGACTTGTAGCTCCCTCAGACACCCAATCACCATCAATGTAAAGTGTCAAAGAGGAACCTGGGTGCCTGGTTATACCTCCAGAACTTGTATTTGTCATGGAGTAGAACAGCCATAGACAAAGCCTAGGCCTACCATGGTGGTGACTCTAACAGAAAGAGAAACAGGAAGGGGCAGCTCTTACTTTAGGGACACAGCAGCAGACATCCCCACTGCAAGGACAGGCCCACAGATAAGGTCAAACCCTCAGATTATTCAGTCTTGGAATTCAAAACTGAAAAGACAAACAAGGAATTTCTTTGCCATTCTAACTAACATGGATAAAAAACAAAAAACAAAAAGCCAGAGACCTCTTTTTCTTAAAAAAATAATGAGGGAGATTAACACAACCTGAAAACGTCATTAAAGAAATTCAGATTGTGATATTATGTAAATCCAATTTATGTTCCAATAAATGTTCTACCTAACCTATATAACGCAGATATAATTATATAAAAATATGTTCATTTTTTTTCTTTAAAATTTATAGAATGTTTCACAAAAGAATGGAAGTTGGGGTTTGTACTTATGTACCTGAGGGTTGATCAATCAGAAGTCAGTCAACGGTGTGCAGGTCTGAATTATACAGACTTAAAAGCATATTCATTTTTAAACCGGTGAATGGCAGCCCATCATCTCACAAGCATAATTGTCAAGACTCAACAGTACCATGGCAGTTAGTAATCAGGTCCAGCCCCAGACTGCAGTTGAAGCCTCTGAGGAAGCTAAGGCTGTATTATCTGGTGAAGGACACTTATGAATCCCAGCATGACTCACAGGAGGTGAGAATACGATGAATCACCCTGGCTCCTTGTCCTTATTTTTAAAAGGATAAAAAAGGATTAGGAAAGAAAAGAAAAGAGGACAGAATTTGCTGGAAGTGAAACTGAAAATGAAGCACCCAATATTCTATGAAAAAGGAACATTTTAAGAGGCATATAGCTCTGTGGATATGGATGAGATATAATCTAAATCATATTAGAGGGTGAAATGTAATTCTATTATAGATGTAATACATAGATTCACCAGGATTCTTTTTGTAAACCTAAAAGCAAACAGAAGGTAAAATAACTGAGTCTCTTGCCCTTATCTGACCTATAATTAACAATGTAGAAGGATACCAAGTGAGCCATTCTTTTATTCATACTTTTCTAAATGTGACATCTTTCTTGTCTGTGACAAATAAACAGCAAGTCACTGACCATCACATTTAATCTCCCTATCACCACTGCACTCACATTCGATCCCCCCCCCCAAGAAGGAGCAGTAGAGCATTAATTTTATTTTAATTCTGTCCTGGGGACATGGCTTAGTCATTAGAGTTATTGCTTCACATTCACTTGGTCTAGATTTGTACCTCAACACTGCAGAAACTATTTATGATGGCACATGTCTACAATCCTAGCAACTGGGAGACAGAGGTGAGAGGTTCAGGAGTTAAAGATCTTTCTCAACTCTACAGAGGGTTCAAGGACAGAGCAGACTATAGAGGATCCAATTTCAAAAATATTCTTAAAGTATTAAGTTTTGAGAATTTTTTTTTTTAGTGATGGGACATCATGAAGCAGGTAAGAACACTTGCTGTTCAAGTGTGGAGACCAAACTTTGGATCCTCCACAACCAATTATTAAAACATAATGCTGGCTGTGGCTGTGCACATGTAAACCTAGTGTTGGGACAGAGTGGGTGAAAAAGACAGGAGAATCACTGGGCCATTCCAGCTAAAAGCATCGAGCTCCATGTTCAGTGAGAGACTCTGTCTCAACAGAATGAGGCAGTGGGTGATAGAAAAGAACACATGGGACTTTCTAGCTTTTGTGTACACATAAACATTCACTCACATGTCTACACACACACACACACACACACACACACACACACACACACACACACGAGAGAGAGAGAGAGAGAGAGACAGAAAGACAGAGAGACAGAGAGAAAGAGTATTGTTATTGATAGAAAAGTTTCTAAATAAATAAGATGATTTTTTTGAAATAACAAAACCATGTCGAGCATATATAAATACAAAATCAACATGGTGTCAAGCATGTACAAATACATAATCAACATGGTGTCAAGTATTTTATCTAACTCATTAATGAGGGGGTCAAGAAGATGCTGAAAACTAGTTCAAAGGACACCTGAACAAGTAAGCTAGCATATCTTATGGTTTTTCATAAATCAAACACTATCTCTTTGTGTATTTCTTTGTTTTGCTTTTTTTTCTTTTTCAGGCAGGACAAAACTCAATTCAGTTCAGCAGAACCACAAACTGAATATTATGTAAATGTATAACAAGATCATTCACATTCCATCTTAATTCCATTTTGTGTCCACAGAAGTCAAAGTGAGTACTCGCAAATACGGATGACATTTTTGTGTCCACAGAAGTCAAAGTGAGTACTTGCAAATACGGATGACATTTCTGGAAGCAGGGCTTCTATTGCTCAATGACTTTTGCTTGTTTGCCTGTTTCTCTTGTGTTTAAGCTTCAATGACTGTTCCTGTTGACTCTTTCATGGTAAATTCTTTTACACGTGGACTTTGTTTCATGTTTTGTTTCCTGTCACCTTAGTTCAGCTTATAGGGCAGGATATCACCAAGCATTAGGGAATGGCACCCACAGTTCTGCCTTCCTAGAATCTCTTTTCAGTTGAAGTGCACAGCACTGCTGAACAAGAAAGACCATTTCTTACTAACTCTTCTTTCCAGAGGTTCTAACTACTTCTAAGACTTTTAAGCTTCACATTTAAGATGCAAATGGTAGATGGACAGGCCATTTCCAATCCCCCATTACAAGCCAGTGTTAACTGAAGCAAGGGAGCAGTTATTCCCGATTTATTAGGAATACATGCAGTCAGGCCAACAGGTGTGGGAACAGGAATCCTCTCCCAAAGCTCCTTAGGTAGACCTTGATTGTTATTATTTCTTTGCAAGCAGTAGTGACTAGTGACATTTAAAGAGATGATTCTGGTCCCTAAAGTGATAGAGTTCTTTTTCTTTTCTTTTCTTTCTTCCTTCCATCCTTTCTTCCTTCCTTTCTTTTTTGATATTAACAAGCCTTAACCTGGATTGTATAATCTTAGCCCATCTAAGCTATTGAATAATTCTATTCCCCAAATAACACCCCATATAATATACCTACATCTCCTGGGCTGTTATTTGCCGTGTTATGCCACTGTTCCAGGTCACATGGAGATATGATTTTTCTATCTAACCTATGGCATGTCTCTCTTCCTTCTCCTGGATTCTTCTTCTTGAGATTCTCCTCTCTGCCCCAGAAGCCAACCAAACTTTTTCCTGCCTAATTCTCTTCCACCCAATCCATGCCCCAGCATTTTATTAACCCAATCAACTTTAAATTATGTAGAGCAAGATTTAGACAGCAAAGACAGATATACATGACAATGTCCTTATCTCAGCTGCAACCACATCCTGGGGCCAGTAATGAGTGGGAAGTATAGGCAAGGAGCTTCCAAAAAAGAAAAGTGACAGTTTGCTGCTTGGACAATTTTCTCTATATCACTGGATCATCATCTACAGCTTTCTGGCCAAGCAAATCTCACAGACTTAACTGTGCAGCAGGAAATAAGAAGGATTTTCTCAGTCTGTCTCTGCAGAATCAGGCCATAGATTTACCTGCATTTAAGCTTTGGTCCATCTTTGGACTGTATATAGTCTGTAGAGAGATCAGGGACATTTCTACCCAGTAGGAATTATCTTTTGATGGAGATTTTTTGATGCTCATTTTCTCCTTCCAGGTTGATTGGGAGCTGTCAGGAGCTGATTGTCTTAAGTCAAAGAATTCTTAAAATAATAAAAACATCCCTAAATGCCATTTTCTGTACACTTCTGAGAATTTTGAAAACATCTGTTTATTTATATAAATCTAAAAAACTATCGGTCTATTATATGTCTGAACAGGCAAACTGTAATTTTTAACCATTTACTATCTGATTAACCTAGGAAACATATTTTTTGAGATAAATTAAGACTAATATTTGATGTGACTAAAAGCCTGGCTGGCCAATCATCAACCTGTATTACCCAATCTCCTAAATAGATTGCAATAGCAGCCCATAAAAGGATTGGAAGTAAACCTGTACATTTTAATGAGTTGTATAGGCACAATACCTTATATAAGAATTGATATATACCTATAGGTGTACCAAAATATAAAACTCTGTACCAATGTGTCAAAATTAACCTTATTTAGAGGCTAGCAATAGCTCTCTAGGTTTCAGAGCACATTTAATAATCTACCCTTATATCTTATGATTCCTATATGATGTACCCATATTCCCCTCATTTTAACTTGAATTTAATTTCATAAACTTCCATTTTTTATAATACCATTAATAACATATAGCCATCCCTTTTATAGTGACAAACATCCATTAACCATAGAATAACCAGAACTCATCATCCACCCTTTCTTGAGAATGGGATGTAGTTCCTCTGAAAATTTGCTTACTGCTGATTTATAGTAAGGGAACCATAATATGTTAGGGTCTCAAATAATAATAATAATAAATGGTTAAGCAATTTAATAGCAACATTTGTTGTTCAGTCTCTCAAATGTTGAAAATGGAGGACTAAATGAAGTCTTGTTTGAGACAGTCTGAAAGGCCAATTTAGATCCATAGCTTTCTTTGAACCCATACTGGCAGTGGGCCTTGATGGAGCAGTCTAAGGCTAGGTGAATTGAGGTCTTCCGGTGTTGGATAAATCTGGATATGGAATAATTATGTCTCAGTAGCTCAGCATCCTGGAGAATGAATTTTGTTGAGGCCATCTCCATTTTATTGGTGTGTGGTCCTTTTGTTCTGAAAATATATAATTTCTCACAAGTAACATATAGTTCTATAATTATGAAAATGCCTGGGATGTGTAGGATGCACAGATCAATTAAGGAAGATTTTATGCTCTTTGTTTGAACAGAAGAAAGACATTTGTAAGTCTCCATTCATGCCATATGAAAAGATGGCATGTGGATTCTACATAGCCAACAAGATTTTCATTAGCTATGTACATATAGATATGTCTTAGCCACCCTGAGCTGTTCCCACATAGTGGAATCAGCAAATATAAGTTACCTGTTTGTTCTTTTGTTTGTAGCCAAGATTTGTTGGAGACCTTTCCAGTCAAATCTGATTCTATCAGTTTGGATGGAAGACTTAGCTTTTCTTTCCTGTTGATATAAAAACAACAGCTTCTTTCCAAAAATGACATAGCCTTTGTTCTCCATTTTGAAGTCATTATAGCTATATGTTTATTAAAATTAGCAGTCTATAGATATACTATATTTTGATTTTACATAAAGGATATAAATAAAACCATCATTATTGTTACCATCTTAATTATTAATTACATATATATGGCTATATATAATTATTTTTTAGTTGAAAATTCAGAATAAGACTGTATGGAGTTTAAATATTCTCCTCTACAGTTGACATAAATCTATTAATTGATTGGGACAGGTTATCCTGTGTAGTTCTGACTGTTTGTAGATTAGGTTGGCCTCAAACTCACAAAGAACCTGTCTCTGTCTCCCACATTTTGGGATCAAAGACATTCATATATATATTTCCTTTTCTCCTTTCTTTGGAGATTTAATTTCTTTGTGGATATATCTATCCTTATTGAGACAGGGTTTCTCTGTATAGTTTGGGCTGTGTTGATTTGCTCTGTAGACTTCTGTATATTAGTCTGGCCTCGAACTCACATGGAAACTATTTTTTCCTTGTCTCCCAAGTTTTGGGATCAAGGCATAAATTTTATTAATTGAACTACCTTTAATAAACAGTAATATAAATTAAACCATTTTGCATTATTTTGAGTTCCAGTTCTCCCATGGGAGCCCCATTCTTGAGAAGATTGCTTTAGAATAGCATGATATGGTATTTTATGTTAGCTTTAGTTAACTGTTGGTGGTGGGAGGCATGTAGCTTGCATATTCCTTCCCTAGCCTAACTCTGGGTCATTACACTGACTAACAGAATATCTCTTTCAGTGCAAAATGCCTCTTGGCACCAGTTCTCCTGTGGGAGCCCCACACTTAAGAAGACTAGATTGTCACCCCTTTATCTTTATATAAATTTAAGATTGATGTATATTTATCCTTTAAATCAGTAAGGATACACTTATCTATTACTAAGCAAAAACCTACATAATACCTTCAAGGAAAAAAAAAACCATGTCATTTTGTATTCTAGACTGTCCTTAGCAAGCAGCCTTATTTATCAGCAGGGTTTCCCCCCTGACTTCATTATTCAAACCAGGCTGGACTAGAATTCAGAGATCCACCTGTCTCTGCATCCAGTGTTCTGGGGTCAAAAGCATATGCCACTGCAATCTTGCTCAAATATTTCACTTAAATGTCAGATAATAGCAACTTTGTAACCCAGAGGACAACTCTGAACTGTGACAATCCAAATCTGTCCAAACCCCTTAAAAATCTCCCATGTATTAGCAATGCCAAATCATAAAAATATCCTTTCTACCTCTTGATATAGGGAAAGTCAAAGACATCCAAACAAAAATCAAGCAAAGACACAAGAACATTCCAAAAGCCTTGGTCTAGCTGTGCCATCCCATGCTGCAATTAAAGGTCTGTTCATCATTACCTGGAATCTAGTTGTGGCTGCATTGTATTGAGGGGTGGGGGAGCAATACGAGAAATTGCTGAGAAACACCTAGTAGCCAGGGAGCCCCGACCTCCAGATGCCATGTATTTTATATTTTCTATTGGGAAGAGTCCTTTTATTTCTTCCCTTATTGTCATTGCTTGCAATTTAGCCTTTCATCTGTAATTTCTCTCCTTATCTAAGCCTGTCCTAGTCCAATCTTTCTCAAAAAGGGTACATAGAACCAGAATTGTCAGTGTAAAAATCTTTTACATGCTAAGAAGAACAAACTGAAATGGAATTCAAAAGAATTAAGACATAGTGAATTAATCCATTTTTAATCCAGGCAGTTAATTTCACTCCCATAGTCATATAGAAGGCTGCAGGTTGTTCAGTGCACAGAGAGAGCCTTAGCTTAGCCATAGATATTTATATTATATTTAATTGGTTGACAGTGTTAATACTTAACCTACCATTATAAATGATCACACTGAAATACATTACTGATATGTTTTTATAATTTATTTTTTATTTCTTCAAGTTACACCTCAATCACAATCTCCTCCCTACTCCCTCCTCCAGTCCCTCCCTCCCACACTTTTCCCCCTCAACTGCCCATTCTCTTCCCTTTTTTTTAAGTTTAAGGTATATCTTTTTCCCCCCAACAGCTCCCCCTTTCAGTCCAACAAATGGTTCTTTCTCTTATAACAATAAATACAATATAAAACAACAGAAATAAATAGACCACAATTATGAGAGTTACATGGCTTAGCTACATTTTCAATGTCCAGTCCATATGTATTTGGCACCTGACTTTAACATTCTACTATCTAACCATCTCGATGAGTTTAAAGTACTATATCTAACTCAGCTTTGATACTAACTTGCATCACAATTTTAAAAACCTCTTCTTAGATCCAGAACACCCTCTTGATTCCTAAACAACTCAAAATTTAACTATGAGACACTAGCTATCTATTATTCAACCACCTCAGAGACCTGAGAGGGATAAATATATCTGATTATATAGGAAGTCCAGGGCCCACAGCTTCCAAAACTAAGAAATGACATACCAGTGGCTGCCTGGTCAGTTCCCATTTTTCTCTCCATACATTACAGCATCAATCTTCAGCCGTTTGGCCCTGTTTCTCTGACAGACATTGATTGTAGAGCAGGAATTATGAAGGACTTGCCTACCCTGTCTTGGCAGAGCTAGGCTGTCGATTTACCTGTTTCCAAGCTTTGTCCTTTTTGGACAGCATTCTGTCTACAGTTGAAGCAAGGGTTTTTTTTTTTCTTGCCAAGAGATAGGCTTTCCACTAATTCAACCATCTCCCCTTGGAGATTCTTTGATGTTCATCTTCTACTTGGAGTAGAATAGGGGGTGCTGTCAGGAGCTGACATGTCTCGATATCAAAAAATCTTAAGTTAAGAAAACATCTTTGAATGCCATATTCTGCAGATCTCTTGAGGTTTTTGAAGACGCCCTATCTATCTCTTATATTTAGATAAGCAAATGTTGCTTGTGTCTTAGCAACTTGATTTCTGATTAGCTTAGGAAATAACTGTGATATACTGTCATAGTACCTAACAAAATGACACGTTTGCATTACTATTAGTTTGGATTTTTAATTATCCTAAACATTTTATGACGGTTGGTAGCAAAAGGCTGAAACTTCACATTTCATTTTTAAGCATTACTAGGTACAATACCTTTAAAAAGTGCTACCCTTAATTTTGTTTCAATATACAAAGATCAATATCTATGTAGCCCAATACAATCTTTATTTTGCATTAATATACAATGATCAATACCAATTTAGCCAAATATGATATTAATTCTGTGTCAATATACAAAGGTATAAGGGCATATTCAATAATCTGTCCTTTTCTCTTGATCTTTCCTATACTATGTCTACGTCCCATTTTTTCTCAAGTCTGTTCACTCCTACATAGGAGAGAAAGAAGGATACAGAAAAGAAAAAGAGAGAAGTCCCTGCGTCTAACCTCCAAAACCCATTTAACAAGACCATTTAACAGCTTGTAGTCTCTTCCCCTAAAAAACAAGATTTTCTATTATCCATCAAATGACCAAAGTTAATAAGCTTAAAAATATAATAAAAATACAATATAAAAATTTGAAACTATAATTTACCAAAAGTATACTTGCCTTATTGACATGAAAGGAAAATGGCCTTAGTTTCAGATTAGAATGTTAGACTGCAGGTGGCCACATAGATTACACAAACTTGATATCAACTTAAAAGGTTTTTTTTTTTTTAGATGTATAGGATATTTTCATGGTTTGACATTAAAAGGCAGGTAACAGGTTTAAAATACTGTAAATAAATTAAAGGTTACTGCTGTTCAACCTGGTTTTATAAACCTCCAAGAGTTAAAAAAACTTGGAGCTAAAGTAAAATACATGAAATGCGTGGTGTTAGCCCATGCCTTTAACATTCCTGATATTAACAAGCCTTAGCCTGGATTGTATAATCTTAGTCCATCTAAGATAGTTTATAATTCTATTACCCAAATGAAACCCCATATAGTAGACATACATCCCCTGAGCTGTTATTCTCCATGCTATGCTGCTGTTCCAGGCCACATGGAGATATGATTCTTCTATCTAATCCATGGCATGTCTCCTTCTTCATTCTCCTGGCTTCTTCTTCGAAGTCCTTTTCTTTACCTTTACTGTGACCATATGGCATAGCTCAATTCATAGGACCTGAATTGAACTGTGGTTCATTATTTATGAACTGTGTCACAGTAGTTAAATTGATTAACCACTCTTATAGACATTTTCCTTTTCAGGAAGTGGGGATACAAATGAGAAAAACCTTATCTTCCATTTTAGGGTAATTGTACGAATCAGCTGAATGCAGCAAATAATAATGCACAGAGAATTGACTATTACTTGCCGTTTCATTGATAATAGAGTTCTAGAATAAAATAAGTAATAAAGGCAATTGTTCTGGTTTTGCCATACTTATTTTACATATTTTGATCCTTAATTGTGAAAATTTTACAATTTCTAACCACAGAACATGATACAAACAATGCGCAACCCAAGCTGAAATGTTACCAGTCATTTCTAGTTTGTTATTGCTTTTTAAAAATTATAATGTTTATTTATTACATGAAGTTACATCTCCATCATAGTGCCCTCTTTCCACTCCTCCCGGTTCCATCCTCCCACCCTCTCCTCCCTCTCCCAACCATCCCGCTCTTCCAATGTGGAGTGTCCCTACATATCAGCCCTTCTCAGTTCAACAGTCATATGAGGGCTAATAGCTTCCTCTTGCACTGGGGACCTACATGATAGCATGACTAGGGCAAATTGTCCCATTGATAGGTAAAAAAGTCTATGATCCTGATCTTTTTGGTGTGTTGGTTGTAGGATTGTTATTGCTTTTAAGATTCTCTCACCTCCCGTGTGTATGTGTGTGTGTGCTCATGTATGTGTGTAAGTGCATGTGCCTGTGTTTCTGTATGGAAGGCAGAGAAGGTGTCAGGTCCCTCCTCTTTTATCCTTTTTCCATTCCTTTGGAGAAGGACCTCTCCTTGAACTTGGGGTATATACTTTCTCAGTTAGGCTGCAAGTCAGCAGGCCCTAGCAGTCCTCCCGCCTCAGCCCTCATGAGGCATGGTTACAGGTGCATGCAGGAGGCCTGGCTTGTTACATAGGTGGTATGATCCAAAGTCCAGTCCTCATGGTTGCACAAGTGCTCCTAACACTATCTGCCATTTTCTGGAAAGAGATTATTTAAACACAGGCTTTTTGTTGCTGATTGTTGTTTGATTTTTTTTTTTAGCACAGAAATTGTATCCATTGGAATGTCAGATTTTCCAATCATAACAATGAATAAGGTAAGAAGTTTAATGTGAATGTCATTCCAATTTCCAATTCACAATTATGTACACACACATGCACGTGAACACACATGTACACATGCACACATGCACAGATGATGGTAGATTTTACACATTATTCACTGATAAGAAAAGTTCCATAGAGAATTTTTTAAAACTAGTTTAAAGGAACATACTATAGTGAGGGATATTATATTTTAAAGATTCATTTTGGTCTTAAAGTTAGTAAAAATAACTTTGCATTTGTTTCCAAATCAAATCCCAATCTTTCAAAAACCGGGACGTCTCTCTCTTCAGTATGCCAGATTTTATGTAAGTGAGTTAAGCATTTCCAAAAATAAAACAAAACAAAATGATGAAAATTCTTTACTACACAGAATGGGCATCTCCAGCTACCATGTTTAGGGTTAAGCTCTGCATACGTGTGCTATACTGAGTTAATAAAAGCACTAAGAATGAATATATAATTCAAGGTATTTGTTTGCACACCTCACAAAGCAGATTTTGACCACAGAATTGTTATAGAACGAGCTGACTTTGTAAATGATCTGTTACTGGGTTCTCATCTGCTCAGCAGAAAGACTTTAGCTGAGAAACACTTGATACTTTTAGCAAAAGTTTAGGGAGAAATAGTCTTCCTGAGGGGACAGCACACCAGTTTGTTTATCCAATACTAAACAGAAAATGTACATACCTGGGAGGAATATATTTAGGAATATATATATATATGCAACAACAGTTAATGAAAAAAGAGGCCATTGATTTGAAAGAGAGCAAGAAGGAGTGAGTATATGAGAGGGCTTGGAGGTATGAAATGGAAGTGGGGAGTGGTGTAATTATATTATAATCTCAAAAATAAATAATTTAAAAAGTTTGGTTAGGAAAGCAATTTATGCACTCCAAAGAGAGGTGGGAGTGGCTCTTTCAAAGAGAAAAGGAAAGCTCAGTGTGTTTTATATTATGAATGTTAAATAGTTTTATGAATATGTATGATATGGGTAACATTTTCATAGGATAAGATGAACTTTTTTTCCTCCCTTTAGATTATCTTTCCATGATCCTCTATAACAAAGCCTTGTGTACATGGTGGGGATGGGAGCAGTGCACACATTTGTGTGCACGGGGGAGGAGTGTGCAAAACACAATTCAAATGATATTTTAAGGAAGTTAGGCTACTTCCTTAGTGGTCGTGTAGCAATTGGGAAAATAACCAAATACTTCAGTTTTTAATACAATTGAAACAACCTAATGTATCTTCAAGGACAACTAAAAACTCACAAGGAAGTTTCCTCATCTCTGTTCATAGCAGCTTTATTTGTAATAGCCAGAAACTGGAAAAAAACCAGATGTCCCTCATCCGAAGAATGGATTAAAAAACTGTGGTACATCTACAGAATGGAATACTACTCAGCTATCAGAAGCAAGGAAATCATGGAATTTGCAGCCAAATGGATGGAACTAGAGAAGCTCATTCTGAGTGAGCTAACCTAGACTCAGAAGGATGCACATGGCATCTATTCACTTATAGTCGGATTTTAGCCATATAGTTCAGGATAACTATACTACAACAAATGCATGAAAGGGAACATGAACATAGACTTTGTTTCCTATCAATGGGACACTTTGCCCTAGTGGTGCTGCCTTGTAGGCCCCCAGTGTATGAGGAGGCTCTTGGCCCTCATATGACTGCTGAACTGGGGTGGGGGACTGTTATGTAGGGACATTCAACTCAAGAGGAGTGGGATGGAAGGAATAGGGGGTAGAGGGTGGGAGGGCGGGACTGGGAGGGGCAGAAAGAGAACATTGCAATGGAGATGTAACCTGAAGTAATAAATAAATATTTTTTAAAAAAACCTTTCTATAGTAATTGTCATGTCTGTCATGGTTAGGAATTGTAACAAAATAGGCCTCAGTGAATAGGACTCAGTGTAGCTGGAAGATCAGGACGGGAGAACTTGCCATTTGATGTGCCTATAGTCATTCCACATCTCACTATTAAATAGAAATTTCTTAGCTATGAATAAAATATAAGCTCAAAGGAGCAAAGAGTTGGAAGATTTGTTTTAGGCTTGGTCATATAGTGTTTCAAAAATTGCCTTTTTGTGATATCCTTAAAAATTAATACGCATGTAATAATCTCTCTACCCAGCTTCCTTAAGCAAGTAAATTTGTGTAAATATGTATACATGTAAATATTTATGTTTGATAAGTCTCTGTGTGTGTGTGTGTGTATATATGTGTGTGTGTGATTGCTTTGTTTATCCTGGTCCACACTATAATGCATAATCCTCCACACTGCATGTGTTACAAGGCATAACATTTTGTCTTGAGATCAGAATTGATGGATTAATTTCATCTTAGTAAAGCATATGTAAGGCAAAATTGGCCTGGAAATATGCTGGGTTTTTTCTTCTTTTTTTCATTAGGAATATTTCAAACTGTGAGAAGGGGCTAGTTCCCACAGTCACTGAAGTAAAACTCCCACCTGCAGTATCTCAGGAGTTCACAAATTTGAAAAGGTGAACAGTGAAAATTGGGTGTCTGAAGCAGGTTCTTTACTTGTTCTCTTCTGTAGCCCCAAGTTCCTGTTTACGCTGGACATCTCTGTGTGCTGATGATAATCTCATTGATCATACCTATTTCCCTAAAAATATCTTCATGGGCTCCAGTGAGATTGTAAGGATATGCTCTTAAGAAAAAGTCGAGTTTTGTGTGTTCTGGGCAAGCAGACAAGGGGAGACTAAGGAGACCCTCCCCCCCCCCCAAAGACCCATAGTGTTAAAAATAGGTTGTTATTTCTTTTTTTTTTTAATAATTTATTTTTTATTTCTTCAAGTTACATCTCAATCACAATCCCCTCCCTACTCCCCCCTCCCGTCCCCCCCTTCCCCCCTCCCCCCCCCCCCCCCCCCCCCCCCCTTTCCCTTTTTTTTTTTATTGTTTTCTCTTGGCAAGAAAAACCACTTGCTTCAACTGTAGACAGACTTCTGTCCAAAAAGGACAAAATTTGAAGCAGGTAAGTCGACAGTCTAGCTCTACCAAGACAGGGTAGGTAAGTCCTTCATAATTCCTGCTCTACAACCAATGTCTGTCAGAGAAATGGGGCCAAATGGCTGAAGGTTGTTATTTCTTAAGATGTCTTGTTGAGAGAACACATGTGGCCTTCTTCAGACTCTTCATTCATTTTAGATTGTAATACATATTGTTACTAATGGTTATGGCTTATGGTGTACTGAGTCTTTATTTACCCTGCATTATATTTCTTGACAACTGGACTTGGGCATCATTAAATATCCTTACTATTTTAAATCTCTTTATAACATCTTCATTTCTTTTTTTGTTTGAAAGTAAGGATCATTCTCTCCTGGAAGTAACTAAATCACATTTATTTAGCTAATAATAAAGTTTAATTGTTGATCTTCTAAGACATTCTGAAGGCAAACTTTTAAACTATTTATTTTAATGTCTCTATACACCTTCCAACCCACTGACCTGAGAAAGGTAATGGAGAAAGGGTGTTATTAAAGAAAGAGTGTAGATCTTTTTAATCATAGGTCCCTGGGGAATCTGAGAGCAGTCCATCTAAATCAGCATACAAGCAGTTCTTGTTTCTTGCTTGATTTTTGGTTAAATGTCTTTGTTTTCCCTATATCGGGAAGTAGAAAGGAATTTTTGTGGTTTGGCATTGCTGAAATCATTGGAGGTTCAGGTGGAATATTTGAGCAGGGCTGTAATGGCACACGCCTTTGACCCCAGCACAAAGAGACAGAGAGGCAGATCTCTGTGAATATCAGACCAGATTGGTGGACACAATGAAGTCAGGGTAGGACCCCCTGCTGATGAAATAAGGCTGCTTGCTAAAGACAGTCTAGATTTAAAAATGACACTTTTTTTCCTTGAAGGTACTATGTAAGTTTTTGTTTAGTAATAAATAAAAATGTCCTTACTGACCTAATAGGTAAATATACATCAATCTTAAATTTATATAAAGAGAAAGGGGTGACAAGCAAGTCTCCTTAAATATGGGGCTCCCATGGGAAAACTGGTGCCAAGAGGCATTTTGCCCTAAAAGAGATATATTCTGTTAGTCAATGTAAAGACCCAGAGTTAGGCTGGAGGAGGAACATGCAAGCTGCGTGCCTCCCACTGCCAGCAGTTAACAAAAGCTAACATAGCTAACAGTTAACAAAAGCTAACATAAAATAGCATATCATGTTATTTTAAACCAATCTCCTCAATGGGGCTCCCATGGGAGAATTGGAACTCAGACAAATACAAAATGGATTAATTATGATTATTGTTTAATAAAAGTAAACTCAAGTTAAAAATAAGAGGGGGTAGTTGACTTGGTGGATAAAAAAATACACTGCATGATTCTCAAAGAACTAATAGAAATATATTTTTATATAATTTATTTTTATTTCATCAAATTACATCGCAATCACAATCCCCTCCCTACTCCCCCCTCCAGTCCCACCCTTCCACCCTCTTCCCCCTCAACCCCCATCCTCTTCCCTTTTTTTTAGTTTAAGGTATATCTTTTCCCCCCAACAGCTCCCCCTTTCAGTCCAACAAATTCTCTTATAGCAATAAATACAATACAAAACAACAGAAATAAATAGGCCACAATTATGAGAGTTATGTGGCTTAGCATACATTCCCAATGTCCAGTCCATATGTATTTGGCACCTGACTTTAACATTCTACTATCTAACCACCTCCATGAGTTTAAAGTTCTATATCTAACTCAGCTTTGATACTAACTTGCATCACAATTTTAAAAACCTCTTCTTAGATCCAGAACACCCTCTTGATTCCTAAACAACTCAAAATCTAGCTATCTATTCTTCAACCACCTCAGAGACCTGAGAGGAAGGGAAAAGGCAGGCAAAGGGAGGAAAGGGAAGACTCTCCATAGGTTAGATGGAAGAAGATCATTCCACTTGGCCTGGAGCATTGGCAAGCATGGAGAATAACAACCAAAGGGAACATATGTATCCATTGTGGTTTTATTTGGGGATAAAATTATAAGTTAGCTTAGTTGGGCTAAGATTGTAAAGGTAAGTTTTGTTATGATCCATCAGGTGTCTCAGTGTGACTGTTTATAATGGTGGGTTAAGTATTAACACCACTGACCAATTGACTATAATATAAATACTGGAAATGATTAAATTAATTAATTCAACAAAGATGCTTCACCAAACCACAAGGACATTGGCTCAACTATGTTCATAGAAGCTTTATTTGTAATAGCCAGAAATGAATGTAGAGAGCGTGCTGAGTGGTCGAGGGGATGGGGAACAAGGGTGGGGATCAGTTGTGGTGAGAGCAGGAGTGAGAGGTGGGAGGGCTGGGAGGGAGAAGGAAAACCCATGAGGGGCACCTCTGAAACAAGTGGGAGACCTGAAAAAGGGTCTTCTCCTGGGAGGATAGGGGTGACCATATCAGCAAGGACATGGAGATGTAAGTGGCCATCTAGCCTGGCTGGACTTCCAGTGGAGGGAGGGGGACACCAACCAACCCACAAAATCTTCGGCCCATAATTTATCCTGCATACAAAATGTACACAGATAAAGATGGAACAGTGAAAAAATAATCTATTTTCAGTAACAGGAAGTTAAAAAAAAGAACCAGCAGCTTGATTCTGCTTTCCTTTCTACCATCTTGATGTTCAGATCAGCCCCATCTCTAATCTCTTACCTATAGAGTAGAGGAAACAAGGCTAAGCAGTATTTTTTCTATGTACTGAAATAGTAACTAACTTATAAGGTGGACTCCAGTCACAAAGACCTCTGTGATATGAGGTCTCTAGATATTTTATTTACTCCTTTTTAGAATTACATTCTTTTATACTTTGGCTGTTGGCTAGTCATCAATGTTTTTTAATCTACCTGATTGGAAACAGCTTGTGTGGCTTATTCATTCTCCCAGTAACCAAGGATCAAATTTTAAAAACATTTTATCATACTTTTGAAAAATATTTTTAGCAAAATGACATTGTCAAGTTACTTTACAACTTACAGTTATTTTCCTTGAGTCCTGATGTATTTTAAAAGGAGTAAGTTTTAGTGAATTTTTCCATTTCAAAAAGCATTTTATTTCCGTTGGAGTGACTCAGAAATACAAAGCTAATACCTATCACAGAGTAGCCATTTTAGATACCTTGTAGACTTTTGAAAGGTATAAAATATCTTTATTTTTTCTTGTACACCTGGATTCTAAATGATGGGCTAAAATGGTAAGGATAATGACTTCCAAAAATATCAGTCCATGATGCTATTGGACTGCATGTAGACAAATTATACCTACATTTCATTCACTGCATTATCTACTTGTTTGTTGTAATATTTAGCCTTTTACATTAGAGGTGGTAAGTACATCTTAATAATTGCAGATTAACCTGTTGCTTTGCATATCCTGAGTTTGGCTGAAGGCTCAGGATTGTGCTGAAACCTGAATCATGTTCCTACTCCATTGATTAAATATTTATGTAAGGCACTTTCAGTTCTGGTGAAACATTAAAAAAAAAAAAAAAAAACTGGAGAGTCTTCTCTAAAGAACTGAGCCAGGGGATGTGGTAAAATTCTCTGACCTCTCACAAGAAACATTTGTTCTCGTTTCTGAGTGGTAAGACCTGCTATTTAGGTGACCAATTTAGAACTAAAGCCACTGAAAACACTACTTGCCCATCAGGAAAGATGAGAAAAGTGTCTTCGCTTAGAATGAATTAGTTATGCACTTTATTAGTTGGGCATAAGTTGAATTTTTCCCCATAAGTAACTATGCAGATTTTCTCCATCATTCATCAAAAAATCAGACACTAACCTTGAAGTGATAATGCAGTTTGAAATTTGGACTTTCTTTAGAAAGTAAAAAATCAACTAGTACTTGTAATATCATTTAAGTCTTGACCTGAGTAACAGGAAATGACAGCTTCATAGGTTTTGTCTCTGAAGACTTTGAAACTTTCAAGAATTAATAATACATTGATTTTTCAGGGGCAGAGGTTTATTCCTGTGGGAGTCATTTGTCTGTAAAGGATTTTTGTTTCAGACCCAAAAAGATCCCCCAAAGACTTGGAAGATCTACACTATTCTGAAGAGGTCAGAATGCTTTCTACAAACCATTGTCAAATGAAAAAGGCTTAACTGGTGATTAAAACTTTAGTTCTCCACATTTTTGCTGCTAATTATTCAACACAGATGAACTGCTTGCTTGGTTCACTTTAACTAAGATATCATAGATGTGTATGGTGTATGTATGTGGTGTATGGTTGTAGCAGTTGTCAATAAAAGACCTATGGCCTATAGAAAAAGTTAGAATAGGAGTTGGGACATCTGGTAGGCAGAGAGGATTGTGGGAGAATGCGAGACATGAGAGATTTGATCGTGAAAATGTGAGAAGGACAGACAAATGGTATCTGAGCACAGGTAACCAGTCACAAGGCTGAACTTAGATTAGAACAAATGGGTTATTTTAAGCAATTAGCTAGTCAGGGAATGAGCCTAGATAGCTGTATGGCCTAGGTATTTGTAAGTATATTTTGAGACCCATGAGTATTTATTCTGGGATTTTGGGGCCAGGAGGAAAAAATCCTCGCAACCTGTGTATGTGTGTACTTGTACATACATGTACATGTTAGATTTCTGTGACAGAGTGCCGATATTTACACATTGTGCTGTCTGTTTTTGTCAACTTGACCCAAGATAGAGTCATAGGAGAGGAGGGACCCTCAACTTAGAAAATGCCCCCATGGGATCAATCTGTAGGCAAGATTGTAGGGCATTTTCTTATTTGTGATTGATGGGGGAGGGCCCACCACACTGTGAGTGGGCACAGTCCTAGGCTGGTGGCTCTTGGTGCTATTAGAAAACAGGCTGAACAAGCCATGAGGAGCAAACCAGTAAGCAGCACTCCTTCATGGTCTGTACATCAGTTCCTGCCTCTGGGTGCCTGTCCTGTTTGAGTTCCTGTCCTGACTTCCTTCAGTGATGAACAGTGATGTGTGAGGAGAAGTCAAATAAACCCATTCCTCCTCTAGTTGCTTTGTTCACAGTGTTTCATTGAAGCATAGTATCCCTAACATATGTCAAAAGCTTATGCTGAAATTCTAGCAATAGCAAGAATACATCAGTGAGACCTACTTGTAAAAATATTTGGATCATTTGAATTTGATATTTAACAAATTTACTCCCCCCCATCCACACACACACAAAAATACCATTGAGAAGCTCCAGTCAGGGACTAGACTCTACTGTGGTAGGAAGAAATGTCAGTCTAATAGAGATTTCATCTAATTTATTTCAGCTAGGAAAGTGTAATTTGAACCACATCAGCACTACCTTAACAACACACACACACACACACACACACACACACACACACACACACACACACATATATATATATATATATATATATATATATATATAGAGAGAGAGAGAGAGAGAGAGTCAGATCCCATGGAACCTAACTAAAGTTACAGGTGGTTGTGAGTTCTGGGAATTGAATCGACCAGGGTCCTAGGAAGAGAAACAACTGCTATAAATTGCTCAGCCATGTCACCAGCCTCAGACTACTTCACTCTTTTGTTCAACTTTCATGTTCTTGCTCATTGACTGATCTTCCAGAAGCAGACTGAAACATCCATCTTGAGCCTGAAAGTTGAAACATTTTGTAATAGACACAGTTTTACTACATTGTGGTAGGTTTAGTGTTAGCATATAATAGCATAGGCTGTGGGCCGCCTGTGAATTCATGCCCCTCTACACAAAGCTTTTTTGAAAAAGACTGAGCCCAGGGGCATAACATGAAAAGAGCACGAAAGCCTCTGCTGAAGATATATAAATCAAAATGCATGTGGACAGGGAGCTGGCCTCTTCTTGTTGTTTCACCTCCTCTTGGTACGGCAGAGAACTCACTTCAATATCATCAGAAAGATTCGCCCTCTGATGTTGACCCATTTTGTGTCTGGAGAGGAGATGGATTCTCCCTGAGATTCAGGAGTGCTTAGATGGGGAGGTCTAGGACTTTGGACTTTTCCAGGCCATAAGCATCTGAATAGGTGAGCATCCTGGGAAACTTTCATATGTTAATTGGTTTTAAAACCAAGGAGGCGATTCCTGCTTGATAAACTATCTTAGAATCTGAGGAACAAAATTCAGAGACTTTAAAAGTCTTTATAACTGAAAAATTGTATAAAGACCAGCAATCCATCAGGAACCATGCTCAGAGAAAAATATCCTTTTGAGAAACCTTAGGTTAATGTTAAAAGCTTGATTTATAGGTACTAAGAAGTTTTAATAAATATATGTGTGATAAATAAAAATTTACTGTTACACCACACAATGTAAATGTTGCTTCTTTCCCATCATTCAGATTTTTTAAATAATTGGATACATTATCATTGATTTCCCTAATTAAAACGGATTATTTATATTATGTCCAAACAGGCTAAGGATGTGGATACTGCCAACTGTTTACATTACATCATTTGAACTATAACTAGAATAGTGAAAAAGTCATAGGTGAAGAGTACAGTGTACTCTTCATGATTCTTTATAATTGACTATTTTAGCAGCATTTGAAGTTTAAGCTTGAAATATAGTCAGCACAAAGATTAGAATTTCCATCCATAGTAATATGAAAGAAAAATAATTGATTACTCTGGAAGTACAGGGAATGTATATATTCATTGTACTTTTTAAAAATAAGATTTGTGAAGGAAGAGATTATTTTGGAGAAACAGGAATTTTGTCATTATTGACATCATTTGGTTATCACTGAGAATGAAGAAGAGATAGGAGCTGAAAGATTTTACAATATAATATTCTAGAATGTTGATTCTTTAATCATTTAACTCCAGTCAGAAAAGCTAAGATTGAGAAAACAAAAGATAACAAATGCTGGTTAGGATGTGGGGAAAGCAGAACTCTCATGCACTGTTGGTGGGAAAGCAAACTAGTGCAGCCACTATGGAAATCAACATGGTTGTTACTCAGAAAACTAAACTAGGTCTGCTATATGACCCACCTATATTTATATCTGGCCACACACTCAAAGGACTCTATTTCCTCCTTCTGAGACACAGGATCATCTGTGTGTATACCTGGTCTAGTTAAAATGGCTTGGACATACAATGAGATAATGAAAAATTAGAATTTCCTCCGATAAGTGAAAGGGCAGATAAAATGTCTCATACTAGAATAAATAGATAGCCTTTGTATATAAGAAACTATTTATAAGCTTCAAAATAAAATCAATTTTGCATTAAAAATTCCAAACCCTACTGAGGCAAAACTATCTTAAGCACATTAGTCATTGTTGTTAACAATGTTTTTAATCCTGTATCAATGAGTAGCCTAGCATGGTGTCTTAAGGGTCTTTAAACTCTGACACCCTAGAATTGACTTCTGTTCCAGGCAGCCAGAAATGAAAATAAACATGGAAGAACTTTACAGTGGGCAGAATAGTTGGTGCTATAAGTTCCACTGAAATTCTGTTGGTTTCATCTTAACTACAAAAGATTCTGGGAGCTTCTATCCCAATAAGTATGTGAGCAATAACCCTGTTATGGAATGGATGGGCTGGTCTATCAATGAGCTGTGCATGACCTCTCAGTCTTTGCTAACACTGTGCTAAGTATTTTATGTGTATTGTCATTGATTCATTTGGAAACCCTGCTAGAATCTCACAAAAACGTGATGATTTTTTGTGATTATCTTATGTGTTAAGACATATTGTGGGCCTTATACATATCTTGAGGTGTTATACAATGTTTATAGATTATTAAAACAACTATTTGTATGTTTCCTAAAACCTTTTATATTATTCTACTTTATCTTGGAAAATAAGTTTATTGGGCAGAACTAGGTTTATATCTCCACTGGGAAATGCTAGTCTGGAGCCCAGCAGCAGCTTCCACATTCACTCCAAGTTGCTAGAGGACCACTCGTTCAACCATTTCTTTGTTTTGCCTTCCTGAGTTCACAGCCACTGAATTTGTTTCCTTGACAGAGAATTAATTCAAAAGCCTGATATCTAAAACACAAGAAAATATAAAGTTTAAACATACCTTGAGAAAGAAAAGTAACTTTGTTTAGTTTAAGTTTCTATGCTACCTGCTTCAAATATGAAATTCAGAACATCTGGAGAGAAAACACAAGAGGCATAGAATGTCTGTTTCAAAACCAATATAAAGATAGGTACACTAAATTTTAGAAAAACAGCAAGGAGGAGGCAAAAGGGAGAAATGAAGGGATCCTGAGGGATAAGTAAAAACTAAAATATAAGTAAAGCAGAAACTTTTTTAACTAGATAAAAAACCTTTTCTAACCAGATAAAATCTTAAAAATTTAAAAAACTAGATAAAATCACTTTTTAAAAATTAGATAGAGATGAGTGAAGATCAATCAACATTTTGAAGAACATATAGCCTTTATTGTTTTAATTAATTTAGTACATAAGGAATTGAATTGTCATCTGTATAAAATGATAATGTTAGATATTAGAGTCTCTTTATTTGGAACAAGCAAAAGAAACTTGTTCTAAATACTGCCATTTTGTTTTCAGACTATTTAATCATAGGGAGAAACTAAGTCCCAGGAGAGCTGGGATGTCTCAATAACTGAACAACTTCTATTATAAGGAAACAGAAGTCCAAGTCCAGACATTTCAGACAATCCAGAAGGACAAATTCTCCATTTTTCTGATAGGATCAAACTAAGTTCACATTCCCAGGCCCAAGAACTGAGAGAAGTAAAAAGAAGCCCCCCATTTTGCCTTTGCTTAGGTCTTAGCCATTCTAGCCTGTAAATGAATGAACCAATAGAATCAGCCAGAAAAGCAGAACTAGAAATAGCCTCTTCCTCTTCAAGGATCTTGAGCCCAGGATAACAGGGACCATCTGTGTAAACCACAGATAACTGGGACCTTCAAGGGAGAATGGGTCAGTGTTTATACATTCCAACCCTATGACAGCACCCCAGAGATTGCCCTACTACAACCCCCTTGTGTACATGCAGAGAGAACCGACCTCTGTGCCCTGCCTAAAAGACTTCCCTAACAAAGCTTGCCCAATGGTTTTAGGGTCTATTAATCATGAAACTGTTAAGCTTGGAGTACCCCTCCACACCCAGGAAAGGGCTTATCAGGAAGTTCCCAGCCACATTTTACAATACCAGATGTGCCTCTGGTCTCTTTATGGTTTGGCCACTTGGCCCAGGCCAATCTCATTAAGGTCAACTATGCTTAGCCAGTCACATAATGTCAAGACTTGAAAGTCCTCACACCTGCCCTGCTTGTGGTTTAACCCTTAAAAAACCCAAACTCTTAGGACTTGGAGCTGTTCATCGACTCCATGAATGGAGAACATGTTCCATCCTTGCTGGGATCATCTCAATAAAGATCTTTTTGCTATTGCATCAGAGTTGGACTCCTGGTGATTTCTGGAGATTTCTCGAACTGGGCATAACAGAACCAACTCCTATCCTGATTGGTGGAAACTCCCTTGCTCAACCCCTTATGTCAAAATATGATTGGACAATGCTACAGCCCACCCTGCTCCCCTTGCTTTATGGTTTCATCTTTTAAATATGCTGTACAATGTCCCTTTAAGGTTGCAGTTCAGCTCCCGAGTCTGTTCTGCAGCCCTGATTGGTCAGTAGTGGCTTGATTACAATAAATTTTTGTCATCTGCATTGACTTGATATTTGAGTTATATTGGATGTAAGTGGACCCCATACACCCCATACATCTTAATATGTGGAAACTATGATGAGCTTATCTTGATAACTTAAAATAACAAAGATGAACTGAGGAATCACATAAAATAGAAACCCTAAACTATCTTTTTGTTGTTCACATATTTACCACTTATATAATAGATTCATGATAGATACCCTAAAGTATATCTATCCCATCCTCATTTTTTTTACCTAAATAAATAATAATTGTAAGATAGAGTTATTTCATTTTACAAGAATACTCTGAATTCTTTTTGGTCTTCAAAACAATATCTTTCCCCATTTGTTTTGTTGTTGTTGTTGTTTTGTTTTTTTCTGATTCAAATTACTGTCATTTTGGTTTGATCATTTCTCCATCAATGACATGCATTTATCACAGGAATGCTCACACACTTAGAACATGTTGCTGTATGACACTATTACAAAATTCAGTTGGGATGAAGGAATAAGATCATTTTTGCATTCATGGCTCATACAGCCCCATTAGTGGACCATTAAGATTGGCCATTGTTTAAGGGCAGTGCATTAATATAGCTGAGAATCAGGAATGGCCCTGTTGAGGAAAACAAATAGACAGCTATATCTGTCAGGAGCCCTGAGCCTTAACCTGTGAACTAATCCTTCCATGTAAACATATGAAGGTGTAAAATACAGAGTTAAAGCATCTTGATTGTGACTGATCATTCTTCAAACTTCAGTTTCACCTTAGCATCTGTATAGAAAGAATGAAGCAGACATGAACATTCAACCAAGAGAATCCACATGTATACCAGGGAAGTGAGGCAGCTGTGTGTGTCTATGTTTGGTGTGCAAAAGGAATGGAACCTAAATGAAATAGAGCATTATGTGGCATACTCTGATTAAAAAAAAAAATTCAGGCCAGGCATGGTGGCACACGCCTTTAATCCCAGAACTTGGGAGGCAGAGGCAGGTGGATCACTGTGAGTTCAAGGCCAGCCTGGTCTACAAAGTGAGTCCAGGACCGTCAGAGCTGTTACACAGAGAAACCTTCTCTCAAAAAAAATCATCCAAAGATCTTATTCCCTAGATAACAGGATATACATTAGATAATGCCATCTTCTTAATGTAAGTAACTCTATAAAATAGACAACAAGTTTACAAGCAAACTGGCTGGAATAAAAGGGAAGATAGCACAAAACAGATGAGAGGAAAAGGCATTTATGATCTTAAAAGTACACTGGCAATACAAAAAAAACCCCAACAATATAAAAGTTCCTGATTAGGGGACAGATTTGAGAATATACCATTCATAGGATATGATTGTAAAGATAATAATCCAAACTGTAGAAAATACCCATAATACCCATGCAATATGAAAATGATTACCCATGCAACATGAAAAAGAAATAGATCTGACTGAGAAAAATTCTAAGATATAAAGGAGTACATTGTTCGTGAACATAATAAGAATTTGAAACTATATATTAATGGGCCTAATGATACTGAGAAAATGTATTAAAGGGCCAAGTAAGATACATTCATACCTTAGTAAATCTTTTTAATTTTATGAATAAGTAATGAATATTTAAAATATCAGGACAGTGGGAGAATATCACCAAAAATAAAATATAGACAGTCTAGCTGTATATTATCAACAAAAATTGACTAGGTGAAAACTGGTGAAAAGGCACATTGCATATGTATATACCAGCATTCTATACAGTGCTGCTAATGCAAATAGAATAAAAACTGTTAATGGCATGAAGATTCAGAAATATATAATCTGTTTCCTGTCAAATTTACATTAATACTTAGTGTACCAGTTTCTTCTGAGATTGAAACATTCTATCCTGCAGGGAACTTTATTAAGACAGGAAATAAACAACTCAAAATAGCTTCAGGAAGTCCCTGAAACTGACCAGATTCACTAGGCTTCTCCCTCCCCAAGAGTAAACAATAAAGATTGTTGACAATTACTCTCAGAAAAACCCAGCTGCCTGGAGAAGAAGCTGCCTGGAAGCAGCAGCAAGCCACCAAGCAGCGTGTGAACGATGCAACTATCTTAGTTACCTGGAAAAGACTTAGGTTAACCAGGCCAACAAGGAAGTATATTCTCCAATCTGTCAAGGTGCCTGGAAGTTGTTCAATGAGCTCCAGGTTTCTGGCTTTCAGGAGGCAGGGTAGGCTTTGGTAATGAGGATGTCTTCAAGTCATTTCTGATCCCATAAATAAACCCCCCAACTACATTTCTATAAGTAACCTCAACAAAAGCTTGTTGGTTCATCAAGTTGGACTTCAGTCTTCAGTGATGTCTATAACTTTGGTCTCTTATGAACTCTCTATTTCTCTATTTGGAGTGAATAGGAGAGAAAGAGAGAGACAGAGAGAGAGAGAGAGAGAGAGAGAGAGAGAGAGATAGAGATAGATAGAGAGAGAGAGAAGTCTTGTGGTCTCCTCAGGAAAAATCTGTCACACAACAAGAGTATAATAAAAAATGAAATATGAATTTCTTATTCATGGTTATAAATTATATACTGTATAATTATATACCTTATACACCATATAATTTACATACCATGATAGAATATATTGCTTTTTAAGCTGTAAAACTAAGTGTGCTTCTTAGGAGACCCTGCACAGTGGGAGTTCCCTTTCTGACCATAGATTAGGCACATTAGAAACACATACCTGTTTTCACAGAGCCACACTTTATTAAGCAGGCTGTTTTCTGACTCAGACAGAAAGACAGCAGCAAGTCACCTCACAAGTGTAACTTTTAAGAAGAGAAAAAGGGAAAGACTGCGTTAGAATGTGCTAGGGTGTGGTGTTATTTTGGTTGGGCATGTTAATTCTGTAAACCAAAAAGGGGCTTTTGATTGCTGGACTTCAATACTTTTTGATAGCTGGAATAGACATTGGGGGCTAGCTTTAAGAATGTAATCTAAATCTAACAGTTTTAGCAAGGCAGAAGGAATGGGGGAAGGGCAAGGCCTGCCAGAGCTATGCTGGCCAGAGACCCTTCAGTGCTATCAATAGCATGGAGACCCAAACCCTAGACTTTAAGATGAAATCATACAGAAGGAAGGAAATTGAATTTAAGAAGTTAAATACCCAACTTTCCTCATCAGGGAAGTGATTCATTAGCTACGATGCAGTGCAGAAGAATATAAATTTACAAGTACATTGTTAAAGAAGGAAAAGTTATGATTTTATACTTCCAAATTGTAACATATAAAATAAATAAGCTGAATATAAAATGGAAATGTGGTTGGGAATATTGGTTGGCAGCAGTGTATGGGCTTACCATGGACCAGGAACTGGCTTCAATCTCTACAACCAAAATAAATAAAAGAATAAAATTGATTCAAATCAAGCTGAAAAAAAATAGTAATGAAAGAAGTATGAGATCATAATACCAAGCAAGTTATCTATCTCTTGGGGAGATACTGTAGAGTGTAGGTCTTTTATAATAAGGCACAGTCAAACAGGGTTATAATATCTCCTTTGACATTCTGTTCCTTAGATGAAAGACACAGGTCCTACCCTCAAACACCAGAAGAAACCCACAGGACTAACAATGTCAACCCAAAGTTTGCGAAGGTCACCTTACAATCTATATGGACCTACAATTTCTTTAGATGGAGGTGTGTTTACTTTTGAAAGAAATATGTAGGGCATGCACTGTGCTCCCACTCTTTTAATGGAAAACATATTCTTCACAAAACATACTTATTAATGCTAACCCAGGAATAAGTTGATTCCATATACAACAAATACATTGGAATTTGTATTCTATTCATCTGCCACCCCTCCACTCACTATTTCTCAACATACACTGTGATGTTATCAATATGACTTTATTAAATCATAATAAGTCAAATATCAATGTAAAATTTCATTTGTCCTGCTCAGCAAATCATTGCTGGTTGCCAGCATAATTGAGTTTATTCTAGCTTTTTAGGTGTTACTATCTCATTAAGAGTAACAACTCCAGTTATGTGGGCTCATAGACATGTTTTCATGCCTTTCATGAAGATAATTTCTGTAATTTTGTGTCTTGTTTTTTAGATGCCACATTTTCCTGTGTGTGTGTGTGTGTGTGTGTGTTTGCTAAACATAGAAGTTAGCTGTATCCCTCAGTCACTCTCTACCTCTTTTTCTGAGACAGAGTCTCTCACTTGCTGAACCTGTAGCTTGCCAGATTTCCTATCTCAGCACCCCACATACCCACACAAACCATGCAGGGCAGTCATTCTCAACCTTCCTTACTGCTCTAACCTTTTAATACAGTTCCTCATGTTGTGGTGAACCCAACCATAACATTATTTTCCTTGCTACTTCATAACTGTAATTTTGCTACTGTTATGAATTGTGATGTAAATATCTGATATGCAGGATATTTTGTATGCAACTCCTGTGAAATGGTTGTTCAACCCCCAAAGGAGTTGAGACACACAGATTGAAAAACACTGATGTAGGGATTACAGATGCATCTACCATGCTCAGTTTTCTCTGAGGTGGTGCGCAAAATCAGGTCTCAAGTTCTCATGCTTGTACATCAGCATTTCATCCAATGGATACACTCCCCAGTCCTCTGGGAATGCCCACTCCCTACTGCAGTTCTTCTGCCCACAGCTTTCTCTGTTGCCCAAGCAGACATCCTGGTTAGTTGGGGAAATAGATACCATGCTCTTGGGGCACCAGACCTACCCAGAGAATAGCTACCTTGCTGTTACCTCCTTTTCTATAAGCAATGGCTCTAGTTTTGTAGCCATGATCCTATGCTGCAAACCCAGTATGTGAAGAGATTCCAAAAATGAACAGAGACATTGTATAGCTCCCTTGGCCCAATACTTACCTTTATTCACTTACAGAATCAGTGTGTTTAAAAAGAATGCAGGAATAGATCTTGAGATTGACCTCCAATAAAAAGATACAAAAGGCTTCTACATGACGCTGATCAAAGAAAGAGACCTTTCCATAGGTCTTTGAATTGAGAGGTATCTTATAATAACCATTCTCTAATGGCCTGTGTCTTTTTCTTTTCGAACATGTGCCATCATTAAGATGGAAGCTTACTCCCGTTTTCCTTATGCACAGACTTGGAGGCCTAGAAAAAGATCTGGTTTTCTATTAGGGAACAGTGTGCTTTGTCCCTTCAGAGGTTAGAACTATCCTCTTTTCAGCTCATACTCCACAGTTTCTTACTACTTTTGAAAGCTGTAACCCTTCTGAATGAGAGCATGTCTTCTGTGGAGCCTTACAAATTATCCACAGTAGAGACAATTAAGGGAAAGGCAGGAAAAACGTGACATCCAAAAGAAACTTGCTTCAGGTTCATAATCAGCAGTATATACAGTATGGCAGCCTTGTAGAGGTGCTATTACATCAAAGTCTAGGATAAGGTATTGTAGGAGGATTCTGCTAAATTAATCTTTTCTCATTTGAGGAAGCTAGAATTCCCGATGCTTTTATTTATCTTCATGTGGTCCTTAAAGTCAGCAAACTCCCTTGAGGTTGTGTCAAGGGGTAAATTGGAGATTGGTGCATTCCACTTCATTTTCACCGCCAGCAGAGAAAAAGAATGTAAGATCTAAAATGGGGTCAGAGATTATACAAGCAACAATTCCAGTGCACAAAGGCAGGCAAAGATGACAATTCAGGGCACTGCAATAAAACAGAAATTGAACTCAATTTCAGTAACACCACAAAGACAGAAGGGCTCACAAGCACAGGAATGAGCAGGTGGAAAAATACTGGAGGGCAACCATTCTCCTCCCACAATCTGTTAACAGTAAGATTAATCAATAGGGTGTGCTGAGCACATAGAGTTATTCCTGAATTTACAATTGCTTTTCTCTGTGATTAGGCCATCTGTGTTTGCTAATTGGCATCCATAGAAATTGGGCTTCTACCCTCCTGTGGAGACTGGGAGTTAGGGGTGTTGTTCTGTTCTTTCATGCTGACATTTCAAAGAAATGCTTCCTAGGTCTTTGAGAAGGACATTCCTGGGTTATGTAATTTGTCTTCTGAGATTTTGCACCTCAAAGGAACAGAGAAAGAGTTTTTAATTATATGTCTTCTAGAGTCAAGGCTCACAGGAAGGAAGGTCAGTTTGTCTGTAGCTTCACTGAGTTAAAGGAAAAAGTTAGAGCTACCTGGGTCAAGGCTGTGCTGGCTGTGTTGGGTGAGATCTTCAGGAAGGAAAATACCTTGGTTTTAACCACAGCTCTTTCTCCAGAAGTAGACTCAGTCAAAGACAGAGCAGTCTAATGTTTAGCAGTGTTCTTCTCAGAAATGTGATGAAGAACACAAATAAAGTAGCTGGAGGATCATGGGACATCAGGATTTTCTCAAGTACAAATCTAGTCTTTCCACCTTCAGTCAGAAACAAATTGGTCAGAAGTTGGCTGAATTACCAAATATTTAGCAATGGAGCCATAGGGCAGAGAATAGAGAGGAAATAGAGCCGGACAAATGTGATGTCCAATAAGAACTGTTTATTAGTAAACATGTATCCATCTAGCTACTTCTACTAGCAACTCTTCATACATATGAAAGGTATTGAAAGGGATGGAGGGTTAGCAAATGGAAAAAGTGTAAGAATTTGATATACGCAATGACACATCATGCTTTTATTTCAGAAATTATTTCTGCAGCTAATTAAAAAATAACTAGAAAACTTGAGGCTAGAAGGTCTCTGAGACCCTTTTCAGTTTAGACCTCTCTATTTATATATCTGCGTCTGTATCCTGTCAGTTATCTCCTTTTGTCATGCTTGCATTCTGTTCTGTTTAATGTTGCCTGAGAGAATAGCTTATGCTCCCAACATCATACTTAACTGGTCTTCGGCATTTTCTGCTTTGCCTCAAATGTTGGTGCAAGGGAGGTCCAACAAAGAGGTCAATCCATTTCTGGTTTTCCTAATAAAGTAGTATATGGGAGATCACAGAAGGCCTCAAGGCAAGATACTTTTGCAAAAGCAAAGAAAAGCTGCCAAGTAACACAGGAGACCTCAGGGGTTGGAGGACTGTCTTCTCTAGACTTGGGGTGGTGCTGTAGTTCCTGAGAGGTTGATAAGAATGTTCAGAGGGAATCAATTTTACCACATCCACCCTTCATAATAATTGTTGTGTTGAACATAAGAGTCAGAGGACAGGGAAGAGAGCTGGGAAAAGATCTCTTCTGGACATGATGTAGCCATTGTGCACATGAACACACAGAAGCTGAAGTTATCTACACAAAACCGTCACAAGATCAAGCCTGTTGAAATTACAGCAAGGAGAGGAGAGTCTTCAAAGTTCTGACTATTAACTGAGGGGTGGTTATTGACTGGAAAGGACAGAGCATTCACTCTTCTCCAGGAGTGTGGCTAGTGGTAGGTTGTCCATGTAGGCAGTCCCCACAACCACCCCACAACCACACATGTGTGGGTAGCTCTAATTGGACTCAGTGTTGATTTATTTTAAAAAAGGAAAAAGTGGACTGGAGAGTTAGTTCAGCTAAGTTCTAGGGCATCTGATGCCCTTTCTGGACTCTGAAGCACCATATGCATATATGTAGTTCAAATACTCACACACATAAGATAAATAAATCTAAAAAAATATTAAGAAGAAAAGAGGGCATGAGGGTGGGACAGAGAATTGTTGGGAGTTCCCTGCGGGTATTTGGAGGGGAGTTAGGGATGGTTATGATCAAAATATACATTGTATATGTGATTGAAATTTCCAAAGAATAAACAGAGAATATTATTTTTAAAAATAGCAAATAAGTGCCGGGCGGTGGTGGCGCACGCCTTTAATCCCAGCACTTGGGAGGCAGAGGCAGGCGGATCTTTGCGAGTTCGAGGCCAGCCTGGTCTACAAAGCGAGTCCAGGACAGCCAGAGATATTCAGAGAAACCCTGTCTCGAAAAACCAAAAAAAAAAAAAAAATAGCAAATAATTGTCACATAACCACATCTTTGGTGCAAGGCTTACCTGCGGTCCTTGGGCAGAGAGTTACTTAGGTTTAAGATCTAAAGCTATGGCTTGCACAGCAGGGGCAATTTTCTCTTTAACTTGCCCTTTCTGGTGGAGTGTCATCATTGCAGGGACATATAATAGCCACTTTCGGGACTTTGCTGTTGGCAATAGCTTAAAGCTGTAGGGGTTATCCAGAAGAGAATCCTTCCCTTTCTCCTTAGGTGAGAGGGAAAAACAGATGGATCCATTTGTCTATACAATCAGGAGGGAGAATATAATGAGCTAGCTGAAAATATTCAACCATTCCTGACTTCTTGTCCAGTAACCTGTCCTCAGTAGAACTTGGTCAGATTTTTCATCTGCTTTACCAGTGTAAATACGAGCAAATCTCCAGCTGACTGGGGAAGGGATGGAAGAAAGAGTAGAAGAAGAAAAGTGTACCCATATGCACAGCCTTATTTATTTTAGAACCTGTACATCATTATTATGTCATCATAGTAACAATTATAAGTTATTATTATTATTTTATTGTTACTATTATTGCTCGATGCATAATAGACAATAGACTCCAGTTTTTTCAGCATCCCCGAAGCTTCCAGGCCTTCAACCTCAGACTTAGGTCTTATCATTGGTCTCTATAGTTTTGAAGCTTCCAAGATTCTAGCTGACTATTGCTTTTTATGACTTGCCAGCCGGTAGCTGAGCATTATTGGCCTTGTCACCCTCTGACTAGATAAGCAAACCTGTAATAGGAATACTGGAACTTGTGTAGCCTGACACACTAATGCCAATGTGAAGAGACAGAAATTGAATCTTTAATTGGTGCTTTATTCAGAAGATTGGCAATCGTGGAGAGTAGTGAGTTCACACCCTAAGAAAGCAGAGCTTGCCATTAACCTCCAGCCAGCATGGTATGAGTGAGTGGACCAGCACCAGTCATTCATGGCACAGCGCAGGCTTACCCCTCTGGCCAGGTGGTCAGCTTCATCGCGAAGGTTCATGGTGCAGGCACTTCATTCTCCTTCATTATCACCTCTCTGGACAACTCAATTCAAGCATTTCCAGGGATGCTCTGGTTGCCTAGTGTCTTCCACTATCAGCCACACGTCCCTTCTTGTTCAGCCTGGGCTGGGGAATTAATTCAGAATAAGCAAGCCATACATGCTTATATATTCTCTTATATCTGGGGCTCTTCCTGTGTGCTACAGTCCCCCACTTGCTTCCTGAGTTCTTGTGATTACATTCTGAGTATGGATATTTGCTCAAATTTCCCTTTCTGCTGGAGAATCTATTTGAAAACTCATATTGTACTATGTCTTGAGTGTGTGCTCTTTAAGTCTGGCTTAAAATAGCATGAATTTAATATTAAATTGTGAGCAGGGACTGCTTCTATGTTGCAAAGCAATGGCCCCCTTTTTATTATGCATCAAGCAATAATAGTAATAGAATAATAATAATAATAATAATAATAATAATAATAATTACCATAAGAAGAATCAAAGGCATCCCAAGCGTTTTGCCTGGGCTTCAATTCCTCTAACGTAGCCAAAGGCAAGCTTTTCTGAGTCTCTTTTCTCTATTGTAAAATGGCATTGTAGTGCTTGCTGTGTAAGAGAATTAGGAGATATTACCACTGAGCTCAGCAAACCCATGTACTAATTATGCACTTACTCTTACTTACTGTATTCAGCTAGAAGAGCTGCAAATATGTGAGAGCAGAGTATTGAGTTTAGCCTCTTAGTGGCATCCGTACCTGCCATGTACGAGATCCTGGGTTTAATCTCACCACTGGAAAAAATGTCAAGCTTCACAAACTATCACACAAATACCTGATTTCATTTCTCTTTTCTTTCTAAACAACTTCCCTTGCATTTTGGCAGAGGCTTTGTTTTCTGTGTGCTTATTTTGCATGTATGAGTCATTTGCTTGCTTACACATATCTGTACACCAAATGCACATAGTACCTGTGGAGGTCAGATATTTGATCCCCTGGAAAAAGAGTTAGAGATGGTTATGAGGTACTGGGAATTAACTCCTGTCCCCTACTGTTGTGTAATAGGGCTGTAGGGTGGCGCACCATGGTGGGCCCATGCCAAGGTATATTCCTGGAGGAACCACACCAACCCACGCAACAGGTATGGCATAAGGGTTTATTAAGATAAGAAATGGTAAGGGAGGTAAGGACAAGGAACTGGGGCAGAGCCATGGGGTTCAGCATAGAGAGAGAAAGAAGGAGGACATGGGGAACAGATGGAAGTTGGAACACAGAAAGAGAAAAACAGAGAAAGAGGCTGAGAGGTAGGCCTTTACCCCAGTTGGCAGATGATAATGTAAGCAATTAGAACCCTATAGGACCTCTGAAGTAAGGGTAGTGGAAATGCCTGTAGACTTAACACCAACAAGACCAACCAATGCTCTTAAACACGGAATCATTTTTCTAGTTCCAGATTTCATCTTTTTTTCAATGTTTGGTTCTTATTTTTTCAAATTTGAAGAAATTCTTTAATTTTTTAATATGTGTTTTTTGTTCTGCTTACATTAGATTACTTTTATTGTTAATTTATAATTGTTAATAAACTCCATATCCCATTACCTATCTGTTAAATTCAATGTCCTATACCACTTTGGTCTGAATCCAATTCAAATTGAATGTTAATAAGCATAATTTTAATGTGTGTCAAAACTTCTCACTTCTTCCAAGAGCTGATTTATTTACATAAAGCTAATTTTATGTCAGCATTGAAGCTTGTACATTGTTCATGACATCTTTTCATTATGTCATCAATACTGTCATTTTTTATCATTATGTCATCAATATTGATGAAACAAATTCACAGTTTTGGATTCATATTGTAACTGTTTATGTTCTTGGCAAGAACATCTTCACAAGCATATGTATCACTGTGTCTGGATTGATGAGATGTTTGAAAGCCAGTACCTATAAATCTGCAGCTGTTACTCATTTGAATATTAGTAAAGAGATGGGATAAGCTCCTGGGTTGCCTCCCAGCTCTTAGGAGTTTTTGTAGGGTTTTGCTATTGCTGTAATTGCTTGTTTTTACAATATAACTTCATTGCTTTATTGAATTTCCTAGAACACAATAAGAAAACATTTAACATAATTACAAAAATACATAAAACTGCAGGAAATAATACTATTTTGTCCCCATCTTATAAGATAACCTAATTTACTTTACTGTTTTTCCCTCTTGATGCTATTAGTACCCTTAGTGTTTATAACTGGTTTATTTGTCTTAGCTTCTTACCTTACTAATGTAAAATTTATTCTACCTGTAATTCCTCAGTTCTATCACTTTGTAACCCTCTCTTGTAACAACTTACAATCTGGGGCCAAATATAAATATTCACTCTGTAACTTCTTTCAAATTATTAATACAAAGAAAAAAGTGAAGCAGAAATGAGTCTAAAATGAAATATGAAGTAAAGTTTCTCTGCAAGATCAACATTGCATCCTAACAAGAGAACCTCCAAATGCTTGGGACAGCTATGAGATTTATTACATTGATGGCCTAAAACACAGGAGGAAAAGGCTGCCCTAATGACAGTACTATATGCTTTTTTGGTCATAACTGATTGCATCTGGGTGGGTTCCTGACCCAAGTGACACTGATAGGATTTCTGTAAAACCTTCACACTCAGGATGAAGATGCTCGCTTCATCTAAACTGGAGCCAACTGTGACTGCATCTAACAGTGTTGGAGCCCAGAGAGACAAGCATGTGCTCCTGTTCTGCAGCCTGCCCTCCAAGTAGTACTTGATGGACAGTAAGACTACTACTATCTCTACTGCCTCTTTTCTCTTCAAACTTTGTGTGTATGTGTGTGTGTGTGTGTGTGTGTGTGTGTGCATGTGTGTGTGTGTTTGTGTCTGTATGTGTGTGTGTGTGTGTGTGTGTGCATGAGTGTGTGTGTTTGTGTCTGTATGTGTGTGTGTGTGTGTGTGTGTGTGTGTGTGTGTGTGTGTGTGTGCACGCAGTAGGGAATAAAGGTTAAACCTGACCTGGTACTAGCCAAATCTTCTACTACGGATTTGTATCCCCAGCCTACCTTTTCCTACATTTTTAAGGACTAATGTGTCAGGGTCTATTCCTGGAGGTCACTAAGCATTACCTCATTTAATTCTTTCAAAAATCACCTAAGTTGAGTAGCATGTGACTCAAGATCACGGGATCTGTGAGTTACACACACAAAGAAACTACTTTACCAATATTAATTCAATAGCTGCATATTCCTTTGCCAGTAAGTTATAGAAAGTGACGAATCCACATGTTCTCCTTCCACAAATGTTTAGTAAATGACTTTTAAGTGTCAAATAGATTCAAGAGAATGGAAACATGCATACCTATGTGCTTGAAAGTACTTCATGGAAATTCTACATTTTTCTCTCCATGGTATTCATTCTAAGAATCTGCCACAAAACAAATTCCATAGGTACACAAAGAAATTCAAGAATCACGTTTGTATGAATGGAAGGAAATTGGACATAGATTTATATAACCACAGCACTCATGGAAGAACAAGGCATTCTGCAAATTTCTACAGCTTGTCTCAAGCTGGAAAAGAGCAAAATAACAAATTAAGTGCTGCTGTGTGTGGAGCGAAGTCCATATGCTGACTAAAGTGCAAAGGAAGAGCTGACACAAGTTATTTAAAATCTATAAATGCAGTTAGCTCTGAAGTTACTGTTTCTCTTAAAACTAATGTAAGTTAAGATTAAAGCTCCAAGTTGTCTCCTTAGTCTGCTGGGATGTGGACACAAAGAATTAAAGGGGCTCAACCAACTTTTGTTTTTGGTCAGTGACATTTGTTAGCTGTTAGCACCAAATTGCTTGTGATGGAGGTTAATGGTCTCTAGTTGTGGGGATAATTATGGCAACCATTTTTATCATCCAACTTTAGCCATAGGCTCTAATTCTTGAAATATTTAGACTAGTAAATTAGAGGTTTTTCTGACAAGTATTATAAAGTGATAGTGGAAGAAAATTAATTAACATTCTTGAAGCATTTATTCCTCTGGCCATAGCCTAGTAATTACGATGCTGACAGAGCAAGGCATAGAGTTTGTGTCTGTATGTCTCCTCAATTTAGTGTACACATTAAGTTGTGGCTGACACAACATCATGCATTGGATTTAAACAATTAGTTTCTATTATGAGAAACTAAATGTAAATCTGTCTGATTCACTTTTATCAGAATTTTTCTATTCAAGGGGGAAAAGCACAATGCTAAAAGTAAGCCCCATCCCAGTAAGTAAACCATTGAACAGGCAACATTATTCAGTGTACAATACAAACTAAGATTGATGGCCTATTGATGGAAGAAAAGTAAGATTAAATATCTTACTTCAAGGTTACAATTTGACATTCTAAATAAACAAAACTGACCCAGGAAGTAAATATTTCACATTGCTCATTCTTTTTTTTCTTTCCCTTTATTATTTACTTTTATTTATTTATATACCTTTTTTTTTAATTTTTTTAATAATTTATTTTTTATTTCTTCAAGTTACATGCTCATTCTTTTTTGTTCAATTTTATATTCTTGTTTGGGACACGTACTTTTTTGGTTGTGAGCCTAGCCTTTAACGGCTGAGCCATCTCTCCAGCCCGGGACACGAACTTTTTAGTGAAAGAAGAAAGGAGGAAAAGAAAGAAAGAAAATAAATAAGGAAGATTAGAATAATGAAGCAAAAAATATGAAAAGATATTGAAGGAAAAGTTATGGGAAAGGAAAATAAAAAGCCAAGAAGTAATAAACTCTGGTATAAAGTCTTATGTTAATAAAGTTATAATAATCAGTTATCTTTACATATGGAAAATATGGAAAAAGCAAATTATTGGCAAATAGTGTACTCATAATAACAGTGTTTGTTTCTCTTTGAAGTAAATGAGGTTAAATGTCAGACATCATCTTATATATTTCCTGACATATCTGACATTAAATTTGATGATATTTTATTAAAAACGAAGATAGAGATGGGAGATTCTGAACAAGAACAAAATGTCCCAACATTGCATAGACTAAGGAAGTTAGCATGGTCAAGAGCACTTTTGTTAAGAGCAAGAAATAGATAAACTACCTCTTGAGGATCCTGAGTCCAATCACAGCGTGCACAAATAAACCATCTCCTGAGGACCATGTCCCATCACATCACTCGAGTATACCAATAAAGTTTCCTTTCTCTGTTATTCTAGAATTAAGTTACTTCAGACTGAGGATGGTTTTCTAGACAAGAAATTCTCATCAAAGTGGATCCTGAGCACTCACGGTGATCATATAATAATATCCCCCCCCTTATGGAATTGAGGGAGAGAATAATTAGGACCATGCTCATTGCCACAGTGACCAAGGCTTATAGCCTGAACTTAAGTCCAACGTCCAAGGGCCTTATCTATGATCATGGAAAATTCTTGTGCCATAAAGATCATCTCATCCCTAACTTCATAACCACCATCCAGTAAGCAACCACAGAGGGGAACAAAATCCTCTACCACGCAAACAGATGGCAAAAGTTTTAATCATGAACAATATCATAGTCTCACAAAAACAGTTTCACATCTGTTTTATTTCCTTACCTTAACCCATGACATAAGATAACCCAATGTATATTGGTAGGTGGTAGTCAATAGAATTTTGCTAATAACTTTATTAAATAATGATAATGAACTTACATAGAAATATTATTAAGTAATGAAGAGAAAGAAGCAAGCTCAATGTTAAAGATAGGCCTCGGAATATTGTTATTTTAATTGAGCTCACCAAAGAGCAATATTTTGCTCATATTTCAGATTTAGAAATTTGGTCATATCAACCTTGTTAAAGAAGGTAAAAATTTGCAGGACAATTTGTATAAATCCAACTTTCTTGAAAATGAAATGCTTCTATCTTTGGGTGAGCTCCAAATGAGAATAAAGGAAACAAGGCCACCATGTAAGGGTGTGCAGGTTGTGTAGAGCACTACTCACAAGGCCTCCATTCACATAGACTGTAGTGTAAGTGATGTTCTTAGAATTAGGCCACATGTACAAGTTCTAAGACCTAGTTGGATGGATGAAGAAATTACAGTAATGCTTTTAAGAAATTTAACCATTAAGTTATGAGATTTAATAGACTATCATTGTATATGAATTCTATATAATCAATAAAACCATTATCCCTATCCCATTCTTAGACAGTAGTAGAAGCCAAAAACATTTTTTTCTTATAACTCAGCATGAGTAATACATACTTTTTCTACACTTGCTAGGAAGCAGTCTGAGAATATCATGTTTTGGAATTAATTTTATTATTTCTTCAATCTGAAGTCACAAAAAGATGAATGTGTATATCCATCTTAAGAGAAAGAATAATAAATGATTTACAAAACAGGTAACTTGTTTATATTTGTGCCTGGCAGGTAATTGACTTTACATAAGGAAATACCATGATTGAGACCATCTTTAAAACCCCTATTCATAAAATTTTAATTTAATTTTATTATATTATTGTTTTCATTTTTTGGGTTTTGTTTGTTTGTTTGTTTCAAGGTAGGATTTCTCTGTGTAGCACTGGCTGTCCTAGAGCTCACTTTGAAGACCAGGTTGGCCTTGAACTTTCAGAGATCTGCTTGCCTCCTCTGCCTCCCAAGTGCTGGGATTAAAGGCATGTGCCACCACTGCCTGGTCAAGTTTATTTTTTGTAATCTATGGACAAGTCTTTATGGTTTTGAGCGTTTTCAAGTGCCACTAGGCAGACAATATTAGAACATGGTAAATTATATCAACGAATAGGATGTTTGATTTTCATCCGTGGCCCTAGCAAATAACACCCACAGGAAAGGTACCTTTTATTCAAGGTGACACATGCATTGGTTGAAGGAGAAACTTCATCCTGATTCATGCTAAACACAAAGTGATGGACTGTAAGTGGAGTCCCTGACTTCTCTTCCCCAGACTTGGTAAGACTCTAAACTTTAAGGCAGAACTGCTGTTCATGTGTTGGAAAGGTGGCCTTGTACTCTGTTGTATTATGGGTGATGGGGTGGTTCACCATGGTGGGCCCATGCCAAGGTATGATCACACAGGAATCATGCCACACAACAGAGGCTTATTTGGAGTGGGGTAAGGGGGTTAAGGGACAGGAAGAGGGTAGAGGCAAACAGGGGCAGAGTAGGACAGAAAGACAAAGAGAGGGAAGCTGTAATAGAGAGAGAGAGAAAGGTAGTCAGATCCTTTTGTCCTTTTATTCCCCCCTACACCTGGCACACCACCTTGCCATGGCAGTCGGTGATGAAAAATGCAATTACTAGGACCCTGAAGGCCCTTCAAGTCAGACTACTGGGAACTCTTGTAGATTAACACTATGTATTCAGACACTGAGTTCTGTGCCCCGAGATCTGATTGAAGTCTGGACACGGGCCTTGTCATAGTGATTGAACTATTGTCTATAGCAATATTGTGTAAAGAATGTTCTCCGTCATCACTGACTGGTTAATAAAAAGCTAAACTGCTAATGACTAGGCAGAGGAAATAGGAAGTCTGGACTTCTGATTCCAGCAAGGGGCCTGATTCCAGCAGAGAAGAGAGAAGGAGAGAGTCGCCATGGAGTCGGGCATGAGGAGGAGTCACCAGTGGAGTTCTCCCTGAGACACAGGTGGAACAGAGCAAGTTGGGTCAAGACTAATATGGCAAGTAATGCTGGGGCGTGTGGCTGGGAAGTAGCCAAACTAGCAGAGAGGGTTAGTATAGATGAATATCTGCTCAGTTATTGCTCTCAATAAAGCTTGTTGAATAAATCTATAGGTGTCTGTCTTAATTATTTGGGAGCTAGAATGGGATTAGAGAAAGCCCAGCCTTTGAAATTACATACAACGTTCATGTGGGTGGTTATGATGATCACAGAAGGCCCTCCTCCCATGCTGATGGTCTTTACCATTCAAAATCACTTTGGAAAGAAAGGCAAGAGTGAATATAAGCAATGACAAACTGTAGGTTCAGGAAAAAAATTATTATAGAAAATAACAATTCCCAGAATTGTTACATAATATACAAAATGATCATGGAAACTTAAACAGTATAAAGGCATTTTTTTTTTGGAAATTTTTGAAGTTTTGTTAAAAGGGGAAAAATAGTTCCATTGGTTAGACCAGAGAAGACTGTAAAATTCATTAAAGCTATTTGCCTAAGGGAGACTTTTACATTCAAACAGAATTGTGTGTCAAGTGGTGCTCCTAGGGGATGCAATTAAAATGATAAGATCAGGGAGCCAGCTAAGCAAGTAAGGTCTCTGACTCTATTCCTTGGAGAATATAGCAGGGTCCAGGCTTAGCTTGGATACAAATTGGAATCATTATGAGGTCTGTCATCTTTGAAATCAATGTGAAAATGTATAATAAGCTATTATGACTTCTGGCCCCTGAACCAACATGGAGAATAGGTAACTCAACAACAAAGTCAACCAGCATTCCATTTGGCACCTACTGTATACATGGTTTTAGCAGACTGAGCTGATGAACTGTCTTCATGCTGATAAACATAATGAATCTGGCATCAACTCAGCATGTCATCATTTCAGCCTAATCTTCTGGGCTGTGCAGATCTGATAAAATCTGATACAAATGCAGCCATTGCTTCTGGATGCTGAAGACTGTTCAGGCCTGAGTTGTTTACTAAAGCTGGAGTATAGGGTCCTTTTGCAGAAATCAGCATTGAACAGCCAAGGATGGGCAGTGGAAATACCTCTTAGGAGGCTGGGTCTTTAATATATGAAATCTATACAACAGAGAAAAAAAACGGGAGTTGGGTTGAGCTAAAACATTTGCTTACCAGAGAGGGACAACATCCCTGAAAGTGAAGGATATGTTTTCCAGAGAGTTCTGTTCCTCACATCTGGTGCGGTTTGAAGTTCTGATCTCCTTGGTGTCTCTGAACTTACGGTGAGGTATTGTTACCCTGGTCCTCTTCTTGACTGTTTCACTCTGGTACAAGTGGAAGCCTGAATCAGCCCAGTCAAGTATGTGCTCTAGAGAGTGTGTTTTTCCATGTGTCAAGTGAACCTGCACTTGTTATTGTCTTTGAGAAAGTCTCTTCCCTTTAAACTCTCGGGAGATCTGTTTGAAGATGTGTCTTCGTACAAAGAGAATTAAAGGATGAGATATAAACCTCTGCAACAATGCAACTAAACCCATCCATCACATGGTTGTACTTAAGATTAGTCAAACTTTGAGTGTCGTAGTTTTTAATAGATGGCTGAGAGCTCTGGGACATAAAGACCTTCATAACCTAGCATAAATTCTTGGTCCTATATTGATTGCTGTTCTTTTTCCAACTCCAAAAAACTTCTATGCTAATCAGTCAACTGATCCTGACATCCTGAGAGAGCAGGAGAAACACTGCCTGACCCTGGAGGCACTGTGTTCCTTCCCAGTGGACCATAACCACCAGGAATGTCTGGCGGATTAGGGGACTGAAGAGAAGACTCTTATTCTACATTGCACCACATGTAGAAAAGTTCTTTGGAAAAGAAACCTCATCAAAAGTCACAATCTAGTTTAATTTGGACATACCACATAATCTCACTCTGACCAATTCTGTCTCCATAACATAATAGGAGTCTTGCAAATGTACTGAGGAACTGGCTGATTACACTTGGTTGAACAATCTGGAAATAAATTATTTGTTCTTGTGTGAAGGATAGCTCCACCACAATCAGTGTGAGACCCACTTAAAATTTTGAGGTGGCTGAAGAATATGATTATAATATAGCTATATCCAGATGAAACTAGGGAGAGTGATTATTAATCTGAAGTGAATTTTTAAAGGCATCAGGTTTGGTTCTCCCTCGAGAGATCTCATTTCATTTCCTTCCATTCTTCCTTTCTCTGTCCCTTGTCTCTCCTTCTCTCAATCCTTCCCTTTCTCCTTTCCTGTCTCTCTCATCCCCTTTCTCTCTCTTCCTCACTCCTCTTGTTGTCTCACTCACTCATTCTCTCTTTCTTTCTTTCTTTCTTTCCTTCTCTTAATAAAGGTTTCTCAAAAACTTAATGTTGAAATTCCACATGGCAATAGCCATAATTTAAAATAGAAATGTTTTATGTACCCATCAGTAGATCTTTAGTAAACATTTGACATATAAGCAATTTGAACTAGGTGGTATAGTACTTTGTTGTACAATATTTAGGAATTAGCAATATGGTGCTATTTAATTAATTAAAATTAAATATAACTGCTATTCCTCAGTTGCTCTAGTAACATTTCAAGTCTTCACTAATTATGTGTGGCTAGAGGTTGTGGAATATGAATTAAGCCACTCAGATTATAGACTGTTGTGTTGTCTAACATTTCTCTAGGGAATATTAGAAGTATGATTGCTTAAAGATTTATTTGTTTAGCTATGATAATTAAGTGGAACATACCTGAAGCAATAGGTCAACAGTGCAGATAAGATACAATTCGATGTTAAAGCAGAGAGGAGCTGGCATAAATTGCTTTAAAAAGCATATCTCAAGTTCATAGATTAGTGAAAATTGAAGGCACTTAGAGAAGAAAACCAAATTGTGGTGAGCCGCAACCCTAAGATGGCACCTGGCTTATTGCCAGAAA
>CAJQZJ010032563.1:9591843-9618316 GCA_907164525.1 Lophiomys imhausi
TTTGTAAATTTTGGATATTAGCCCTCTGTCAGATGTGGGGTTGGTGAAGATTTTCTCCCAGTCTATAGGCTGCCGTTTTGTTCGAATGACAGTGTCCTTTGCCTTACAGAAGCTTTTCAGTTTCATTTATTGATTGTTGATCTCAATTCCTGAGCTGTTGGTGTTCTGTTCAGGAAGTTGTCGCCTGTGCCAATGAGTTCGAGGGTTTCTCCCACTTTTTCTTCTAGTAGATTTAGTGTGACCGGCCTTATGTTAAGGTCTTTGATCCACTTGGACTTAAGTTTTGTACAAGGTGATAAGTATGGGTCTAATTTCATTCTTTTACAAGTGGACATCCAGTTGGACCAGCACCATTTGTTGAAGATGCTGTCCTTCTTCCATTGTGCCGTTTTGGCTTCTTTGTCAAAAATTAGTTGGCCATAAGTGTGTGGGTCTATTTCTGGATCTTCAGTTTGATTCCTTTGATCCACTGGTCTGTTTCTATACCAATACCATGCTGTTTTTACAACTATTGCTCTGTAGAACAGCTTGAAGTCTGGGATGGTAAACCTCCAGATGTTTTTTTATTGTACAGGATTGATTTAGCTATTCTGGGCTTTTTGGTGTTCCATATGAAATTGAGGATAGTTCTTTCCAAGTCTATAAAAAATTGTGTTGGTATTTTGATAGAAATTGCATTGAATCTATATATTGCTTTTGGTAGGATGGCCATTTTTATTATGTTGATCCTACCTATCCATGAGCATGGGAGATCTTTCCATCTTCTAAAGGCCTCTTCCATGTCTTTCTTCAAGGGCTTGAAGTTCTTGTTGTACAAGTCCTTTACTTGCTTGGTTATAGTTACCCCCAGGTATTTTATGTTGTTTGTGGCTATTGTGAAGGGGGTTGTTTCCCTTATTTCTTTCTCAGCCCATTTGTTTGCTGTATAAAGAAGGGCTTCTGATTTTTTTGAATTAATTTTGTATCCAGCCACTTTGCTGAAGGTGTTTGTCAGCTGTAAGAGTTCTCTGGTGGAATTTTTGGGGTCGCTTATGTATAGTATCATATCATCTGCAAATAGGGATAATTTGACTTCTTCGTTTCTGATGTTTATCTCCTTGATGTCCTTTAGTTGTCTTATTGCTCTAGAAAGAACTTCAAGTACTATATTGAAGAGATATGGTGAAAGTGGACATCCTTGTCTTGTCCCTGAGTTTAGAGGAAATGCTTCAAGTTTCTCTCCATTTATTTTGATGTTGGCCACTGGCCTGCTGTATATTGCCTTTATTATTTCTAGGTACAGCCCTTGTATGCCCGTTCTCTCCAGAACTTTTAACATGAAGGGGTGTTGGATTTTGTCAAATGCTTTTTCTGCATCTAGCAAGATTATCATGTGGTTTTTTTCTTTCATCTTGTTTATATGGTGAATGATGTTGATAGACTTTCGTATGTTGAACCATCCCTGCATTCCTGGGATGAAGCCTACTTGATCATGGTGAATGATACTTTTGATGTGTTCTTGAATTCGGTTTGCTAGTATTTTATTAAGTATTTTTACATCTATGTTCATGAGGGAGATTGGTCTGAAGTTCTCTTTCTTTGTTGGGTCTTTGTGTGGTTTAGGAATCAGGGTGACTGTGGCCTCATAGAATGAGTTTGGCAATGTTCATTCAGCTTCTATTTTGTGAAAGAGTTTGAAGAGTATTGGTGTTAGTTCCTCTTTTAAGGTCCGGTAGAATTCCGTGCTAAAGCCATCTGGCCCTGGGCTTTTTTTGGTTGGGAGATTTTTAGTGACTGTTTCTATTTCCTTAGAGGTTATAGGGCAGTTTAATCTGTTTATCTGATCTTGATTTAGCTTTGGTAGGTGGACTCTATCAAGAAAATTGTCCATTTCACTTAAGTTTTAAATTTGGTGGAATATAGATTTTTAAAGTAGGATCCAAATATTCTCTGGATTTCCTCAATATCTGTTGTTATTTCTCCCTTTTCATTTCTGATTATGTTGATTTGTGTGTTCTCCCTCTGTGTTTTAGTTAATTTGGCTAAGGGTCTGTCTATTTTGTTGATTTTCTCGAAGAACTAACTCTTGGTTTCATTGATTCTTTGTATAGTTCTTTTTGTTTCTAAATTGTTGATTTCAGCCCTAATTTGATGATCTCTTGCCTTCTGCTCCTCCTGGGAGTGTTTGATTCTTTTTTTTCCAATTCATCCAGTTTAGTTGTTAATTCGCTAATATGAGCTGTCCCAATTTTCTTTTTGAAGGCACTTAGTGCTATGAACTTTCCTCGTAGAACAGCTTTCATTGTGTCCCATAGGTTTGGGTATGTTGTGTCTTCATTTTCGTTGGATTTTAAGAAGTCTTTGATTTCCTTCTTTATTTCGTCCCTGATCCAGTGGTCCTCTGGTAAAGAGTTGTTCAATTTCCATTTGAGTGTAGACTTTCTGTTGATTCTTTTGCTATTAAAGTCCATCTTTATTCCATGGTGGTCTGATAAGATACAAAGGGTTATTTCAATTTTCTTGTATCTGTTGAGGCTATCTTTGTGTCCAACTGTATGGTCGTTTTTGGAGAAGGTTCCATGAGGTGCTGAGAAGAAGGTGTATTCTTTTGTGTTTGAGTGAAATGTTCTGTAGATATATGTTAGGTCCATTTGGTTCATGATCTCTGTTAGACTCATTATTTCTCTGTTTGGCTTCTGTCTTGATGATCTGTCCATAGTTGTGAGTGGGGTGTTGAAGTCTCCCACTATTAAATTGTTTGGATCAATGTGCGATTTAAGTTTTAGAAGCATTTCTTTTATAAATGTAGGTGCCTTTGTATTTGGGGCATAGATGTTCAATATTGAGATGACCTCTTGGTGGATATTTTCTTTAATGAGTATGTAATGCCCTTCTCTGTCTTTTTTTATTAACTTCAATTGGAAGTCTATTTTGTTTGATATTAGGGTGGCTACTCCAACTTGTTTCCTGGGTCCATTTGCTTGGAAAACCTTTTCCCAGCCCTTTACTCTGAGGTGCGTTTATCTTCAATAGTGAGGTGTGTTTCTTTTATACAGCAAAAAGATGGGTCTTGTTTACGGATACAGTCTGTAAGTTTGTGTCTTTTTATTGGTGAGTTGAGTCCATTGATGTTGATGGATATTAGTGACCAGGGGTTGTTATTTCCCATTATTTTGGTATAGCTGGCTGTCTTGTGTTTCTTTTTTTTTAGTTGCTGTGGAGTTGTCTATATCTCCTGTTTTCTTGGGTGTAGTTATCTTTTCTGTGTTGGAATTTTCCTTCCAGGATCTTCTGTAGGCCTGGGTTTGTGGTGAGATATTGTTTGAATTTGATTTTGTCATGGAATATCTTGTTTTCTCCTTCTATATTGATAGAGAGTTTTGCTGGGTATAGTAGTCTGGCTGAGCACCTATGTTCTCTCAGGACTTGCAGGACATCCGTCCAGGCCCTTCTAGCATTTAAAGTTTCTGAGGAGAAGTCAGGTGTGATTCTGATGGGTCTGCCATTGTATTTGACTTGGCCTTTTTCTCTTACAGCTTTTAATATCCTTTCTTTTTTCTCTACATTTGGAGTTTCTATTATTATGTGGTGAGAGGAGTTTCTTTTCTGATCTAATCTGTTTGGTGTTCTGTAAGCCTCTTGGATTTTTAGTGGCATCTCTTTCTTTAGGTTTGGGAAGTTTTCTTCTATGATTTTGTTGAAGATATTTCCTGGACCATGGAGTCGGGAGTCTTCTCTTTCCTCTATGCCTATAATTCTTAGGTTCTGTCTTTTCATTGAGTCTTTGATTTCTTTGATGTTGTGGGTGAGAGATTTTTTTTTAGCCTTCTCATTTTCTTTGGATGTTGTACTGATTTCTTCCAGTGAATCTTCCATGCCTGAGATCCTGTCTTCCATCTCTTGAATCCTATTTTTCATACTCACATCGTAGTTCCTGTTCTCTTCTCTTGATTCTCCATTTCCTCTTTTAACTCTAACTGTGTTTTCTTTATTGTTTCCATTTCTATTTTCATGTCTTGAATAGTATTATTCGTTTTGTACATTTCCTTCTCCAGTTTGCTTGTTTTTGCCTGGAGATCTTTCGTTGCTTTATCCTTTTCCTGTTCAAGCTGGGTCACCTTGGCTTGGAGCTCTTTAATGGTGTTATTCCTTGTTTTGACTTGCAAAATTGTGGCTTCTTTGAATTCCTTCATAGTTTTAAGTTCTTCTTGAAGGGACTCTATCACTTTCCATAATGTAGAATTGTCATCGTTTTCATGTGTTTCAGTTGTGGTGAGGTGGTTCGGGCTGGACTGAATAGCGTTGCTTTCTTTTGTTGGAGACATTTTGCTCTGTTTTTTTTTTTTTTTTTTTTTTTGTCTGGGGCCTCTGGCCATGTGGAATTTTTTTTTTTTTTTTTTTTTTTTTGCTGTCTTCTGGACTTGGGTCCAAAGGGGGCGCTTTGGTGTAGGAGTAGCGTTGCCTTACTCTACCCCTATAAGTTGAGTCATTCAGCCCCGCCTCCCAGGTGGAGACCTAACTAATCCAGGTGGCAGAGCTGTGTATGAGTAAGCTCTTCTTCCCTTCCGGAAGGGCCCCTACTAGTACAAAAGTCCGATATACGACAGTTTCAAATATCTTACAGTTTGCCGGGAATTGGTTCCTGTAGCTGGTAAATATGCAGTTCAGCTCCAGTAGGCTTGCCGCTCCTGCAGCTTGGAAACTGGCCAGTGATGTCACAGACTGTGATCTGTGGTCTGAAGGCACTTTGCAGCAGAGCTCAGCTCACTTCCAAGGGTAGAAACCTTTCGCCAGATAATTGGATTGTCTGTGTGAGACCTGGGAGTGCCCAGCAGGGTGTGGATTATCTCTGCCTGGGTTCTGAATCTGCCCGCTGGGTATTAGGTTGGAACTTACCAGGGTTCTTTCCTGTAGGGGGATGGGTTATCCTGATTCCTGGGTCCAGAGGCTTCCTAGCATGTCCAAGAGTGGGAAGGGGCATCCTGCCCAGGGATCTTCCATGGTCCCTGTGTAGCTGAGTGAGATTTAGAAGGGGTCATGCCCTTTGTATAGTGTCCTGCAACACTGGCCGCCTTGTGACTGTTGACTCCGAAATCAAAATACGTCCGCGCCGGCCACCGACATCTTGGATCCCCTATAGATCCTTCTTAAGATACACATATATACATCATATACATATAAATTATACTATATACACATTCATATGTACATATACATAAACATCATATACATATACAAAAAGAATTTAAACAGAGTTACCCTATGAAGGCAGAGACAATGCTTCTCTCACACATTATATGATATCAAATAAAAAGCCCAGTGCCAGATATGAGTAACTTTTTTGTGGCCTGCTGATCCAGACTCTCCAGCAAACATTGCAGACTACTTCTATTACTCTTGTTTACTTCTTCCCCACAGACTTGATTGTGAGAGCCTACTGCTGAAGATACCACCTTCTTGAGGCCTAGGACAAGCTAGCACCAATCTGGAAGCATCATCACTACTGATCACCTTTCTTAATGTTGGAATTACTATGCATGCTAATGGGGGAGGCAAAGTCATTAACAGTTTACTCAACTATTAACCCTGCAAAGTACAATAATGACTAGCTTGACAAGATATACCAGCTGGTGAAATAGTAGCAGAAATGTTACGGAAATAACCAACAACTTTCTGATTGCATTTAATGCCTGCTAAGTGAGATGGACCTCATACTTTGTACCATTAACTGGGCCCAAAACCTATGGCTATCTAAGCCCTGAGTCTTTGGGAAGAATGTAAGACTGTTATTCTTCTAAATGGGCATATCAATAAATTACCTTCTAGGTTATTATCTTTATGTCCACAGATTAATATATCTCTCAGCCTTCATCAGAGATACTTCATTTTTCAATAGATGGCAACTAATGCAGAGATATGCAACTACTAAATAGGCAGAGAATAAGATTCTATGGATTGTTTGGCTCTGATTGGGATATCTATATCATGTTCTGCCTTAGTTCAGGTTTTATTTTTGTGAAGAGACACCATGACCATGGCAACTCTTATAAAGGAAAACATTGAATTGGGACTGGCTTACAGTTTCAGAGGTTTAGTTCATTATTGTCATGGCAGGAAGCATGGCAGCATGCAAGCAGACATGATGCTGGAGAAGGATCTGAGAGTTCTCTATCTTGATCCACAGAAAGCAGAAGTTCTACAAACTCAGATCCCTGAGTTCCACACAGGGCAGAACTTGAACATATATGATCTCAATGCCCACCTCCACGGTGACACACTTCCTCCAATGAGGCCAAACCTACTCCAACAAGGCCACACCTCCTAATAGTGCCAATCCCTATGGCCCAAGCATTCAAACATATGAGTCTTTGGGGGACATACCTATCCAAACTGCCATATTGCTCCCTCGACGCCGTGGTCAAGATTCATTGCAGAAGTAACAGTGGAAGGATTATAAGAGCCAGAGGAAGTGAGTGTCTCCAGTAAAAGAGTATTTTCTGGACAAACCATAATCATTGCCCACATGAACTCACGGCAGTTGCAACTAGTTCACAAGATATGGACAAGATCAAGCCAGCCAAAATTCCAGCATGGATGGGTAGTCAGTACCTGAGGAATGACACTTGAGGTTTTCTCGGGCCTCCACGTGCACCTTTACAAACTCACAAGTGTACAAATGAGCACTTGAATCATATAGGCATGCACACATACACATACACACACACACACACACACACACACACACACACACACACACCACTATCTTTTACTATTTAACAGTCTTAAATTTCAGTATAAATTGAAAATATTAGAGAATATGAATAATCTAGATGAAAATTCTATGGTGTACAGGATGCAAATACCTCTGAATCATCTAGAAATTTATGTATATAGAGGACTATTTTGGTTTTAGTACCATATTAACAATCAGACCTTTCTATTAGATTTTTCATGACCCAAGGCAGAGTAGATTCATTTGAATTTCCAGGTGTACCCAGTATTGTTTCTGAGCACTTTTATGCCATTGTAGAAACTATATAGATATGTACTTTTATAAAATCTGTTCATCTTGCATTTTCATATCTAAATTCCCAACAATGTTTGTATGTCTGATTGTTACTTAGCATAGTTCCTTGCATATAACAGAAGCTCCACAAATATTTGTAGTAGCCAAAACTGGAGATACCCTGGTACCTGAAAGGAAACACAAGCTTGACTTTCTTGCTTTCTCATGTTCACGTATGTTCAAGTACACAGGTGTGTGCAGATGTACATGTGCATGTGTTCATGCATGTAAATACCAGTGGTCAACCTTAGGTATTATTCCTTAGGGGACATTTATTTTATTTTTTTTATTTTATTTACAAACCAAGGTCTCTCATTGGTCTGTAACTCACTAAGATGCATGGTTAACTGGCCAATGAACCGCAGGGATCCACCAGTGTCCACTGGTACCAACCAACACAGCCCTCGGATTATATGCTTATGCCTCTAATGTCATCATTTTTACCATGGGTCCTTAGTTTTGAACTTAGGATCTCATATTCGTAAGGCAAGCGTTTTAATAACTGAGCTATCTCTCTAGCTCTAGAGATTCTACTTTTTATAGTGGCATTTAGTTACTAAACATAATAATATGATGTATAATATTTAACATATGATTTGTGCAAAACCATTTATTATTTTATGTTAGGTCCATGAAATGCCAAGAATGAAGCACAAATCCAAATGAGATATTTTTCTCACATAGGAATATCATATGTTCAATGTATACCTGAGAACATTAGGGAGCCAACATTTATAGATGTTGATGCACTTACTGATTCTGCTTGGTTAATTTGCTAACTATCAGCAAGGCTACTTTTATAGTAATTTCCACTTGCTTTATTTGAAAAGGATTTGAGAATGGAAAATACAAATGCAAAGTAACATGACCTTTGTTTTCCAGTTGGTGACAGATTTCTGCAAAGACCTTCCAAGTTAAAAGTTAGTTAAATACATTAAATAACAGACATATCAAACACAGTCATTAAAGACAAAAATGTCCTGTTTTACATTGGCTAGAAATTCATGGCCTTAACTTTGCTACCAAGATCTCTGTGACCTCCCAAAACACCCATACTCAAGCACTGACCATGGAGAATACTCTCATGAACAGAGACAAAGTACAAGATCATCTTTGAGAATGCACTGTGTTCTGGGGACTCAGATGGTCTAAGATACCTCTATGATATATCCTAAGATATTACCTATATCTCTTCGTTCTCCAATCTCTGTTACCTAAAAAATCAGGAAATATTAATCTTAGGGATGAACTGAGTGAGACTTAAACATGTTTGCTCCATGTCAGATGATTTTTATGTCAGACAACTAGTATAAGATTAATCTTACCCAACCTTCCAGACTAAGAGACAAAAGGTTAAGGGGCAAGAAAATGATGCTTTGGCAGCATGGAAGTCCTGCCATTGTTACAACACACAAATACATTATCTGCAGTCTTTTACTTCCTTTCTCTGAACTTAATTCCCTTTCCTTATCCATACAAGACAAGCCAGAATGATTGAATCAAGCTTTGGTACATTTTAAACTTCAACCAGATTACCTCATTCTTGAAAACTGTAGTCCAGTCTAGTTCTGCCTGTTTATCTGTGGACATGCATTCATTGTGTCTATGTGCACCTCTACCATAACATTCACTGTAAATCACTCCAGCTATATTTTTTTTTTGTATTTTAGTCTCCTCCTTTAGAGCACGAGAATCACATTAAACAACATATCTATTAGGTTCTTACCATAGGCTGAGGCAGGGTATAGAATCCATGCTTAATATGTATGAAATGAAATGAAGTAAAAGTGGTACAATTAGTCAGATTTTTCTGCACTCCAGTTCACATTTAAGGTAGTTTAAGTAATAAATCAAGACTAGAAATTTGACCGACCAATCTGAATTTTAAAAGGATATAATAATGACAACACTCCTTTCTGAATTCTCAGTTTAGCTTTGTAGCCCATTTTTTGATTGAATTATTTAGGTTCTTGGTGTTTAATTTCTTGAGTTCTTTATAAATTTTGGATATTAACCCTCTGTCAGATGTGGTGTTAATAAAGATCTTTTCCCAATCTGTAGGATGCCATTTTGTTCTAAGGACAGTATCTTTGCTGTACAGAAGATTTTCAGTTTCATGAGGTCCCATTTATTGATCATTGTTCTTAGAGCCTGAGCTATTGGTGTTCTGTTCAGGAAGTTGTCACCTGTGCCAATGAGTTCCAAGCTTTTCCCCACATTCTCTTCTATTAGATTTAATGTGTCAGGCTTTGTGTTAAGGTCTTTGATCCACTTGTACTTAAGTTTTATGCAAGGTGATAAGTATGGGTCTAATTTCATGTTTTACATGTGGACATCCAGTTGGTCCAGCACCATTTGTTGAAGATGCTGTCCTTTTTCCATTGTACTCTTTTGGCTTCTTTGTCAAAAATTAAGTGACCATAAGTGTGTAAGTTTATTTCTGGGTCTTCAATTCAGTTCCATTGATCACTGTTCTGTTTCTATACCAATACCATGCTGTTTTTATTACTATTGCTCTGTAGTACAGCTTGAAATCTGGGATGGTGATACCTCCAGATTTTTTTTTTTACAGGTTGATTTAGCTATTCTGTTTTTTTTGTTATTAAATATGAAATTTAGAATTGCTTTTTCCAGATCTATAAAGACTTTTGGTGGTATTTTGATAAGAATTGCATTGAATCTGTATATAGCTTTTGTAGGATGGCCATTTTTATTATGTTGATCCAATCTATTCACAAGCATGGGAGATCTTTCCATCTTTCGATATCTTCTGCAATTTCTTTCTTCCAGGAATTGAAGTTCTTGTCATACAGGTCTTTCACTGATTAGAGTTGCTTAGAGTTACCTCCAGGTATTTTATATTGTTTGTGGCTATTGTGAAGGGTGTTGTTTCCTTGATTTCTTTCTTGGCCCATTTATCTTTTGTATACCGAAGGGCTACCCATTTTTTAAAATTAGTTTTGTATCCAGCCACCTTGTTGAAGCTGTTTATCAGTTGTAGAGTTCTCTGGTGGAATTTTTGGGTCACTTATCTATACTATCATATCATCTGCGAATAGGGATACTTTGACTTCTTCTTTTCCAATCTGTATAAACTTTTTCTCCTTTAGTTGTCTTATTGCTCTAGCTAGAACTTCAAGTACTATGTTGAATAGATATGGGGAGAGTGGGGAGCCATGCCTTGTCCCTGATTTTAGGAGACATGCTTTAAGTTTCTCTCCATTTAATTTTATGTTGGCTTCTGGCTTGTTGTATATTACCTTTATTATTTCAAGGTATGATTCTTGTATGCCACCTCTCTTCAGGACTTTTAGCATGAAGGGGTGATGAATGTTGTCAAATGCTTTTTCAGCATCTAGTGAAATGATCATGATTCTTTTTCTTTCAGCTTGTTTATATGGTGGATTATGTTGATAGATTTTTGTATGTTGAACCACCCCTGAATTCCTGGAATGAAGCCTACTTGATCTTGGTGTATGATATTTTTGATGTGTTCTTGGATTCTGTTTGCCAGTATTTTATTGAGTATTTTCATGTCTATGTTCATGAGGGAAATTGGTCTGAAATTCTCTTTGTAGGGTCTTTGTGTGGTTTAGGGATCAGGGTGACTGTGGGCTCATAGAATGAGTTTGGCAGTGTTCCTTCTGTTTCTATTTTATGGAAGACTTTGAAAAGTATTGGTATTAGCTCTTCTTTGAAGGTCTGGTAGAATTCTGTGTTGAAACCATCTGACCCTGGGCTTTTTTGGTTGGGAGACTTTTAATGACTGCTTCTATTTCCTTAGGGGTTATAAGACTCTTTAATTTGTCATCCTGATCTTGATTTTACATTGGTAGATAGAATCTATCAAGAAAATTCTTCATCTCATTTAGGTTTTCAAATTTGTGGAGTACAGGTTTTTGAAGTGAGGCCTAAAGATTCTTTGGAATTCCTCGATCTCTATTGTTCTTTTTCCCTTTTTATTTCTGATTTTGTTGATTTTAGTTTCCCTCTGCCTTTTAGTTAGTTTTGGTAAGGATTCGTCTATTTTGTTGATTTTCTCAAAGAATAAACTCTTGGTTTGTATTATTCTTTTTGTTTCTAAGTTGCTGATTTCAGCCCTGATTTAATGATTTCCTGCCATCTGTTCCTCTTGGGAGTGTTTGCTTCTTCTTTTTTTTTTTTTTTCTAGCACTTCCAGTTCTGCTGTTAAGTAGCTAATATGAACTGTCACAATTTTCTTTTTGATGGCACTTAGTGCAAGGAAATTTACTCATATCACTGCTTTCATTGGGTCCCATAGGTTTGGGTATGTTGTGTCTTCATTTTCATTGGATTTTAGGAAGTGTTTGATTTCCTTCTTTATTTCTTTCCTGACCCAGTAGTCATTGATTAGAAAGTTGTTCAGTTTCCATGAATGTGTGCAGGCTTTTTGTTATTTCTGTTGTTGTTGAAATCCAGCTTTAATCCATTGTTGTTTGATAAGATACAAGGGGTTATTTCAATTTTCTTGTATCTGTTGAGACTTGCTTTGTGTCTGACTATATGTCAGTTTTGTAGATGGTTCCATGTGGTGCTGAAAAGAATATATATTCTTTTATGTTTAAGTGAAACGTTCTGTAGATATCTGTTAGGTCCATTTGGTTCATGACCTCTGTCAGTCTCATTATTTCTCTGTTTGGTTTCTGTGTCAATTCTGGTCATTACCTGTCCATTGGTATGAGTGGGGTGTTGAAGTTTCCCACTATTAATGTGTGGGGATCAATGCATGTTTTAAGTTTTAGAAGAGTTTCTTTTAAAAACATGGGTGCTTTTGTATTTGGGGCATAGATATTCAGTATTGAGCTGTCATCTTGGTGAATTTTTCCTTTGATTTGTATGTAGTGTCCTTCCCTATCTTTTTTGAATAATTTCAGTTGAAAGTCTACTTTATTTGACATTAGGATGGATACTCCATTTTGCTTCCTGGAACTGTTTGCTTGGAAAGCCTTTCCCCAACCTTTTATGCTGAGGTAGAGTCTCTCTTTGTTAGTAAGGTGCATTTCTTGTATGCAGCAAAATGATGGGTCTTGTTTACAGATCCATTCTATAAGCCTTTGTCTTTTTATTGGGGAGTTGAGTCCATTGATGTTGAGAGATATTAATGACCATAGATTGTTATTTCCTGTTATTTTTATGTAGGTGGTGGTTGTGTGTTTGTGTGTTTCTTTTGGTTTAGCTGCAGTGGAGTTTTTTATTTCCTGTGTTTCTTTGGGTGTAGTTATCTTCTCTGGGTTGGAATTTTCCTTCTAGTGTCTTCTGTAGAGCTGGATTTGTGGCTAGATATTGTTTAAATTTGAATATCTTGTCATGAAATATCTTGTTTTCTCCGTCTATGATGATAGAAAGTTTTGCTGGGTATAGTAGACTGAGCTGGCATCTATGTTCTCTGAGGGCCTGTAGGATGTCTGCCCAGGACCTTTTGGCTTTTATAGTTTCTGAGAAGTCAAATGTAGTTCTGATTCATCTGCCATTATGTGTTATTTCGCCTTTTCTCTTACAGCTTTTTATTTTTTATTTTTTGGTCTTTCTTTGTTCTATATATTTGGAGTTTCAATTATCATGTAGTGAGAGGAATTTCTTTTCTGCTCTAATCTATTTGGTGTTCTGTATGCCTCTTGGAGTTTTGCTGGTATCTCTTTCTTTACTTTGGTAAGTTTTCTTCTATGATTTTCTTGAAAATGTTTCCTGAACCTTGGAGTTTGGAGTCTTCTCTTTCATCAAGTTATATAATTCTTAGGTTCCATCTTTTCAGTGAGTCTTTGATTTCTTGGATTTTGTGGGTGAAAAACTTTTTAGATTTCTCATTTTGTTTTTTGGTTGTTGTACTGATTTCTTCAATTGAGTCTTCCATGTCTAATATGTCTTCCATCTCTTATATCCTATTTGCAATACTCCTGTCTGAAGTTCCTGTTCTCTTTCCTTGATTTTCCACCTCCAGGATTGTCTCTGCTTGTGTTTTCTTTATTGCTTCCACTTCCAATTCCAAGTCTTGAGCTGTTTTATCCATTTCCTGGTCCAGTTTGGTTGTCTTTGCCTGCAAGTCTTTCAAATCTTTCATAGCCTTGTCTCTTTCCAAGTCTTGTTTGACTGAGTTAGCTTGGAGGTCTCTAATGGAATTCTCCATTGGTTTCATCTGTAAAATTGTGATTTCTTTAAATTCTTTCAGGGATTTATTTTCTTCTTATAAGACCTCTGTCATTTTCCTAAAGGTAGATTTGTCATCATTTTCATGTATTTCAGCTATGGTGAGATGATCATGTCTTGGAATATTAGCATAGCTGAATTTTGTTGGAATCATATTTCCCTGACTTTTGTCAGTTATGTTCTTTCTTTGGCCTTTAGCCATCTGGTGGTCCTTAGTTGTTTATTTTTGCTGCCTTTTGGACTTGGTGCCTAGGAAGGAGCTTTGGTGTAGAGGCTGTATAATCTTCATATTCTGTAACTCTCCCCAGGCTGGATTGGGCCCTGTGTTGGGGCCTGGTTCTCAGTGGGCCTCCCATAGCTCACCCCTCCCCACTGTGTCCCAACTGGGTACTCAGGTCAGGGGTTGGGGTGGGATGTGCTATTACTGCCTGCATGTTCCTGAGATCCAGCTGGTCTTCTTAATGATGTCAGTGGGGGTCGGCAGGCCACTTACTGTAGGCTAGAGCTGCAGTTCCCCTGCAGTTTATGCATTAGGACCATGATCGTGGACCTACCAAGCTGCTCTCAGGTGGCTCTCAGCTTCAATGCACCTTACAGCCAGAAGAACTGTGATCTGGTACATCCATGTCACCCAGGCAGTGAGCAATGGTCTGGGGTTGTTTCACTGCTACATGGTTGGAGCTCTCTGTGTTGTAGCCTCAGTTTTCAGCTGAGGAGCAAGAGAGGTGCCAGCAGGGAGTTCTGATGTCAAGTTCACATCCTGTCCACAGTACTTGGATTTGGGGGATGCTCAGCTGTCTTTTCCTGCCCAGAATCACTGTGTTCCAGTCCAGCCTGCCTAATCCAGTAGGGCTTCTGGAAGTTTCCCTGTAGCTAGGGTGTCAGGACTATAGTCAGGATGATTGTGGTCCTCCCAAGCTGATCTCAAGGGGAATTCCAATTTCAACCTGTGCCTCTCAGTCAGAAGCTCTGTGATCCTGTGTAGCCCACTCATTGGGCAGCACACAATGGTCTAGAACTGTTTTACTGCTCCACACCAAGATCTAGAGGCTGTAGGCTAAGACTATAGACTGAGTGTTCTGCCAAAGTGGGCATGGGCGGGAGTTCCAATAAGGAGTTCAAAGGTGTCTACAGCATTTGGACTCACAGGAAGCCCTGCCACCTTTTCCCTGTCAGAAGTGCTGTGTTACAGAGCAGTCCACCTGGGCCAGTGAGGCTTTTAACAGTTTCCCTGTAGCTAGGGTGTCAGGACTCTGCTTATGGTCCTCCCAAGCTATTCTCAGGTGAGTCTCAGAGTCAACCTGTACCTCTCAGACTGAAGCTCTGTGAACTGGTGCAGCCCCTTTGCTCTGCTGCACACAATAGTCCAGAAGTGCTTTACTACTCTGGGCTGAGATGTAGATGCTGTACCCTGAGTGTCCAGTGGAGTTACCAGCCAAGGGGCCAGGCAAGGGGGGGGGGGGGGGTCAATGAGTTCCAATATGTAGTCTATATCCTGTCCACAGTGTGCTTGGGCTCAGGAAAGCTCAGTGCCTGTTAGTTCAATCCCCTAGTTACTGGTCAGTCAGATGCCGCCATGTTGCAAATCCCAGGGAGAATCACCCTCAGTGTTACCATAGTGACTCCATCTTCTTTTGCGTGTCAGAATGCCTGCTCAGAAGCTGCAGTCTCAGGAAACTGAGGAATGCCTCTGTTTGGAGGTCGAAGCCACCAGCTGGCATCCTGAAAAGATCCAATATACCGGCTTTTCCACTGCAGCAGGAAGTGCTCTGTCTCCTATGTCTGGTATCTCTGTTCTTCCAGTGTCTCTATGTATAGTACACAGTTCTTTACTGTTCTTGCCTTTGCTTGGCAAGCCCAGATAGGTTTGCGCCTCTCAAACTGCCATTCAGTAGGAGTATATCTCTGTGGTGGTCCAGTTGATCTTCCTGACAACCAGAATGTGTCTGAGCTTATCGCCACCATCTTCCTGAATTCAACCTTCCTCTTTTTATTGTTTTATTTCATTCACATTTCATCTGCCTTCAGCAGCCTTAGTTCAGTATTATAATTTCAATGGTTATATTTTCTGAGAACTATAATTGATAATAATGCCCGCATTAGCCCTAGAATTTACACAGTTAAGCTTTTCATATCACACCCTCCTCTCTTGTGCCATTAAATACTTCTACACATTGAGGCAAACACACTGGTTGTGTCATGCTTGCATTTCTTCAGTTAAGACACTATTATATTACCGATAAAAACTGTTTCATGGGGGAAACAATGATAATTTCATGGAGCTAGACTTGTCAGTTGACAATGATCTTGATCATCCAAATGCAATTTGTGTTCTAGTAGGGCAAAACTAAAACTACACAAACCTGAAATAGATTTACGTCAATTGAAAATCTTTCACATTCCGAACAAGATTTAAAGCCAAGAGTTTTTTTTTATTATTATTATTGTCCTCCATTTACCAGGAGACTAAATATTTGGCATAAGTACAGGCTTACTATAGATACTATTTAAGACAGTCATAGGCATGGTCAGGCGAGACTTGTCTAAGGAGATGATATTTGAACTAAGAATTGAATCATGATGACAAGGACCCAGGTACTTAGAGATGTTTTTAAAAAAATTAACACAAAGAGTAACAACAATGTTGACAAAAGTCCCGAGGCAGGTAACATCTTAATGTGATGCTCCATGAACAAATAGAAACAAGGAGTAAAGTGAAGTTGGAAATGAGTAAGGACAAATACATTAGACTCACTCTGGGGTCAAAATCCTTGATTTGATGGGTTTGGTCTATGCAAGTCTTTTGGCAAATTCAGGCTCAAGAACAAATATTCTCTTTCCTGTGCTGAAAGAGAAAGTTTTAAACTTTAAAACTATCTGGTACATTAACAGTGGAGCAGAATTGCTCATTTTATTATTTTTAGAAAAGACATTCAATTATGTTTTTTTTTTTCTCCAGGGAGTCAATCTCTTATGCCTGTCTACACACTGACATGAATTGATATGTCAAAATCCTTTCAATAAATCATGTTTCCAACACTGTCTCCTTTAAATTACATATTGCAGAGATTTACAACTTTTTTTTTTAAGCCAGGCCTTGATTGCAGTGAACCTGTTCTGTCTTGGTGGGAATGACAAACACCAGGAAATGTTTCTGGGAGGTGCTCTTGGGTGAGCACGTTTGTAGCTTGAACGTGTTGGGTTGTGCCATTCATCTCGGAATATACTTTTGGGAAGTTGCAGCAAAGCAAAGGTCTGATTTAATATTATCATTTTAAAGAAGAAAATCAATTTCTTTAACCCAGTGTGTGACAGGGTGTCATTTTGATTAGTGTGCCTTTAGCTACATTCAGTCTGTTTAATTTCAGTAAAAGATGGCAGGAATGCATCGTTAGTGAGGAGAGTTGACAGAGTTTGTCATGCTGTCATGGCAAAAGTATCATTATTTTAAGAGGACTCTGATATCTTCCCATTTTTGGTGCCCTTCCAAGACAGGCTGGTGAGAAACTATACGGACATGCAATGTAGCTTAGGGGAACAGATGCAAACACTGAGTCACAAAGAAGATTCTGTGCCATGCCTGCGCAAGTGAAAACTGTAATGACTCTTGGGTTTCCGACATCATAAAATGAATTTAACAGTAAAACTTCATCATCTGTATTCCCAAGTGCTCAGCTCCAGATTTACAGCTTGAGATCCCACTTTGTCCCACGAGCTGCCTTTACCACATAAGTTATTTGGTGGGAGTGTAAATGACACTTTTCTCCCATTTCTTATCCCTACCCTGACCTGTTGTTACCTTCACACCCACAGACCCAGCTCCAGACCAGAAGTTCGGGAGCCATCTTTGTGTCGTGTGCCACCATGCCTGGCCACCTCTTAGCTTTTATTTTTCCTTACTCAAGATATGACCCTTGCAGTCTGAATTTCCATATTGTTACATGCTGCCTTAAAATCTGAATAAAGAGGGCCTTTGCTGAGATCCCAGGAAATCTGAAGTATTCTTTGTCATTACCCATCCTGCAGTGCGCATCCTTCTTTTCCATACTTCCCACCAGTGCTGATTACTGTGTGCCACGCCACGAAGGCTCCTGAGGATTACATTAGCCCAGTGATCCCCACATCTGATTAATCTGTACAGAACCTCATTCACTGATTTGCTAGTAGGAACCCTTGCTTGTTGACTTTTTGTTTTTCCGGGTGTTTTATTACTAGAGCTTCCTGGTCATTTTTTATAATTTCTATGTATCTTACTTTCAATCTCTCTCTCTCTCTCTCTCTCTCTCTCTCTCTCTCTCTCTCTCCGTGTGCAGGTATGTATTTTAAACAACTACTTTCAGGTTATTTTCACTTAGTTTAAATACTTAGAGCTTTGCGATAGTAGATTTTTAAACTGTAAAATCCAATTCCTTGGAACCCTGATGTTTTGTGTTCTTTTTATCACCTGTTAGAGTCTCTACTTGATTTAAGAAGGTTTCATTCTAGTTAGGTGGGTGTGTGCTGTGGTGTCACTAGTGGCCACCTGAAACTCCACACCTGTGACCTCCCCAGCAGACAGAGGTGCTTTAGGTCACCTCCACGCACCACAATCACACACACACTGGCAATCTCCTTGGCATTTTGGTTTTTCTTTGTTTTGTTTTTCTCTGTATTCCTTAGAGGAATTTGGGCTTTATGCAAGTTTCTGGTCTTAAATCCCAAGTTACAAGTGTAAGATTTGGTCTTTGTCTCCTTTTGGGCAAAGTCTGTTTAAACAGATTTTGTCCTAACAGACTTCATTCCAAGGTCTGGGTCTGAGGAAACAGAAGGTGCTAAAGCCTTAAACTGTCCATCTCTCACTGGATTTGAGAACTTTCTTTTTCTTTTTCTTCTTTTATTTTTCATAGATTTTTTCTATTATTAAAAATAGATTCTGTTTTTATGCCTTTTTTTCATGTGATATATTCAGATTATGGTTTCCCCTCCTGCTACTTGTCCCAGCTCCTCCTCACCTGCTTTTCCAACTAGAGCCACACCTTTTCTGTCTCTCCTTAGAAAACGAACAGGCATCTAAGGACTAATAATAAATACAATATGCTATAATATAGTATAATATAATATAGTACCATACAATACAATACAATATAATATATATCATGATGTAATATATAAAAAGCAAACAAATCAGAACCTGACAAAACAAACAAGAAAAAGAGCCAAAGAAAAAGCACTAACACTGCATACAGACACAGAGACACACATTTGCACACATATGAATCACATAACAACACAAAACTGGTAGCTGTACTATATTTGCAAAGGACCTGTAAGGTTAAATCAAAAAACCCTGACTTAGCATTATGAGACAAAAACTCTCCAAAGATGCTACTGAGTTCATTTTATGTTGGCCATCTACTGCTGGGCATGGGCCCTACCATTAAGAGTGATTTGTTTCCCCACTGAGATTACCTTAGAGAGAACTAATTTTTCATTTGCAAGTGGTTATCCATTTAAAATAGCTTCTGTGTTAGGGATGTGTCCATGTGTCCACTGTGTCCACTTCTAGGATCCCATCTTGTGCAAATCCACTAAGGCCTTGTGCATGCTACCTCAGTCTCTGTGAGTTTATATGTGTGCCTAGAAGACCTTGATTCTTTGGTGTCCTCCATCCCCTCTGGCTCCTACACTTTTTCTGCCTCCACTTTTGTAGAGTTCCCTGAGCTCTTATGAAGACATCCTGTTTAGCACTGATGGAGACATCCTATTTAGGGCTGACTATCTCCAGGTCTCTCTTGATTTCTACATATTGTCTAGTTGTGGGTCTCTGTGTTTGTTCCCATCTGTGTCTGGAGGAAGTTTCTCTGATGGTGGCTAAACAAGGCACGATCTTTGAGTATAACAGAATGGTGTTAGAAGTCATTTTATTATTATGTTTCTTTAGCAGAACATTAGTATTTGATTTTACCCTAGGTTCTTGGCTTATCTAGTATCAGGTTCTTGGCTATCTAAGCAACATTGGGTATGGGTTACATATGTTAGAGTGGGCCTTAATGCAAATCACATATTGGTTGGTTACTCCCATACACTTTGTGCCACTATTACCCCAGAGAATCTTGGAGGCAGGTCAGTCTTATAGATGGAAGGGTTTGTAGTTGAGTTGGTGTTTACCTTAATCCTTTGGGAGCACTGAAGACTTTCTGACCTTGTAAAATCACTCTTTACTTTTGTGTCAACTCAGTAATATATATTTCACAAACATTTGAGCTTCTTATGCCAGAAAGGCTGTTGAAGATATCCTATAACCACCCAGGATCATGTGTGTTTATCTAATTAAACCTACATATCCAATTTTGCTTTTCTGTTGTTGTGATAAATTGAGCAAAGGCAAGTGGGTGTGGGGAGGAAAGGGTTTATTGTAGCTTACAGGTTACAGTTCATAACTGAGCCAGGGAAGGAGCTTGCCTCAGGAATATGGAGGTGAGAACTGAGACAGAAACCTAAGATTAATGCTACCTACTAGCTTGTTCTCTGGGGCCTGCACAGCTTGCCTTCCTATATAACCCAAGACTATCTACCCAGTGTAGCATCATCCACAGTGGAGCCCTCTCCCATCAGTAGCTGATGGAAAGAATGACTGCCAACAGTCCAATCAATTTAGGTTACCTCTCCCCAGGTGACTCCAGTTTGAATTAACTTGACAAAAACTAAGCATCTAGCTCAGTGTATTGGTTCACTTTCCTACTTCCATAAATCAGTTACGAAGCAGTCACTGATACTTAACAAGGTGGGAACCTATTAAACTGAAAGTCTCAAAGCTTACTGTGTAGGATGGGAATGTGACAAATAAAGAAGGCAGAAGTCCAGTGTAAGGATGAAGCGTCCTGAGACATACGATATGATCTTGGAGAGTCTAAGAAGGGCCTTAATTTAGTGACTGCCAGCCAGACAGGAAAGGTTTCAGAGAGAAGGAATTCATACATACCCACCTATTAGCTTCCTTCTGTTACTGTCACGACAAAATGGGTCTTTGTACTTAAGTAGTGACTGACTTTTCCTCTGAGTGGCTTTTTTTTCATCAAAATTATAAGAAAATACAGAAAACTGGGCTATAGGAGACATTTTTTTTCTTTTTTTTTTTTTTTTGCCACTTAGCAGTGTTTAATTTCATGTTTGATTTCTGCTGAGTTCTGCTCTGCGGATGTCTATTGGCATGGGCATACTGCCATCTGGAGGAGGAACTTTAAATTTTTTTAAGAGAGTAAGGCATAAGGAGACAATCAACTTTGAAATAAAACTGAGTCTTGAAGGAATAAAGCAAAACAAATGCAATCATACTGTGTAAATGTTAGTTAGCTAATAAAACAGTAATTAAAAACAGGACATTAGAAAGTGTGACAACACATTAATATTAGAAAGAATTTGCTAAAATTTCAATTCATTCATTTCTTAAATTATCACAAGTCTTAAAAAGTGAATTAGATTTTGAATATTGCAACTTTGGATGAAAACTGCTTTTTGTTTTGTTTTTGAGAGAGAATATCTTATGGTGTAGCCAAGTTTACCTTAAATTCATGGCAATCCTTCTGCCTCAGTGTCCAAATTGATGGGAGTAGAGATGTGAATCACAACTCTTGTCCTTTTTTTTTTAAATACTTTTTTTTCTTCAAGTTACATCTCAGTCACAAACCCCTCCCTATTCCCCCTTCCTATCCCGCCCTTCCACCCTCTTCCCCCCAGAAGTTTCCCCTTTCAGTCCAACAGATGGTTCCTTCTCTTATAACAGTATTATACATTACATCTCAATCACAATCCCCTCCCTACTCCCCCCTCCAGTCCCACCCTTCCACCCACTTCCCCCTCAACCCCCATCCTCTTCCCTTTTTTTAAAGTTTAAGGTATATCTTTTTCCCCCCAACAGCTCCCCCTTTCAGCCCATCAAATGATTCTTTCTCTTATAACAACAAATACAACACAAAACAAGAGAAATAAATAGGCCACAATTATGAGAATTATATGGCTTAGCATACATTCCCAGTGTCCAGTCCATATGTATTTGGCACCAGAGGGATAAATATATCTAATTATTTAGGAAGTGCAGGGCCCGCTACTTCCAAAACTAGGAAATGACATACCAGTGGCTGCCTGAACAGTTCCCATTTTCTCTCCATACATTACAGCATCAATCTTTAGCCGTTTGGCCCCATATCTCTGACAGACATTGATTGTAGAGCAGGGTTTATGAAGGACTTACCTACCCTGTCTTGGCAGAGCTCGGCTGTCGACTTACTTGCTTCCAAGTTTTGTCCTTTTTGGACAGCAGTCTGTCTACAGTTGAAGCAAGGGGTTTTTCTTGCCAAGAGAAAGGCTTACCACCAATTCAACCATCTCCCACTGGAGATTCTTCAATGTTCATCTTCTACTTGGAGTAGAATATGGGGTGCTGTCAGGAGCTGACATGTCTTGATATCAAAAAATCTTAAGTTAAGAAAACATCTTTGAATGCCATATTCTGCAGATCTCTTGAGATTTTTGAAGATACTCTATCTCTTATATTTAGATAAGCAAATGTTGTTTGTCTCTTAGCAACTTGATTTCTGATTCTTAGAAAATAACTATGATAGACTGTCATAGTACCTAACAAAATGACAAGCTTGAATGACTATTAGTTTGCATTTCTTAATTATCCTAAACAGTTTATGACAATTGGTAGCAAAAGGCCGAAACTTCACATTTCATTTTTAAGCATTACTAGGTACAATACATTTAAAAAGCATTACCCTTAATTTTGTATCAACATACAAAGATCAGTACCAATGTGGCCAATAATAATCTTAATTTTGTATCAATATACAAAGGTATAAGGGCATATTCAATAATTTATCCTTTTTTCTTAATCTTTCCGTCTATGTCCCATTTTTTCTCAAGTCTGTTCACTCCTACATAGGAGAGAAAGAAGGATACAGAAAAGAAAAAGAGAGAAGTCCCTGGGTCTAACCACCAAAACCTATTTAGCAAGACCATTTAACAGACTGTAATCTCTTCCCTTAAATAACAAGATTTTCTATCATCCATCAAATGACCAAAGGGGAGAAAAACACCCTCCCCAACTTCTGGGGATGGGATGTCACTCTCTTAAAATGACTTCCTGCTGATTTGGGACATAGTAAACCTGTTTGTGGCCCAAATAAGAATGGAAAAATGGTTAAGCATGTTAATAGAATCATTTGATGTTCAGTCCTTTGGTGCTCAGCTATTTAAATGTCCTAAAAATTTTGTAGACAGAAAATGAACTTCAGGGCTTTACTGAAGTTCTGGCTGGAGGAGTCTGTGGATCTGAACAATCTTAGCGATTTTGAGTTGTTGTGGTTGTAAACTTTTGAGGAAACAGCTATTGAGGAAGTCTGCAAGGCTGTATTATCTGGGCTACTTGTCTTCTTTGCTGTCTGATCTGTTTTCTGCTGAGGTTTCTGTTGTCCAGTTGTCTCTGGATTCCTTGAATGGATGCTTTAAATCTAATGGAAAGATAAGAACAGAGCCCTGTCCCTAACTCTGGGACACTACCTTTTTGGGGGTGGGGGGGTCAGGTAATATTTTTCTTGGAGAAAATTTGGTTTTTTGACAATATAAAAAGTATTATCTTTCAATTTGGATTAAAGAAGAAATTATTTTGATATTTTGGAGCTAAACAAACCTTTAGTGTATATATTTTGAGATCTCAAAGGACAATTTGCTTGAATTTCAGCATGCCTTTTGTAGGTAGCTTTTAAACTTAAATCCTTCCAAATCCTATGTTCCTGTCTCTGCATTTTAAGTATTGGGATCAAAGACATATGGTTCTCAACTGATGGGATTAAAGATGTGCTCCACTACCCCTGGATCGAATTTTTTCTCTATTTAGAGTTTGTTTTGTATCAGTCTGACCTTGAGCTCTGAGATCTGCCTGTTTCTGTCTCTAGCGAGTTGGAATTAAGGGTGTATCCTTCTCAAATGATGGGATTAAGGGTGTGCACCATCACCACCCTGTTCCTTGTAACTCTAGAATTTATAAGACAACTTACTCTATAGTGATCCTCCTGTCTGTGCTGGAGTTAAAGGCATTGGCTAACACCATGCATTTCATGTGTTTTCCCTTAGCTCCAAGTTTTTTCAACTCTTGGAGGTTTAAAAAACCAGGTTGAACAGCTGTAACCTTTAATTGATTCATAGTATTTTAAACCTGTTACCTGCTTTTTAATGCCAAACCATGAAAATATCCTATACATCTACAAAATAAAACAAAAACTTTAAGCTGCTGTCAAGTTTGTGTAATCTATGTGGCCACCTGCAGTCTAACATTCTAATCTGAAATTAAGGCCATTTTCTTTTCATGCCTGAAACCGAACTTTTAAATTATTATTTAACTCTTATTTATTTACTACATTCACTTATAACAAACACCAGCAATTTCTTAACTATTAATCCTATAAATTCCTACAACCCCTTTAACCTATCCGCTAAACCTATTGATAATCATAACAATTACTTTCATACCCTTTTAGAATGATACAGTCTCTGGGGCAGGTCCTCAGTCGTCAGGAAACCAGTCTCGGGGGTAGACTCTTTAACGCACTTAGCAGTCCTTTTTCTGGATCTCTCAGACGCAGGTTCGTCAGGGTAAATTGGCTATCGAAGTCTCACTTTAAATAAGGCTTGAGGCTTTCTTCTCTCTGGGAGACCTCAGCCGTCTGTAGGCCAACTTATTTCCTTCGTATCAGCAACTCTGCCGTTCTGCCTCAGTCTTTAAAGCTGGCCACAGTTCCGTTCAGGCCACTGTTCGGACAGGTCAAACCCCTCTAGGCAAAAGCTGAGCCACAGGGTTTAGTCCTTGGCCTTTTGCTGTCTTGCCGAGGCTTTCTCTGCTCACCAGCTTCCTTCTGCCTCAGGGAGATCTGGCCATTGGTCTACCAGAACTTTCTCCAGCAGGACTCTCGGAGCTCTCTCATATCGGGGGCCCTTAGCACGCACGCGCCTCCCTGGCGTCATCCACTTGTCCTTAAATAGGATCACTCCTTGTTCCACCTGCTTCAGCTTAAGTTGGGCTCTGCCCACTTATCAGTTGAAAGCAATGCCAGGTCATAAAGTCTTTCCTTCTTTCACCTGGCTTCAACCTTGTTTTTCAGTCCAAAGAGACTCCCCTCATTTCACCTGACTTCATCCATAAGCTGATAAGCTAATTGCTCACAGCAGTTGATCTTCATGCCCCGAATTAAGAGTCTGTATCAGAAACTTAGATATTCACTAAATCTAACTTATATTAATCTACCAGCCCCTTCACATGCCAGTAAGGCAAGTATACCTTAGGTAAATTATAGTTTGAAAATTTTATATTGTATTTTTATTATATATTTTTAAGCTTATTAACTTTTTTTTAAAAAGGTATTATTTTGTTTTCTCAAGTTACTTCTAGAACATAATTTCCTCCCTCCCTCCCTCCTTCACTTTCTCCCTCCCTCCCTTCTTCTCTCCCTCCCTCCTTGTTTCTCTACTTGGTAGTCTCCTTCTCCTCAGATGAGGTGGGCCCTCACATACCATACTCCCTCAGATCTTCCATCAAGTGAGGGCCAAGAGCTTCCACTTGTAGTGGGGTTTGATATGGCACACCATCTAGGGTATGGTGTTACACTAACCTACAGCAGATTTCATGACTCACTAGTGGGTAAAATTTTTCCTAGGATAGATATGCTAGGTTCCTATCTATTTGGGTGTGTGGGTTGTAGGATAGTTATCCTGTGATGTATGCTTAATATCCATTTATAAGGGAATACATACCATTTTTATCTTTCTGGGACTGCATCAGCTTGCTTAGAATGAGTGCTTCTAGCTCCATCCATTTGGTTTCGAACTGCATGATTTCCTCATTTCTGATAGATGTGTAGTATTCCATTGTGTAAATGTACCACAGTTTTTTAATCCATTCTTCAGTTGAAGGTCATATGGTTGCTTCCAGTTTCTGGCTATTACAAATAAAGCTGCTATGAACATTGTTGAGGTAATGTCCTTGTGGTTTTGTTTCAAAACTTTTGGATATATGCCCAAGAGGGGTATGGCTGGGTCTTGAGGTAGAATTATTCCCTGTTGGGGTAGTGTTAAGCATTCCAAATGTTAATTAATTGGTCCTGCTTGCTGTCTGTTACTTACATTGACTCTGATTGGTTAAATAAAATCCCGAGAGGGGAGCGAAGATGGCGGCGACCTACACTGATGCATTCTGAACGCGGGGGAAAAAAGAGCCATAAAAAACACAGAGTTACTGGGCACTGTGCAAAAACCGGAGGGGCTAGACCCCCCCCCCCGGGAACACTCACAGCTCCCAAGGGACTGTTAAAAGTCCCAGGGCAAGGCTCTCCCCATCTCTCACAGACACGGAGGCCACTAAACCGGGGATTCAGGAACTCCCATTTGGTGAGGCGCCTGGTAAGATCGATCCCAACTTACAGCAGGCAGAATCAGGGTCCACTTGGCCATAGATCGCTGTCCTATTGGGCTCCCCACACATCAGGTTGTACTTATACCCACTTAGAAAAGGTTGCGAGATAGTGCAAGCCTTAGCAAGGAACAAACAGGGGACTCAGCGGGTGGTCCGCAGCCGCTCGTGAAGCGGAGGGCGGGAGGTTCCAAGAGAGCGCAGGAAGCTGGGAACACAAAAGCAGGCGGGAGCAGCCAAATCTCGCACACTCACCATAGCGCAGCTGGGGAGAGAGCACGGCTGGCAGGGCCAAATCCCCGCCAGTCCACGGCAGGTCATCTGGGGAGAGAGACAGGCGTGGGTGGGGCCAGGGGTCTGTGCACCCACGGCGGAGCTGCTGGGACGAGAGGTGCACTCAGGCAGCCGGAGGATCCGGGGCTTGGGGTACCCACGGGACCCGTGGCGGCGCAGACAAGAAGGGAATTAGGCACAGGGTCCAGCCCTGTGGCGAGAAGACTAGAGAGAAACCAGAAATCGGGACCATAGCTGTATCCTGGAAAATCCAGACATATCAGGTGTGGAGCCAGACCCTGTCAGCCTCCGGGACGACAAACAAAGCCCACAGAATCTGTGCCTGGGCAAACAGGCACATACCATCAGAACCATTACAGGCTGATAACTCAGAGTGCAACATAGAGAAGTCTGAATTGGGAGCAGTGAAACAATCCTGGTCCATTACTCACAACCTGGGAATAGGCTGCACCAGATCACAGTGCCTCTGGCCATTAAAAGCACAGTGACCTTGAAATCCCCCTGTAAGCAACGACAGATAGCCAAGT
>CAJQZJ010032563.1:9652401-9669495 GCA_907164525.1 Lophiomys imhausi
TGTGTGTGTGTTTGTAAGAGTGTGCCCTAGACATCAGGGTTGGCAGCAAGCACCATAACTCATCTTGCCAGTTATAGAATTTCCATTTTTAATAAAAGAAAGAGGAGTAGATTCCACAGGGTAGTTAGTTCTGGTTGAGTTTAGGCAACATACTACACAAAGTATTCAAGGGATGATATGTGGCCTTCTCAAGATAGATATTTGAAAGACTGCCACCATCCTACCATCTGCAGACAAGAAAAATTGCCATAGGAAGGCATTGATTGGCTTTTCACTAACTGGTTACACTCTTGCTAAATTAAAACCTCATATAATGTGATGCACATAAGTGGGAGGAACACAATGTTTATGACAAAAGCTGACCTTATGGCCCTGTGCAGCATTTGCAGTCCATCCAGGAGAATTGTCATGTTACGTATTTATTTATTTTCGTTATGTGTATTGTGTGTGTCTGTATGAGGATATGAATCTGTGAATGCAGGTGCACATGGAGTTGAGATATTTGGGTCCTCCTGGATCCACAATTATAGTCAGGTGTGAACTGCAACTGTGGGCTCTGGGAACCCAACCCAAGTTCTCTACAATAATAACATTTGCTCTTAAATGCTTTCTATCCCCACACCATTCGTTGTTAAAGAAATGATTTTAAAAGTTGAATAAAAAAGTAGGAATAAAATCCTTAACAATATATGTAGATGTATTTATTAAATTATTTACCAGTATTTAAATTATAGTTAATTGGTCAGCAGTGTTAATCCTTAACCTGCCATTGTAAATAATCACACAGACATCTGATGGATTTTTATAAGCCTTAGCCTGGATTGTACAATCTTAGTCCATCTAAGCTAGTTTGCATTTGCTATTCCTCAAATAAAACACCATATATTATGCAAATGTCCCCTGGGCTGTTATTCTCCACACTATGCTGATATTCCAGCACATGTGTCATGATGTTCTTTCATTTATAACCCATGTGCTTGTCCTCTCTGTCTTCTTCTTCCTCTGATCCTCTCTGTCTGTCCCAGAAGTCCTCAAACCTTTTCCATGCCTACCACTATCTCTGCTCAATCACAGGCCTTAGCATTTTATTGAGCCAATCAGAGACAATGACTAGAAAGCAAGGTAACACAGCATTATCTGGTGTACAGCAAACAGGCCTCTGAGGGAAGGTTAGTTAATATTTAGAATACATAAGACATCACTGCAGCAAATGTATATAATATTGCTTGGGAATTCTGTAATACAATATCATATACTAGGTTGCTTAAATGACAGAGATGTATCGTCTCATGTTATGTAGCTATTAATTCTAGTGAAACATTTCTTTGGGGGAAGGACTACAGGGGTTCAAGAGGGTCATAAACTTCACAAGACTCGGGTGCTCCCTCCCAAAGATTATATAAATGATTTTAAAACCAAAATTGTAAGAGGAAAGGAAAATCTTCATTGATGTAGCTGCCTACAAGAGGCATAGCAGATCTTAGTGATACAGTCATTGTGAGTCCTCACTCTCACACAAGGAGGCTTTTCCATGATGACATTGCATAATTTCCCCTGGATTCTTGTTAGGTAACCACGATAAATTCATTCATTCACCAGACTAGACTGGGTTAAGTAGCTCCTGTAGAAAATGGCTAATTAAATGACTTTTTAGTATTTGCATTATTGTTAATTGGATCAATGGTGTTATTTCTTAACCCACCATTATAAATGAGCACACAGACACCACATGAATTTTATCAAGCCTTGGACTGCATTGTGCAATCCCATACCATCTAAGGTAGCTCATAATTCTATCCCCCAAATATGATCTCATATATACATATGTCCCCTTGGGCTATTATTCTCCATGTTATGCCAATGTTCCAGGTCACGTGGAATGAACTTCTTTCATCTACCCTATCATATGTCCTCTTTCCTGCTCCTGGCTTCTCTCTCTTTTTCTGGAGGTATCTTCTACACAAGAAACCCTCTGCTTCCGACGTCCATGCACCTTAGTCCTGCTTACCTCTGACTTTGCCCAGTCTCAGGCCTCAGCATTTATTTAACCAATCAGACAATGATTAACAAGAAAGTTAACTCCGCTTCACTTGTTGAACAGCAAGCAGGCTTCTGGAAGCAGGTTAATTAACATTTAGAATGCATAACATCACCCCATCAATTCTTTCCTTTTATCTAATAAAAAGTTATTTTTAAACTCATATAGTAAAAATAGTAAGAGCAAATATGAAACAATAAAGAAATCATATATAAAAGTTACACATATAGTCCTTAGCCTATTTGTATCAGGTAATCTTGAAGAAGAAAAAAATCATCTATCTTGGTGTGTCTAAAGTTCTGAACCTAAATATTTTCTGCCATATCCCATATTTGTAAACCTAAAGATCTTATTTAGATTTGAAAATATAATTTTAAATCCTAGACAACTCAAGTTCAATTGAAATTTTATATCTGTCATGTCTTCAACCCCACCAAAGACATAAGAAGGGATAAAGTTATTATTTGAGTGAGTAGGAAGCACAGGAGAGCAACTTCCCAGAATGGAAAAATGACAGTTTTCTGCCTAGATAGTTCCAAATATCTCTTGGTATTGTTGGAGCATCATCTTCAACCTTCTGACCAAGCATATCTCACAGAATAAATTGTGTAACAGGAAATAAGAAGGATTTTTCCACTCTGTCTCTGCAGAATCAGCCCATCGACTTACCTGCATTTAAGCTCTGATCCACTTTGGACTGGATATAGTCTGTTGAGAGAGCAGGGGTGATTTTGACCAGTAGGAATTATCTCCTGATGGGAGTTTTTGATACTTATTGTCTCTTTCCAAGACGAATGGGAACTCTTAGGAGCTAACTGTCTTAAGTCAAACAATTCTTAAAATAATAAAAACATCTTTAAATGCCATTTTCTGTATGCCAGAGGGTTTTTTTTTTTTTGTTTTTTGAGTCAGGGTTTCTCTGTGTAGCCCTGGCTGTCCTGGACTCACTTTGTAGACCAGGCTGGCCTCGAACTTGCAAAGATCCGCCTGCCTCTGCCTCCCAAGTGCTGGGATTAAAGGCATGTGCCACCACTGCCCGGCTGTACCAGAGGGTTTTGAAGAAGTCTATTGATTTATTTATAAATTGATCCATTTACCTATGTCTGAACAGGCAAACTGTATATTATTAACCACTTATTATCTGTTTAACCTAGTAAGCCTATTTTGTGATAAATTAAGACTAGTACTTGACATGACCATAAGCATTACTGGTCAGCCATCAACCTGTATTACTCAGATTCCTAAATAGATTGCAATAGCAATCCATAAAAGGATTGGAAGCAAACCTGTACTTTTAAATGAGTTGTATAGGCACAATACCTTATATAAGAGTTGAAATATACATATTATGTATCAAAATATAAAATTCTATACCAATGAATCAAAAATTAACCTTATTTTTGTATCAATATACAAAATTCTATAACAATGTATCAAAAGATAACCTTATTTTGAAAATAACAATAGCTTTAAATTTCAGAGCAGATTCAATAATATACCCTTATATATTATCATTTCTATATTATATACCCATATTCCCCCTCTTTTTTTCTTTTCAGATCTTTCCCCCTATATAAAAGAGAAAGAAGGATAGAGAAAACAAAAAGAAAGAAGTCCCTGAGTCTAACCTCCTACACCTTGCTTAAAAAGACCATGTAACAACTTTTAACTAATTCCCCTAAACGACAACATCTATTACCCATCAAATGACCAAAAAAATAAAACCACCCCCCACCTTTTGGGAATGGGGCATTGCTCACTTAAAATTGCTGCTGTCTTGGGACATAGAAAACCTGTTTGGGGGCCCATATAAAAAAGAAAAATGATTAACCAAGTTAATAGTAACATGTGTTGTGCAGTCTCTATGTGCTCAGCAATTTGAATGTCCTGAGCAGTTTGTAGTCTGAAGCTGGACTTTGGATGGGAAAGTTCAGGGCTTTACTGAAGTCCTAGCTGGAACAGTCTGTGAGACTGGACCATCTTAACAAGCTGTTTTGAGGTTGCTCTGGATGCAGATTTTTGAGGAAACAGCTATTGAGGCAGTCTATGAGGCTGGATCATCTGGGCCACTTGTCTTGTCTTCTTTAGTGTCTGATCCCTTTATTCTGCAAATATATAATTTCTCACAAGTAACATATATTTCTATAATTACAAAAATGCCTGGGACAGATCAATTAAGGAAGATTTTCTGCTCTTTGTTTCAGCACAAGAAAGACATTTGTAAATCTCCATTCATGCCATATGAAAGCATAGCATGTAATAGTAACTCATGTGGCTTCTATGTAGCCAATAAGATTTTTATTAGGTATATATATGTGTGTGTGTGTGTGTGTGTGTGTGTTTGTGTGTATACACACACAAACACACACACACACACACACACACATATACATTTATGTTTTAGCCAGTCTGAGCTGTTTCCACATAGTGGAATCAGCAAATATAAGTTGCCTATTTGTTCTTTTGTTTGTAGCCAAGATATGTAGGAGGCCTTTCCTATCAAATCTGATTTCTATCAGTTTGGATGGAAGACTTTTTAAAAAATTATATATATATATATATATATATATTCATTTTTAAGTTGAAAATTCAGCATAAGATTGTATAGAGTTTAAATATTCTCCTTTACAGTTGACATAAATTTATTAATTGATTGGGACAGATTTTTTTGTGTGTAGCTTGAGCTGTTTGTAGATTAGTTGACCTCAAACCAAAAGGAACCTATCTGTCTCTATCTCTGTCTCCCACATTTTTGGGCCAAAGACACGCATTCATATATTTCTTTTAATTTTCTCCTTTCTTTGGAGATTTAATTTCTATGAGGGTATATCTATCCGTATTGAGATAGGGTTTCTTTTTGTAGCTTGGGCTGCCTTGATTTGTTCTGTAGAGCTCTGTAGATTAGATTGGCCTCAAACACACAAGGCACCTGTTTTTTCCTTGTCTCCCAAGTTTTGGGATCAAGACATAAATTTAATTAATTGAATTACCTTTATTAAACAATAATATTAATTAAACCACTTTGTATTAGTCTGAGTTCTAGTTCTACCATGGGAGCCCTATTGTTGAGGAGATTGGTTTAGAGTAGCATGATATGCTATTTTATGTTATCTTTTCTTAACTGTTGGTAGTGGGAGGCATGCAACTTGCATGTTCCTCCCCCAGCCTAATTCTGAGTCTTCACATTGACTAACATCTCTCTGTCTCTCTCTCTCTCCTTCCCTCCCTCCCTCTCTCCTTCTCTCTGTCTCTCTTTATGTTTTTTGAGATATGGTTTCTCTGTGCATCCTTGCCTTGGACTCACTTTGTAGATCAGACTGGCCTTGAATTCAGAGATCTGCCTGCCTCTGTCTCCCAAGTGTTGGGCTTAAAGATTTATGTCATCACGCCCAGCCCCTAACTTATCTCTTTTAGGGGCAAAATGCATCTTGAAACCAGTTCTTCTGTGGGAGCCCCACACCTAAGGAGACTGACTTGTCACTCCTTTCTGTTTGTATAAATGTAAGATTATATGTATTTATCCATTATATCAGTAAAAGCATTATTACTTATTACTAAGCAAAAACTTACATAGTACCTTCAAGGGAAAAAAAGTGTCATTTTGAATTCTAGACTGTCTTTAGCAACCAGCCTTATCTTATCAGCAGGGGTCCCACCCTGACTTCATTGCTTAAATCAGGCTGGTCTAGAATTCCAAGATCTGCCTGTTTCTGCCTCCAGAGTGATGGAATTAAGGGCATGTACCATTATGGCCCTGCTCAAATATTTCACTTACATCCCAGACAATAGTAACTCTAATCCACAGAGCAATCCTGAAGTGTACTGACATTCCAAATCTGTCCAAAATTCTTAAAAAGCGCTCATGTTTCAGCATTGCCAAATCACAAACATATCCTTTCTCTCTCCCAATTTAGGGAAAACTCAAAGACATCTAAACAAAAATCAAGCAAAGAAACAAGAACATTCCAAAAGCCTTCATCCAGCTGTGCCATCCTATGTTGCAATTTTGTTCATCTTTCCTTGGAATCCAGTTTTGGCTGCATTGTATTGGTGGGCCAGTTGCAGATATACCTGACAAGCATTTAGTAGCCAGGCAGCTCTGAGCTTCAGCAATAGAAAATTTTGTATTTTCTATTGGGAAGAGTCCTTTTTTTTCTTCCCTTATTATCATTGTAGGTAATTTAGAATTCCATCTCTCCTTTAAGCCTATCCTTGTCTGATCTTTCTCAAAAACAATACACAGAACCACAATTGTCAGTATAAAAATCATTTGTATGCCAAGAGAAACAAACTCAAATGGATTCCAAATGTATTGAGACATTATGAATTCCCCCATTTTTAATCTAGGTGGTTAACTGCACTCCTTAGCTCATCTAGAAGGCTGTTGTTTTTTTATTACATAAGGAGAGCTAAGGCCTTAGCTCTCTGCCTTTGCTGCAAGGTAGCAGCTTTTGTTAATGGAGTTGCACCTTTGAATGCATTTGGGTTTGGCTCCCTGATCTTTGGCTGGGAAATTGCCTTTTACCCAGGCCTTCTCAGACTGTAAGGCATGGATTCTAACTGCTGTGATTGGGTGCCATTTGTAGAAAATGGCTAATTAAATTATTTATTTGTATTATATTATATTTAATTGGTTGGCAGTGCTAATCTTAATCTTCCATTATAAATGAGCACACTGAGACTTCATGGATTTTAACAAGCTGTGGCCTGGGTTGTGTAATCTTAGCCCATCTAAGCTAGCTCATAATTCTATTCCTCAAATATGATCCCATATATACATATGTCCCCTGAGTTGTTATTCTCCATACTATACTGATGTTCCAGGCCATGTAGCAGGATCTTCTTCCATCTCTAACCCATGGCATGTGTCTTCCTTCCTGCTCTGGCTGCTTCTTCTACCCAAGATGCTCTCTGCTTCAAGAGCCTGTACACCTTAGTCCCGACTACCTCTGTCTTTGCCCGGTCTCAGGCCTCAGCATTTATTCAACTTATCAGAGACAACGGTTAACAATGGTGAAGCATAGCTTCACTTAGTGTACAGCAAGCAGGCTTCTGGGAGCAGGTTAATTAAAATTTAGAATGCATAACATCACCCATCAAGTTCCTGTGATCTGTCATTGTTCTTTCTTTGTGGGTTGAATATTGTAGAAACTTATTCTCCAGAAAACTCACCCATCTCACAAAAAAGTGCTAATGATAGTTCTAGAAACTGTTGTTCCAGAGGAAGATGTTAGCACTATTGCTTCCTTTTAAGGACAGGAGGACTCATCCATCCCAAACATTCCTCCCAGCTTATAATGGGTTACTTCAATCTCCAGTATACCTTGACTTCCAGATATATCACCCTGATTTCTGCTTTAATCTCCATGTGCCTTTTCCCTGAAGGCAGAACTTTCCACGTCATAAGTTTCCATTTTCAAGGAGACGTTTTTAGTGAATTAAGCTAGTTTATTGACTATCTTAGGTAGACTATCTACAGAGACCATATTTCAAATACATTCTCACTGACAAGTTGTCATGGTTAGGGCTTTAATATGTGTGGGTGTCAAAAAGGACACAATTCAACTTAAGTTAATCATTAATAAACAACATGGGGGGGTTGGAGAAATGGCTCAGTTGTTAAGAATATAGACTGGCATTGTAGAAGACCTGGGTTTGTTTCTGAGCACTAACATAGGGACTCACAATAACCTGTAACTACAGTTCCAGCGGATCTGATATCCTCTTCTGGCCTCCGTAGAGACCAGTCATGGGCATACATGGGGCCAAGACACACACATAAAATGCACAAATAGATCTTTTAAAGATTTAAGCAGCAAATTTTCACAGAGTGACTGTAGGAAGAGCTACTTGCTCTGGGATAAAAGTAAATGGATGTGACTGACAGTCAAGATCAGAAAAGCTTGGAGTAGCACACAGAAACTGATACGGAAGGAGTATCAACACTCAGCAGCTGTTGGTGTCCTGAGGGAGGGCACAGACTAGTTGCATCTGCCCTAGCTCAGAAAACTCTGAACACTGAGCAGACTGTCAGACTGAACCGCTGCAAGAAGCAACTGCCAGACTCCGAGGTGGCTACTCTTAGGAATGGTGTGCTGAAGAAACTCTTTCACCTTATGGCTGGCTCCCTCTGAGGACAGTGTAAAAGGGAGCAGCTACCCAAGCAGAGGAACTGTATGTGGTCCCATTTCCAATAAAATAGAAAAAGATGGGTGGGAGCAGAGACAGTCAATCACTGGCATGTTTCTTATTTTATCCATTGAAAGCAAGAGAAAGTTGCCCAAGTTGTGCCTGTTGGAGGATCCACACACAGCTGTTAGAAAATTCTTTGATTTTTTTTTAAATTAGCAAGTGTAAACATTTGTTTAGCTTATTTATCTATGTAGTGACTGTCACAACAGCAATTGCCTTTTGTTGTTGTAAAGCACTTGCAGGAGTAGGTGACACAGACTGAGGACACATGTCTTGTTACATTGTAGCTAGTGTTTATCACTACACTGCTGTCCCAGTTTGTTTTCCATTGCTATGATAAAACACTAACCAAAACCAACGTGGGGAAGGGAAGGGCTTATTCGGCTTACAGTTCCACATCACAGTCCATCGTTACAGGAAGTGAGAACCAGAATCAAAGCAGGAACCTGGAGGGAGGAGCTAATGCTGAGACCGTGCAGTAGTGCTGCTGGCTTGTTCTCCATAGTTTACACTGCCAGGTTTCTTACACCATCCACAACCATCTGGCCAGGGGTGGCACTGCCCACAGTGAGCTGGGCCACATCAATCATTAATCAAGAAAATGCACCACAGACTTTTTCACAGGCCAATCTGTTGGTGGTATCTCCCCAACTAAGGTCCCTTCTTTCCAAATAACTATAGCTTGTATCAAGTTGACAAAAAAAAAAAAAAAAATCAGCAACAAACTAGCTTGCTTACATGGATAATCAAGAAGTAAAGTACTACTAACAATGTGTTTCAGGGCCTCAAACAATACACAGAGATTCAATACAACTTGAGAGCAACTTGAGAAAAAGTTTGAATGTTTACCCACTTCCAATACAGCACGTACGAATAAATGCAGACTTACTTGATTTCTTTCAAACACAGCAGTTGAACAGCCCACTGTTCTCCTAAAACTCACAGCTGGTGCTGCATCTGGATCCTAACAACTCTCCTTAGAGCAGCCTCTGCTCAGCAGCAACGGGACTGAAAAAAACCAAGGTAGCAAGCAGGCTTCATGAAGACTACCTAACCATATGGTCAGTTGTCTTGGCTGCCTGGAAGGCTGCATTGAGCAGCATGAAGTTCTGCATGGGTTCAGAAGCAAAGAAGTTCAAGGTCACTTAGCCACCTCTGCAGAAGGCATGGGTGGGATTGGGAGCATTTTGTCTATTGTTTGTATCAACAATAGAAGACTGTGGCCTCTGGAATCAAAGGAATGCAACTTCTTGTTCTTTTTCTCCAAGCTGGGGACAGAGGTGATAACTTGGCTGGTGGTTATTTTAATTATTAGATGAGGAGGAAACAAACCTAAAACCTTCCTACCTTTTCTATAGACTTTAGTGTCAAGGGTTTTTTAATCACAAGTAGTTTTTTTTTTTTTTTTTTTTTTTTTGGTTTTTCGAGACAGGTTTTCTCTGTGTAGCCCTGGCTGTGCTGGACTCACTTTGTAGACCAGGCTGGCCTCGAACTCGCAAAGATCCACCTGCCTCTGCCTCCCGAGTGCTGGGATTAAAGGCGTGCGCCACCACCGCCCGGCTCACAAGTAGTTTTATAGCACATTATTAACCCATATCTGCTTTGCCATATTTCACAATGGGATGGATTATATCCCATGCTATACAAATAGGAACCACTGTGAAATATATTTTATTATGAAACAGTTGAAACACTTATAATTTATAGGCAGCATATTAAGATCATTTATAATGATGTCATTTGTGCCACCAAGTTAAAATGGAACTACTTTTGATGAATGGGGATTAAATTTGACCTCTCAGCACACATAGTTACTCAGTATCTATAGATAACACAGAACAAAGGTAATTTGTTTGAATTCTCTACCTCCCGTTGAATCCAGGGAATAATTTTATTTTACTCTTCTAAAGTCAAAGGTAACAAAATGGCAGTTGTTTTTTGCTGCTTGAGAAATAGAAGGAACAAGTTCAAGGATAAGAGTAAGTAGCGTTTGTGGACTGAGATTATGTTAGAATAAACTATTCTGTTCTTTTGTGAAAAGTTCAGCATTCACCATTAGTTAGATGAGCTTCATGTAGTTCCACAAAATATCTGCCTCATAGAGATTAATCTCTATTTTCAAAAGCTCCAGTGTGTATATAAACACATTCCAGACCTGTCACTCTTGGATCAAGTCTCTTCCTACTTCGTTATTTAAAGAGGAGCACCACCTAGTGGATAAATGATAGAACTATTTCATCCCAAACAGAAAAGAAACAGTTTCAACATCCAGACAGGTATCCAAACAGTCTGCTGTTAGAGCTATTCCTCACAAGGGGTTGTGTTTACTGATTTTATTGTTTTAAATATGGGCAGTTTCAAAAATAGAGAAGTACGTAACCACAACGAATGCTATTTCTGCCTCTGCCCTGTGTACTTGTTCACTTTAAGAGCCTGTAAAATTATTGAAAAGGTCACTGTTGTAATTATACCACTCACTGTGAGCTTTAAAAATGAAATTTAAAGAACTTTTGAAGTATCTGCCCCTTTAAGACATTGTAATTCACTTACTAAGATTATTATATTATGTGAGTCTTATAAAGTAGTCTCATTTATAAGGGCATATATTACAGGCATTTAATTAAAAAATCTTTAGTCATAAAACACTATCAGAATTCAAAGGGCCATTTGGAGATGGACATATATTTGTTACACTGTTGTTATGATAATTTAGAACAGTGATTCTCAACCTGATGCTGTGACCCTTTAACATAGTCCCTCATGTTGTGGTGGCCCCAACCATAAAATTATTTCCATTGCTACTGTTATAAATTATAATGTAAATATCTGTGTTTTCTGATGGTCTTAGGCGACCTCTGTGAAAGAGTCGGAGGTTATGACCCACAGTTTGAGAATCACTGATTTAGAGCTCCTATCCCGCTTCCTCATAAGCATTTGATTCAAAATACAGTGTTGCTGCCCTCTTGTGGTTCCAAAAACACACTGCCCGTGGATATGAGAGCAGTCAAAGAAAAGTTTGGTGATTTAAGAAGAAAACAGAACATGAGCTTGTTTTTACAGTTGTCTCCATAAATACAGACAACCACCATAGACGAGGATCCAAATGGTCAGTTAATTTAATTATAGGGTCAATAGAAAGAAAAGTAACTTATTTGAACTTCCCATTTGAATTCATTTAAATACACACACACACACACACACACACACACACACACACACACACCTACTTACATAACTTTTAGCATCTTCTACCAATCCCACAGAACATATTTTGCAACAAGTTAACACCTTTCAGATAATACTGCCACAATTGATTTTGTTCTCATTCTTAATATGTTGAAGAATAAACTGCATCTAAACTGCTCTGAAAATCCTCTTCCTCCCTTTGACTTATATTTCGTCCTGGGATGAGTTCAGGAGCCCTTTCCAAGGTTCAAGACATGCATTTACCATGCTGAAATGCTCTGGCCCTTTTCATTGTGGCACTGAATGGAAAACAAGCTTTTGATGCATGTTCCAAATGCAGAAGCCAAGAGCTTCCTCTAACGTTGGCTGGGACGTTCTGCTGCTAGGAATGAGTGGTGCTTTTCAGCTTTCTTGCTGCAAAGAGAGCTGATTCTCCAAGAGCAGTTCTGGCTCTCTGTTTACATACATCCCTCACCTTGGATCAGGAGCGTTATGAAGGATTAAAGGAAAACAAGGTGGAAACAAAGGAGTGATTTAGCTCCTGCTTTATGATGCAGGCACTATAGAGGAAGGGTTTTTGTTTCCAGTCTGAAGTCTTCCTAGGTCCCCTCTGTCTGCAACAGCCACCTTGTACTTCCATCTATAAAGTAGGATTCTGTTGTTACTGAGGAGGAGGAAATAAAAGTAAAAATTGTGTTCTTCTTCATTCACTTGTTGGGTTTCAGAGGAAGCAGGCAATGTAGTCAGTAAAATTGGTGTTTGCTAAGGGGTTAGAGCATCACTTTGACGCTTAGCCTGGGGTTCTAGTGGCCTCTGTGAAGGTGAGTTGTGCTTCAGCTGTCATGTAGATCTGCACATTTTTCTACCAGTATGTTTGCAAGCTCCAGTTGCTGTACATCTTGATCGACATTTGGTATTTTAATAATAATAATTATTATTATTTATTATTATTATTATTGTTGTTGTTTGGAATCAGAATAAACTCTACATTGTTGTGGTTTCCATCCCCATTTCTTTAATGATGATGTATATTCTCCTAATGGTGGTAAATATCCTGTAATATGCACACTTTCTTTCTGAATATCTTCTTTTACTCTAAAGACCCATTTTCTTTTTGTTGTGTCTGTCTGTCTGTAGGTATGTGGGTATATATGCTCCTGTGAATGCAGCTGTCCCCAGATGCCAGTGCTTTTGGGTTTCCTGGAGCTGAAGCTGCCACCTGATGTCGCTTCTGGGAACTAAGCTTAGATCCTCTGGAAGAACAGGGGATATTCTTGGCCAAGGAGTCAGCTCTCCAGGCCCCTGAATATCTTCTTTGATGAAGCTTGCCTATTCTCATGTTCTGTCCACATTTAAAATGGACTTTCTTTCAACGCTGAATTTTAAGAGATTTGCAAATATCTTCTTCTAGTTTGTGATTTCTTTTCTTTTCATGGTGCTGGGAAATGGCCCCAAGACATTGAAAATGGTTTATGGTAGACAAGAACATTCCCCACACCACACTTTCAGGCCTTTAAAAATTCTCTTAAAACTATTTTTACACAACAGCATCTAAGTTTTGCATAAGTTCTACTTATCATTTTCTCCATAAATAATATTTTTGGTTTCATACTTGAAGCTCTTTGCCTAGTCTGAGTCATAAAAGTTTCCTCCTCCACTTCCTTATGAAATATTTATAGTTTTAACTATTTTATTTAGGTATCAAATCCACTTGCAGTGTATTTGGTAATGGATTGAAGTTCTTGTTCTGTTTACATGTCTGTATACAAGGTCCTCAAAACATTCTGCTGTACCTGTTGAAAAGATCCTCCTTTCTCCAGTGGTTGCCTTGGGGTCAAATTGGAGAGTCGGCATGTGTGTTTGAGATGACATTATATTATTTTTATGAGAGGTTTTAAAAGTCACATCGTTTGTTCTTTTATTTGGTTGGCACACTTATGTTCAGAAGCTCTTACCTCAATGTGCAATAATGCAATTCACTTCTGTTCCTTCCAGGTAATTGTTTAATAAATTCATCTGGAAAAATTCTTACTACACAGAAGGAATTTCGCACATGAGCTGCATTTGTTTGTTTGTTTGTTCATTTATTTATTTATCTATTTAATGCATTTTATTTCTCAGGGTCTGAGACAAAAAAAATATCTGTGCTTTTGGAGTTTTGTACAAACTAATAATGGAGTAGCTATTCTGCCTCGGTCAATGGTCCACCAACCTGCCTATAGGCAGAAGGAGGGTGAGCCAACTCCCCAATTTTCAAGTACATCACCAGACATACTTCTCACAGTGGCACTGTTACTTTAAAAAGACATTTGATAATAATGTCTCCTGTTTGTGTTAATAATTTTTACATTCATAATTTGTGGCCTCTCTTTTCCCTGTCCAATATTAAACTGCTCATTTGGATGCCAACCTGTCTTCACCTGTATAATCTGTAAACTGAAGATGGTGGGCTCATTGTAAAGTTTAAAAGAGTATTTATTTTTAAAGTACTCAGAAGTCATACCCAAGTATGCATCTACCAAGGGTCCTGTGTATGCATACTGGGACAGGAATCAAGATCCTTCTATAGTCTGCTGGAATAATGAAACAGTGCCTGACATGATTTTCTTTCATCCTTCTTGTGGGGAGAATAGCCTGTGGGAAATTTTATTTAACGTTATCTGACACAATTGCACATATAGTGGGAAAGCCTTAGAAAGGATGGAAAGCTTGGGGTTTCTTGGGGGTTAGCCTGAAATAAAAAATACTGCTGTATGGCACAGTGGCTGTGATGCTGGTGGACTGCTGTTTATGCCTTTGTTTGCTCCTGGAGACTGTCCCAGGCAATGGCTCTTAAGCTCATCACTTAGTCTAGTGTTGGAAATGGGAGGGTCTTCCTGGGGCTAAGATATCACTGATTCTCCGACTCTGAGAGGCTTCTCCATACAGGTCCTTGGACAGCTGTCTTTTCTGTGATCAGAAGTTTGGACCATTTCTTATGGTTCTTGGAAGCATGTGGGAAGGAATCCAAGAGTCTACAACTGTCCCCCAGCTGGATTGTATAAAGTCAATCAAGGATTCTCTTTGTTGTGGTCTTAAGTTTTCTAAATCGTGATATCTCATTGTGGTTTTTATTTGCATTTCCCTGGTGACTTGGGAACACTGGGTAGATCTCATCAGATTTAATGTAATTATGTTAAATATGTAAACATTACATTTTAGTTTCTTTTTCTAATTCTTCGTGAAATACTTTACACTTGGGAAAAGCCCCTTATTCCGAAGATGTATGCAGTGAGAGCCTCCAGTGGGGTACCTCACCCGACATTTTTGAAGGGCTCTGTGGTAGACACTTGTATCCATAGAGCCTACCTGCCATGTCTGTGATGTGTCAGCCATCCTGGGTCCCACTGTTATCCCAGCTAGTAATTGTTGCTTCTACACACAAGCAGTTGTCTGTCCCATTTTCTGTGTCCTGTTACAAAATAGGTGGATACTGTCTCTGTTATATACTCATGACAGTCACTGAAGTCTGACATTGGACACATCATTGAAACTGAGCTCTTCCCTGGGAAACTGAAAGACTGTTTTGAAACAAAGGAAGAAAGGGATCCATCCATTTGTCTTACACCTTTCTGCTCACCTGATGTATAGTGTATGTATATGTGTGTGCACTTATGTTCGTGTGTCATGCTTGCTTGTTTGTTAAGACAGACATCAAGTATATAATTGGAGTTTGCTCACCTAATTTCCTGTTCATTTAAAGTACAAAGACACTGTCAGTTACCCTACGTGATTGTTGAGAACATCTAGAATCACATAGAAGAAAAGCCGCTGGGCATGTCTATGAGACAGCTTTTGGATTATGTTAATCGAAGTAAGAAGACAAAAACACTCTGAACTGTGAGGGTCACCTTTCGTTGTGCTGAGTCCCCAGGTTTATTGAAAAAGAGAAATTGAGCTGAGCATCACCATTCATCTCTCTTGCTTAGTCCCTGGATACATTGTAACCAACCACCTGAAACTCCTGCAGCCATGAGTGATTTCTGCTATTATGGACTGACTGTACCATGGAAATGTAAGACACAGTAAGCCCTTCCTTTCTCTTAAGTGGCATTTATTGGTTATTTTGTCACAAAATTGAGAAGAGTAACTAATATGCTCCCATCACATGAATTTTCTACATATCCTCTGATACTTCATAACCCAGGATTTGAACCCTCTGTCCCATATTTTTGATTTTAGATTGCTGGAGATTACCCCAGACCTACTTTAGAAGGCGTAAATACACCTGCTTTAATAAGAGGAGTCATTCTTAAGGGACTAAAGGCTGCAGTGCAGGTAGAGAAATCATTAGAAGCAAGCAAGGGCATCTTGTGGCACTCACATCATGATGAGTGCATTCTGATCTCTCCTTTACTTCTCCGATGTCTCACCCCTGCCTGACACCATGGAATCAGAAAGGCCCACGAGGGCTAGCTGCATGGCTTACATGGTAAGTTAGGTGCCTACTCTATAACTCTGTGATTATTTTGCGTGCTGTAGCTCAAGGGCTTAGAGATCAAAAGGTAAACTCCTTCACTTGATACCAGCTCTGCTTCACGTTCAGCCAAGCTAAGTTGCTTTTAAATTTCTTACTTCTCCTATTGTCACAGGACTGGAAATCCTCCCCCGGGGCCAGGTGCAGGGCAAGCTGACCTAAGCTATACCTTGAGCTACACTCCAAAGCGGGCACGCTGAGGTCACCTTTAACCCTGGTGTTCCACACAATCATTGTGAGCTATCCCAGAGAGCAGAGGGAGCAGCTATAGTTAGATTTTTCATTTAAAATTTGGCACCACCTGAAATTGTCCCCACTGCATCCAGCACTCTTGCCATCATATTAAAACGAGCAGAATTTGCTGCTGCATACTGCCCAGAAAATCCAGCTGAAATCGGCCACTGCCAAATCTGCAGTTTGAATGCAAGGCCAGAGCCTTTAAATAACTCCTGCTCCTGAGAATTTTATGCTCTCTAGAGAAAAAAAAAAGTGCTTAAAAAAAAAAAAGAAAAACCTTTCTTTTAATTTTATAAAGTCTGAAGTATTGGCCATGGGCCATTAAAGAAAAAAAAAATGGCTTTCCTTGTCCCTCTCAAATTTCAGACTGCTCCATTTGCGTAATTCTTAAAGGGGAAGTCTCTTGAAGACCAGTGGGGTTTGGCATCTCCAGTGAGAATGGCAGTTGTTCCTTTACTTAGGATTTTGCCTCAGTCCATCCAATCTATCTTTAGAGGCCTTTTCTCCACACCTAAAATGTTTATGACCAGGCTCCAGGGGGTAAAGAGCTGGTTTCTTAAAGGTCATTGGAAAGACAGAGGTAAAAGGTTGAGGTTTTCCTCTAGGTTCTCCACACTGGGTTCTTACCTCCTTGTGGCCTTTCATTTGGTTTCTTTGCTTTTTTCCATTTCCTTGGTGTCTTATTCCTCAAGGTTGACAGCATCTTGAAAGTAACCCTTTCTAGAAGATTGGTCATAGGGTGCGCAGTGTTGCATGAAAATGAATAGTTAAGAGAAATCTTCAACATTTAATTGCAGCACATTTTTCTTTTGTGTGTGAAAATAAACTGCTGAATAGTTTGTGTCTGTTGGTTCCTAAAATTTATTCAGAGGACCACGCCCCCAACATGGATGCCTGGTGCTCCAGTTTGCTCCTAAGTTGAGCA
>CAJQZJ010032563.1:9673456-9698639 GCA_907164525.1 Lophiomys imhausi
ATTGAAGCTCATTAAAAAGCACAGACTACCCTTCAAGCTGACATTTCTATTACCCTCTATAGGGCTTTTCTGATCATCAAAGGGAAGGTAGGGTAAGCCTAGGCTTATATTACTGCTAAATAAGCGTGGAAACACAGTTGCATCATGTCTGACCGGCATCGGCTTTGGGAATATCGACAGGATCCCCCATCTCGGCTCGGTCATTCCTGACATACTCACTACTACTATCACCAGGATCCCTACGAAGGTTTTCATGACGAATCTTCCTCACAAGGCGTTCAGGCACCCACACTGGATCTTGTTGATCCTGAGGAAAAACACAAACAGACCCTCTCGCCCATGTTAGCATGGGGTCAGGCCCCCGCCAAGAGCCTGTCAAAATGTCCTTCCACTTCACCATGCTTTTAGGTGAACCATGGGAATCCTGATGTCTGTCCGCTGCTGAGCGGCCTTGAGCATCCAAATTGAAAAAGTTTAAAGTAAATAAGACTAAAGATATTCTCTCCTTGGGGGTACGGTCTTGGCCTATTCCCCCTTTTTGTTTTTGCAAGCATTCTTTCAAGGTGCGATGAGCACGCTCCACAATTCCTTGTTCTTGAGGATTGTATGGTAATCCGTGATTAAGCTGTACCTCCATCTGATTACAGAAGGAGACAAAGGACTGTGCTGTATAGGCTGGTCCATTATCCGTTTTCAGCTGCTGTGGTTTTCCCCATGCAGCCCAGGCTTCTAAGCAATGTCCTATGACATTGCGAGCCTTTTCTCCACTCATAGGTGTAGCATGTATGATACCTGAGCAGGTATCCACAGATACATGAATATATTTTAAGGTTCCAAATTCTGAAATGTGGGTAACGTCCATTTGCCAGATTTTGAGTGGCATCAACCCTCTAGGGTTCACTCCCACACTGGGAGGATGATGATGAATCACACACTGAGGACAGTCCAAAACTACTTGTCTAGCATCTGCTCTAGACAAATGGAATTTCTGCTGTAGAGTTTTTGCATTTACATGAAATAATTGGTGAAACTGTCTGGCTTGGTCCAGGAATGAGCTCCAAAAAATGCATTCCATCCTGGTCCATTGATCAACTTTATCATTACCCTCACTTAATGGTCCAGGTAATCCTGTATGTGCTCTGATATGTTGAATATAAAAACACCTTTTTCTCTGCCAGATTAAAACTTGTAACTCTTGTAATAAGGCACATACAGTACTACTATTCTTAATAGGACCTGCTAATTCTAATACTTTCACTGCGTTGACCACATAAACTGAATCTGAGATCAAATTGAATGCAAATTGACATCTTTTAAACACCTCAATTACTATTTTCAACTCTACTATTTGGGGGGAGCCCGGTTGAAATTGACATAACACGGGCTCTTGTCTTTCTATCAAATAGGCTCCGCAGCCTGTCTTTGAGCCATCAGTAAACACATTTGGTGACCCTTGAAGTGGTACTGCTGAAGTAACCTTAGGGAATATCACTGGGTGCTCCTTAAAAAATGATAGCAATGGATGTTTAAGATAATGGTTATCAATCACTCCTTCAAAGCTACATTGCAATATTGCCCAATCATCTACAGTGCCACACAAAATCTTAATTTGATGACTGGAATAGGGCACTGTTATACTGGCAGGAGCAACTCCAAAAGACTGCAAGCATTGTTGGATACCATTCAAGGCTAAAGCAGCAACTGCAGTGGGATAATGTTCTATGGATTTTTTTCGGAGAAATCTTTGAATAGGTCCATAATAATGGTCCATCCTGCCATAACAACTCTGTAGGTTGACCATAGGTGGCAAATATGCACAATGCAATGGGCTGTCCTTCTTGCCATCTCTTTAGGAAGGCACTCTGTAACCTTTCTTCCACTTTACATAAAGCTTTTCTTGCTTCATCTGTTAATTGCCTAGGAGAATTAAGTGCTGAGTCACCTTTCAAAATATCATATAGGGGTCTTATTTCATAATTTGGTAGCTTTAAATAGCCTCTTACCCAATTGATATCTCCTAACAACCTTTGAAAATCATTTAAAGTCTTTAAATTATCTTTTCTTATCTCAATCTTTTGAGGTATTATCTTTTCAGGTCCAACCTTCGCTCCTAAATAATCAACCACATTTTCCTTTTGAACCTTATCAGGAGCAATAAACAACCTTTTCTTTTTTAATAATTGAACTAATTCTTCATAGGCCCGATCTAACATTTGTTCACTCTTAGCTGCCAGTAAGATATCATCCATATAATGAACACATCTCAATTCTGAAAAATTCTTTCTCAAGGGAGCAATGGCTTCCCCCACATACAGTTGGCACATAGTGGGGCTGTTTGCCATGCCCTGGGGTAAAACTACCCATTCAAACCGCTGATCAGGTTCCTCATGGTTACAGGATGGAACAGTAAATGCAAATCTCTCACTATCTTTGGCACACAAAGGGATGGAGAAAAAACAATCTCTTATATCTATAACTATAATGGGCCATGAGGCTGGCAAAGATGATAAAAGTGGCAAGCCGCGTTGCACTGGGCCCATGATCTGCATTTGTTGATTTATGGCATGCAGGTCATGCAATAATCTCCATTTTCCAGATTTCTTTTTAACGACAAAGATAGGTGTATTCCAGGGAGATACAGATGGTTTTATATGCTTTAAAGACATCTGTTCATCCACCAAATCTTTGGCTGCATTCAATTTTACAGAAAAAGTGGCCACTGAGGAACCCATACTGGATCCTCCGTCTTCCAAGTTATGGGAATGCCCTCCTCAGTGGCCCCTAGGAAAAACCCAGGCCCTGTCTCTTTTGTCTTTGCTGCATAGATATGGGACTCTTTCGTCCCTGCAAATATTTTCCTATTCCAAAGCCTGGAGCATATTCCATATCTTGCATCATATGTTGGGCTGAATCAGAATAGTCATTACTCAATTTAAATCCCATATCCTTTAAAAGGTCTATTCCCCAAAGGGAGATAGGGAGCTCAAGTACATATGGCTGCATTTCTCCTGAGTGGTTCTCTTGGTCCTGCCACTTTAATAACCTTGCACTCATATCTGGAGTCTTAGCATAACCCAGGCCTTGAAGTGTTTGAAAAGAGGCCTGTACAGGCCAACCTGAAGGCCAGTCTTTCTTTGCTATGATACTCCTATCAGTCCCAGTATCCAAAAGGCCCAGGATCTTTTTACCATCAACTTTTAACTCCAAGACGGGGCGTTGGTCCAAATCCAGGGAGAGAAAAGTCAAATCTGTGCCCGTGGACCCAAAACCATCTTTTCCTCTCTCTCTATCCTTTGCTGCATAGTGGTCATGTAAGCTTGGCAACATGATCAATTGAGCAATTCTATCTCCAGGAGAGGTAGCCGTTATACCACGGGGGGAGGCTACCATGATCTTAACCACTCCTGTATAATCTGGATCTATAACTCCAGGATGGACAATAAGTCCTCTCAAGGCTGATGATGACCTCCCCAACAACAAACCAACTGTACCAGGTTCAAGGGGTCCTTTAAAATCTGTTTCAATTAACTGGACCCCCATTTGGGGTGTTAATATGAGTCTGGTGGTGGAGCAGAGGTCCAATCCTGCTGAGCCTGCAGTGGCTCTCCGCGGTCTCTCGGATGGCGGAGGGTTGGCCATCTCTCTTGATTCTGTTCTTTGTCCTGATTCTCTACTGCCCCATATATTTGTGGGCCCTGAGGTCGTGGGCCCCGCTGTCCGTTTTTTGGACGAGCGCCACCATAACCTTGAGTTAAAGGCTGGCCATGGATGTCTATCACTGAACGGCATTCATTAGCCCAATGGTTCCCTTTTTTACATTTTGGGCATAACCCCGGCCGCCTGGGGCGTTGCACACTTCCTGTACTTTCTGTACTCCTTCCCCTGGGGCACTGTCTTTTAAAGTGTCCCATCTTGCCACACTTAAAACAAACTCCTGAACTTCCTCCACCTTTTCTGGCCAACTGTATTACTGCGGCAGCAAGACCAGCATTAGTTAACGGCCCTCCAAGTTCTCTACACACTTTCATCCAGGCTTCTAGCCCTTTGTTCTTGTAAGGGGTGATAGCGGCTCTACATTCTTTGGTACATTGCTCATAGACCAACCGTTTTATTAGTGGCAAAGCAGCATCCGTGTCACCAAAAATCTTCCCTGCTGCTTCCACCATTCGTGCTACAAAATCTGAAAAGAGCTCCATGGGGCCCTGTAGAATCTTAGTTAAGTTCCCACTCACCTCCCCTTTATTAGGAAGAGATCTCCAAGCCTTGATAGCTATCTTTTTGATTTGCTCATAAATCTGAATAGGATATCCTATCTGCTGGTTGGCAAATCTCCCATGCCCAAGCAGCATATCTCTATCCCAGGCTGGATTTCCATCTCTCTGATTATTGGCTGCTTGCTCAGTGGCATACTCAATCAAGAAAGCTTTCCAGTCTAAGTATTGCCCTGGACTTAAGCAGGCACGGACCAGGCCACTCCAATTACTCGGAGTCATACAATGTCTGCTTAATGCTTCCACTTGAGCCATTGTAAAAGAAGCAGTAGTACCATAGGTATGAACCGACTCTGCAAGGGACTTAACCACCTTAAAATCAAGCGGTTCCTCGTACCTGTTCCCTTGTGGGTCTTGGTATACCGGATAGGCAAACTGTAATTCTGTTCTTACTTGTGTCCACATCCCAGGGCAGAAAGATCTCCCTACTTTCAGTGACTGAACAGGCTGATCTATCTGAGTGGCTTCTGGATATGGAGGAGGAGTTGAAGGCGCCGCGGCAACGGCTTTACTTACACCAGCTGCCGCCAGCGTGGCTGAAGGCGCTGTAGCAACGGCTTCACCCACATCGACTGCCGCCGACGTGTCCTTCTCTTTTACCCTTTTCTTTTCCTTTTTTCTAATAACAGTCCTCTCCAACTGTTCTATTAGAGCGTGTAGCTCTCCTTCAGAATCCGTGCTCTCTGAGTCCTCAAAATCTCTAAAATCTCTAAGATCGGGATAGAGAGGAACTTTCTTTTTGCCTCCCTTTTCACTGTCTGCCTGCTCAAATCTTTTGCCTTTGTTACTTTCCTTTTCACTGTCTACCTGCTCAGATCTTTCCCCTTGCAGCAGTCCCAAGGCTGATTCTCCCTCTTCGATTGCATTACAACATCTCTGATCTTCTAAACAACTCCTCACCATTTTCCAAATCGGTCTTACTCCATGCTTCAGAGTCCCTTGCTCCCAAGCAAAATCCAAGTCCCTGCCTAATTTGTCCCAGCAGGATACCGTAAGATTCCCGGACACCGCAAACCACGGAGCCACGCACGGAATCGCATTCATTCAAAAATCTTTCTAGGGTAGACTTCTTAATCTTCAAATTCCTAGCTAAAAGTAGCTCCTGAAGAGCCAGAAAAATTGGATGTGACTCAGACATGTTTACAATCCCATGTTTACAAATTTACTTTCGGTTCGCAGCTTCCCCGCGAAACTGTACCTTTTGTTCGCTATCTCCGCGAATCTTTACCGTATGTTCGCTATTATCCGCGAATCTTTACTTTGTGTTCGCTATCTCCGTGAAACTTTATTGTCCTAATTTATCCCAGGAACTTGCCAGCGCTGCCCCTGACTGCAGGAGTTCTGAGTCTTTTTTGGGTTCCCCGTACGGGCCACAACTTGTCGCGTCCCCCTCGACCAGCAAGGATGACGCAACTCACAAAAGCTCTTCTCCAGCAGTTTATTCAGGTCCCTTGAAAACAGTCTTCCGAATGCCGAATGCCTGGGCAGACCCAACCCACAGGCTAAATACTAAAATGAGCAGCCAATCAAGTAAAGCCACGTAGTGCTATCTTAGAGGCCCACGTATGCGGAAGCAAGCCAGATCAGCGGTCTTTGCCAAATATGGACTTGTTTATCATCGAGAGCGCTCACCGTTGGGCTGGTGGGAGGCGGAAACCGGCGCCATCTTTAGGGCGCGGCACATCGCAGCTCTCTACACCCTACCATCACTTACTCCCTGCATTTTGATAGGTTATGATAGTTTCCATCTATTGTAAAAACAAGTTCCTTTGACGAGGGTAAAACCTACAATTATCTTCAGGTATAAGGATAAATATTTAACTTTAAAAAATGTCCCAGGACGATATCCCCAGTAGTACAATAGTGGCACTTTTATTCTGGGGTAACCAACTGCTGTCTAACTCAGCTTAAGGCCTGCTACACAGACGGGAATTCATATCTGGTACTATAACTTAGAAAGCTACCTGTGGCTGGAGAGGTAACAGAGCCTCCAGAACACACACACACACACACACACACACACACACACACACACACACACACACCATTCACATTTTGAGAACTAGCTCACCAATTGTTCAGGCATCAATCTGAAAACTCTAAGGCAGGTCATTGGTCTAGAAACTCAGACAGGAGGTGGTGCAGCAGGCTTGAGGCAGACTTTTTTTCTCCATCTGTAAATTGGCGAATAATCTTTGAAGTTAGAAAAAAAAAGTTATCCCTTTTCAAAATCCAGTGATGAGATATGATAGAAAAGAACACACATATGCAGTATTTTACTAAAGAATATATAATTCTATATCTCCAAAAAATGGGATGTGGATGTTCTGTTATCAGACAGTGGAGGTTTGAATGAAAAATATCATGTATAGGATCATGTATTTTAACACTTGGCCCCTAGGTGGTGGTGCTGTTGTGCAAGTAACAAAACCTTTAGGAGGTAGGTAGAGCCTTGTTGGAGGAAGTGCATGACTGACGTGGGGCTTGAAGGCTTACAGCTTAGTCCTACTTCCTGTTTTTTCACTCTATTTCTTCTGTGTTGAGGAAATCAAATATCGTTTAGCTCCTTGCTCCTACCACCATGACATCCCGGCATGTTGTCAAACCTTTGTGGCCATGATGTTGTAAGACAAATAAACCCTTTCTTCCGTACTTTTGGTCGTGGTATTTTATCATAGCAACAGAAAATTAGCTAATACACTAACTTTATACTTTTTCTTTTATATATTGAAGTAATTGCAAGATAGTACCTCACTTCTTCATATCAAAGCCTGTGTGAATGGTTTAGAACTATCTACAACAAATAAATAAAATGTGGTGACCACAGAGCCATAGATTTGAGTGATGCATCTTAAGCTAAGGCATGTCAAAGACTTCCAGTAACAACTGGAAAGCAAAGAAGACTCCTCCTTGAGGCCTTTGGAAGGAATATTGTCCTGATAGCATCTTGATTGGGAACTTAGCCTGTTGAACTGTGAAAGAATAAATTCTTATTGCTAGGCCACTGGACTCAGCAATTTTTAAAAACAGCCACAAGGAAAGTAGTGAGTAACTAACACATTGTTGACTGATCCCTGTAGAAATTACATATTTAAATTATTTAGCAGTATTTATATTATCATTAATTGGTCAGTGGTGTTAATCCTTAAGGCACCATTATAAATGAACACACAAACACCTGATGAATTTTAACAAGTCTTAGTCTGGATTGTACAATCTTGGCCCATCTAGTCTAGCTTATAATTCTATTCTCCAGATAAAACCCCATATATAACTATACCCCTTGTATTCTCCACACTATGCCAATGTTCCAGGCCATGTGGCATAAGGTTCTTCCATCTTTAACCCATTGTGTTTCTCCTCTCTCCCTCATGTCTTCTGCTTCCCATCTATCTCTCTGTTCCAAAAGCTATGTTGGAAGCTGTGGTTGGGGAAAAAACACTATTAGGGTATTCATTCTTTTCTACTTTTGTTTTTAGGTGCCACTGGAGTGTAGTCCTTCCTGGCAGTGTAGTGTCTCAGTACAGAGAGCTGAGGGCTATATTGGAGAATCCAGGGCCAATTAGAATGTGGTCTCTCCTCCCCTGCCCCTTTTTTGATCCACAGGAGAGCAGGCTGGTGGTCCGAGTATTAGTTAAGTATGATTTGTAAGGTGTGGACTGTATGAATCCTGTTGGGCACCATATGTAGAAATAGGCATTTGTTTACTTACCAGTATTTATATTATTGTTAATTGGTCAGCTTGTTAATCCTTAACCCACAATTATAAATGAGCACACCTGATGGATTTTAACAACCCTTAGCCTGGATTGTACAGTCTTGCTCCATCTAGTCTATCTTATAATTCTATTCCCCAGATAAAACCCCATATATACATATACCCCTTGTATTCCCCACACTATGCCGATGTCCCAGGCCATGTTGCATGAGGTTCTTCCATCTTTAACCCATTGTGTCTCTCCTCTCTCCCCTCATGCCTTCTGTTTCCCATCTATCTCTCTGCTCTAAAAGCCTATGCACCTTAGCCCAGCCTACCTCTCTCTTTGCCCAACCTCAGGCTTTAGTATTTATTCAACCAATCAGAGACAATGGTTAGCAAGCAAAGTAACAGACAGAACAGACAGCAAGCAGGGCTCTGGAAGCAATTAATTAACATTTAGAATGTATGACAGATCACTGCATCACATACTTATTTATTTTCTTCTCTAGTTCTTAGTATTATGTGTTCTTCAGAGAATACTTTACTTCTGAATTTTGGAAAGACATTAAATTAATAACTGTATTTCTGGTCTTTCTTCTTGTGTTTGATAATTTCCAGTGTATACTAGTGTGTTCTCAACTTTTCATTGATGTTTTCTGTCTTCTCTTCTGACATATTTTGGTATGTTCTCAGCTTGGCATATGTAACAACTACTTCCTAACTCCTAGTTCCACAAATAATAAATTTTTCTAACAGGTTTAGTCAAGCCAAAAAAAAAAAAAAAAAAAAAAGAATGGTTCCCAGAGAAAAAAGTTTCAACAAGATAGGTTCTACAAGGAAATATCTGCAGAACAACAAATACCCAATTTGATATGTCCATTGAAACTTTATTCTGTGCCTATCATTTCCCAGATAAGATGCTAGTCATTTACTCATAGATAGTTCCTGGATGCTTAATTAGCACAGTTGACAATGATTCACATATATCCACATTAGTAACATCTCAATGGCCTTCACATCTAGTCAACAGCCCATCACCTTACAGGTAGGATCTTCTGGTGCTCTCTTCTATCTATATTACTGTTGCATGACTGAGACCATAGCTTATCTCATAGTTTTTCTGTACCATTCAAACCAAATCTCTCATTCTGAAGTTGATATGCATGACTTAAGAAAGTTTTTTTTGAATTATATGTGCTACATTTATAACACCTTTCAAAGGTCTGTGACATGCCTCTCACAGTCATTGTGAGAACACTAATATGGTAGAAAACACAGCAAGGAGAATTTATTATTATTGTGTCTAATGGGAAAGGGGAATCAACCAACTATTTCTGGAAGTATAGAAAAAGTATATAGCTGTTACCAGCTGAAGGTATCTCCTTCCTGCCACCCTCACTCTTCTGATGGTTCAGAAATTACAAATGCTACTTACATTACAGATCAGGTGACTCTAGAGTTAAGACCTGGAAGAAGGCTCACATTAAGGCAAGTAAATGGAAAGTGCACTTGATGGCATAAGAGATTGTGTCACTTGTGGATCATAAGCTGCTTGATTACTGACTTTCCAGGTGCTTTTTAGTTTCTATTTTGTCATCAAGAACACTTTTGGATTTGGCTTCTGTTTTGACATAGTGTGATGACTAAATTAATTGTCAATTGTCCAGCATATAAGGATTGCGGTGAAGGGTTGTCTACATTGAATTGGTATGTGAGATTGTCTATGCAGGACTGTTTTAAGTTAGCTGGTACACAATCTAGTGTTCATTCATAGCATCTTTCCCTAGAGTCTTCTTTTTTTTTACATATCTAATTGTTTTTATTTTCATCTCTATATTTCATTTTGCTTTTTCTATTTTTTATTTCTTCAAGTAACATCTCAATCTCAATCCCCTCCCTACTCCCCCCTCCAGTCCCACCCATCAACCCTCTTCTCCCTCAACCCCCTCATGCACTTCCTTTTTTTTAAGTTTAAAGTATATCTTTTTCTCCCCAACAGCTCCCCCTTTCAGTCCAACAAATGGCTCTTTCTCTTATAACAACAAATACAATACAAAACAACAGAAATAATTAGGCCAAAATTATGAGAATTATAAAGCTTAGCATACATTCCCAATTTCCAGTACATTCATATTTGGCAACGGACTTTGACATTCTACTATCCATATATCTCCATGAGTTTAAAGTTCTATATCCAACTCGGCTGCATCACAATTTTAAAAACATCTTCTTAGATCCAGAACACGCTCTTAATTCCTAAAAAAATCAAAATTTTACTACGAGACTCTAGCTATCTAGTCTTCAACCACATCAGAGACCTGAGAGGGATAAATATATCAGATTATATAGGAAGTGCAGGGCCAGCAGCTTCCAAAACTAAGAGATGACATATCAGTGGCTTCCTGGACAGTTCCCAGTTTCTCTCCATACATTACAGCATCAATCTTCAGCTGTGTGGCCTGACAGACATTGATTGTAAAGCATTACTTAGGTACAATACCTTTAAAAGAGTTAACCTTAATTTTGTATTAATATAGAAAGACCAATACCAATGTGGCCAAATATAATCTTAATTTTGTATCAATATACAAAGATCAATACTAATGTAGCCCAGTATAATCTTAATTTTGCATCAATATACAAAGATCAATACCAATTTAGTCAAATATAATCTTAATTTTGCATCAATATACAAAGATCAATACCAATTTAGCCAAATATAATCTTAATTTTGTATCAATATACAAAGGTATAAGAGCATATTCAATAATCTGTCCTTTTTTTCTTTATCATTCCTATATTATTTCTATATCCCATTTTTTCTCAAGTCTTTTCACCCCTACATAGGAGAGAAGAAGGATACAGAAAAGAAAAAGAGAGAAGTCCCTGGTCTAACCTTCAAAACCTATTTAACAAGACCATTTAACATGTTGTAATCTCTCCCCCTAAATAACAAGAAGTATCTAACCCATCAAATGACCAAAGGTTGAAAAATCACCCACCCCACCATCTGAAGATGGGATGTCACTCTCTTAAAATGACTTCCTGCTGATTTGGGACGTAGTAAACCTGTTTGGGGCTCAAATAAGAATGGAAAAATGGTTAAGCATGTTAATAGAATCATTTGATGTTCAGTCCTTTTGTGCTCAGCTATTTAAATGTCCTAAGAAGTTTGTAGACAGAAGGTGAACTTCAGGGCTTTACTGAAGTTCTGGATGGAACAGTATGTGGATCTGAACAATTTTAGAGATTTTGAGTTGTTGTGGTTGTAGACTTTTGAGGAAACAGCTATTGAGGAAGTCTGCAAGGCTGGATTGTCTGGGCTACTTCTTTGCTGTCTGATGTGTTTTATTCTGAGGTTTCAGTTGTCCAGTTGTCCCTGGATTCCTTAGATGCATGCTTTAAATCTCCTGGAAAGATAAGAACAGAGCCCTGCCCTAATCCTAACTCTGGGGCACTACTTTCTTTTTGGAGCAGGGGTGTCAGGTAATATTTTTCCTGGAGCAAATTTGGTTTTTTGACAATATAAAAAGTATTATCTTTCAATTGATATTAAAAAAGAAATTATTTTGATATTTTGAAACTAAACAAATCTTTAAGTGTATATATTTTGAGATCTCAAAGGACAATTCGCATTAAATTTCAGCATGGCTTTTGTGAGTAACTTTTAAACTTAAATCCTTCCAAATCCTATGTTCCTAGATAGGGAGTCTTAAACTGTAAAAAAATTAGAGATGGAGGTGAACATAACCAATCAGTCCAGCAACTGGGCCTGGATGTATTTCTTTTTCTTAGCTCTTGACTGTGAATATGATATGACTATTTGAAATTACTTCCTTCATTCTCCATAGTGATGGACTGTTACCTACAATTGTAAGCAGAAATAGACCATTTTATCCCTTACATTTATTTTGGTTGGAGTGTTTTATCACAGCCACTGAAATGAAACTAGACTAAACAGGAAAAGCAGAGGAATAACCAAGAAGCAATTTGACGTTTGTCATTGCTTGTGACTAGAGGTGTTGCAAGAATACTTTCACAGGCTAAATATACCTTTACACCTTAGCTACAATTGAAGATGTCATAGCTTTGCCCCAAATTCATGTTATAAAGGAGAAGGATAAATTGATACATTAGTTTGGGTTTCAACTCTACAACTTAAAATGAAGCAAATAAGAGTAAAATGAAGTAATCACATGAAGAGTTAACACGCAGAAGGCTACAGAAGAATATTTTATTTTATTCTTAACATTAATTTCTTTCGTTGTGTGTGTGTGTGTGTGTGTGTGTGTGTGTGTCTGTGTGTGTGTATGTGTGTGACATGATAGTGTTACTCTGTAGGCCCAAGCTGTCCTGGAACTCCCTATGTAGTCCAAATCATGCAGACACATGGTTCTCTTCCCCTCATCCTCTTGGCGGTATATTACAGGTGTTAGCCACTTTGCCCAACACAGACTAGTTCTTATTATCTTTATTTTTAAGTTCTCATCACATTTATTTTTTTCAAGTAAAACTGGTATATTTAAATAGAACTTAAGAATGAAATTCAGAGATCATTGACTATAATGTAGGCGACAAAGCATGGGGACACCTGGGTAGGGAATACCTGGGTAGGGGACACCTGGGTAGGGGACACCTGAGTAGGGGACACCTTGGTAGAGGACACCTGGGTAGGCCTGTGTGCATGTTTGCTGCATCCGAAATATCTCATATTCCCTTGTCCATAGCATTTGACTCAAAGCATGACTGATGGATGACTCTCTTCCAGCCAGATCATTCTTCAAATATATATATTTTTTCCTTTTTTGCATTCAACATTCTTTCTTTTCTCTAAATATGCATTGCAGTATGTATAGGCAAGGAAATTATTGATTTTTCCCATTTAAATTGGACAGTGTGAAACATTACAACACTAATGTCCTTGAAGGGAATATATGCATATAAACACACATGGACGAATTTGAATTTTACTTCAGCTATATGTTAGTCTGTGACCTTGAATGTGCTACTTATCTCTCTGAGCTTCAGTTTCCTCACTTAAAAATGGCTGTAATTTTATCTGCCTAAACTGGTTTTTGAAAGGAAGAAATATATTATACAGAACATCTGTGAAAGTAAGAGAAAATGTTATCCATTACTGGTATTTCCACTAATACTATAAAGTTATAATCTATCTAACCTCGGAGGTCTTCACAAAGAATGTACTTGATAATATTCTTCTAGAATAATAAATGAATGAGAAAACAGTGAGATTTTGAAAATAATGAAATGAGAGCACTTTCCACATTAGGTATTCATTAATGATTCAATATAAACATATATTAACTAAAGAGATTAATGAAAGAAAATTTTGATATAGACACAGGAACTTACTATATGGTAAATAAAGAATTATAAAGTAATGAGAAAAAACATATTAATAAATGATATTAGAAAATTTAGATAAATATTAATAAAACCCCAGCTAGATCTTTAAGTTCATGGCTAAAAATATAAAACTCAAATTAAATATTGAGGAGGTTAAGCAACTTGCTGAAGATCCCACAGTTAATAAGAACTCTAGTTAGAAATTAAATTGCTATAGCATATAGCATAAAGCTGTATAAGCAAAATGTTATTAATTCTGTAATGGCTATTAAATATATATATATACAATATAGATATAGGAAGATTTTGTGTGTGTGTGTGTGTGTGTTTAAGTAACTGTCAGCCAAAACAAAATGCTATGGTAACGGATAATACTAATTCTCCACAGTGGATAAAATAATGTTTTGTCTTCATATAGTTTTCTGCATTTTCTATAGTGGATCTTGTTTCATAATAATAAAAATAAGCACTTAAAAGAATGTATTTGTCTCTTTTAAATGGAAGAATCTAAACTTGCTTGCATCTCTGTGCATGTACTTCTGTGTTTTCTTGAACTTGATGATCTCAAAAGTCAGAGAAAAGTTAACCACTGATTCGTGGTAAATGCTTTCTATAAAATAATATTTCAGAAGAAAATATCCTTTGCTTGGTACTTCTGCTCCAGTCTGTTTCAGTTTTGTGTCTTCCCTTTGCTTGTATTTCTCCCCCCCTCCTCCTTTGTGGCAGTAGCTTGGGCACAAAGGCATCTAAAAATCTCACTATTTTTCTATTTATATTCTTCTGAAAAATACCATTAATCTGAAGATATTTCAGGGTTTCTCTGTGTAGCCTTGGCTGTCTGGACTCACTCTGTAGAACAGGCTGGCCTTGAACTCTCAAAGATCCACCCCTCTGCCTCTCAGGTGCTGGGATTAAAGGCATGCCCTACCGCCCACCAGATATTGATATCTTAACATCAAGATCCCTGTTCCCAGGTTGGGGGAGCTAAGGCTGGTGTGGTTTTGAGACCATTTGTATAGCTTTCCTAGTTTCTACTTTTATAGTGAACTCTCATAGACCAGTGTTTCAAAATTCAACCTGGAAAACTTAGTAGGGTCAAATATAGACAATGAACCATAAAGAACTCGAGGCTAAACTGAAAGTCTTTTTTTTTTTTTTTTGGTTTTTTGAGACAGGGTTTCTCTGTGTAGCCCTGGCTGTCCTGGACTCACTTTGTAGACCAGGCTGGTCTCGAACTCGCAAAGATCCGCCTGCCTCTGCCTCCCAAGTGCTGGGATTAAAGGCATGCGCCACCACTGCCCGGCTCTGAAAGTCTTAAATGATATCTATGTGTGTGTATGTGTGTGTGTGTGTGTGTGTGTGTGTGTGTGTGTGTGTGTGTGTGCTATGTACCAACTAGATTCACAGGACAGATGTCAGCTTGGAAAACAACAGCAACAAAGAAATTAAGATTCAAAAATTTTCCTTCTAGCTCAGCCTTGGCAAAGCCATTGCTCTGAAAAAACAAACAAATAAACCTTAGACTTCCATCAAGTTCCAGTATGAGGGACTAGTTTCTCAACTCTATTCTGCAAGGACTTGGACCCATATCTATGACAAATAGAAAGAGTATTCTGTTTTGCATTTAAATAGTAGTTATTTCGTGTTTCTATTGCTGGTTTATAATACTGCCTAGCAGTCAATCAAAACTCATGCAACATGAAAGGAGCCAGATAATTTGACCTATGTCTTTAAAAATTATGGAAGAAAGTAAAAAAAAAGGAAATTCATACCAGTTATTTAGGCATAATTCTAATATTGCTTTCAACACAGTAATATAACTCTTCCTCAAAGGGAATAGAAACTATTCTGGGGCCAAATATGAGTTGATTATGGCTCAGGACAGATACAGTTTACCTCAAATTCCATGTTCCAACACGGTAAACAGTTTCTCTAGAAACAGAATAAAGGGAGCCGTGATTCAGGGTTCTTTTCGAATACATTGTTGAGTACATCAGACGGGAGGGATGGTTGCAGCCAAGTGTGGACATCTCTACTACCAACCACATAAGAAGGTCTGGCAGCCTTCTTAATCATTTGGTTGGTGGAAGCTAGTGGGTTGTATGTACATTCTAAAGGATTCCTTAAGGTTAACAAGTATGTTACATTACTTGAAGAAGTAGTTAATAAATGGCTATTAAGAGGTTAAAGATGCTTCAAGATAAATTGTAAGAAGGCTCTGGAACTGCAACATTCTAAATTTTCCACAGTCATTAAAGCCAAGAAGGGCCAGTGTAATGTGGTTCTTTCTGGAAACATTCATTTCCCCCATCAGAGGCCACAAACCTATGGGAACAAGAAAAGTGTCTTGTTGTCTAAGAACACACATACTAGCCAGTGAATACAATAGCGAGGGCAGAAGGTCATCCAGAATGGTGTTTTTTCCCACCCATACTGATGTTTAATTTATGACACATAGGGACACAATTTGTAAAAAGTAACACGAGAGCAAAACAATTCACAGGGGTGCCTAATGCTACTCATTGTTTCTCAGCTATTCTCTAGACCCATTGTCTGACCTCAGTATGTGTGTCTGCACAGAGCAGGGAATCTGGCCACTGTTTACCAGGCTTGAATAATTAACACAGCAGACATAGCTTAGATCCCAGTAAACAATTTTTTTCTTGCTTTTATGTTGGATGTTAATTACAGCATTCCAGGCCTTACTAGTTAATTGAATTGGTAGTCAGAGAATTTAACATTTACTTTAAATTGACCACACGCTGTGCTAGAGGGATGAGAATCTGCTCTCTGGGAACGGCTAGTTGTTCTGAACCAGCACTATTTTTTCCTTAGCAGCAATGTATGGGGAATCCTCATAAAAACGCAGTGCCCTGGAGCCACTTGAGAACTGTGTGGTTAGCTGTGGTCTCTTCACATTGGTTATTGTTCTGCAACTTAAAGCTTTGTTAGAAGTTTATCTACCAAAAGCAATATATAGATTCAATGCAATTCCTATCAAAATACCAACGCAATTTTTTATAGACTTGGAAAGAGCTAGCCTCAATTTCATATGGAACAACAAAAAGCTCAGAATAGCTAAATCAATCCTGTACAATAAAAAAACATCTGGAGGTATTACCATCCCAGATTTCAAGCTGTACTACAGAGCAATAGTTGTAAAAACAGCATGGTATTGGTATAGAAACAGACCAGTAGGTCAATGGAATCGAATTGAAGATCCAGAAATAGACCCACACATTATGGCCACCTAATTTTTGACAAAGAAGCCAAAATGGCACAATGGAAGAAGGACAGCATCTTCAACAAATCGTGCTGGTCCAACTGGATGTCCATTTGTAAAAGAATGAAGTTAGACTCATACTTATCACCTTGTACAAAACTTAAGTCCAAGTGGATCAAAGACCTTAACATAAGGCCGGTCACACTAAATCTACTAGAAGAAAAAGTGGAAGAAACTCTCGAACTAATTGGCACAGGCGACACTTCCTGAACAGAAAACCAACAGCTCAGGACTTGAGATCAACAGTCAATAAATGGGACATCATGAAACTGAAAAGCTTCTGTAAGGAAAAGGACACTGTCATTCAAACAAAACGGCAGCCTACAGACTAGGAGAAAATCTTCACCAACCCCACATCTGACAGAGGGCTAATATCCAAAATCTACAAAGAACTCAAGAAATTAAATGCCAAGAAACCAAATAATCCAATCAAAAAATGGGGGACAGAGCTAAATAGAGAATTCACAAAGGAGGAATCCCTAATGCCTGAGAGACACTTGAAGAAATGCTCAACATCCTCAATCATCAGAGAAATGCAACTCAAGACGACTCTGAGATTCCATCTCACACCTGTCAGAATGGCTAAGATCAAAAATTCAAATGACAGCACATGCTGGCGAGGGTGTGGAGAAAGGGGTACCCTACTCCATTGCTGGTGGGAATGCAGGCTTGTGCAACCACTATGGAGGTCAGTCTGGCGATATCTTAAAAAACTTGGTATCGCTCTGCCTCAGGACCCAGCCATACCACTTCTGGGTATGCACCCAAATGCCTCTTCATGGAATCATAAGGAAGTTTCCTCATCTATGTTTATAGCAGCCTTATTTGTAATAGCTGGAAACTGGAAACAACCCAGATGTCCCTCAACCGAAGAATGGGTCAAAAAACTGTGGTACATCTATACAATGGAATATTATTCAGCTATCAGGAACAATGAAATTATGCAATTTGCAGCCAAATGGATAGAACTAGAAAAGTTCATCCTGAGTGAACTAACCCAGACTCAGAAGGACACATATGGCATCTATTCACTTATAGTAGGATTTTAGCTATATAGTAGAAGGTATCGATACTACAACTAACACACCAAAGGGAACTTGGACATAGACTTCTTATTTTTAATTTTTATTCTTTATTTATTTTTTATATATTAGTTATCTTTTTTTCTATTTTTCAGTCTTTTTTATCTATTGTATGCTTATTGGTTTGTTTGTTTAGTAGTTCTCTCTCCCGGGCAACGAAACACTTTTCACTGATGGTACTGCTTCGTAGATCCCCAATGAATGAAGAGGCTCTTGGCCCTCATACGACCTCTCAACTGAGATGAGGGACTGTTATATAAGGACACCCCACCACAGAGAAATGGGATGGAAGGGTTAGGAGGTAAAGAAAAAAAATGAAATGTGATGTTTCGGCCTTTTACTACTAATTGTCATAAACTGTTTAGGGAAATTAAGAAATGCAAACTAATGGTTATGCAAGCCGGTCATTCTGTTAGGTACTATGACAGCCTATTATAGTTACTATCTAAGCTAATCAGAAATAAACCAGCAAGAGACAAGCAACATCTGCTTACCCTAATATAAGAGATAGATAGGGCCTCTTCAAAAACCTCAAGAGATCTGCAGAATATGGCATTCAAAGATGTTTTCGTAACTTTAGATTTTTTTATATCAAGACATATCAACTCCCGACAGCACCCCCTATTCTCCTCCAAGTAGAAGATGAGCATCGAAGAATCTCCAGTGGGAGATGATTGAATTAGTCGCAAGCCTATCTCTTGGTAGGAAAAGCCCCTTGCCCCACTGTAGACAGAATGCTGTCCAAAAAGGACAAAACCTGGAAGCAGGTAAGTGAACAGCCTAGCTCTGCCAAGACAGGGTAGGTAAGTCCTTCATAACCCCTGCTCTACAATCAATGTCTGTCAGAGAAATGGGCCAAATGACTGAAGATCGATGCTGTAATGTATGGAGAGAAAATGGGAACTGTCCAGGCAGCCACAGTTATGTCATTTCTTAGTTTGGGAAGCTGCAGGCCCTGTACTTCCTATAAAATCAGATATATTTATCCCTCTCAGGTCTCTGAGGTGGTTGAAGAACAGATAGCTAGAGTCTCATAATTAAATTTTGAGTTGTTTAGGAGTCAAGAGAGTGTTATAGATCTAAGAAGATACTTTTAAAATTGTGTTGCAAGTTAGTATGAATGTTGAGTCAGATATAGACTTTTAAACTCATGGAGATGTTTAGATAGTAGAATGTTAAAGTCAGGTACCAAATACATATGGACTGGTCATTGGGAATGTATGTTAAGCCATATAACCCTCATAACTGTGGCCTAATTACCTCTGTTGTACTGTATTGTATTTGTTATTATAAGAGAAAGAGCCATTTGTTGGACTGAAAGGGGAAACTGTAGGGGGAAATAAGATATACCTTAAACTTAAAAGAAAAAAAATGGAACAGGATGGGGGGTTGAGGGTGGGAGGGTGGGACTGGAGGGGGAATAGGGAGTGGACTGCGATTGAGATGTAACTTGAAGAAATAAAAATAAAGGAAAAAAAAGAAGTCTATCTGTGTCATCTTTGGACCAACTGGTAGAAAATTCACACAAAAAATTGTACTGCACCACGAAGAGAGGTGAGGTGGCTTCACAACCATACTATGTAGCCAGTGTAAACCTAGTTATTTTTCTAAAAGAGTCAGATGCTTATATCCTTATTAGATATTTCTTGAGAATGTCGATTTTCTGCTTGGTGTACTCAGGATATAATGGATCTTGGCATGAACCATAATTTTATATTTAAAAAATCATTATTATTAATTTATTTTTTAAAGAATGGTCCCAGTTTCAAATACTTTCCTTGTGCACCTGCCCCATCAATGTGAGCATAGTGTTACCTTATTCGCTTACATCTGTAAAGGTTTTTTAAGAATCTTACATGTAAGCCCTCCAAGAAGCTGATGAGATAGGAAATAGTCTCCTTATTTGTCAGATGAAACACACAGGAAAGTAACAGGTATGTCTATTTTTAGAATCCAGGCTAATTCCTTGAGTTCATGCTCTAAATGTCTATACAAAAGTTTAGCAAATGACAGTCTAAACAGGTACTAATGGGCAAAAGCTAATCTTGGAAAAGGGATGGTGTGTTTTGGAAGCTAAATGGACCCATGTGGCTGGATTATTACACAAGCAGGAGTCGGGAAGTGCATAGGCAGGTGCAACAAGAAGGAAGCTGGGGTCAAATAATGCAGGACTTAGGTGATTATGATAAGGACTTTGGATGCTGTTCTTAGACCAACAGGAATCCAGTAATTAGGATTTCAAAGTTCAATCATAATCATGTGGGTGATGTGCCAGCTGTTTCTTTTTGTAAACATATGTTGATGAAAACCTAGCCATATACATTTCCTGATGGGCCTTCTATGGCTGCTTTTGTGCCATCATGACAGAAGTCGATAGTTGGAATTAGGGGCAGTCTACCCAGTAGCCCTTATATACATGCTATCTGCTCCTTTGTGGAAAGGTATTTAATGAGACTTGGTTTAGGGATGACTTGAATGAAACGATTTAAGGAAGCATTTCATTTGCCCAACAAAAAGATGGTAGAAGGAGAGTTATGGAAGTAAACAGAAGAATTTTTTAAGTTCTGTCATCAAGTGGCTTTTATACTTTAGTGTAAGAATCACTGCAGATTGTTCTAGTAATATTAATTTTTGACTGCTACAAGTGGAACCCTGATTATCTAGTTTGAGGGGAGCCAGAGTTGGACAGGAAGAACATGGTATCTGCTTTTCTAACTAGTTCTCCCAGCATAAGAATTCTCAGACCTCATAATGAAAACTATTTCTCTAGTGGGGAATTGGAAAAAGAAAGCAAGGATTGAAAGAAAAGCAAGGTCAAAAGTTAGGTTTGAGGCTTGAGGAATGAGACACCTATGAATGACATTTAATGCAAAGGATAGGGCACAGGAAGGGATATATTCCAAGAACAAAATAAGTCAATATCTTGAGCTGCTTTTCAGGCATTTGAAGTGCCTACAAACCAGGTAACTAAGCAGGAACAGAGATAGGGTTGGAATCTGAGACACCAACACCATTAGATGGTATTTGGAGCCAGGAGAATGAGACTATCTAGGAGTAATTGTAGAGAAAGAACTTAAAGCAATTCCAAGTAGACCCTTGAGGAATAGATTTGTAGGTTGTGGTTTGTGGTAGAGAGATCCAACAGGAATTAGATACTAGAAGCACAGGAGAGAGGAAAGACATGAGTCAAACCATTAGTGGCATGTCTTTACAAAAGAATATTGGAGTATCCAAGATGGACTCATGCTCTCTAAAGTAGCCATCACGTTGCAGTTACATGGACATTTCAAAAGCAATGTGTGATCAGGTTGCCAGTGTGTTTGAAGTGAAATGAAGTGAAGTTGAAGTTTGAAGTCAGCACCCTTCGTGACTTGAGTCTGAGCCATGTGACGGACTGAGCAAGAAAATCCTTTTGAGTATTTCATAAGATAGATCACAGAAGGCAGGCAGTTTGGTTAGTGAAACAGAGAGTTACTATTTACACTTGTACAAGACCTTTGATAGGATACAACCATATGGATCGGGCCTGGCATAGGATTTGGTGTTTGTTACCATCACTTGCTAGGCTATTCTATCACACAGATTCATTGTGTATCACTCTCACTGCACACAGTGTTAGAAGCTCTCCAATAGCTACAATATCAGCGGCGATGCCATTTTGCTCTGTGGTTTACTTGCCTATTTACTGGTGTGTGTCTAACAACAAAGTAGAATTGGTTTGTGAACAGGATCTTTCTTACTCAGTATCTGTCTTCCTACCACATAAGATAGTACCCACATGCACCAGACGGTTACTAAAAGCAAAAGTACAATTGTCTATAAAGCATGGATATTTTTTACTTTTCATTTATATTTCACAAATTTGTTGAATATGTGCTTTGGACTAAAACATGTCCCAGATCCCAAGGATAAAGGAAGGAAGCAAGAAAACAAAGTCCCCTGTAACCTGTAACCTGTTTTTTTCAGTCTAGTCTGTTAGAGTCAATCGTTTCATTGGAACCTAGCTCAATTAAACTCAATTCACTGGAAACCAAGTTAACTCATCCTCAATTCAACTGAACTTCCTCCAGTACAGCCACATTTAAGGAAGTGCAATCCAGTTGACCACATTCAATTATATATGCACCAGCTAAGATTAGCTCAGTATATCATACACAGGTAAAAGATTGAGCAACCTAGGAAGGGAAGCATTGGATGCCTCTTGATATTTACACAGATAATTTGGAAAATGGACAGCCTCAAACATTGATTTGGACATTATGGAGCATGTCAACTTTCATGTATGTTATAAAACACTCACATTTAAGTAGAAAGAAATGCTGATTTCACTATTGACATATAATTATCCCATTTAAAGAAAAGCCATACAATTATATAGAGATTTTTCAATATATACAAGAAAATTCAATTTGCTCACAAACAAAAAATTAAAAATTAAAATTAGAAAGCAGTTTTTAAGAATGTGTGTGTGTGTGTGTGTGTGTGTGTGTGTGTATATGTGTGTGTGTTTTGAGGGTGAGAGGCAAATACAAGACATCCAGCATATGTGACTAAACAATTAGTTGTAATTTTGTGTTTTAGGAATTGTTAAGCTATTTGTTTGTCTTAGATCGAATGAGTATGAGGGGTATTGTTAGCTTTAAAAGCCTGCTCTTGGATATCTCATAGTCTTGCCAGTTTTTTAATGCTGTGGTAGGGCTAGGATGCTGGATATTCTCCTATCCAGCCCATCCTCATTACTAGAGCACAGTGTTGGAGGTACAAATGATGTTGTCTGGATCCTTACTTAACAATGGACTCCCAAATTAAAAAAAAAAAAATCAGGGAAACTAATTGTAAATTCTGTTATTTCTTATCCTGCTCAACACTCTACCCTGTGGAGGAAGTCAGTGAGGCTGTAGCTGGTTACTTGGGCTCATTATATTGTATGCAGTTAGAAAACACAGCAAGACAAAGGTTTTTGCTAGGTGAGCATTCTCTTTTTTATGCAGTTTAGGACTCAGGTTCAGGAAGTCATGTTGCCCACTCTTATGATGGATCTTCCCATCAATTAACAAATTGACACAATACCTCATAGGTATTGAGGGATTGTATATGCCAAAAAGCTTAGAAAATCTCTCTCAGATGTGCCTGGGGGCTTGTTCCTAGGAGATTCCATATCCTATTAAGTAGCCAATACTAACATTTATAGGGCCCAGTGTTAACATCGCATTTTCTAGAAATTACCTAAAATGTACTTTTTACTATAGGTTGCTTTTGTTACATACAATCAGAGTAAGAATTTTGAGGGCAACATCTTAGATGGTTTACATATGCAGAGAAGTCAATTGATTTTTAGTTTTACTTTTTAAAAGTTTTAAAAGTTCTTATTTCATGACAGTTACAAATGTAAGAACCTGTCTTCTCTTTTAAGAAGCTGCTATTTGAATTACAGTTCATATAATTCTATTCAAACTTCTAGCAAATTTTATCAATCCCCTAATTGCCTTTGGACATTACTTGGTTTCATTTATATTTCATAAATGTATATTTCTAAGTAATTGGGTCATCTGATTTCATAAATAAATCCTTCCCTAGTTGTTGTATAACATTCCTATATCTGATAATTTGGACATTGTACAGGTTAGATAAATTAGATTTAGAAAATATATAGGAGTTTCTGATACTGTCTCTTAATTCGGGGCCTGAAGAGCATTATCAGCATGAAGTCAGGAAAAACAGGAAAGACTTAATAGACTGAAAAACAAGGTTGAAGTCAGGAAAAACAGGAAAGACTCAATAGACTGAAAAACAAGGTTGAAGTCAGGAAAACAGGAAAGACTTAATGGACTTGAAGAAACAAAGTATCTGGCCTGACATTGTTTTTAGCTGCTAAGTGGGCGGAGCCCAAATTAAGCTGAAACAGAGTTCCTCCTATTTAAGGACAGTGCATGGAGCCCAGAAAAAGAAGAGGCCCCCTGATGCTAGAGAGCTCCAAGAGTCCTGCTGAAAAAAGGGCTGGCCATTGATGGCCAGCTCTCTCCCTGAAGCAGAAAGAAGCTGGTGAGCAAAGAAAGCCTGAGCAAGACACCAAAAGGCCAAGGACTGGACCCTGTGGCTCAGCTTTTGCCTGGAGGGGTTTGATCTGTCCGATCAGTGGCCGAGGGGAAACTGTGCCTGGCTTTAAGGACTGAGGTAGAGCAGCTGAGTTCCTGATTCAAAAGAAGTAAGTTGGCCTGCAGATGGCTGGGGTCTCCCACAGAGAAGAAAGCATGAAGCCTTATTTAAGGTGAGACTGCAATAACCAACTTACCCTGACGAACCTGCATCTAAGAGATCCAGAAAAAGGACTGCTAAGTGTGTTAAAGAATCTATAACAAAGACTGTGTTCCTGACGACTGAGGACCTGCCCCAGAGACTGTATCATTCTAAAAGGTTCTGAAAGTAGTTGTTATAATTATCAATAGGTTTAGTGGATAGGTTAAAGGGGTTGTAGGAATTTATAGGATTAATAGTTAAGAAATTGTTGGTGTTAGTTATAAGTGAATTTAGTAATAAATAAATAAGTGTTAAATAATAATTTAAAAGATCGGTTACAGGACATACATGATGAAAATTTAATGATTGCAAGTGCTTCACAAGTATGAATTACAGCGAAATACCTGACAAAAATTGTTGTCTAATGTGCCACAGCCTCTACATGGTATGTGGTACACAATACATGAAATCACAAGTGCATGTAGATTACTTAACAAGAAGGTATAAGTGCTTTAGAGTGGATTTTATCAAACATTCGTATACTTGTCAATACTGTCAGTGTTATAGGATATCTACAAAGAACAAATTTATATAATTTTCACTATTTATGATGGCTCCCTGAGTAATTTTGAGATTCCTTTATACAAATATTTAAAGCTATCTTTTTAAGAACAGAAATAAGGGGAAGCTAAAGGGCTAATAGAATTGTGAAGGACTCACTCTATCGTATGCCATTGATGACAAAATTTTAAGATGGATGTGATCTAACAGGGGCACCCAATTATCTTCTTATACTTTCTTGGACTTCACAGGTCTTTGTTTGTTTAACTGAGAAAATACCACTTTAAAATAAATCATACTTCTAAATTCTTTCTTTTCCATTGCTAGAGATTGAAACTTGACCCTAGTGTGTGGTAAGTAAATGGGTGACTATTGAGCTATATCCTCCATGCCCTAACCTAAACTTAAATTTTCTAAAGCTAAACCGAGTCTTTAAAAAATATTCTTTGGTAGCGAGAGGTCAAAACTTGATATTTCATTTTTAAGTATTACTACAAACAATACCTTTAAGAAGCGTTAACCTTAATTTTGTATCAATATACAAAGATCAATACCAAAGATCAATACCAATGTGGCCAAATATAATCTTAATTTTGTATCAATATACAAAGATCAGTACCGATGTAGCCCAATACACCTCTCGCTACCAACCGACATAAACTGTTTAGGATAATTAAGAAAC
>CAJQZJ010032563.1:9728639-9809292 GCA_907164525.1 Lophiomys imhausi
AATCTTAATTTTGTATCAATATACAAAGATCAATACCGATGTAGCCACAGTTTTTTAATCCATTTTTTGGTTGAGGGACATCTGGGTTGTTTCCAGTTTCTAGCTATTACAAATAAGGCTGCTATGAACATAGATGAGGAGACTTCCCTATGATTCTGTGAGGAGTCATTTGGGTGTATACCCAGAATTCGTATGGCTGGGTCCTGAGGCAAAGCTATTCCAAGTTTTCTAAGATATCACCATACTGACCTCCATAGTGGTTGCACATGCCTGCACTCCCACCAGAAATGGAGTAGGGTTCACCTTTCTCCACACCCTCGCCAGCATGTGCTGTCATTTGAGCTTTTGATCTTAGCCATTCTGACAGGTGTGACATGGAATCTCAGAGTCGTCTTGAGTTTCATTTCTCTGATGATTAAGGATGCTGAGAATTTCTTCAAGTGTCTCTCGGACATTTAGGGATTCCACCTTTGTGAATTCTCTATCATTCTTTTGCAAGTGGGCATCCAGTTGGACTAGCACCATTTGTTGAAGATGCTGTCCTTCTTCCATTGTGCGGTTTTGGTTTCTTTGTCAAAAATAGGTGGCCATAGGTATGTGGGTCCATTTCTGGGTCTTCAATTCGATTCCATTGATCTACTGGTCTGTTTCTATACCAATAACATGCTGTTCTTACTACTATTGCTTTGTAGTACAGCTTGAAATCTGAGATGGTGATACCTCCAGATGTTTTTTATTGTACAGGATTGATTTAGCTATTCTGGTTTTTTGTTTGTTTGTTTGTTTTCCAATTACGAGGTTATTTTTTTAATTTATTTTTTATTTCTTCAAGTTACATCTCAGTCACAATCCCTTCCCTACTCCCCCCTCCTGTCCCACCCTTCCACCCTCTTCCCCCTCAACCCCCCCATTCACTATCCTTTTTTTTCTTTAGTCTAAGGTAGACCTTTTTCCCCCCAACAACTTCCCCCTTCAGTCCAACAAATGGTTCTCTCTCTTATAACAATAAATACAATACAAAACAACAGAAGCAAATAGGCTACAATTATGAGGGTTATATGGCTTAGCATACATTCCAAATGATCAGTCCATATGCATCTGGCCCCTGACTTTAACATTCTACTATCTAATCATCTCCATGAGTTTAAAGTTCTATATCTAACTCAGCTTTCATACTAACTTGCATCACAATTTTAAAAAACATCTTCTTAGATCCAGAACACCCTCTTGATTCCTAAACAACTCAAAATTTAACTATGAGACTATAGCTATCTATTCTTCAACAACCTCAGAGACCTGAGAGGGATAAATATATCTGATTATATAGGAAGTGCAGGGCCCGTAGCTTCCAAAAGTAAGAAATGACATACCAGTGGCTGCCTGGACAGTTCCCATTGTCTCTCCATACATTACAGCATCAATCTTCAGCCGTTTGGCCCCGTTTCTCTGACAGACACTGATTGTAGAGCAGGAATTATGAAGGACTTGTCTACCCTGTCTTGGCAGAGCTAGGCTGTCGACTTGCCTGCTTCCATGTTTGTCCTTTTTGGACAGCAGTCTGTCTACAGTTGAAGCAAGGGTTTTTTCTTGTCAAGAGATAGGCTTGCCACTAATTCAACCATCTCACACTGGAGATTCTTTGATACTCATCTTCTACTTGAATAGGGGGTGCTTTCAGGAGCTGACATGTCTCGATATCAAAAAATCTTAAGTTAAGAAAACATCTTTGAATGCCATATTCTGCAGATCTCTTGAGGTTTTTGAAGATGCCCTATCTATCTCTTATATTTAGATAAACAAATGTTGCTTGACCTTTAACAACTTGACTTCTGAGTAGCTTAGAAAATAAGTGTGATAGACTGTCATACCAACAAAATGACATGCTTGCATGACTATGAGTTTGAATTTTTTAATTATCCTAAATAATTTATGACTGTTGGTATCAAAAGGCCAAAACTTCACATTTCATTTTTAAGCATTACTAGGTACACTACCTTTAAGAAGCGTTACCCTTAATTTTTTATCACTATACAAAGATCAGTACCAATATGGACAAATATTCTCTTAATTTTGTATCAATATACAAAGATCATTACCTATGTAGCCCAATACAATCTTAATTTTGCATCAATATACAAGGGTCTATACCATTGTGGCCAGGTATAATCTTAATTTTGTATCAATATAAAAAGATCAATACCAATGTAGTCCAATACAATCTTAATTTTGCATTAATATACAACGATCAATAACAATTTAGCCAAATATAATATTAAATTTGTATCAATATACAAAGGTATAAGGGCATATTCAATTATCTGTCCTTTTTTCTTGATCTTTCCTATAGTATGTCTATGTCCCGTTTTTTCTCAAGTCTATTCACTCCTACACAGGAGAGAAAGAAGGATATAGAAAAGAAAAAGAGAGAAGTCTCTGGGTTTAACCTCCAAAACCCATTTAACAGCTTGTAGTCTCTTCCCCTAAATAACAAAATTTTCTGTTTCCATCAAATAACCAAAGGGGGGGGGGACACCCTCCCCACCTTCTGGACATGGGACATCGCTCTTGTAAAATGACTTCCTGCTGATTTGGGATGTAGTAAACCTGTTTGGGGCACAAATAAGAATGGAAAAATGGTTAAAAGTGTTAATAGAATCATTTGATGTTCAGTCCTCTGGTGCTCAGCTATTTAGATGTCCTAAGAAGTTTGTAGACAGAAGCTGATCTGGGCTTTACTGAAGTTCTGGCTGGACCAGTCTGTGGAGCTGAAAGATCTTAGCGATTTTGAGTTGTTATGGTTGTAGATTTTTGAGGAAACAGCTGTTGAGGAAGTCTGCAAGGCTGGATCGCCTGGGCCACTTGACTTCTTTGGCGTCTGATCTGTTTTCTGCTGAGGTTTCCGTTGCCCAGTTGTCCCTGGATTGCTTGAATGGGTGCTTTAAATCTCCTGGGAAGATAAGAACAGAGCCCTGCCCTAATCCTAACTCTGGGACAATTACCTTTTTTTTTGGGGGGGGGTTGGAGGATCAGGTAATATTTTTTCTGGAACAAATTTTGTTTTGTTTTGTTTTTTTTTTTACAATACATAAAGTATTATCTTTCAATCTGGATTAAAGAAGAAATTATTTTTTATTTTGGAGCTAAACAAACCTTTACTGTATATATTTTGAGATCTCAAAGGACAATTTGTTTGCATCGAGGATGCCTTTTGTAAGTAGCTTTTAAACTTAAATACTTCCAAATCCTATGTGCCTGTCTCTGCATTCTAAGTATTGGGATCAAAGACCTGTGGTTCCCAACTGAAGGGATTAAAGATGTGCTCCACCACCCCTGGATCAAAGTTTTTCTCTATTTAGAGTTTGTTTTGTATCAGGCTGACCTTGAGCTCTGAGATCTGCCTGTTTTGTGCCTAGTGTGTTGGGATTAAGGGTGTATACATCTCGAATGATGGGATTAAGGGTGTGCACCATCAACACCCTGTTCCTTGTAACTCTAGAATTTATAAGACAACTAACTCTATAGTACTCCTCCTGTCTCTGCTGAAGTTAAAAACATGGGCTAACACCACACATTTCATGTATTTCACCTTAGCTCTAAGTTTTTTCGACTCTTGGAGGTTTATAAAACCAGGTTGAACAGCTGTAAGCTTTAACTTATTTACAATGTTTTAAACCTGTTACCTGCTTTCTTTAATTAATAAATTTATTTATTTGTTGCTTCAGGTTACATCTCCATCATATTATCCTCTTTCCTCACTTCCCAGCCCCACCCTCCCATCCTGTACCCCCTAACCCATCCATGTTGCTCCTCTGGAGAGGGGTGTCCCTACATAACAGTCCCTTGCCCCAGTACAGAATTCATATGAGGGCCAAGAGCCTCTTCATACACTGGGGGCCTACAAGGCAGTACCACCAGTGAAAAGTGTCTCATTACTAAGGAGGGAAAACTAAAAAACAGACAAACAAACAAACCAACAAAAACAAACAACAACAACAAAAAAAGAAAGATGAAAAGAAAGAAAAAAAAGTCTATGTCCATGTCCCCTTTGGTGTATAGGTTGTAGTACAGATATCCTGTACTATATAGTTAAAATCCTACTATAAGTGAATAGATGCCATGTGCAGCCTTCTGAGTCTGGGTTAGCTCACTCAGGATGAGCTTCTCTAGTTCCATACATTTGGCTGCAAATTGCATAATTTCATTGTTTCTGATAGCTGAATAATATTCCATTGTATAGATGTACCACAGTTTTTGAATCCATTCTTCAATTGAGGGACATCTAGGTTGTTCCCAGTTTCTAGCTATTACAAATAAGGCTGCTATGAAAATAGATGCGAGACTTCCTTATGATTCCATGAGGAGTCATTTGGGTGTGTACTCAGAATTGGTATGGCTAGGTCCTGAGGCAAAGCTATTCCAAGATTTCTAAGATATCGCCATACTGACCTCCATAATGGTTGCACAAGCCTGCACTCCCACCAGCAGTGGAGGAGGGTTCCCCTTTCTCCACACCCTCGCCAGCATGTGCTGTCATTTGAGCTTTCGATCTCAGCCATTCTGACAGGTGTGAGATGGAATCTCAGAGTCGTCTTGAGTTTTATTTCTCTGATGATTAAGGATGTTGAGCATTTCTTCAAGTGTCTCTCAGCCATTAGGGATTCCTCCTTTGTGAATTCTCTATTTAGCTCCATCCCCCATTTTTTGATTGGATTACTTGGTTTCTTGGCATTTAATTTGGTGAGCTCTTTGTAGATTTTGGATATAAGCCCTCTGTTATATATGGGGTTGGTGAAGATTTTCCCCCAGTCTGTAGGCTGCCGTTTTGTTCGAATGACAGTGTCTTTTGCCTTACAGAAGCTATTCAGTTTCATGAGGTCCCATTTATTGATTGTTGGTCTCAGGTCCTGAGCTGTTGGTGTTCTGTTCAGGAAGTTGTCACCTGTGCCAATGAGTTCGAGGGTTTTTCCCACTTTTTCTTCTTGTAGATTTAGTGTGACCTGCCTTAAGTTAAGGTCTTTGATACACTTAGATTTAAATTTTGTACACGGTGATAAGTATGTGTCTAATTTCATTCTTTGGCAAGTGGACATCCGGTTGGACCAGCACCATTTGTTGAAGATGCTGTCCTGCTTCCATTGTGCGGTTTTGGCTTCTTTGTCAAAAATAGGTGGCCATAGGTGTGTGGGTCAATTTCTGGGTCTTCAATTCGATTCCATTGATCTACTGCTCTGTTTCTATACCAGTACCATGCTGTTTATACTATTATTGCTTTGTACTACAGCTTGAAATCTGGGATGTTGATACCTCCAGATTTTTTTTGTTGTACAGGATTGATTTAGCTATTCTGGGCTTTCTGTTGTTTCAAATGAATTGAGAATAGTTCTTTCCAGGTCTATAAAGAATTGTGTTGGTATTTTGATAGGAATTGCATTGAATCTATATATTGCTTTTGGCAGGATGGCCATTTTTATTATGTTGATCCTACCTATCCATGAGCGTGAGAGATCTTTCCATCTTCTAAAGGCCTCTTCCATTTCTTTCTTCAAGGTCTTGAAGTTCTTGTTGTACAGGTCCTTTACTTGCTTGGTTAGAGTTACCCCCAGGTATTTTATATTGTTTGTGGCTATTGTGAAGGAGGTTGTTTCTCTTATTTCTTTCTCAGCCCATTTGTTTGTTGTATATAGAAGGGCTTCTGATTTTTTTGAGTTAATTTTGTATCCAACCACCTTGCTGAAGGTGTTTATCAGTTGTAAGAGTTCTCTCGTGGAATTTTTGGGGTCACTTGGGTATACTATCATATCGTCTGCAAATAGGGATAATTTGATTTCTTCGTTTCCAATTTATATCCCCTTGATCTCTTTTAGTTGTCTTATTGCTCTAGCAAGAACTTCAAGTGCTATATTGAAGAGATATGGTGAAAGTGCGCATCCTTGTCTTGTCCCTGTTTTTAGAGAAAATGTTTCAAGCTTCTCTCCATTTAATTTGATGTTGGCCACTGGCTTGCTGTATATTGCTTTTATTGTTTCTAGGTAAGGTCCTTGTATGCCCGTTCTCTCCAGAACTTTTAGCATGAAGGGGTGTTGGATTATGTCAAATGCTTTTTATGCATCTAGCGAGATTATCATGTGTTTTTTTTTCTTTCATTTGTTTATATGGTGAATTATCTTGATAGACTTTCGTATGTTGAACCATCCCTGCATTTCTGGGATGAAGCCTATTTGATCATGGTGTATATACTTTTGATGTGTTCTTGTATTCGGTTTGTTGGTATTTTATTAAGTATTTTTGCATCTATGTTCATGAGGGAGATTGGTCTGAAGTTCTCTTTCATTGTTGGGTCTTTGTGTGGTTTAGGAATCAGGGTGACTGTGGCCTCATAGAATGAGTTTGGCAGTGTTCTTTCTGATTCTATTTGGTGGAAGAGTTTGAAGAGTATTGGTGTTAGCTCCTCTTTGAAGGTCCGGTAGAATTCTGTGCTAAAGCCATCTGGCCCTGGGCTTTTTTTTTTTTTTTTTTTGGTTGGGAGATTTTTAATGACTGTTTCTATTTCCTTAGGGGTTATTGGGCTGTTTAATCTGTTAATCTGATCTTGATTTAGTTTTGGTAGGTGGAATCTATCGAGAAAATTGACCATTTCACTTAGGTTTTCAAATTTGGTGTAATATAGATTTTTAAAGAAGGACCCAAATATTCTCTGGATCTCCTCAATGTCTGTTGTTATTTCTCCCTTTTCATTTCTGATTTTGTTCATTTGGGTTCTTTCCCTGTGCCTTTTAGTTAATTTGGCTAGGGGTCTGTCTATTTTGTTGATTTTCTCAAAGAACCAACTCTTGGTTTCATTGATTCTTTGTAAAGTTCTTTTTTGTTTCTAAGTTGTTGATTTCAGCCCTAAGTTTGATGATTTCCTGCCTTCTGCTCCTTTTGGGAGTGTTTGTTTCTTTCTTTTTTTTTTTCCAATTCACCCAGTTATCTGTTATTTCACTAATATGAGCTGTCACAATTTTCTTTTTGAAGGAACTTAGTGCTATGAGCTTTCCTCATAGCCCAGCTTTCATTATGTCCCATAGTTTTGGGTATGTTGTGCCTTCAGTTTCATTGGATTTTAAGAAGTCTTTGATTTCCTTCTTTATTTCGTCCCTGACCCAGTAGTCATCCAGTAAACAATTGTTCAATTTCCATGTGTGTGTCGGCTTTTTGTTGATTCTTTTGCTGTTGAAGTCCAGCTTTATTCCATGGTGGTCTGATAAGATACAAGGGGTTATTTCAATTTTCTTGTATCTGTTGAGGCTATCTTTGTGTCCAACTATATGGTTGATTTTGGAGATGGTTCCATGAGGTGCTGAGAAGAATGTGTATTCTTTTGTGTTTGGGTAAAAAGTTCTGTAGATATCTGTTAGGTCCATTTGGTTCATGAGCTCTGTTAGACTCATTATTTCTCTATTTGGCTTCTGTCTTGATGATATGTCCATTGTTGTGAACAGGTTGTTGAAGTCTCCCACTACTAATGTGTGGGGATCAATGTGCGATTTAAGTTTTAGAAGTGTTTCTTTTACAAATGTAGGTCCTTTTTATTTGGGGCATAGATGTTCAGTATTGAGATGTCCTCTTGGTGAATATTCCCTTTACTGAGTATGTTATGCCCTTCTCTGTCTTTTTTTTATTAATTTCATTTGGAAGTATATTTTGTTTGATATTAGGATGGCTACTCCAGCTTGCTTCCTGGGTCCATTTGCTTGGAAAACCTTTTCCCAGCCATTTACTCTGATATAGTGTCTATCTTTGTTAGTGAGATGTGTTTCTTGTATGCAGCAAAATGATGGGTCTTGTTTACGGATCCAATCTGTAAGTCTGTGTCCTTTTATTGGCAAGTTGAGGCCATTGTTGTTGATGGATATTAGTGGCCATGGTTGTTATTTCCCATTATTTTGGTATAGGTGGTCGTCTTGTGCTTCTTTTGGTTTAGTTGCTGTGGAGTTTTCTATTTCCTCTGTTTCCGTGGGTGTAGTTATCTTCTCTGTGTTGGAATTTTCCTTCTAGGATCTTCTGTAGGGCTGGGTTTGTGAGTAGATATTGTTTAAATTTGATTTTGTCATGGAATATCTTGTTTTCTCCATCAATGTTGATAGAGAGTTTTGCTGGGTAGAGTAGTCTGGCTGGGCACCTATGCTCTCTCAGGGCTTGTAGGACATCTGTCTAGGCTCATCTAGCTTTTAAAGTTTCTGAGGAGAAATCAGGTGTAATTCTGATGGGTCTGCCATTCTATGTGACTTGACCTTTTTCTCTTACAGCTTTTAATATTCTTTCCTTGTTCTGTACATTTGGAGTTTCAATTATTATGTAGTGAGAGGAGTGTCTTTTCTGATCTAATCTGTTTGGTGTTCTGTAGACCTCTTTGATTTTTATTGGCATCTCTTTCTTTAGATTTAGGAAGTTTTCTTCTATGATTTTGTTGAAGATATTTCCTGGACCTTGGAGTCGGGAGTCTTCTCTTTCCTCTATGCCTATAATTCTTAGGTTCTGCCTTTTCATTGAGTCCTTAATTTCTTGGATGTTGTGGGTGAGAGATTTTTTTTAGCTTTCCCGTTTTCTTTGGATGTTGTATTGATTTCTTCCATCGAATCTTCCATGCCTGAGATCCTGTCTTCCATCTCTTGTATCCTTTTTTTGATATCCATAGTTCCTGTTCTCTTCCCTTGATTCTGCATTTCCACTTTTAACTCTCACTGTGTTTTATTTATTGTTTCCATTTCCATTTTCATATCTTGAATGATTGTATTCATTTTGTACATTTCCTGCTCTAATTTGCTTGTCTTTGCCTGGAAATCTTTCATTGCCCTTTCTTTTTCCTCTTCAAGTTGAGCCACTTTGGCTTGGAGCTCTCTAATGGTATTATCCATTGCTTTCACTGGTTAAATTGTGGATTCTTGAATTCCTTCGTAGATTTAAATTCTTCTTGAAAGGACTCTATCACTTTCCATAATGTAGAATTGTCATCGTTTTCATGTGTTTCTGCTTTGGTGAGGCGGTCAGGACTTGATGTACTAGCATAGTTGTATTTTGTTGGAGTCATGTCTTCCTGACTTCTGTTGTTTCTGTTTTTTCTCTGATCTTTAGCCATTTGGATGTTCTTAGGTGTCTGTTCCTGTTGTCTTCAGGGCTTGGATCCAAAGGGGGCACTTTGGAGTAGCAGTCGAATTGCTTGGCAATCTGTTGCTTTCCGCTGGTTGTATGGGGCCTTGTGTGGAGGTTCTCAGTGTGTCTCCAAGAGCTCACCCTTCCTGTTTCATCCTAATTGGGGACATAGGTGAGGGGTTGTGATGGTGGTGTGTTCCTGTAGATTCCTGGGATCTAACTGGTCTTCCTATAGATGACAGTGCAGGTTGGCAGGCCTCAGGCTGTTGGGTGGGGTTGTAGCTCCCCTGCAGCTTACGTGTTGGGCTGTGTTTGTGGTCGTCCCTGGCTGCTCACAGAGGGTTCTCAGGGTCAATGTGCATCTAATAGTCAGACGCACTGTGAGCTGGTGCAGCCTATTCCCAGACAATGAAGAATGGCCCGGGATTGTTTCACTGCTCCCAAGACAGAGGTCTCTATGCTGCACATTGAATGTTCAGCCTCCAGTAGCTCTGGTGGTATGGTCCTGTGTGTCCAGGCACAGATTCTGTGGACTTTGTAGGTCCCAAGGCCTGTTGGAGTCTTGAGAAGACATGACTCCATGCCTGTAAGGTGAGTCACTCAGCAGTGCCTCCCAGGTCGAAACCTCACTGATCCAGGGGGTGGAACTATATATACTTAAGCTCTGGTTTCCCGCTGGAAGGGCCCGTACTAGCAAAAAAGTCTGATAATAATAATAATAAAGATCTCACAGTTTGCCCAGGGTTGGCCCCTGTGGTGGACAAATTCACCTTCCACCCCTGTAGCCTTTTCTGCCACTCTCACAGCTCCGCCTATGTGTGTATGGAGCTGGCTTTGGATACTGGCAAATGGGGACACTGTCATCCTCCAAGTTCCCGTACACCCCAGTGGAGTGTAACCTGCAGCCAGAAGAGTATCCCGCTGCTCATTTCAGCTGCAGCATTTTTTTCCCAATGACTGTAAATCCAATAGAAGGGCCTGTCCAGCACCCTTCTGGGGTGCACAGATATGTCTGGGCTTTCCAAAATGCAGCTGTGGACCCGCTGGCAACTGGGCTGAGGCGTTGTCGAACCATCGGCTGCTGTGTGCCCAGCCGCTGCACGCCCTTGGTACAATGCTAAGAGTGTGTGGCACTCCCATGGGTCCGAAAGCTTTCGCTAAATAGCTGGAACGCCTACGCAGGCTCTTGGGGGTCCAATACGCTGGTGAGTAGCCTTGTGTGGGGTCTGTATCTGCCCGCTGGGTATTAGAGTGGATCTTACCCAGTGTCTCTCCTGGTGGGGGTTCCCTATTCCCGGATTCAGTGGCTTCTGTGCATGTCTGAGAGAGAGAGGGAGAGTCCTGCCCAGGGACTTTTAATGGTCCCTGGGTAGCTGGGTGAATCCCAGGTGGGTCCAGTCACTCAGGTTTTGCACTGCATGTTATAACTCTGTGGCTTTATGGCTGTTTTCCCCAAGATCAAAATGTGTCTACGTGGGCCGCTGCCATCTTGGATCCCCCTTAACTTCTTAAAAAGCTTAAAAAAATCCTTTTATCTTTTTGCCTAATTAAAAAAAATACTAGATAAATCATAGACCTTGTCAGGGTCAGTAACTTAACAGGGTAACAGGGCCATTCCCACTGACTTCTTTTAGCTGAACTTCATGTGATTTAACTGGCACCTTTTATCTCAGTTTTATGTCTCATGTCGAGACGTAAACTGAGTCTGGCTATTGGTAGCTGTATGTGTTTCCTCATATTGACTTGTTAGCAAAAAATTGTTATAATCAAGTGGATATTAGCAGGTTTCTAGTAAACACCCAGGACACATCCTCTCTTTCAGCATTTTCTAAGTGCTCACTGAAGCAAAACAATTTACAAGTGTATAATTGCTATTAGCTATACAGCATAAAAAATAAGTTATATAAATCATCAGTTATGTACAACTTCATAATACAAAATGAATGTAATATTCATATGAACAAATGCATACTATTATATCTACTACCATACGTATAATATCTATAACATTATATTCTTCTTGAGTATAAAGTCCAGACAACAAGTGGAGAAATTATTCTTGTTACTTTTCCTCCTTGCTTTATGTGGGTACCTAGAAAGCTGCATGAAAAAGCTGTAAGGAATTTTTGTGTTATTTTGATTGAGCTAATTTTATTTGTAAAGCCAGGGAAGGGTGTTTGTTGCACTGTTGAAAATTGATCCAGGGCGATGAGTACTTTACCTCATAGTGGGGCCACCAAACTCAAGCTTCTCTGGGGAGAATATTATGTTCTGCCTCTTTGTGAGGGAAGAGAATTTTCTAGAGACATAGTCAATGGGAAAATTAAGGTCATTTGATTTAGCAACCATTATAGATATCTCTAAATCATTCCCCTGTTAGCTCATTCTCCAAACAAAAACTACTTTAAGTTGGTAAAATGTTATGAATTGGGTTGGAAAGATACTTTAGCAGTTAAGAACACATGCTGCCCTGAGTTGTGTCCCTGTCAACCAGGTTTCTCACAGAAGGCTGTAACTCCATCTCCAGGGGAATCTGACATTGTCTTCAGTCCTCCTTGGACATTGGCACACACATGGTACCCACACCCACAGACACATACAGACACATAAGTTACAATATGGTAAACATTTAAAAAGTATATAAATGTAATTTAATATGCAAGCTAAATAAAGATTGGCCATATGAAATAACTTGATCTTATAAATAAAAACAAAAATAAACAGAGGTTTTTTTATGGAATATTAAACTTAAAATTAATACTATTAATTGTGTAAACAAATGCTATCTATGGACCAGTAGGATATAGTAATTAAGAGAAAGTGTCATTTATGACTGTTTCTTCTCCCTACTACACTCCACTAAGATCCTCAAGGGTGTTACTACTTCTTGTAGTGTTACTATAGTTAGAAAAACTGGGTTTTCACATGAGAAATTCAGCAAGGTGGTCATAAGTGAGATGTGTGACTTGGGTGCCTATTAATTACCAAAGGGTTTTTCTAAACCTCAAACTATCTGCAGGAGACCATTAGTGTCCATCTGTGATCATTTAGATTCTCACTCTTAAGAGGAAACTTGAATTCATTAACACATGATTCTGTAATAGAAGTAGTTGGAAACCACTGTGTAAATGTACCACATTTTCTGTATCCATTCTTTGGTTGAGGTACATATAGGTTGTTTCCAGTTTCTGGCTATTATGAATAAAGTTGTTATGAACATATTTGAACATGTGCCCTTATGGTATGGTGGAGAATCATTTGGGTACATGCCCAGGAGTAGTATAGCTGGGTCTTGAAGTAGAACTATTACCAGTTTTCTGAGAAACTGCCAAATTAACTTGCAGAGTGGTTATACCAGTTTGCTCTCCCACCAACAATGGAGGAGTGTTTCCCTTGTTCCACATCCTTGCCAGCATGTGCTGTCATTGAGGTTTTGATCTTAGCTATTCTGACAGGTGTAAGATGGAATCTCAGAGTCGTTTTGATTTGCATTTCCCTAATGACTAAAGATGTTGAACATTTCTCTCATTTTTTAACATTTATTTATTCAACTTACATCTCAAGCACAGTCCCCTCCCTACTCTGCTTCTGGTCCCACCCTCCCAGCCTTTTTCTCCTTCCCTCCTCCCCTTCTCTGTTGATGGGGGGGGGTCCACATATCAAGTCCCCTCAGTTCATTAGTCACATTAGGGCTAAGAAATTTGCTTTACCCTGGAGCCCAACGTGGCAGCCCAGTTAGAGGAAGGTGTTCCACTAATAGGCACCATAGTCCATGACTGAAACCACTCGCCCCCCCACCACAATTTGCTAAGGGATCTGTATGAAGGCCAAATTGTCCATCATCTATATATGGATGGGAGAGGGTCTAGGTCTGGTCTATATATGCTTTTTTCTTTCTGTCTTTCGTTCTTTCTTTTTATCTTTCTTGATTGTAAAATTATATTTTTATATAATATTGAATATATATGTATATGTATATATTGGTTAGTGTTTCAGTCTCTGTAAGCCTCTAAGGGCATAGGTTGGTTGGTTCTGTTGACAGTGTGTCTCATCTGTTTTATATGCTGCTGGGTAGAATTTCTCATAGGATAGTTATTCTATATTCCTGTTCTATTGGGTCTGTGGGTTGTAGGTTAGTTATCCTATACTATAGAGCTAAAATCCAGTTATAAGTGATATAAAGATATACACATGCCATGTGTATATTTCTGGGTCTGGGTTAGCTGACTCAGAATGTGATTTTCTTTTCGTTTTTATATTTATTTATTACTTCAGGTTACATCTCCATCACAGTGCCCTCTTTCCCCCCCTCCCAGTCCTGCCATCCACCTTCTACCCCGTATCTATTCCATCCCACTCCTCTGGAGTGGAGTGTCCCGACATAACAGTCTCCCACCCCAGTTCAGCAGTCATAAGAGGGCCAAGAGCCTCCTCATACACTGGGGACCTAAAAGGCAGCACCACTAGGACAAAGTGTCTCATTGACAGGAAACAAAGTATATGTTCCTGTTCCCTTTGGTGCATTGGTTGTAGTATAGTTACCCTGTACTATATGGCTAAAATCTGATTATAAGTAAATAAATGCCATGTGCATCCTTCTGAGTCTAGGTTAGCTCACTCATGATGAGCTTCTCTAGTTCCATTCATTTGGCTGCAAATTGCATGATTTCATTGTTTTTGATGGCTGAGTAGTATTCTATTGTATAGATGTATCAAAGTTTTTTTTTTTTTATCCATTCCTCAGTTGAAGGACACCTGGGTTGTTTCCCAAATAAGGCTGCTATGAACATAGATGAGGAAACTTCCTTGTGATTTGATGAGGAGTCATTTGGATGTATGCCCAGAAATGCATGGCTGGAGATAGAGCTATTCCAAGTTTTCTAAGATATCACCAGACTGAATTCCACAGTGGTGGTACCAGATTGCACTCCCACCAGCAATGCAGGAGTGTTCCCCTCTCTCCACAACCTTGTCAGCATGTGCTGTCATTTGAGTTTTTGATCTTAGCCATTCTGACAGATGTGAAATGAAATCTCAGAGTCATCTTGAGTTGCATTTTTCTGATGATTAAGGATGCTGAGCATTTTGTCAAGTGTCTTTCAGCCATTAGGGATTCCCCCTTTGTGAATTCTCTGTTTAGTTCTGTTCCCCATTTTTGGATTAGATTATTTGGTTTCTTGGCATTTAACTTCTTGAGTTCTTTATAAATTTTGGATATTAGCCCTCTGTCAGATGTGGGGTTGGTGAAGATCTTTTCCCAATCTGTAGGTTGCCGTTTGTTCAAATGACGTTCTCTTTTGCCTTAGAGAAGCTTTTTAGTTTCATGAGGTCTCTGAGCTGTTGGTGTTCTGTTCAGGAAATTGTCACCTGTGCCGATGAGGTTGAGGGTTTTTCACACTTTCTCTTCTAATAGATTTAGTGTGTCCAGCCTTATGTTAAGGTCGATGATCCACTTGGACTTAAGTTTTCTGCAAGGTGATAAGTATGGGTCTAATTTCATTCTTTTACATGTTGACATCCAGTCAACAAATGGACCAGAACCATTTGTTGAAGATGCTGTCCTTTTTCCATTGTACGGTTTTGTCTTCTTTGTCAAAAATTAAGTGAAAATAGGTGTGTAGGTTCATTTCTGGATCTTCAATTTGATTCCATTGATCCACTGGTCTGTTTCTATACCAGGACCATGTTGTTTTTATTAATATTGCTTTGTAGTACAGTATGAAATCTGGGATGGTGATGCCTCCAGATGTTTTTTTTTTTTTTTTTTTTTTTAATTGTACAGGATTGATTTAGCTATTCTGGGTTTTTTGTTTTGTTTTGTTTTGTTTTTCCAGATGAAGTTGAGAATTGTTTATTCAAGGTCTGCATATAATTGTTTTGGTACTTTGGTACTTTGAGAGGAATTGCATTGAATCTGTTTATTGCTTTGGCAGGATGGCCATTTTTATTATGTTGATCCTACCTATCCATGAGAATGGCAGATATTTCCATCTTCTGATGTCCTCTTCAATTTGTTTCTTCAAGGACTTGAAGTTCTTGTCATACAGGTCTTTCACTTGCTTGGTTAGAGTTACTCCCAGGTATTTTATATTGTTTGTGGCTCTTGTGAAGGGTGTTGTTTCCCTAATTTCTTCCTAAGCCCATTAATTTTTTTTTTTGTATGAAGAAGGGCTTCTGATTTTTTTTTAATTTAATTTTGTTTCCAGCCACCTTGTTGAAAGTGTTCATCAGCTGTAATAGTTCTCTGGTGGAATTTTTGGGGTCGCTTAAGTATACTATCATATCGTCTGCAAATAGGGATAATTTGACACCTTCATATCCACTTTGTGTTCCCTTGATCTCCTTTAGCTCTCTTATTGCTCTAGCAATAACTTCAAGTACTATGTGGCAGACATATGGCAAAAGTGGACATCCTTGTCTTGTCCCTGAGTTTAGAGGAAATGCTTCAATTTTCTCTCCATTTAATTTGATTTTGGCTACTGGCTTGCTGTATATCAACTTTATTATTTCTAGGTATGGTCCTTGTATGCCTATTCTCTCCAGGACTTTTAGCATGAAGGGGTGTTAGATTTTTGCCAAATGGTTTTTCAGCATCTAATGAGATGATCATGTGTTTTTTTTTTCTTTCAGCTTGTTTATATGGTGAATTACATTGATGGATTTTCATAGGTTGAACCATCCTTGATTCCTGGGATGAAGCCTACTTGATCATGGTGTATGATACATTTGATGTGTTCTTGGATTCATTTTGCCAGTATTTTATTAAGTATTTTTGCATATATGTTCGTGAGGAAAATTGGTTTGAAGTTCTCTTTCTTTTGTGGGTCTTTGTGTGGTTTAAGGATCAGGGTGACTGTGGCCTCATGGAATGAGTATGGCAGTGTTCCTTCTGATTCTATTTTATGGAAGAGTTTGAAGTGTATTGGTATTAGCTCTTCTGTGAATGTCTGGAGAATTCTGTGCTGAAACACTCTGGCCCTGGACCTTTTTTTGGTTGGGAGACTTTTAATGACTGTTTCTATTTCCTTAGGAGTTACAGGGCTGTTTAATCTGTTAACCTGAACTTGGTTTAACTTTGGTAGGTGGAATCTATCAAGAAAATTGTCCATTTCACTTAGGTTTTCAAATTTGGTGGAGTAGAGATTTTTAAAGTAGGACCTAAAGATTCTCTGGATAACCTCAATGTCTGTTGTTATTTCTCCTTTTTCATTTCTGATTTTGTTGATTTGGGTTTTTCCCCTGCCTTTTAGTTAATTTGGCTAAGGGTTTGTCTATTTTGTTGATTTTCTCTCAAGAACCAATTTTTGGTTTCATTGATTCTTTGTATTGTTCTTTTTGTTTCTAAGTTGTTGATTTCAGCCCTAATTTTCATAATTTTCTCTACCTTCTGCTCCTCTTGGGAGTGTGTGCTTCTTTTTTTCCAAGTTCTTCCAGTTCTGCTGTTAATTTGCTAATATGCTCTGTCACAATTTTCTTTTTGAAGGCACTTAGTGCTATGAACTTTCATCGTAGCACAGCTTTCATATTCCCATAGATTTGGCTATGTTGTGCCTTCATTTTCATTGGATTTTTAAGAAGTCTTTGATTTTCTTCTTTATTTCTTTCCTGACCCATTGGTCATCGAGTAGAGAGTTGTTCAGTTTCCATGAATGTGTAGGCTTTCTGTTATTTCTGTTGTTGTTGAAGTTCAGCTTTATTCCATGGTGGTCTGATTAGATACAAGGTGTTATTTCACTTTTCTTGTATCTGTTGTGGCATGCTTTCTGACTATATTGTAGATTTTGGAGAAGTTTCCATTTGGTTCTCAGAAAGTGTATTTTTTGTGTTTGGGTGAAACTTTCTGTAGATATATATTAGGTCCATATGGTTCATGACCTCTGTTAGACTCATTATTTTTATATTTGGTTTCTGCCTTGATGGCCTGTCCATTGTTGTGAATGGCGTGTTGAAGTTTCCTGCTAATAATATGTGGGGATCAATGTGTGGTTTAAGCTTTAGAAGAGTTTCTTTTACAAATGTAGGTACCCTTGTATTTGGGACATAGATATTCAATATTGAGATGTCCTCTTGATGAACATTTCCTTTAATGAGTATGTAGTGCCCTTCTCTATCTTTTTTGATTAACTTCAGTTAAAAGTCTATTTTATTTGACAATAAAATGGCTACTCAGCTTGCTTCCTGCATCCATTTGCTTGGAAAGCCTTTTCCAAGCCTTTTTTCTGAGGTAGCATCTATTTTTGTCAGAGAGATGCATTTCTTCAATGTAGCAAATTGATGGGTCTTGCTTACTGAACCATTCTGCAAGCCTGTGTCTTTTTATTTGGGGAATTGAGCCCATTGATGCTGATGGATATTAATGACCAAAGGTTCTTATTTCCTGTTATTTTGGTGTAGTGGTATTTGTGTTTTTTTTAGTTTAGCTGCAGTGGAGTTTTTTTGCTTCCTCTGTTTTCTTGGGTATAGTTATCTTCTCTGGGTTGGAATTTTCCTTCTAAAATCTTATGTAGGGCTGGATTTGTGGGTAGATACTGTTCAGATTTGGTTTTGTCATTGAATATCTTTTTCTCTCCATCTATGTTGATAGAGAGTTTTCCTGGCTCTGGTAGTCTGGCTGGGCACCTATGTTCTCTTAGGGCTTGTAGGATGTCTTCCCAGGCCCTTCTGGCTTTTGAAGTTTCTGAGGAGAAGTCAGGTGTAATTCTGATGGGTCTGCCATTGTTACTTGACCTTTTTCTCTTACAGCTTTTAATATTCTTTCTTTGTTCTGTACATTTGGAGTTTCAATTATTATGTGGTGAGAGGAGTTTCTTTTCTGATCTCATCTATTTGATGTTCTGTATGCCTCTTGAAATTTTATTAGCATCTCTTTCTTTAGGTTTGGAAAGATTTCTTATATAATTTTGTTGAAGATATTTCCTGAACCTTTAAGTCAGGAGTCTTCTCTTTCCTCTACCCTGGTAATTCTTAGGTTCTGTCTTTTCATCGAGTCCTTGATTTCTTGGATGTTATGGGTGAGAACATTTTTAGATTTTTCATTCTCTCCCACTGGGTTCAGCACCACACTGCACCCTGAGTCCTGGGTTCTGTGCTGCCCCACTCACAGCTGCCTGGAATCCCTGTCATGCTGTGCCAAGTGGACTGGGTTTTAAGCTGAGCTGTGCCCTGCCCCCTGGGTAACTCTTTTTACCTGAGTGTCTGAGGGTCCCATGAGGGACCCCCACTAGTCCGTTCCCAGTAAGTTGCTCAGATTTTTTATTTCTGCGATGTTGTAGCTATTTTCCCCAGAGCTCAAAATGTGCCCCTGCTGACTGCTGCCATCTTGGATCTCTCAATCAGGATGTGCTTTTCTAAGTGCTTTTCAGTCATTAGAGATTCCTCTGTTGAGAATTCTCTGTTTAACTCTGTACCCCATTTTTTAATTGGATTATTTGGATTGTTGGCATCTACTTCCTTGAGTTAATTATCTCTTTTGGATATTAAGCTTCTGTCAGATGTAGGGTTTATGAAGATCTTTTCCCATTCTATAGGCTGTCATTTTGTCTTAATGGGAGTGTCCTTTGCCTTACAGAACCTTTTGGTATCATGAGGTCCCATTTATTAATTGTTGGTCTTATGGGGATCCAAGATGGTGGTGGCCCACAAGGACACATTTTGACCTTGGGGAAAATAGACACAAAGCCACAAAGTTATAAAATGCTGTGCAAAATATCTGAGTGACTGGAACCACCTGGGTTTCACCCAGCTACAAAGGGACCATTAAAAGTCCCTGGGCAGGACTCTCCCTCCCACTCTCAGACACCCACAGAAGCCACTGAATACAGGAATTGGGAACCCCCACTAGGACAGACACCAGGTAAGATCCACTATAATTCCCAGCGGACAGATTTGGACACCACACAGGGTTACTCACCAGCCTACTGGGTCCCCCAGATCCCAGGCAGGCATTCCGCCTATCTAGTGAAATGTTTTGGACCCATGGGAGTGCCACACACTCTTAGCAGCGCACGGCAGGCATGCAGTAGCATGGCGCTGCAGCAGCTGAGGGTTCCATAGGCATCAGTCCAATGTCCATCTGGTCCACAACTGCAATTGGAAAGCCCAGACATATCTGTGTGCCCCCAGAGGGGTACTGGACAGGCCCTTCTATTGGATTTACAGTCATTGGGAAAAAATGCTGCAGCTGGAATGAGCAGCAGGACACTCTCCTGGCTGCAGGTAACACTCCACTGGGGTGTACAGGAACTTGGATGACAGTGGCCCCATTTGCCAGTATCCAAAGCCAGCTCCATACACACATAGGCAGAGCTGTGAGAGTGGCAGAAAAGGCTACAGGGGTGGAAGGTGAATTTGCCCACCACAGGATCCAACCCTGGGAAAACTGTGAGGTCTTTATTATTATTATCAGACTTTTTTGCTACTACAGGCCCTTCCAGTGGGGAACCAGAGCTTAAGTATATACAGCTCAACCCCTTGGATCAGTGAAGTTTCCACACTGGATGCACCTTACAGGGGTGGAGTCAGGCTCTCCCAAGACTCCAACTGGCCTTGGGACCGCCAAAGTCCACAGAATCTGTGTCTGGACACGCAGGACCATACCACCAGAGCCACTGCAGGCTCAACACTCAATCTGTTTTGGGAGCAGTGAAACAATCCCGGGCCATTTCTCATTGCATGGGAATAGACTGCACCAGCTCACAGTGCATCTGGCTATCAGGTGCACATTGACCCTGAGATCCCCTTGTAAGCACAACAGATCACCAAGCAATTCGACTACTACACCAAAGCGCCCCTTTGGGTCCAAGTCCAGAAGACAAAAGGAGCAGACAGCTAAGGACATCCAAATGGCCAAAGTTCCAAGGAAAAATGGAAATCAGAGAGACATGACTCCAACAAAACACAACTAGGCTAGTTCATCCAATCCTGACTACCTCACCACAGCAGAAACACATGAAAAGGATGACAATTCTACATTATGGAAAGTGATAGAGTCCCTTTAAGAAGAACTTAAATCTATGAAGGAATTCAAAGAAGCCACAATTTCACAAGCAAAAGCAATGGATAATACCATTAGAGAGCTCCAAGCCAAGGTGGCTCAACTTGAACAGGAAAACGATAGGACAATGAAAGATTTCCAGGCAAAGACAAGCAAATTGGAGCAGGAACTGTACAAAACAAATAAAATCATTCAAGACATGAAAATGGGAATGGAAACAATAAAGAAAACACAGTGAGAGTTAAAAGTGGAAATGCAGAATCAAGGGAAGAGAACAGGAACTATGGATATCAAAAAGAGGATACAAGAGATGGAAGACAGGATCTCAGGCATGGAAGATTCGATGGAAGAAATCAGTACAACATCCAAAGAAAACGGGAAAGCTAAAAAAATATCTCTCACCCACAACATCCAAGAAATTAAGGACTCAATGAAAAGGCGGAACCTAAGAATTATAGGCATATAGGAAAGAGAAGACTCCCGACTCCAAGGTCCAGGAAATATCTTCAACAAAATCATAGAAGAAAACTTCCTAAATCTAAAGAAAGAGATGCCAATAAAAATCAAAGAGGTCTATAGAACACCAAACAGATTAGATCAGAAAAAACACTCCTCTCACTACATAATAATTGAAACTCCAAATGTACAGAACAAGGAAAGAATATTAAAAGCTGTAAGAGAAAAAGGTCAAGTCACATATAATGGCGGACCCATCAGAATTACACTTGACTTATCCTCAGAAACTTTAAAAGCTAGATGGGCCTAGACAGATGTCCTACAAACTCTGAGAGAGCATAGGTGCCCAGCCAGACTACTATACTCAGAAAAACTCTCTATCAACATTGATGGAGAAAACAAGATATTCCATGACAAAATCAAATTTAAACAATATCTACCCACAAACCCAGCCCTACAGAAGATCCTAGAAGGAAAATTCCAATACAGAGAAGATAACTACACCCACGAAAACAGAAGAAATAGAAAACTCCACAGCAACTAAACCAAAATATACCAAAATAATGGGAAATAACAACCATGGTCACTAATATCCATCAACATTAATGGACTCAACTCGCCAATAAAAAGACACAGACTTACAGATTGGATCCGTAAACAAGATCCATCATTTTGTTGCATACAAGAAACATATCTCACTAACAAAGATAGACACTATCTCAGAGTAAAGGACTGGGAAAAGGTTTTCCAAACAAGTGGACCCAGGAAGCAAGCTGGAGTAGCCATCCTAATATCAAACAAATAGACTTCCAACTGAAGTTAATAATAATAAAAAAAAGACAGAGAAGGGCATTACATACTCGTTAAAGGGAATATTCATCAAGAAGACATCTCGATATTGAACATCTATGCCCCAAATACAAAGTCACCTACATTTGTAAAAGAAACACTTCTAAACTTAAATCCCACATCGATCCCCACACATTAGTAGTGGGAGATTTCAACACCCCACTCACAACAATGGACATATCATCAAGACAGAAGCCAAACAGAGAAATAATCAGTCTAATAGAGATCATGAACCAAAAGGACCTAACAGATATCAACAGAACTTTTCACCCAAACACAAAAGAATACACATTCTTCTCAGCACCTCACAGAACCTTCTCCAAAATCGACCATATAGTTGGACACAAAGATAGCCTCAACAGATACAAGAAAATTGAAATAACCCCTTGCATCTTATCAGACCACCATGGAATAAAGGTGTATTTCAACAGCAAAAGAATCAACAGAAAGCCTACACACACATGGAAATTGAACAACTCTTTACTAGAGGATCACTGGGTCAGGGAAGAAATAAAGAAGGAAATCAAAGACTTCTTAAAATCCAATGAAACTGAAGGCACATCATACCCAAACCTATGGGAAACAATGAAAGCTGTGATATGGGGTGTTTTAAGTCTCCCACTACTAATGTTTGGGGATCAATGTGTGATTAAGCTTTAGATGAGTTTCTTTTACAAATGTAGGTGCCCTTGTATTTGTGGCATAGATATTCAATATTGAGATGTCCTCTTGATGAATATTTACTTTAACAAGTATGTTATGCCCTTCTCTATTTTTTTTTTTTGATTGACTTCAGTTGGGCATCTATTTTAGTTGATATTAAGATGGATGCTCCAGCTTGCTTCCTGGGTCCATGTGCTTGTAAAACCTTTTCCCAACCCCTTGCTCTCAGGTAGCATCTATCTTTGTTAGTGAGATGTATTTATTATATGCAGCAAAATAATGGATCTTGTTTACAGATCCATTCTGCAAGCCTGTGTCTTTTTATTGGGGAGTTGAGTCCATTGATATTGATGGATATTAATGACCAAAAGTTGTTATTTTCTGTTATTTTTGTGTAGGTGGTGGTTGTGTGCTTCTTTTGGTGTAGCTGCTCCTTCAAGGTCTGTAAAGAACTGTGTTGGAATTTTGGTGGGAATTGCATTGAATCTGTAGATTGCTTTTGTTAAAATGGTTGTTTTTACTATATTAATCCTACTGAACCATGAGCATTGGAGATCTTTTTGTCTTCTGATATCTCCTTCAATTCCTTTTTACAGACACTTGAAGTTCTTAGTCATACAGGTCTTTCACTTGCTTGGTTACAATTACACCAAGACATTTTTTATGTTATTTGTGGTTATTGTGAAGGGTGTTGTTTCCCTAATTGCTTTTGCTTTTTCTTTCTTTCTTTTTTCTTTTTGTTGTTGTTGTTTTTCTAGACAGAGTTTCTCTGTAAAGCAGCCCTTTATATCCTAGGCTAGCTTTGTAGATCAGGCTGGACTCAAAGACACCGATATCTGCCTGACTCTGCCTCTGCCCCCTGAGTGCTAGGATTAAAGGCACAAGCCACCACACCCAGTGGTTCCCCAATATCTTCTCAATCTGTTTATCATTTGTATATAGGAGGGCTATTAAAATTTTTTTAAAATGAATTTTGTATCCAGCCACTTTGCTGAAGGTATTTATCAGCCATAGGGGTTTTCTGGTGGAATTTTCAGGGTCACTTATGTATAATATCATATCATCTGAGAATAGTGAAACTTTGACTTTTACTTTCCAATCCCCTTGATCTCCTCTAGTTGTCTTATCCCTCTAGCTACAACTTCAAGTACTGTATAGAATTGGTATGGAGATAGTAGGCCATCTTGTCTTTTCCCTGAATTTAGAGGAATTGCTTTAAGTTTCTTATCATTAAATTTGATGTTAGCTATTGACTTGCTGTTCATTGTCTTCATGTATCCCTGATCTCTCCAAAACTTTTAACATGAAGGGGTGCTGTATATTGTCAAAGGATTTTTCAACTTCTCTTAAGATGATTATGTGCTTTTTTTCCTTCAGTTTGTTTATATGATGGATTTTCATATATTGAGCCATACCTGCATCCCTGGGATTAAGCCTACCTGATCATGATGAATGATGTTTTTGATCTTGGATTTGGTTTTGAGTATTTTATTGAGTATTTTTGCATTAATGTTCATAAGGAAAATTGGCCTCTTTGTTGAGTCTTTGTGTGATTTAGGTATTAGAGTGACTATGTCCTAATTTAATGAATTTGGCAATGTTCCTTCTGTTTCTATTTTGTGGAATAGGTTGATGAATGTTGGTTTTAGCTCTTCTTTGAAAGTCTGGTAGAATTCTGTGCTGAAGGCATCTCTCCCTGTTCTTTTTATGGTTGGTAGACTTTTAATGATTGCTTCTATTCCTTGGTATTATAGGATTACTTAAATTGTTCAGTTGGTCTAGATTTAACTTTAGTTAGTGGAATCTATCAAGAAAATCATGTATTTGATTAAGATTTTCCAATTTGGTGGAGTACAGGCTTTTGAAATAAGACCTAATTATTTTTTTGGATTTCCTCAGTGTTTGTTGTTATGATCCCTTTTACATTTTTTATTTTGTTGATTTGGATGCTGTCTCTCTGCCTTTTAGTTTATTTGGCTAAGGGTTTGTCTTATTGATTTTCACAAAGAATCACCTATTGGTTTTGTTGATTCTTGTATTGTTCTCTTTTTATAATTTATTTATTTCAGCTCTGAATTTGATTATTTAGTGCCATCTATTCCTCTTGGGAGTGTGTTCTTCTTTTTGTTCTAGAGCTTTCAGGTATGCTGCTAAATTGCTGGTATGAGATATCCCTAATTGCTTTATGAAGGCTGTTAGTGCTATGACATTTCCTCTTAGCATAGCCCTCATTGTGTCTGAAAAATTTGGCTATGCTGTACTTTCATTATCATTGAATTCAAGAAAGTGTTTAATTCTTTCTTTATTTCAGCCTTGACCCATTTGTCATTGAGTAGAGAACTGTTCAGTTCCCATGAGTTTATAGGCTTTCTCTTTGTTTCTGCTGTTGTTGAAGTCAAGCTCCAATCCATGGTGGTCTGATAAGATACAAGGGGTTATTTCATGTTTCAATCTTCTTGTGTCTGTTGAGACTTGGTTTGTGACTGAATATATGATCAATTTTGGGGACAGTTCTATGTGGTGATGAGAAGAAGGTATATTCTTTTGTGTTAGAATGAAAAGGTCTATAGATATCTGTTAGGTCCATTTGATTTGTAACTTCTGTTAGTTTCATTATTTCTCTGTTTAGTTTCTGTCTTGATGACCCATCCATTGGTGAAAGTGGGGTATTGAAGTTTCCCACTATTAATGTGTGGGGTTCAACGTGTGATTTAAGCTTTAGTAATGTTTCTTTGACAAATGTGATTGCCCTTGCATTTGGGGCTGCTGGTAGTGCCCCAGGGGGACATGGTAGGCAGGGGATTTGCTGGGAGGTACCTATCCTGAATGTTCCTGGGGCCCATTAGGCCTCCTCAGGAGGCAGACAGAACCATGGGCCTGAAGATGGAGCTTAGGTGACCTGTTCACTCATCTTGATAGCTGTCCTCTAAACCATCTTTTAAAAGTATACTCTAGGGATCCAAGATGGCGGTGGCTCACACAGACGCATTTTGAATGTGGGGAAAAGAGCCATAGAAAGCACAGAGTTATTGGACACTGTGCAAAACCGGAACGACTAGACCCGCCGAGAACACACCCAGCCCCCAAGGGACTGTTAGAAGTCCCAGGGAAAGGCTTTCCCCCCATCTCTCCCAGACACAGAAGCCACTGAATCCGGGAATCGGGAACTTCCATCCAGAGAGACGCCAGGTAAGATTGACTCTAATACACAGCAGTCAGAATCAGACCCCACAAGGGGATCACTCACCAGCCTACTAGGCTCCCCACACCTCAGGCAGACCTTATAGCTTTTTAGGAAACTTTGCAGGCTAGTTGAAGTCTTAGAAAGGCAGAAACAGGGAGCAAAGTGGGAGGTCTGCAGCCGTGGCAGCGGTGGATTGGGTTGAGACCACACACGGGATCATTCACTAGTCTACTGGGTCCCAAACACCCCACATGAGCCCTCCACTTATCTAGAAAAGGTTGTTGACCCCTGTAAGCCTTGGTGGCTGACTACAGTGGTGCCGTGGGGGGCAGGGCAGAGGCGCTTTCCCTTAGTGAAGGAGCCGAGCGGAAGCCCGCACAGGGGAGGCAGGGCAGAGGCGCGCGCCTGCAGCGAAGGAACCAGGCAGAAGCCTGTGCAGTGAAGTGGCAGGGCTGGATGCACACAGAGGTGCACAGAGGCTGAGGGCTCCAAAACGTGTAAGCCAGAAGCCTGGGGACCATAGCTGTATTCTGGAAAACCCAGACATATTAGGCATGGAGCTGACCCTCTCAGTCTCCTTGGGGACAACCAGAGTCCACAGAATCTGTGCATGGGCAAACAAGTCCATACCATCAGAACCACTACAGGCTGATCACTCAGTGTGCAACATAGAGAAGTCTGACTTGGGAACAGTGAAACAAACCCAGGCCATTCCTCATTACCTGGGAATAAGCTGCACCAGCTCACAGTGCTTCAGGCGATTAGAAACACATTGACCCTGAGATCCCCCTGTAAGCAACGACAGATCGCCAAGCAATTCGACTGCTACACCAAAGCATCCCCTGTGGATCCAAGCCCAGAAGACGATGAGAGCAGACAGCTAAACACATCCATATGGCCAAAGGTCCAAGAAAAAAACAGAAATCAAGGAAATATGACTCCAGCAACACAACACTATCCTAGCTCATCCAATTCGGATGACCTAACAATAGAAGAAACACATGAAAACAATGACAATTATACATTATGGAAAGTGATAGAGTCCCTTCAAGAAGAACTTAAATCTATGAAGGAATTCAAAGAAGCCACAATTTTACAAGTAAAAACAATGAATAACACCATTAAAGAGCTCCAAGCCAAGGTGACTCAGCTTGAACAGGAAAAGGACAGAGCAATGAAAGATTTCCAGGCAAAAACAAGCAAACTGTAGAAGGAAATGTACAAAACGAACAATACCATTCAAGACATGAAAATAGAAATGGAAACAATAAAGAAAACACAGTCAGAGTTAAAAGAGGAAATGGAGAATCAAGGGAAGAGAACAGGAACTATGGATGTGAGTATAAAAAATATGATGCAAGAGATGGAAGACAGGATCTCAGGCATGGAAGATTTGATGGAAGAAATCAGTACAACATCCAAAGAAATTAGAAAGCTAAAAAATCTCTCACACACAACATTCAAGAAATCAAGGACTCAATGAAAAGACGGAACCTAAGAATTATAGGCGTAGAGGAAAGAGAAGACTCCCGACTCCAAGATCCAGGAAATATCTTCAACAAAATCATAGAAGAAAACTTCCCAAACCTGAAAAAAGAGATGCCAAAAAAAAAAAAAATCCAAGGGGCTTACAGAACACAGAAGAGATTAGATCAGAAAAGAAACTCCTCTCGCCACATAATAATTGAAACACCAAATGTACAGAACAAAAAAAGAATATTAAAAGCTGTAAGAGAAAAAAGGTCAAGTCACAAACAATGGCAGACCCATCAGAATTACACCTGATTTCTCCTCAGAAACTTTAAAAGCTAGAAGGGCCTGGACAGATGTCCTACAAGTCCTGAGAGAACATATGTGCCCAGTCAGACTACTATACCCAGAAAAACTCTCTATCAACATTGATGGAGAAAACAAGATATTCCATGACAAAATCAAATTTAAACAATATCTACCCACAAACCCAGCCCTACAGAAAATAATAGAAGGAAAATTCCAACCCAGTGAAGAAAACTACACCCAAGAAAACAGAGGGAATAGAAAACCCCACAGCAACTAAACCAAAAGAGGCACAGGACTATCACCAACACTAAACTAATGAGAAATAACAACCCCAGGTCACTAATATCCATCAACATCAATGGACTCAACTCCCCAATAAAAAGACACAGGCTTACAGATTGGATCCGTAAGCAAGACCTGTCTTTTTGCTGCATACAATAAACACTTCTCACTATCAAAGATAGACACTATCTCAGAGTAAAAGACTGGGAAAAGGTTTTCCAAGCAAATAGTCCCAGGAAGCAAGCTGGAGAAGCCATCAAACAAAACAGACTTCCAACTGCAATTAATGAAAAAAGGCAGAGAAGGGTACTATATACTCATTGAAGGGAATATTCACCAAGAGGACATCTCAATATTGAACATCTATACCCCAAATAAAAAGGCACCTACATTTGTAAAGGAAATGCTTCTAAAACTTAAATTGCACATCGATCACAACACATTAGTAGTGGGAGACTTCAACACCCCACTTACAACAATGGACAGATCATCAAGACTGATGCCAAACAGAGAAATATTGAGTCTAACAGAGATCATGAACCAAATGGACCTAACAGATATCTACAGAACGTTTCACCCAAACACAAAGGAATACACCTTATTCTCAGCACCTCTTGGAACCTTCTCCAAAATCAACCACATAGTTGGACACAAAGATAGTCTCAACTGATACAAGAAAATTGAAATAACCCCTTGTATCTTATCAGACCACCATGGAATAAAGCTGGTCTTCAACAGCAAAAGAATCAACAGAAAGCCTACACACATGGAAATTGAATAACTCCTTACTGGACGACTACTGGGTCAGGGAAGAAATAAAGAAGGAAATCAAAGATTTCTTAAAATCCAACAACAATGAAGGCACAACATACCCAAACTTATGGGATACAATGAAAGCTGTGCTATGAGGAAAGTTCATAGCACTAAGTGCCTTCAAAAAGAAAATTGTGACAGCCCATATTAGAGAATTAACAGCTAAACAGGATGAATTGGAAAAAAAAAAGAATCAAACACTCCCAAGAGGAGCAGAAGGCAGAAAATCATCAAATTTAGGGCTGAAATCAACAATTTAGAAACAAAAAGAACTTTACAAAGAATCAATGAAACCAAGAGTTGGTTCTTTGAGAAAATCAACAAAATAGACAGACCCTTACCCAAATTAACTAAAAGGCACAGGGAAAGAACCAAAATCAACAAAATCAGAAATGAAAAGGGAGAAATAACAACAGACATTGAGGAGATCCAGAGAATATTTGGGTCCTTCTTTAAAAATCTATATTACACTAAATTTGAAAACCTAAGCGAAATGGTCAATTTTCTCAATAGATTCCACCTACCAAAACTAAATCAAGATCAGATTAACAGATTAAACAGCCCAATAAACCCTAAGGAAATAGAAACAGTCATTAAACATCTCCCAACCAAAAAAAAGCCCAGGGTCAGATGGCTTTAGCACGGAATTCTACCGGACCTTCAAAGAGGAGCTAACACCAATACTCTTCAAATTCTTCCACCAAATAGAATCAGAAAGAACACTGCCAAACTCATTCTATGAGGTCGCAAGTCACCCTGATTCCTAAACTACACAAAGACCCAACAATGAAAGAGAACTTCAGACCAATCTCCCTCATGAACATAGATGCAAAAATACTTAATAAAATACTAGCACCGAATTCAAGAACATATCAAAAGTATCATACATCATGATCACATAGGCTTCATCCCAGGAATGCAGGGATGGTTCAACATACGAAAGTCTATCATGATAATTCACCATATAAACAAGATGAAAGAAAAAAAACACATGATAGTCTCGCTAGATGAAGAAAAAGCATTTAACAAAATCCAACACTCCTTCATGCTAAAAGTTCGGGAGAGAACAGGCATACAAGGATCATACTTAGAAATAATAAAGACAATATACAGCAAGCCAGTGGCTAGCATCAAGTTAAATGGAGATAAACTTGAAGCATTTTCTCTAAACTCAGGGACAAGACAAGGATGTCCACTTTCACCATATCTCTTCCATATAGTACTTGAAGTTCTTGCTAGAGCAATAAGACAACTAAAAGAGATCAAGGGGATACAAATTGGAAATGAAGAAGTCAAATTATCCCTATTTGCAGACTATATGATAGTATACATAAAAATTCCAAAAAAATTTTTGGAATACCCCAAAAATTCCACCAGAGAACTCTTACAGCTGATAAACACCTTCAGCAAGGTGGCTGGATACAAAATTAACTCAAAAAAATCAGAAGCCCCTCTATATACAACAAAAAAATGGACTGAGAAAGAAATAAGGGAAACAACCCCCTTCACCATAGCTACAAACAATATAAATACCTGGGGGTAATTCTAACCAAGCAAGTAAAGGATCTATACAACAAGAATTTCAAGCCCCTGAAGAAATAAATGGAAGAGGCCTTTAGAAGATGGAAATATCTCCCATGCTTATGGATAGGTAGGATCAAAATAATAAAAATGGCTATCCTACCAAAAGCAATATATAGATTCAATGCAATTCCTATCAAAATACCAACACAATTCTTTTTAGACCTGCAAAGAAATATTCTCAATTTCATATGGAACAACAAAATGCCCAGAATAGCTAAATCAATCCTGTAAAATAAAAAAAGCATCTGGAGGTATATCACCATCCCAAATTTCAAGCTGTACTCCAGAGCAATAATAATAAAAACAGCATGGTATTGGTATAGAAACATACCAGTAGATCAATAGATTCGAATTGAAAACCCAGAAATGGATCCACATACCTATGGCCAACTAATTTCTGACAAAGAACCCAAAACCGCACAATGGAAGCAGGACAGCATCTTCAACAAATGGTGCTGGTCCAACTGGATGTCCACTTGTAAAAGAATGAAATTAGACCCATACTTATCACCTTGTACAAAACTTAAACCCAAGTGCATCAAAGACCTTAACATAAGGCTGGTCACACTAAACCTACTAGAAGAAAAAGTGGGAGAAACCCTGGAACTCATTGGCACAGGTGACAACTTCCTGAACAGAACACCAACAGCTCAGGACCTGAGATCAGCAATCAATAAATGGGACCTCATGAAACTGAAAAGCTTCTGTAAGGCAAAAGACACTGTCATTCAAACAAAACAGCAGCCTACAGACTGGGAGAAAATCTTCACCAACCCCTCATCTGATAGAGGGCTAATATCCAAAATCTACAAAGAACTCAAGAATCTAAATGCCAAGAAACCATATAATCCAATCAAAAAAATCAGGGACGGAGATAAATAGAGAATTCACAAAGGAGGAATCCCTAATGGCCTAGAGACATTTGAAGAAATGTTCAACATCCTTAATCATCAGAGAAATGCAACTCAAGACGACTCTGAGATTCCATCTCACACCTGTCAGAATGGCTAAGATCAAAAGCTCAAATGACAGCACATGCTGGTGAGGGTGTGGAGAAAGGGGAACCCTCCTCCATTGCTGGTGGGAGTGTAGGCTTGTGCAACCACTATGGAGGTCAGTATGGCGATATCTTAGAAATCTGGGAATAGCTTTGCCTCAGGGCCCAGCCATACCACTTCTGGGTATACACCCAAATGACTCCTCACAGAATCATAGGGAAGTCTCCTCATCTATTTTCATAGCAGCCTTATTTGTAATAGCTATAAACTGGAAACAACCCAGATGTTCCTCAACTGAAGAATGGATTAAAAAACTGTCGTACATCTATACAATGGAATATTACTCAGATATCAGAAACAATGAAATTATGCAATTTGCAACCAAATGAATGGAACTAGAGAAGCTCAGCCTGAGTGAGCTAACCCAGACTCAGAAGGATGCACATGGCATCTATTCACTTATAGTAGGATTTTAGCTATATAGTAGAGGATATCTGTACTACAACCAACACACCAAGGGGAACATGGACATAGACTTTTTTCTTTTTCCTTTCTTTTTTGTTGTTGTTGTTGTTTGTTTTTGTGGGTTTGTGTGTTTGTTGGTCTGTTTTATAGTTTTCCCTTTCTAGCAAGGAGATACCTTTCACTGGCGGTACTGCTTCATAGGCTCCCAGTGTATGAAGAGCCTCTTGGGCCTCATATGACTGCTGAACTATGGCGAGGGACTGTTATGTAGGGATACTCCACCCCAGAGGAACAAGAGGTAAGGATTAAGGGGTAGAGGATGGGAGGATGGGGCTGGGAAGGGGGGAAAGAGGACAATATGATGGAGATGTAACCTGAAGCAACAAATAAATTTATTATTTTTAAAAAATCAGGTAACAGGCTTAAAACACTGTAAATAAATTAAAGTTTATAGCCGTTCAACCTGTTTTTATAAACCTCCAAGAGTCGAAAAAACTTAGAGCTAAGTTAAAATACATGAAATGTGTGGTGTTAGCCCATGCCTTTAACTTCAGCAAGACGGGAGAAGCACTGTAGAGTTAGTTGTCTTATAAATTCTAGAGTTACATGGAACAGGGTGGTGATGGTGCACACCCTTAATCCCATCATTCAAGAAAAGTACACCCTTAATCCCAACACACTAGAGACAGAAACAGGCAGATCTCAGAGCTCAAGGTCAGCCTGATACAAAACAAACTATAAATAGAGAAAAACTTCGATCCAGGAGTGGTGGAGCACATCTTTCATTCCTTCACATGGGAACCACAGGTCTTTGATCCCAATACTTAGAACGCAGAGACAGGATTTGGAAGGACTTAAGTTTAAAAGCTACTTACAAAAGGCCTACTCAATACAAACAAATTTTCCTTTCAGATCTCAAAATATATACACTAAGGCTTGTTTAGCTCCAAAATAATAAAATAATTTCTTCTTTAATCCAGATTGAAAGATAATACTTTATATATTGTCAAAAAACCAAATTTGCTTCAGGAGAAATATTATCTGACCCCCCCCCCAAAAAAAAAGGTAATTGTCCCAGAGTTAGGATTAGGGCAGGGCTCTGTTCTTATCTTTCCAGGAGATTTAAAGCATCCATTCAAGGACTCCAGGTACAACTGTACAAAGGAAACCTCAACAGAAAACAGAATCAGACACCAAAGAAGACGAGTGGCCCAGATGATCCAGCCTTGCAGACTTCCTCAATAGCTGTTTCCATCAAAAGTCTACAACCACAACAAACAAAATCGCTAAGATTTTTAAGCTCCACACACTGCCCCAGCCAGAACTTCAGTAAAGCCTGGAAGATCAGCTTCTGTCTACAAACTTCTTAGAACATCTAAGCAGCTGAGCACAAAATGACTGAACATAAAAGGATTGTATTAACATTTTTAACCATTTTTCCATTCTGGTTTGGGCCCCAAACAGGTTTACTACAACCCAAATCAGCAAGAAGTCATTTTAAGAGAGCAACGTCCCATGCCCAGAGGGTGGGGATGGTGTTTCTCCCCCCTTTTTTGGTTATTTGATGGATAACAAAAAACTTTGTTATTTAGGGGAAGAGACTACAAGCTGTTAAATGGTCTTGTTAAATGGGTTTTGGAGGTTAGACCCAGGGACTTCCTTCTTTTTCTTTTCTGTATCCTTCTTTCTCTCCTATGTAGGAGTGCACGGACTTGAGAAAAATGGGACATAGACATAGTATGGGAACAACCAAGAAGAAGGGACAGATTATTGAATATGCCCTTATACCTTTGTATATTGACACAAAATTAGTATTATATTTGGCTAAAGTGGTATTGACCATTGTATATTGTGCAAAATTCAGATTGTATTGGACTACATCGGTATTGATCTTTGTATATTGATACAAAATTAAGATTATATTTGGCCACAATGTTATTGACCCTTGTTTATTGACGTAATATTAAGATTGTATTGGGCTACATAGGCATTGGTCTTTGTATATTGATACAAAATTAAGAGTATATTTGGCCACATTGGTTTTGATCTTTGTATATTGATACAAAATTAAAGGGAACGCTTCTTAAAGGTATTGTACCTAGTGATACTTAAAAATGAAATGTGAAGCTCTGGCCTCTTGATACCAACCATCTTAAACTGTTTAGGATAGTTAAGAAATACAAACTCCTAGTCATATTAGCGTGTCATTTTGTTAGCTACTATGACAGTCTATCACAGATATTCTCTAAGCTACTCAGAAATCAAGTTGTTAAGAGACAAGCAACATTTGCTTATCTAAATACAAATGATAGATAGGGCATCTTCAAAAACCCCAAGAGATCTGCAGAATATGGCCATTCAAAGATGTTTTCTTAAATTAAGATATTTTTTTTAATATCAAGACATGTCAGCTCCTGACAGCACCCCCTATTCTACTCCAAGTAGAAGATGAGCATTGAAGAATCTCCTGTGTGAGATGGTTAAATTAGTGGCAAGCCTATCTATTGGCATGAAAAGCCCCTTGCTTCAACTGCAGACAGACTGCTGTCCGAAAAGGACAAAACATGGTAGCAGGGAAGTCGACAGCCTAGCTCTGCCAAGACAGGGTAGGTAAGTCCTTCATAATTCCTGCTCTACAATCAATGTCTGTCAGAGAAACGGGACCAAAAGGCTGATGATTGATGCTGTAATGTATGGAGAAAATGGGAACTGTCCAGGCAGCCACTGATATGTCATTTCTTAGTTTTGGATGATGCAGGCCCTGTACTTCCTACATAATCAGATATATTTATCCCTCTCAGGTCTCTGAGGTGGTTGACAAATAGATAGAGTCTCATAGTTAAATTTTGAGTTGTTTAGGAATCAAGAGGGTGTCTGGATCTAAGAAGATGTTTTTAAAATTGTGATGCAAGTTAGTATGAAAGCTGAGTCAGATATAGAACTTTAAACTCATGGAGATGGTTAGATGGTAGAATGTTAAAGTCAGGGGCCAAATATATATGGACTGGACATTGGGAATGTATACTAAGCCATTTAACTCTCATAAATGTGGCGTATTATTTCTGTTGTTTTGTATAATATTTACTGCTATAAGAGAAGGAACCATTTGTTTGACTGAATGGGGGAGCTGTTGGGGGAAAGAGGTTGGAAGGGTGGGACAGGAGGGGAAAGTAGGGAAGGGATTGTGACTGAGATGTAACTTGAAGAAATAAAAAAATAAAGTATAAAAAAAGTATACTCTAAAAGTCACATTTGTTTGATTATTGGAACGTGACTTTATTGCTGATATTAATAGAATTTGGGGATTTAAAGAATAAATGACTTATGATTGGATAGATATAATACTATGTTCATGCATAACTTTGGTCAGAAAAACAAAAAAAAACATTAATACTGAAAAGTTAATAAAGTAGGGTATTTTCTTTAATGAATGAAGAAATTTTCTTCTGGATTTGCAGAGTGGTTTTCTCATTTAGGGAAGACAGCATTTACTGTTTGCCCCTTCTCACTAGAACTCTTTTATCCTACTCCCCCAATTGTCTCTCCTGTCGATCTCTGAATGTCAACTGTTTCTCTTTTATACTCTACCCTTTGTCAATGTTTGAAGTAACGCTCACCTTGTCCATTGAAGCGGTCAATGGCTCATTTCTATATGCTTGTTCTTGTCACCTTTTAGAGAGTTAAAACAGTGTTTTTCAAACAGTAGTATGTTATCCATAAATGGGTCATGGAATCAATTTAGGGGGTCATGACTAGCATTTTATAAAAGAACTGGAATTGCCTAGAGTAGAACAGAAAGGAATAGAATAAAAAATACCAGAGTATATCTAACAAAAGGATACCAACTATATTGTGAATATTTTTTTCTGTTGTCAGATGGAGGGAGACTATATGTAGTCTCAAGATAGTTTTTTTACTACAGTTGTGGTTAAAGCATTTGACAAGCACTGAGTGGAAACCTGGGGCTAGGATATTATTTCCCATACATTGCATAGGTGGGGGAAGTAAACAACTTCCAATGCCCAATAGAGTGTACAGACACTCTTTAGAAGCTCTGTGTTTGGAGATCTTTAAAAATTGATAAGATTAGGTTCCTTTCATGAGAAAAAAATCATAGGAGCACAAGGACAAAAAAAAAAAAAGAAAAAACCTAGATTATCCCTCACATGGGAGCAGAGGGGTGTTACTCTTAGAATCACTATTTAGAATGTTTTCTGTTTGAAACTTTAATTGTATCTCAGCACTCTTTTCAGTTCACACATTATAATACCTGCCCATTTTACATGCTTTTTGGTCTCTTTCTTCCATGTTTTCCCTTTCACCTTCGTAAGCCACTTTCTTGTGCTATGAACAATAATACAATCTTCGGGTGTAAGTCATCTGATCAGACTTTCATGCAATTTTTTATTTAATACTCCTGAAGTCTTAACTCCTAGGGATGCTGTGATAGCAAAAGGAAGGTCTGAAAAGGATCCTTCTGTTCATTTGCCTTTCTTTTCTTTCATTTGGATTTATACATGTGTGTATTTAACATGACATCTGCTTATAATGAACAGCATTCCATGAACTGTACATGCTCTGAAAAATGTGATGGGTAGTTCTTTATTTTTAGGATCTGTGCATCCAATCTGGTAGACATGCAGTCTCGAGGAACCGAGATGTGAAAATTCCCTGGAGTTTGACAAAACAGGTTGTACTGGCTCCTCGGATTCTAGCAATGACTAAGAAGTACATTTTTATTCAAACGTAAATTGCAAATGGAATTATGATAACTGATTACCCCCCAAAATGCACACAAATCACTTGTAATCCTGCCCTGGAGTGCTGCATAGTTGCCTCATTGCATATGCTCACAGCACTTCTCAGGCTATTCAATCACAGCTACTTCCAATGGCAAAGTGCGCAGGGCTGTTCAGAAACCAGTATGTCTCTATTCCCCTAAATCTACTGTAAGGGCATAGATGAGCCTGAGCAGAGCACAGCTGGTTCACAATGGGAGTAATCCTGAGTGTGTATCTTCGTTTTATTCATCTTTTAATTTCTGTCTGACAGAATTTCACGCTGCTGGAAGATGTTACATTGACAGTTGAGAGATAATTCTCGTTTTTTTTTTTTTTTAATCCAGAGAACAAGAGCCACTTGGGAAGTGACTATAAATGTCCTCTGGGTGTCCCAGAGATATGCTTCATCCCTGTGCTGGAAGGAACACACCTCCTGGAAGAAAGCAACTTTGATCAGTAATTCTCTCTGGAAAACATTAAGAGAAACAGATCTCTCTTATTCCCCTGTGAGTCCTGGGGTCTGTGATAATGAAACCCTCCCCTTCAAGTGGAGGTGACAATATCATTTCTCATTGTCTTCAGCAAGGGATTGAGAAGAGAAGAGGAGACTCATATTTCTAAACAGGCCTTTTTCTTTCAATTTTGTCATACAGACATTGTCCAGAATAAGGTCCTTCTGTCTGTTCAGGCGCTGTAACTTTTTTATTTTTGGCATCATTTCTACTGCTCTGCCTGGGAGAAGTTCTGTTACAGACATTGGCCAACTTGGCTGATGCTCTAGCCTTTGATCCTCTCCTGGGGCCAACACTCCTGACCTTCGAGATCTGTTAAAGGACGGAGGCCTTTTCCATTACTTCAGTACTTTCCCAGAATGTGGTCCTGATGAATCTCTGGCAGAGTTTGGTTTTGATTTTGTTTTTGTTTTGGGTTTGTTTTTGTTTATTTTCTTTTTTAATGTTTTTTTCCTTTATTTTTTATTTCTTCAAGTTACATCTCAATCGCAGTCCCCTCCTTATTCCCCCTCCAGTCCCACCCTCCCACCCTCAACCCCCCATCCTCTTCCCCTTTTTTTTTTCTTTTAAGTTTAAGGTATATCTTATTTCCCCCTACAGTTTCCCCTTTCAGTCCAACAAATGGCTCTTTCTCTTATAATAATAAATACAATACAGTACAACAGAGGTGATTAGGCCACAGTTATGAGGGTTATATGGCTTAGCGTATATTTCCAATGACCAGTCCATATGTATTTGGTACTTGACTTTAACATTCTACTATCTAAACATCTCCATGAGTTTAAAGGTCTATATCTGACTCAACATTCATACTAACTTGCAACACAATTTTAAAAATATCTTCTTAGATCTATAACACTCTCTTGACTCCTAAACAACTCAAAATTAAATTATGAGACTCTAGCTATCTGTTCTTCAACCACCTCAGAGACCTGAGAGGGATAAATATATCTGATTTGATAGGAAGTACAGGGTCTGCAGCTTCCCAAACTAAGAAATGACATACCTGTGGCTGCCTGGACAGTTCCCATTTTCTCTCCATACATTACAGCATCGATCTTCAGTCATTTGGCCCATTTCTCTGACAGACATTGATTGTAGAGCAGGGGTTATGAAGGACTTACCTACCCTGTCTTGGCAGAGCTAGGCTGTCGACTTACCTGCTTCCAGGTTTTGTCCTTTTTGGACAGCATTCTGTCTACAGTTGGGGCAAGGGGTTTTTCCTACCAAGAGATAGGCTTGCGACTAATTCAATCATCTCCCACTGGAGATTCTTCGATGCTCATCTTCTACTTGGAGGAGAATAGGGTGTGCTGTCAGGAGTTGATATGTCTTGATATAAAAAAATCTAAATTTGCGAAAACATCTTTGAATGCCATATTCTGCAGTTCTATTGAGGTTTTTGAAGAGGCCCTATCTATCTCTTATATTAGGGTAAGCAGATGTTGCTTGTCTCTTGCTGGTTTATTTCTGATTAGCTTAGAAAGTAACTATAATAGGCTGTCATAGTACCTAACTTAAACATATACAGACTATTTATTCCATCTTTTTCTTACCAAAGGAAAAATATTCCTTCTCTATGAGGTAGATCACTGTCTCTTATGTTTGCTCTGGATTAATTACTATCCCATCTTCTGGTTTGCAACAGTTTGTGACTTTGTAAATATATATTGGGATGCACACATAACAGGTATATCTATTTATTTATCTATATAAGTCACATATATACAAATATGAACAAAAATAAATGTCCTTAAGGACTTGGGTTCATTTGTGTATTGATAGCCATCACTATAGAATATATCACAAACATATCCATGTACATATATGCTCATGTACTTATGTGTGTGACATTTGTCACAAATACTGTATTACATGCATAGTCTATATAATGGCTGTATACAGCATACTTATTATACACTTATTTACACCTATATTTGCCACATTTTTGTGTGGAAATGACCTGAAGTCTTTGAAGACTGTGACTACTCATTCATTATGCCTACCAGGATCTAACCTTGCAAATGACAGGTAAATGCACTCAGTGAGTTCAATAAGCACTCAATGAACTAAGCCAAGCTGATTTCTATATACTTTCTTCTCTCTTGCCCCATTTCTATTAATAGATACCAGTTACATATACTTAACTGTTGGAAAATGCTTTTTCACTGACGGTGCTGTTCTTGGGGCTTGGCACTTTTGGTTTCCTGAGAAAGAGAGTGCATCACACTTCTGTGGGATTGTAAATTCTCAGTTCAGATTGCTGTCCAAGTTCACAAAGATCCAGTTTCTTTTCCTTTCTCTGAAAACTGCCTTTCTTACCTCTGTAATTGCTTTTATGGGTCACATTCCCTGTGGTTTGCAGTTCTACAAAAGTAATCTTTTCACTCACTGTAACATGCTACTTGCCATTTTTTTTCGTATTTCAGGATAATTTATTTTTGCTGTTGTTGTTTATGTATTACTTCAAGTTATGTCTCCATCACAATGTCCTCCTTCCACCCCTCCCTGTTCCACCCTCCTACCCTCTCCTCTCTCTACCACCCATCCCACTCCTCTGATATGGAGTGTCCCTATATGTCAGCCCCTCTCAGTTCAACAGTCATATGAGGGCTAAGAGCTTCCTCTTGCACTGGGTTCTTAAATGGTATCACCCCTAGGGCAAATTGTCCCATTAATAGGTAACAAAGTCTATGTTCCTGATCCTTTTGGTGTTTTGGTTGTAAGATAGGTATCCTGTACTATATGGCTAAAATTCAATTATAAGTGAGTAGATAACATGTGTATCTTTCTGAGTCTGGGTTAGCTTCACTCAGGATGAGTTTTTCTAGTTCCATTCATTTGGCTGTGAATTGCTGATTTCCTTGTTTCTGATAGCTGAGTAGTAGTCCATTGTGTAAATGTACCACGATTTTTTTTATCCATTCATTGGTTGAGGGACATCTGGGTTGTTTCCAGTTTCTACGTATTAAAAATAAGGCTTCATTGAACTTAAATGTCCTTGTGGTTTTGTGAGGAATTGCTTTGGTGGATACCCAGAAGTGTTATGGCTGGGTCCTGATATAGAGCTATTCCAACTTTTCTAAGAAATCATCAGACTGGTTTGCATAGTGGTTGTATGAAACTACAATTTAGTTAATTATTGCAGTTATTAGTAATTATGAACTGTAAGATTAAGCCAGTGCAGCAGCTGATGGCTTGGCAGAGGAACAGGTGGCCTGGCCTGGGTGCTTTAGCCAGTTGCCTGATTTATCCTGGGGAGAGTCCCGGGACCAAGGGTGGCCTACACCACCTGTAACATAAACTCTGTCAATTAATATAAGTTGTTATATTAGGCCAGTAGAGTTACTAGCAGTTTGGCAGGAGCTTCACCTGGGTTTGAGGGGAGTCAGGAGTCTGGAAGTCCAATGGTTCGGGATGGTTTGGACAGAGGGCCTATAAGCCGCCACAGTCTTTTCCCCAATAATTAAATATTTTAACTTTTTAACCCTTAGCCCTTAGCTGGGAACACTCTCAATTAGTTACTCTAAGTTAACCCAGATCACCTAATCCCAAACCACCATGTAACTTCGATTACCTTCCAGTGCTCTCAAAGACATCTGCCTCCTTCTGTGACTTGGTGGAAAGAGAAGGAATCTTGTGTGTGCTCAGTTTCCTGTCTAATCTCAGGAAGTCCTGCCTTCCTATACTCTTTCTGCCCAGATAAGTGGCCATAACCATCTTTTATTAACCAACCAAGAGTATGCCTCAGAAGGGGGGTGGGGGAAACCAGATGTCAGCATTGAATTCAACCTATCAGAAGCAATGGTATTAGGCCTTCCCTCAACAGTTGTACTAGTTTGAACTCCCACCAGCAAAGGAGGAGCATTCCCCTTTCTCCACTGCCTTGCCAGCATGTGCTGTTATTTGAGTTTTTGATTTTAGCCATTCTGACAGTTGTGAGATGGAATCTCAGAGTTGTCTTGAGTTGTATTTCTCTGATGATTAAGGATGCTGAGCACTTCTTTAAGTGTCTCTCAGTCATTAGGGATTCCTCCTTTGTGGATTCTTGGTTTAGCTCTGTTTCCCATTTTTTGATTGGATTATTTGGTTTCTTGGTGTTTAATTTCTTGGGTTCTTTATAAATTATGGATATTAGCCCTCTGTAGGAAGTAGGGTTAGTAAAGATCTTTTCCCAATCTGTAGATTGCCATTTTGTTTGAATGAGTTTCCTTTGCTTTATAGAAGCTTGTCAGTTTCATGAGGTCCCATTTATTGATTATTGGTCTTAGAGCCTGAGCTATTGGTGTTCTGTTCAGGAAGTTGTCTCCTCTGCCAATGAGTTAGAGGCTTTCCCCCACTTTCTCTTCTATTAGATTTAGTGTGTCAGGCTTTGTGTTAAGGTCTTTGATCCATTTGGTCTTGTTGAAAGTGATAAGTATGGGTCTAATTTCATTCTTTTACATGTTGACATCCAGTTAGACCAGAACCATTTATTGAAGATGTCCTTTTTCCATTGTACGGTTTTGGCTTCTTTGTCAAAAATTAAGTGCCCATAGATCTGTGGGTTCATTTCTGGGTCTTCAATTTGATTCCATGGATCCACTGGTCTATTTCTATATCAGACCATTCTGTTTTCATCACTACATTTCTCTGTAGTACAACTTGAAATCTGGGATGTTGATACCTACAGATTTTTTTTTTATTGTACAGTGTTGATTTAGCTATTCTGGATTTTTTGTTATTCCATATTAAGTTGAGAATTGTTTTTTCCAGGTCTATAAAGAATTGTGTTGGTGTTTTGATAGGAATTGCAGTGAATCTGTATATTACTTTTGGCAGGATGGCCATTTTCATTATGTTGATTCTAAGTATTCATGAGCTTGCCATTTTTGTCTATTGAATATCTATTCATACTTTGTTTCATGAAAGACAAGGAGCCCAGATGATCCAGCCTCAGACTGCCTCAATAGCAGTTTCCTCAAAAATCTACATCCAGAACAAGTTCAAAATGGCTAACTAAGATGGTCCAGTCTCACAGAGTGTTCCAGCCAAGACTTCAGTAAATCCCTGAACTTTTCCACTCTGTTCAGCTTTGACTACAAACTTCTCAGGACATTTACATAGCTGAGCACAAAAAGACAGGACAACAAATGTTACTTTTAACTTCCTTAATCATTTTTCCATTCTTATTTGGGCCCCCAAACAGGTTTCCTATGTCCCACATCAGCAGGAAGCAATTTTAAGAGAGTGACATTCCATTCTAGAAGGTGGGGTGGGTGATTTTTTCTTTCTTTTTGGTCATTTGATAGGTTATAGATGTTTGTTGTTACTTAGGGGGATTGGTTAGAAGTTGTTAAATGTTCTTGTCAAACAAGGTTCAGGAGGTAAGACCCAGGGATTTCTCTCTTTTTCTTTCCTCTGTCCTTCTTTCTCTCCTATGTAGCAGGGAAAAGACTTGAAAAGAAAAAAATGGGATATAGACATGATATGGGAATGATAAAGAAAAAGGGGTAGATTATTGAATATGCTCTTATATCTTTGTATATTGATACAAAATTAAGGTTTTATCTTCTTAAGGCATTATACATATGTAATGCTTAAAAAAAAAAGAGGGCTTCTTTATGCATACTGTTGAAATGCCTAATTCTGTATTTTCTATCTTATGCCTTGGTTTCAGTTCTTCTGCTTACATTGTGAAATGAAAGATTAACTTAAGATTTATTTGTTGGATAAGAGAAACTAGGAGTGAAATGTAAAGAAACAGCAGCCAATAACACACAAGTGGCATTAAGTATTTCCAATGTGTGCATTTGTAACATATACATGTATTCATATACAGAAGATACATGAGTATAATATATAAAATACCTATATAGGCTGTATATTCTAAGTACACATATATGTACATATGGATTAAATTAACTATTCTTAAAGGCTAAATCATGGAAGAGACATGGTGGTGATGACAGACAGAGAGGCTTCTATGTATGTTTAGGGACATAGTATAGTAAGCATGGATTCTAACTCTTTTGCCTCAGAAGAAATTTCCAATTGAGAAGCATTCCACCATCTCACCCTAAATGTTCTTTCTTTATGCCTCATCTTCATGGTAACCAGAAAAGAAGGAACATAAGTAAAAGGAGGTACCATTGGGAGGTAAGAAAGAAAACTAGATCCATTATCCTTCCAGTACTCGACCAGGGTTATCATGAGGGCAGTTCCTGGAGTAATCCCTTTTAGCACCATGGTCTGCCTTCTGATTCCACAGAAGCACATAGTGAGAAAGGAGAGGACTGTAGTGAGGTTAGAACTGCCTGTGTGTGCACGGGTGGGGCCGTCCACTGGAGCTCGGGAAGCTTAACAGAGGTCACAACCCGAAGAGAACTGACTTTCCCTCTCTCAGCAGCCATCCATTGCCAGTAGTTCTCAGATAGCAGTGGTGCCTAGGGGGCCTTCTTCAGTTCATGTTGGAGTGTTCATTGGCTTGATCTTGTGCATGTCTTGTGTAGGCAGCCACAGTTGCTGTGAGTTCAAAGTGCAAATGTTCTTTTATATCCAGAAGACACAGCTAATTGCAAAAAAGAAAAAAAAAGGAGAAGGAAGACCGACGGACAGACAGAAAAAATAAAAGCGAGAAAGAGAGAGAGAGAATATTTATGAGAATTTTTGAGGATAGATGGTAAGAGTCTGTGAGAGTTGCAACAGAGGAAGAGCCAGAGGCATGATCAAAATATATTGTTTACATGCATCAAATTCTATAAGAATTGATTTTGTGTTTTTTTTTTCTTCAAGTTACATCTCAATCACAATCCCCTCCCTATTCCCCGCTCAGGTCCCACCCTCCCACCCTCTTCCCCCTCACACACCTCCAATCTCTTCCTTTTATTTTTTTAAGTTTAAGGTATATCTTAAACTTAACATCTTCTTAGATCCAGAACACCCTCTTAGCTCCTAAACAACTCAAAATTTAACTATGAGACTATAACTATTTAGTCAGAGAAGGAGTCATCAGAAGGCTGGCTGTGGGATTCCACATGCTGGTTTTGCATCCCACTTCCTCCCCCTGCTGGTTGTGTGTTGGTATATGTTATCTAACCTACTGCCTACCTCACAATTAGGTAGATAAGTTAGTCAATCCATGTGAAATCCTTATCACTTAGATTTCCTAAATTAACCAGAAATCAAGTTGCTAATTGTCAAGCAACATTTGCTTATCCAATATATACCAAGATTGATCTTCAAAAACCTCAAGAGATCTGTAGAATTTGGCATTCCAAGAAGATTTCTTAACTTAAGATTTTTTGATACTGAGACATTTCAGCTCCTGACAGCACCCCCTATTCTACTCCAAGTTGAGGATGAGCATCAAAGAATCTCCTTTTGGAGATGGCTGCATTAGTGGCAAGATTGTCACTGGGCAAGAAGAATCCCTGGCTTCAATTATGGACAGAATGCTGTCTGAAAAGGACAAAACGTGGAAGCAGGTAAGTCAACACCAAGACAGGGTAGGCAAGTCCTTCTTAATTTCTACTTTATAACTAATGTCTGTCAAAGATGTTTGGCCAAGAGACTGAAGATAGATGCTCTAATGTATGGAGAGAAACTGGGGACTGTCCAGGCAGTCAGTTGTCTGTCATTTCTTAGTTTTGGAAGCTGTTGGCTCTACACTTCTGTATAATCAGATATATTTATCCTTTTCAGGTCTCTGTTGTGGTTGAAGACTAGATAGTTATAGTCTCATAGTTAAATTTTAAGGTGTTTAGGAATTTAAAGGATTTCTAGGTCTAAGAAGATGTTTTTAAATTGTTAATGCAAGTTAGGATTAAAATGAGTTAGGTATAGAACTTTAAAATCATGGAGATAGATAGATAATAGAATACTAATATCAGTTGCCAAATATGTTTGGACTGGGCACTGGGAAAGTATGTTATACCTTATAATTTTCATAATTATGGACTAATTATTCAAAAAAAGAATTATGAGCTCTGGGAGAAGGGGGAGAGTGTGAGAGGATAGGGCCCGGAGGGGTGGAGGGAGGAGACTGTGATGGAGATGTAACTTGAAGTAATAAATAAACATTTAAAAAATTTCTTTCCAATTGTGCTAGCACAGATTTTTTTGGTGTTTGAAACTACTTTGGATTTAAAATTATTTATTAAAAGCTAGCTTTTCTTAACTTTTATGTTTAATTTTAAAATATCATTATTGTGCTTATAACACATTAGCTTATCACTTTTTTTTTTTTTTGGTTTTTCAAGACAGGGTTTCTCTGGGTAACAGCTCTGGCTGTCCTGAACTCGCTTTGTAGACCAGGCTGGCCTCGAACTCACAGTGATCTGCCTGCCTCTGCCTCCCGAGCGCTGGGATTAAAGGTGTGTGCGACCACACCCAGCCATAGTTTACCACTTTTAAGAGCCACTTAATTATTGGTCTCATGTACAACTTAACTTTGACTAATTCTTATATTATACCAATAAATATGATATGTGTTTTTCATGATTTTTAATTTCACATTAGCAAACAGTTCTAAAAATGCACAAATGTTTGGTAAATGTAAAAAATTAAATATATATAATGTAACAAACTTAAGTGTTCTAAATATTTTGATATTTTTATAAATACAGAACATATTATAATTAAAATGAAGACTTATTGAGTCAAATGCATAATTTAAATAACAATAAAATTTTGACATTTTGATTTTTAACTATATGCATCTCAGATAATATTGAGCAGTCACTTTTTCAAAGAGTGTTTGGAAGTATCTTCTCAGCTTATTAAAACCTCCTGTTAGACAAAGGTTGTTGAGACAGCGTGCGCCCCTAATTGCCAGGCTCGGATCTCACACTGATGCAGTGTTAAGGCCTTTTAAAGAGGTGGCCTTACACAGCCTTTGTTGTTGAACTGACTCAAATTGCATACTAATCTTCAAATTGATCACTAATTCCAACTTAGGTGGCTGTACTACTTGATCGGACTCTATTTGTCTATTTACAGTTTCGATTTCTTTTGCATTTCCATCATATTCTTCTGATTGTCAGTGCCATACTTATACTTCAACCACATAATAATAGGGTTATACGAGTCATGAGACAGCCTTAGGTTCACAAAACTGACCTGTGCCAATAGTAAAGAATCGATCTTCTCAGTTATGTGAACCTAAGACTGTCTCAAGCCTAAACAGGAAGAGTAACCATTTTTAGGAGATTGCAACTGCTATTTTTCCTTGGCATTGGCTTCACATTTATTTAGGCTTCTTTTGCTAACCCTTAGGTTAGTAGCTCTCCAGCTTTTGTGTGGACCCAGATCAGTAGAAGAGCTTGCTGAGACAGAGATGGGTGATCTTCATATCCCAAAGTTCCTAATTCAGAATCTCTGTAGAGGAGGTTGATAATAAATATTTCAAATGTGTCCTCAGGGGTTGCTGATACCTCCAGTGACTCTCCTTTGAACATTCCTGCCTTAGATTACTTCCAGAACAATTAAAATGTTTTTCTCACTAAATGCCTTATATACCAGCTATACTGAAAACCATTCATTCAAAATTCATTCAACCAAATCATTCAAAAGTGTATATTTGTCTACTTTTATACCTTGATATTGTGCCAGATTCTAAATATATATAACCAATAGCCAGAATTAATTTTATATGTTCCTCATAAGTATATAATACGTATAGAGTGGTTGAAATTCTTATAGAATTCATGGAACTCCTAACATATTTGAGATATGGAACTCCTAACATATTTGAGATCTTGGAAAACATAACAATAGAAAGTAACTTGACTAAGGCATCTAGGTTTTAGCAAATGAGAGACTAAAGAAGGATGGCAGTGTGAGGATGGGTTGCTTTCATAAAAGAGTAGTGACCGACAGAAGCGAGTGCACAAGTGATGTCATTTGGGGTTTACAATCAGGATCATCTAAACAACTTAAAATTTAATGGTGAGACCGTAACTATCTATGTTCTAGGTCTAAGAAGATGTTTTTAAGTTGGTAATGCAAGTTAAAATGGAAACTGAGATAGGTATAGAACTTTAAACTCATCAAGTAGAATATTAATATCAGTTGCCAAATACATATGGACTGGACATTGGGAGTGTATGTTATACCTTATAATTTTCATAATTGTGGCCTAATTGCTGTTATTGTTTTGTATTGTATTTATTGTCTTAAGAAAAAACAGCTTTTTATTGGACTAATGGGGTGAATTGTTGAGGGGAAAAGATAAACATCAAGTAAAAAAAAAAAGCAGACATGAAGGTGAGAGGGAAGAGGGTAGGAGGGTGGGACTGGGACAGGGAGGAGGGAGGGGGCTGTGATTGAGATGTAACCTGAAGAAAAACAAATGTTGAAAACATCAGGATCATCTAAAATCAGAATTATTTTGTAAAGGTATTTGGAGTGAACATATATTTAATTTTATTTTGATAATTGAAAAAAGACTGAGTGCAGTGTGAGCCTCATACAGATGGTAGGACCTTCCAGTCAGTGATGGCTAATCCTGCCCATTCTAAAAGGACCATAGTCCAGACAATGGCAGTGAATTCACTCTCTTGTGGACTTGTGAAATCTGCATCTGGCCATTTCTGGGTTTTGGTGAGTATCGTGGAAACTAGCTAGAAGTCCTTCACCAAGTCTGTTTCCTTTTAGTTTGAAGCGTAGACCATTCTATACTTCCCCTACTCTTTTCAGTTGTACGTGACTAAGTAAAGAATTCTAATCAAAAGAATGCATGGAAACATAAGTTGCTTGCAGGTCTGGTGCACAAAAACCAACCTTCAAACATTATTTTCTTTCCCTACCTTCCAGCAGGATGGTAGTGTTCAAAGCACCAAGGCTTGATAAAGGAAAGAGTACCATTAACCCAAACTCCTGAGTAACTACTTGGTCCTTCTGTCTATGGGAACGAGAGGGTAATTTTCTTTGGCATAAATCTCTCTCAGGTCTCTGAGGTGGATGAAGAATAGATAGCTAGAGTCTCATAGTTAAGTTTTGAGTTGTTTAGGAATCAAGAGAGTGTTCTGGATCTAAGAAGATGTTTTTAAAATTGTGATGCAAGTTAAGATGGAAGCTGAGTTAGATATAGAACTTTAAACTCGTGGAGATGGTTAGATAGTAGAATGTTAAAGTCAGGTGCCAAATGCGTATGGACTGGACATTGGGAATATATGCTAAGCCAAGCCACATAACTCTCATAATTGTGGCCTATTTAGTTCTGTTGTTTTGTATTGTATTTATTGTTATGAGAAAAAGAACCATTTGTTGGACTGAAAGGGGGAGCTGTTGGAGGGAAAAAGATATACCTTAAACTTAAAAAAAAAGGTAGAGGATGGGGAGGGGATGAGGGGGAACAGGGTGGAAGGGTGGGACAGGAGGGGGGAGTAGGGAGGGGATTGTGATTGAGATGTAACTTGAAGAAATAAAAAATAAATTATAAAAAATAACTGGAATTTTGTGCTTTACCTATTAGAACAAATGACATCACTACACTAATCCGGTGACTTTAAAAAATTATCTTCTTTGAATACTGCTTGAATATTCTAGAAAATTGTTATTCTAGAACAAGTCAAGGTAAAGGTATTTGAAGCACTAACCTTTAGAGGGCCTAGGGTTTTCTTCAATGTGAAAGTCATGGTTAGAGGGGCTTCTCATGACACTAGCTGGTAATTTCATTTGCTTAAATTTCTCCTTTAATTACAAATAATCAGAGTTGTTTCCCTTATTCATCATTTGATTTAAAGTATCTGGCATGACATTAGTGTATCTAATTGATCAATGAGCAAATAAAAGATAATCAAGAATTGAACCAGCAAGGAGCCCAATCATTTATTGTCTTAACCAGATTAAAGAATATGAACTTGATACTGATGGTAATGGGGAGTCATTAGAAGATTTAAAAAGAAGTGAGAACAGTCAGATTTTATCATTGGAAAAATCACTGTAGTAAAAATAAGTTTTTCTACCTGAAACAAGCTTATGACTGAAACAGATTGTGTCAGTTTGAAGAACTATCTTGTAATAATTAAAATTTATCTTCTAATAATCTAGGAATGAGATGGTTGTGCTATAATCTTGAACTAGACTAGATTTTAGTGATCTCAAGAGTGGAGATAAGAAAATGAATTTATTTCTAGAAAGGCGAATGGACAAAATGAGAGATTATCTAAAGTGGGAGACCGAAAGAGTGGTAGAAGGGCCTGATTACACCTACTCCAAGGTCAAGGTGACCCAACAGATGGTACTGACACTACACAGAGAATAGGAATAGAAAGGATAAGAAAATGAATTACGTTCTTCTCAACAGCTGTATTTGGCATACACTGATTGCTTCACTTAGTATCTTCTAGAAAGAATTCTATTCCTACTTTCTCCTCAGCCCATTTTTCTCATCCTGTCCTTTGTCTTCTGCTTTATTTTTACCTGAAGAAATTTTTATTAATCTACTATCCTTATTTCATGGGAATAAGTTGGCTCAGGATTCCTCAGACTGGCTAAGGTACTTTCCTATGTGTTTCTGTTACTCCATGTGGCCATTTATCATGTACTGTAAGAACATAATATGCCCACTTGTGTATTTTTCATTCTGCACTTTACCCAAGACAAACTGAAGATAGAGTGTGTCTACTGACATTTGATTCCACACGCCTATCATAGCAATATCAGAGTAAGAAGTAGCAACTATAATGGGATCTTGAGGGAGGCATAGATGAATGAAAGGAAACAGAATAATTTTGTAAAGGAACAAGTTGAAAGCAACTAGTAACATTTGCTTTCATACTCTTTCTTTTTGCTTGAAATTTGTGACATGCAGTGAGCACAGATGGCTATGGAATTGTGTCTGCACAAACTCCTCTGCTCCCACTCTATCTCCCCACTTCTACCTCACCCCCTACCAAGAGTGGTCATACATCTCAGAATGACTCCAGTACTCCCCTAAGCATTTGTGTCTGGTCACAGTAGGTGTCCACCAATCTTATTAATAGGCTGTACAAGTGTTTCCTCATCAAAATTAATAATTGAAAATGAAAAACTTATATATAAGTGACAGGGAAATATACCGTGGCAAGTGTGTTCAAAAGCTCTGCTCTCTTCTCCATATTATTAAAGAATGAAAACAAAGTAATTGGGAGGCCTCGCCATGCCTGCTCCTCAAATACAATGAGTCCTTTTTGCAAATGGACATAAACTTACCTTATATGTATCAGGAGTAAACTGAAATAGTAGACATGAAGCACTATGCCAGGTTGCCTACAGTAACTAGATTTTAAGACCTTATTCCTGAAGATATCACACAGTTTGACAGCAAGACAAAGAAATCTTACTAGAACTGTGCTGGAATCTTCCATCCTACTGGGTAACTTTCATAGTGATGGAAGTTGTTAGGCACAGCAGGTCAGGGAGAGAGGCCATCAGCGAGTTTACCAAGCAGTAGATAAATTGCCCGGTAAGAGATCCCTATTGGTCCAATAGTAGATTGTTAGGGGTAAATTACTGCTTTTCAATTGAATGGATTTGAGGATTGTCCCACTGGATGGAGTTCATGTCTGGAACTACAGATCTCACTAAAGGCCTATGGCTAAGTGGAACATAGGCCCAAGAGGTATACTTACTGCTTTTGTTTTGCTAAATGATTTTGTGTGTTGTCAAACTGCCTTCTAAATATTTATGTGTATACCCACAGATGGGTACTGCCCTCTGTCTTAGTCAGGAAAGCTTCTTACTATAGTAAATGGTAGTTAATGCAGAGAATCATGGCTGGTCAAGATGCCGATAAAAAGCAACTATGGAGTGCTGAGCACTCAATGGTTCAATGGGACAACCATATTATCTTCTCCAAGGTTCAAGGGACATCAAAGAAGAGGTTGCAGAAAGGGCACAAAAGATGGAAGACAATGGGGGAGAGCTTTGAAACCATGTCTTTTGAACATACTGTGGCCATTGCACTCATGACCTCATAGTAGGTATCATGGCTTGCACATGGGCTGCATATGACTGGGCCTGCCAGCATTCACTCATGAGTGAGGAAGCAGGTCATGAGGTGCTGCCCCACCTTAGGAAATGCAGGCATTTAAAAGCTACTGAGGGCAGAATTACTGTTTCAGTGGTGTAGCTACTGAGAACAGATGTGTTTCCCCTGCTTGTGTGAATAGCACCATACCGATGCCCATGAGGTCAGCACTGCTTAAACCCAGTAGGTTACAAAACAAAAAACAAAAAATAAGTAGAGTTGATGCCTTGTAAGGAGAAGTGGGAGTAAGCGGGACAAGAAGATGGGGTATGTGAGTGTAAACAGAATGTGTTATATGCATGTTACATTGTCAAATAGCACATTGAAATAAGAACATAGAAATAAGTGAAGAGATACAGACTTGAGTGGAACTTTCAAGACTGTTGAGCTCAGTGGGGTGGGAAAATGAAGGATTTTGAGCCAAGTACTAAAGGCAGGGATAAAGTACTGTAGGGTAAAGCTACAGGGCCACTGCACAGAAAGCACATGTGACAGCTGTGTCATTTACAACCTTACAACTCAAAACTGGTTCACCTACCTGCAGCTTTGGCATTGACTGGCCACTTCATAAAACTCAGACTCATCCCCTCCCATTCCTGAGGCAGTGTCTGTGGTAAGAGTTGTTTGTTTAAAAAAAAAAAAAACAGTTATTAGAATGTTTTTGTTTAATCCCAGGTATAAGTCTGCTTCAGTTAATACCACAGGTGTAAACTATTAACTGTGCCTCCTGAGCTAGCAGGGGTGTGGCTTTGACAGCTGAGCAAGTTTAACTCAGAGGACTTGAGAGGGGCAATAGAATGCTGGAGCCCCCAGAAGAGAGTAACCAGAGGTACAAAGAAGAAACAGGTTGCTGCTCCCCAAATTGCTGCTGGTTCTTCTTGCTGCTGTTTCTTGGTTTGCTGGTTTGTTGGACTTCTGGATCTTATGACTACGGAAATTGGTATTGCTCCCAAAGAACCCAAGCACCCTAATTTGGAGAAAGTACTTCAAAGACACATCCTTCTTTAATTTTCTTTCTAGTGTTGGAGAATTGGGAGGAACAAGGGTGGAAGGGAGGTAGAGGTATTAAATATAGTAAAATAATTAGAGAAAATAATATAACAAAGATAATAAAAACTAATAAAAGCCACACTGTTACAAGCACCTTCAGTTTAATAGGATCCTTGGATGATGGGTGTGGACACAGGAGCCTTGTATCGAAGTGAGCTCAGCTCAGTCCTCTCTAGAGCTGCTTTGCAGATGATTGTACATGTCATGAAGTTTCTGAGTGTAGGTATGAGTGTTAAAAAGAGATAACTACATATTTGTACATATTATTTATTAAGAAATAACTTTTTCTCCTGCCTGCTACCTGTGGTGAGGCAAGCAGGTAAAATGGATCTCTCCCTCACCAACACCTCCACAAAGCAGACAAGAGGCAGGGCTGGCTCTCCCACTCTCACTCTCTCAGGGATGGCTCACCCACAATCCCCACATCCTGGGACAGGTGTATCGTGCTGTTTATGAAAGGAGCTGCAGCATGTGAGGGGCAGGGACAGCTCTCCTGCTCTTGTGACCTCTTCTGGACCAGATCTCCTTTTGCCCAATGGTGTTGAGGTCAAAAGGGATGGAAGGGGATCTCTCCTCAGCCAACACCACCACATAGCAGACAGAAGGCAGGGCTGACTCTCCCACACTCACTCCCTCAGGGCTGGCTCACCCACAATTCCCATATCCAGGACAACTGTAGTGTGCTATCCTGCAAAGTGCAGGGCCTGTTTTCCCAAGTGCTGCAGCATGTGAGGGTCAGGGACAGCTCTCCTGCTCTTGTGACTCCAGATCTCATGTCTACCAGTGGTGGTGAGAAAAGTGATGGGGTCATGAGAGCAGGAGAGTTGATCTGGGTTGGAAGCCTAGAACCTGCGCTTTGAGTTGTCCCACCCTATGGATAAACTGCGAGAGTCCATGAAGAGGTCAGTTCCACAGACCCAAAATACAGGATCTCCATGATGCCGGACAATAAGAGCATATCTGAGAGGTGTCCCCATAGGTTCCAGTATTGACAAAGTAGCAGAAGCCAGAGGCCTCATATCAGAAGAAGGAGTCACTGTAGTGAACATTTGTAAGGAAAAACATGTGGACAAAAGGGAAATATTGTGGAACACACTGAGACACTACAGCTTACACAATGAGATTTTTTTTTATGTAGAGGGAGGTTGCATGGGTGGAGGATGGGTCTGAGGGGAGGTGGGACAGGAGAGGGAACAGGGTGGTTGATGGAAAATTCACAAAATAAAAAAAGCAATAAAAACTTGAAAAAAACTTTTTTAATGTACTTGTTTGATTAACTTATTTGCACATTGTTGAGGAGTTTTGTACAAAATTTTGCATCGGTTAAAAAAGAAACATGTCATTTTTGTACTAAGGAAAAAGGGAATAACAGAAAAATCAAAGTTGTCAAATTTGTTAGAGGCAGCAGATGCTTGAATGGACTATGGGCTCTCACTGGAGACTGTCCATGCATGGTAGCAGAAAGAGAGACTTGCAGATCTACATTTAGTTTGTCAGTGAGTGTCTTGATATTATCTGTCCTAATCTAAAAGACCCATGTGCCTATTCTTAGATTTACAAAAAGACTTTTACATCTGTGTATTTTAAATAAATAAAAATCATATATTATACGATCAACTGTTTTCTCTTCTAGGTCACTAGTGAATTAGATACATTTGCACCATCAGGAGCCAGGTGATATCTCATGTAGGAAATGAAATGTATGATCAAAGAGTTGTTGGCTAATCTCTAATGTGAAGATAAAACTGTTTGAAATTAATACATTATTTGTATGCAAAATGGGGTAGCAGGGGTTGGTGAAAACAGTTCATTCCTTTTCAATCCTGTTTACTCTATTAATATACTGAGCAAACTCTTTTAGCTAGATAGTGCCAAAGTAAACTTTCTCTTCGCTGGTGTCTGATTTTCATGATTCTCTGAATTAATAAGGTTTATTAAGTTCCAAATAGATGCACACTGTCTTGTGCATAGTTGGCACAACACTTAATTATGTCCCACAACTGGGTCGTCAGTGATCAGTTGGGATGTGTTGCTTTAGGTGCCTGATTCTTAATAGAATGCCATTGACATTTGTTAACAACATTCATGTCTCAATCACTCTTTGTGATTTTGGGGATAACTTAATATGTGTTGCATGGCCACACATTAGTAGAACTTGGGTGAGAGCCTCCTTTTTTTCTGTCTTCATCTACAACTGTATACTGACCAGAGTGTCTTATTATCTCCCTGTAGAAGACTGGATACTGGTCCTAATACCAGGACCTAACAATTATAGTCTGTAAATGTTTTCATGTTATAGGAAAAAAAATTGCTTATTGATTAATGACTGTCCCATGGAAAGATTACACCAGGTTATCCCTGTGGGCATTAAATGCAATCACCAGGATTCAGAAATAGGCAGAATAGGATGCACTGGGCACATGGAGATAGAGGTTGGAGCAACTCAGTCACAAGACAAGGAAGATTGGCATCAAGGGAGCTGGAAGGTCCACAGAAGGAATCATCCCACAATGACTGCAGAGGAAGCACAGACAGGACACTTCTTAAGGTCAGGCTCCTCACCTCCAAACCTGTGAAAGGATCCATTTTTGTTTGAAATAAAGAAGTTTGTGGTAATTTTAATACAAAAGACACTGGGAAGCAGTGTGAGCCCTCCTCTACTGTAGTTGACCTTAGAACTGAGTTTACAGGTATCAGGGAGAGGGCAGAATAGCTGTGATTTTAGCTGTTTGAGTTTTTTTTTTTCCACTTGAGGAGATAGCAGTGGCATGAGGAAGGCTGTGATAAGGGATGCAGTATTGGCCAAGCTAAGCTCGCAGGACAAATCCAGGGCTTTGCTGCTCTCCTCAGCTTCTCCTCAAGCTACAGCCTCCAGAGAGCCCCAGCAACAGACACCTTGTAAGTTTTACAGTGAGAGAAATCAATGAGAAGCTAAAGGATGGGGAAGGCAGAACTCTTTCTGTTGGGGTTGGTATGTCTGCTAACAGCAACCGTGACATGGACAATTGCAGAGCCCTGTGCGTCTAGCATGTTCCTAAAGGCAGATGAAGGGCAGCCCTGCCCTTTAGTCTCAGTAGCACAGCCTTCCTGACCTCTGGCTTTAGCAGTAATTCAGACTCCTGGGAGTCAGCATAGCAAGTAGGAGGGTTTGGGGTCCCAAGTTACCTGCAAAGCTACAGTGCCAAGGAACCCAAGGTAGCCATTTGGCAGAATGCAGGGCTGCCTCCAGGAACCACCACTTGTCTTTGTGTTTCTCCACAGGAGAATATGCAAGGCAGCTTTGGGGTGACTTTTTCAAGTTCCCAACTGCTTCCAATCCCTCCCATTCTTCTTCATAGTTTCCAATAACTGTTTTCCTACATAAAATCCCATATAAGCAATTTATGCCAGACTTTCTTGCCAGAGTTTCAGATGTGGGTGCAGTTTTATTTCCCCGCAAGTGTCTCTCACCATATATAAAAGGAATTCCTTGAAAACTATCTGGCACACCATTTCCTTCCATCGATGGCTTAATTCAGTCAGGTTAACCTTCAGCTGCCCATTCACAAGTTCTGTCAGGTTTATTCTCTTACATATTCATGCACAAACTCTTCTCTATTTCCATTATTCACTTCCCAATCCATTCACAGATGCTTAGAATGCATCTTTCAAATTCAGGAGTGATAAAAGGGAATGTGATAGACATAGGCTCAAATTAAAGTTGTTCCAGATGCATTCCAGGTCCTAGTGATTTAGTTTGTGGTTTATTTAATTCATTTCTTCTTTTTTACTGAGTTTATTCATTGATTTATTTTTTAATTACATTTATTTATTACTTCAAGTTACATCTCCATCACAGTCCCCTCCCTCCACCCTCTCCCCCTTCTCTGAACTATTCTACTCCTCCGGTGTGGGATGCCCTCACATCTCAACCCACCTCAGTTCATCAGTCATATGAGGGCTAAGAGCTTCCTCTTCCACTGGAGGCCTACATGGTAGCTCCACTAAGGCAAAGTGTCCCACTAACAGGTATCAAAGTCAATATTCCTATTCCTTTTGGCCTGTTTGTTGTAGGACAGTTATCCTGTACTTTGTGGCTAAAATTCAATTATAAGTGAATACATGCTATGTGCATCTTTCTGGGTTTGGGTTAGCTCACTCAAGATGAGCTTTTCTGGTTCCATCCATTTGGCAGCAAATTGTATGATTTCCTTGTTTCTGATAGCTGAGTAATATGTACAACCACTATGGGAATCAGTCTGGTGATATCTTAGAAAACTTGGAATAGCTCTACCTCAAGACCCAACCATACCACTCCTGGGTATACATCTAGAAGATTCCTCACCAAACCATGAGGACATCTCTTCAACTATATTCAAAGTAGCTCTATTTGTAATAGCTAGAAACTGGGAACAACCCAGATGTCCCTTAACCAAAGAATGGATTTTAAAAAAAAAAAGAAAAAAGAAAACAAAACGAAAAACTGTGGTACATTTACACAATGAAATTTGCTTCTTCTTAACTTCTTAACTTATCTTGTGATGACTTAGTTGGACTAGTACACAAAAAAAAATTGCTGATACTAACTCATGAAACTAGAAGTTGGACTATTTGAACACCATTGGACTCAGTTGAATTTTAAAAATGAGTATCTGGTTTTAATGCCAAACATTTAAAATTCATCCTATGAAAACAAAGTTTATAAAGTGTTAGTATTAAAAGATCATGTTGAAGAGGAATGGTGGCATTTGGAGGTGGCAGTATCATTTACTTCTTAAATCCACTAAATTAAAAATACCTATTACTTGTACAAGTCATTTATTGTGTGCCAAAGTGACCCAAGATGAGGTTACTTTAGCTTTCTGAAAACTGGAATCTAGGAATAATATCATCTAAAAACCTCTAAGTACCTTTGGCTTTTTATTATATAGATTGATACTGCTATGGAGCAAGATTGCCTGTAATTAAAAGAAAGCCAATCTTTCATTCATTTGACTACTGTTTATTTACATTACTGAATCACAGAAACAAAGGCATTTTTTCTGAATGGGTGCTTGATGTATGGTACTGTCAAAAGTTTCAACCCCTCTATAAATTTATAGGAAAAATCACCTATGAAATAGATAGATCTTGGTTATTTTATTATCACAATTTCAATTAGAGAAATGTTTATTTTCATAGACATAATGTGCCATGTCTGTATTTTGAATTTTCCTTTGTTTGTCTGTTGGATGTGTGAAATGTCTCTAAGCAATATTTACTGAGGAAAAGTCAATGGGTCCTAAAGATAATGAATTAAATGTACAAGTGTATTGGATTGACTGTCAATGCCTCTGATGTCAAGATGTACAGACTGAATAATGCCCTACTATTTATTGGCATCTTTAGGGGTGTGAGGTTTTAGCGGGGAGCGCCTTAAGGTGGTCAATTTCATGGTGAGAACTTAGTGTTCCAGAGATGAGCCCAGGCTAAGATGGAGGAGATGTTTCCCACTGGGGTTAGTTGCGAAGTAGTGCAGAACACACAGCCCGGGTCTGTGGATTCACTCATGGCACAGAGAAAAAGGAAGCTGGGGCAGCTCACAGTCCTAAGATTAGGTGTGCTTTGTGAGCCATAAATGGGCACTAAGAAGATAACATCAGGGTGTGCTGTCTGATGCTTTGACCATGTGGCAAAGGACAAGCAGAGCGTGTCCTGTGGGAGCAAGTGTTACCACTAAGCAGGGTGGTCATACTCCTAGGGCGGTGGTCTGCAGAGACATTACATACATACTCTAGAAATCTCCACAGCTGGGTAGTCCAATTCTAGAGTTTAAGCTGGCTGAGACTGATGTCAATGAAGAATTTTCCTTCATAAAGGCTGCCTTTCTTGTAAGTCACATGGCAGACCTTGTCACCAGACTCAATACTGTCACTTGCCTCTGCGTTTGTAGTATGATGTGGATGGACCTACAGTTGAAAATAAGTCTCAGATTTCTGCTTTTTTTTTTTTTTTTAATCTCATTAGATTTGTGCCTTTGGGTACTTAGAAATCTGAAACCTCTAGTGCTGCTGGAAAATGCAAAAGGATTTTCAATGTCCTTAACAGTTCCGATGATGATTTACTTTTTGGTTTTAATTGCAACACTAAATGTACACACTGAATATTATTTTTTTAAACTGAGGTCAGAGTGTAAACATTAGTTGAGTAGTCTGAGTAACTGTGGAAAGAAGACGGATGGTGTATAGTCATTTCTTTTAGATTCTTCTGTGATATTTAAAACCATTACAGAATACTAAAATCTGTCAAATCATAAGCTGTTAAGGGGATGCCTGCAATTCCAGTTTGTTGCTGCAACTGCTGCTGTTTCTAGCCACACATTAGGTGTCCTAGGCTGATATGCCCTGAGAATAACTGATAATGGCTGAATTACATGGAGGGAATGAAAAAAACTTGGGCCAGGCCATGGCCATTTTTGAGAGAAACTTCACAACAGAAATTAACATGTAACTGCTGATGAAGTGTTGCTATTGAGTGCCTGACAATTCTAGCTGGACACCTTTTCTTGGTACTTAAGGGAGACAAAAAGCGCGGAAGATCAAACTTCTCCAGCAATTTGGAATTTTATTCCATTCATGTACATGCATAGTAACAACATTTGTTGAGAAATTATTTCTATCAGAAGTAGAACATTATCTGTGTGATCACCGGGTGCAGTATTGCTACTCTTATATTTAAATAGATCTTATAAATGAATTAAATTCATACTTGCAGCATTGAGTTTAGGGTTTCGATTTAGACTGTGCCTTTCAAAAGATAAAACTGATTAATACTACTCCATTACTTACAATACTGCTTCCAGTAATTTTGTTCATTCTTTACAAAGTATTGCATTTAACAGCAAAGGTTTAAAAATTGAGACAGGGCTGCATCAGCGAAAGAAAATACAAGTACTATACAAAAAAATGCCATCTTCATTTAACATACATGTTTAAGTTTGAGAAAATGGACAGAAATATACGGCTACATACGAATGCAAAGTCTAGTGACTAAGAGACTGTATTTGCTAAAATATAAGGTGCGAATGGAGCCTGATTATCCAAGAATTGAAATCTTAAGGCGAACTTATAGCATGTGTATTTAGAACATGTTTGCAGGTTATATTTTAGCATATACGTATATCTGCAACAGCGTATAAGAAAAAAATCAGGATACACAAGTGCTTTTGAAGCTATTTCTAAGATGCTTTTCTGTATTGTTTGTGACTATATTCTTTAAAAGCTACTATACAGTGCAAACCATATGTGCTACGCAATAACTATACAATAACATTACAAATGACTTTAATATAAAGTTTTTAAATAAAAAACAACATAACCACAGCTATGAATACTGCTGGTAAAATAAATTAATTTTCTTTTTAAATGGCACCAATAATACACTTTACTAATGGTCTGTAATGAAATTACATCTTAAGTCTTCAACTCAGCCATAATGGATTATCTCCTGATTGCCAGATGTGATTCAAACAGCTTCTTTGTTTTCTGGACTGTTTAGAAGAACATACTAAACACTGGTACCCAAGGTCACTGCTGTCTTTTTTAACCCAGTTAGTTCACTTGACGTGTTCTGCTGCATGTGAGGAACAATAAAACTTCTTGTGAGTTATAAAGTTTGAAAGGTTATTGAACTGGATATCGCATAATCGGCAGTATTTCCCACTGCTGGGAGCCTGGGTGGAGCCGTTCACACCTTTTGCTATGCTAGACAACTGTTCTTCTGAGGAGGGAATTCCTGGGGACACATTCTCATTTGCAGCTAACGGGTTCTCAGAGATCCACGAAGGGGATTTGTGACCATCTTCGTGCTGGGCATTCTGGGAAATGTTCTCTTGCTGTGGGTTAGTTGTAGGTCTTTCATCTTGCTTCAGCCCGCCATTCACTATGACCATGCCTCTGTTTTTGGGCAACAGTGGCAGAGAATCTTTCTTGGGTATGGCACACCCGTTTGAAGAGGCCTGACCTTTAGGGGATTCGTTTTCTGCATTTGTGCTTTGTTCAACATCGGTGTTGTGGATGACAAGAGAACCAGAGATATAATCGCTTGGCTTTATGCCATAGTATGGAGAAAGTTGGTCAGCTCCTTTAGTCTTCTTTATTGCTCCGGGGTAAAGGCATTGGGGAAGAAACAAATGCTTGTTTTCTTCTTTTGTAGCAATGAGCTGAGCAGCTTCACTGAAGACTTTCAGCCCTTGCAAAGTTGCCAAATGGGATGAAAACAAGTTTCCATTGGGAGAAGGCTGCTTCGGATTTCCATTCTTCTCACATTTGATCATGTTTCTTTCAAAGCTGATGTCTGGGCTGTTCCGTTCACTTTCTGGATTCGGAAACACTTTGCCATCAAGCTGACCCAAGTCATTACGCTGGTGTGCAGTGACGGGACAGAAATTCTGCTTGTGGGCCAAGTAATTCTCGACCTTATTGAAGCTGATCTTGCATACGGTGCACTCGTGGTAGTCTAGCAGCCTTTTAGGAGATGCTGTCGTCCGCTCAGACTGTGATAAACACTTTTTACTGAGATCTATGGGTACGTCCATCTCCAGGCAGGAAACACTGGAATGGGTCGTGTCACATTTGGGAACTGGAACACATTTGTTCATGGCCAACGATGTTTCCAAGTGCTTTGAGACAATTCCTGGGAAGATGTCGCATCTCGGGTGATAGCATTCTCCTAGCCCTTCGGTGGGTTCTTGACTGGAGCTACAAGGATTACTGAGGTTGGCTACATCAAGAAATCTCTGCTGGACCAGAGGCGGCCTTTGCTCCTGCTCTGGCAGGCACATCTCATACATCTTTCTTCGCTTGCGTGTGCGCATGGTTCTCTGCATGGCCGGCACTTTGTTAGAAGCAGACCTCTTTAGCGGAGGGTCATGACGTGTCGCACAGTAATACTGTTTGTGGACCATATACGTTTCATGCCTGCTGAAGGTGATGTTACAAGCTTCACAGGTGGTCTTATTTGGGTCACTTTCCCCATCCACTAAAGGGCCGCTGGGATTTTTCACATCAATGGGTTTTCCATTCATTTTATCGTCATTGCTGTTGGAGGAGGACAGCTTTTTGGCTTGAGTGGAAAAGTCCTTCTCATGGGCTTTCCCATTTGACCCAATCAAATCTAAAACTGCGGAGGAGTTGATGCATGATGTCTGAAGAAGTGGATTCTCTGGTTCTGAAGAATGAGCAGCTGGGTTGAGAAGGTTTATGGAAGTCTGGCTAGTATTGGGACTCACAGCTTCAGGGATCTTTTCAGAAACACTCGGAAATTCAGGGGACTTGGCCATCTGCTGCCATCGGCTACTGCAGTAGTGTTTCTTATGGACTAGATAGTTATCTAAATTATTGAATGTTATGTTACACTCAAAACATGTAGCCCCTTTAGGCATCAAAGGACTGTAAATAACAGGAGGGTAGCTACTACTCCCATGCCTCAGACGTCGGTGGACCAGTTCAGACATCTTGGCTAAGATCTCTGAAGCCTGGGGGACCATTGTGATATCTTGAGAGAAGGCAAACTGAGACAGGAAAGGTCCCACAGGGAACGAGGGCCCAATGTTAGGTTGCACTGGAGATGAGGCAAGTCTGGGGCTGGAGGGCTCAGATTTTATTTTCGTGTAAGAAAAGCTTTGCTTATTTGCTGCAGGCTGTATCTCTGGTCTCTGATTGGTGAGAATGAGCTGAGTCTTTTTCTCACACTTGTCCAGTTCTGTGTCTGAGCTTGCATCTTTAGTCTGCATGGCCTTTTGGGCCTGGGAGAGGTCACTTCTCGCCAACAAGTCTGTGGCTGGCTGCAAGCTGTCTTCGGTTCCACTCGGAGAGTGCTCCATGTCGCTTTCTCTGGGAATTTTGCCACTGGGGATGTGGAGCTCCTGGTGCTGCAGTAACTCCCTCTGGGTCTGGAAGCCAAAATGGCAGTGGTTGCATCTGAAGGCAGATTGAGTGAGGTGGGAGAACAGGTGTTGGTGGAAGTTCATCACCGAATCAGCGGTGTAGCTACAGACCGTGCATTTTAAACTTGCCCCAGGGGGCAGGAACTCTTCCATTTTCACTCCTGAAAAGACACACAAAGTAGAAAAGCTGAAAACCACACCTGCTTCCTTTCCAGTGATGGGAACCTTTACTAGCGAGTTTGAGTCTTCAATAATACAGAAAAAGAAATCCTTCAGATCCTCATCTATGATACTTGCATTTCAGTGACATCTGTACTAATAATTTCCTAAACCTCTTTGCGAGTGTTAAGGTATAGATGGAGAGAGCCATCAGTGATTTTATTTTATGTGTCAATAACAAACTTAAAAACACCCCTAAGATAATTTATTATAATAATCAAGCTATGAAAGCATGGAGTCATATCTAACGCTTAGGCATTTAGTCATTTTTAGATATTCTGAGTACTATGCTCTATAGTAGGAAAAAGTAAATATTAATTAGAATGGCTACTAGCTACTAAATATCTATGTACAAGAAGAAACCACAGGGCTCTAGCAATCACTTGACTCATCTTTTATCATATATATACATATATCGTGTGTGTGTGTGTGTGTGTGTGTGTGTGTGTGTGTGTGGTGTGTGTGTGTGTGTGGTGTGTGTGTGTGTGTGTGTGTGTGGTGTGTGTGTGTGTGGTGTGTGTGTGGTGTGTGTGTGTGTGTGTGGTGTGTGTGTGGTGTGTGTGTGTGTGTGTGTGTGTGTGTGTGTGTGTGTGTGTTTGGTGTGTGTGTGGTGTGTGTGTGTGTGTGTGTGTGTGTGTGTGTGTGTGTGTGTATTGGGTTTACTGAATTTGGTTTATCTGCATCTAATATAGATATTTGGCTGGTTAACACTGTAAGCTAATAAAGGTAATTTGAACCAGCATCCATGCTGGTTGATCACTCCCTGTTTCTGATTAGTTATTGCCACTGATTTTGGAGGTAAGTATCATGGAGATCAACTCCTGCTTCTGTTTGTTCATACAGAATGGGAACAGATTTGGCATGTCATCTCTATACTGTGAGTTTGAGGTCAGCCTGGTCTACATAATGAGTACCAGGATATCTAGGGCTATGGAGAGAGACCCTACCTCAAATAAAATAAAATAAACTAGAAAAAAATCTAAGAATATTTAAATTGGATATAATTCCATACATTTAAAAATATATAAGAATTAGGATGCCATGAGATTAAGCTAACAATAGTTGGGGTCCATTTCAAATGGTGAGCTATTTAAGTAAGAATATTGTCCACCTTTTTTTTTTTTTTTAAAAGGAATTTAGAGTAGCTGTGTCATAAAATTCAATTAAGCTTTGACCATGCATACTCTGGAAATTGAGGGATTTTTTAAATTGAATCTACCAAAATAGCAGCTTTAATTTTGTGCAGCAGCTCCTTTTTTAATGTACCTACTATTTCTTTCTTAACACATGGGAAGTACCATGATCAGTTTCCAATGATCACTTGATACTGAGAGCAATTAATATGCATGACATCAAACAAAGGGAATAGAAATTATGCTATTTTGATGAAGAAGAAAATGAATACAATGATTGGTTCACAGTCTAGGCCCTGTAGTAGTTGTTGAAGAAATCAGAATCAAGTCCTGTGGTTAAAATATACTGCATCTATATCTATCTATCTATCTATCTATCTATCTATCTATCTATCTATCTATCTGTCTATCTATCTACCTATCTATCTGAATGTATTATAGATAAGATGTATATATGCATGCATGTATGTATGTATGTGCAGAAAGAGGAGAGAATACCCTGAAGCAACTAAAGAAACATTAGAGGCCCTTACCACTGTGCGAGTTCAGGTGCATTTCAAGAGCTCGGGCATTAGAAAAGCTCTTGGAGCATTGTGGGAAGGGACACAGGCTGGAAATCTGATGAGTATTGTCTTCATTTTCTTCGGACACTGGAGCAGCTTCTCTTTGTCTCCCACTACAGTAGTACATCAAATGGGCTTGCAGGTTCCGCTCGCTCCGGTACCAGATGCCACAGGACTTGCAAGGGAAGATGTCCTCTGCAGCAAAACCAGAGACATGTTAGCCATTGTCTGGGGGAGTGAAATAAGGGCAAGGTCACCTTTACTTCTGTTTTGTTAAGTTGGCTTTCAGGAAGCAGTGATGGGTATGATCTCGAGTCATCTGCAGTTCAGGATGAGGCTCTTAAGGAAATGCCACACTCTGTAAGCTAACTTCTCACAGACTCTCTTGAAAGTAATATTGCAGGAGATGCCAATATTAAAAAATATGAAATGATTTCATTTTATACCTATGGTTTAGAAAAACATGCTATTGCAATAGTAATGAGAATAGGTTAGCCTGATTGGTTAAAAGGCAAGATTGTGGAGTCTAGATTCAGATACCCTGGATGCGCATTACTCACATCATTTGTTGATTAAATGAATTAATTACAAAGGTCTTAGAAGATGCTAGATTCTATTTTGGGTTTGGTATAAAACAGGAGGATAGATCTTCTCAGGGCTGAGGATCTTATATTCTGGGTTGATGGTGAGTGATTAGATTGTAATTATACAGACTCTGACAGAGGAAACTGAAAGACAATCTGGGCATAAACAGTGGTGTCCACTAGACTTTAGGGGGATGACGATACAGGTCGAAGCTGGTCAGGTAGGTGGGTAGAGGGTTGATGGTGCTGTGCCTTAGATCTGATGTGAAGAATGAAGTGAAGTTCTTTAGGTGGAGGGAAAAAAATTCCTGTCATCCTGATAGGAACAGCACAGAGGAAGACACTGGAGCCTGAGAGGAGAGAAGTGAAGGGTGAGCAGCTGTATGGTGCTGTTGAGGGGAAGGGCAGGACAGATTATAAAGGATCATTCAGATTCTGACAGGCTTTCATTCTGTCTCAGTGATTATGGAAAATTAGAGCCTAACACAAGAATGGAACCCACACATTCTTGAGTGGTAGACAGCAGGTGACATGATCTAAGTGGAATATAGTTAGGCTTGAATTATAGCCTCAAAGACAATTTTAGTCATATGAATATTTTCCTTCTAATGTAGTTGAGAAAACCACTGCTGATTACTGTGTATAAGACCATGTAAAGCAGGGGCTCTCAACCTCACTAAGGCTGTGACTCTTTGATACAGTTATTCAGGTTGTGGTGACCCTAACCATAAAATTATTTTTGTTGCCACTTCCTAAATATAACTTTGCTACTGTCATGGATCATAACATAAATATCTTTTCAGATAGAGGTTTGCCAAAGGGGTTGCAACTCATAGGTTGAGAATCATTGGTGTAGGGGTTAACACTGAGATTGGGATCTAGTTTTAAACCAACTTCCATACTATCTGGATGACACAGTGACAGAGAGGAGGGTATATTTGAGAGAAGCAGACATGAGTATATCAGAGCAACAGTACTTTGCAGGCTGAGGCAGGATGAGGTGATCCAGCCTGGCCCCATATTTTATAGTCACTGGGCTTTTGAATGCTCTCCAGAGAGTTTTGGGGAGCCTAAGATCATACTAGGTATCTGGAATTTGGTGTTTCTGAAGGAAGTACCGAGGAACATGGGGGAAAGTGTTGAGAGTTCTAAAACTCTGCAGAAAGAGTGACTTAATCACTACTGAGTAATCAGTATATAGCTGATGGTGAAACAAAGGAAATGGCTCTGTGGAATCAAGAGTCATAAATGAGAGAAAACCAAGGCTCAAAGTCCAGTGGAGAGGAGATAAGGGCAACTTCAAAATGATGCCCTGATAACTATTAGACCCATTCTTCCTAAGTTAAGTACATCTACACAATGCAAGAGTCTGCATAGTTCATTATAGTGTATACTTCAACAGAGTCACGTTAACTGATTGATTTCAGGATACAAATAAAAATCTGTGCTTGCATTGGGTCATTTGACATGAATCAATTTCCTTTCTACCAAAAGTAAATAAGTATATACATGTTTCTCATATATAACTATAATTAATATCAGACATGGTGGCAATTGGTCACATTATTTCATGGCCTGTCCAAGAGAAACCAAAGTAACGAAAATAAAAACTATTCCACTAAGTAAATCAAGTAAGAATTGTTCAGGTTGCAAGCTCTCAGCCTATTGATTAGATGCCCAGTAATTTCAGAATCAACTGTGGATTTCTTTAATCTTAATTATGGCTGGATATTTTTATAATAATGTGAAGATATTATTGCTGTATAGATTTCTGTCTCATTAGTCTTAAAGATCTTCAATGTCATTTTAAGATTCGATGCATTTTTATGAACAATAGTATAATTCTACTATTGCATTGTTACTGCTACTCATTCTTGTTTCCCATAGAGAACTGAATAAAAGCAGATCTTACTAGAACAAAGACCTTGGAGCCCTTGACCCATTAACTGTCCACCATATTAAAGTACCACTTTATGTGTTCAAGTTATCCAAAGTAGATCAGTATTCATCTTAGCAGTGTAGGACCACTCAGGTAGGTTTGCCACAGCATATTTTAAAATTCTCTATGAAGTATTAAAAGCTTATATACTCTTTCTTTATTTTCCCTTTTTCTTCCTTTTAATTGACAAATATTTTGTTTTGTCTAGGCCACCAGGTCTTCATCCAGATTATAAGGATAAAAACAAAAGCTCTATCGATTTGTACTGATGCATTTGAGGCAAATAGTTATTCTTATTATTTTCAAATAAAATAATAATTAATAATTGTACATTAGAGCTTCACATCAATATAAGGCTATATATTTTGTATCATTAATGTGTATAATAAAATTTGAGTTTTAAATTCACATTCTATTGTTTTCAAGTTTTTAAAAGTCCATGTCCTTTAATAAATACAAATTTTAGTACTAGAAAATCATCAATGAAAGACATTGGGTTCGTCATTGCTAAGTTAAGTTGAATATTATTCAATGAGTAGAGAATGACAGTTTTTACAGGAATGCACCCTGACATAATTAGGCGTGCATGCTTTTCTGCATTCCCACATTAAGCAAATGCACACACACACACACACACACACACACACACACACACACAGCCACAGCCACAGCCACAGCCACAGTCACACACTGCAGAAAATGTCTGTTGGAGCTGCCTGTCAGTAGGTATTTCTCTTCTCCCATATTTATGACATTGGTACCCATCATACCCACAAAGATGGCCTAGAGCACTTAGCACTTACTATTGACAATAGCTGTAGGCAAAATAGAAGCCATGGCAGCTTGCTGAGGAAGCAGCTGAATTGAGTCCAGCAGGCGGGCTGGGTACATCCCTTCAGTGAGAGTCATCTGACTGGCAGCTTGTAGCCTTGAGTCAAAATCCACCACAAAGGCAATTAGCTCTTCACCCTCTGAGATGGTCTTCGTAGTGGTGCACCAAAGCTGACCCCCTATTGAGAAGAAGGAAACAAGAGGAAGAAAGAGTTGACATGAAGCATGGGAGCTGGCTGCATGTAAGACTGATGGCAGGACAATCTTCTCATGCTGTTCACATGGGTATGGACCGGAGGAAGAGTTCGATCCACCCACAGCTGTGTGGCTCAGCCATCCTCTGTGGACAAATGTTCTCGAGGTATTAAACAATGTTTTCTAGTAACTACTAGTAGGAGAAAACCAGGGGAAATATGGATAGAAAATGTGGAGTTTGTCAATGGCCTGCCTTCCAGGCTATCGCCTGAGTCATTAACCCATTATGACATTGCTAAGTGCCTGAATACCTGCACAGGAGGGACCCAACTGAAAAATTTACCCCAGAAAATCTTTGGACGTTACTATTTTATTAGCTGAAGGATGAAGCAACTGTCTCCCTCTTTCCCCATCCCTTTATCTTTCCACTTTACCCATTATTATACTGCAATTATGGATACCCCAAATTGCCAAACAAGCAAACAGAGGTATGTAAAATCTTGGGTGTTAAGGGACAATCACAGGGAATCTGACCCTTCCTATGTATACTACCATTTATGTACTTTTTGCTATGACTGGGCAATCTTATGCAATACTCTGCAATGTCCCATACCTTCTTTATCTCCGTTTACCCTAATTGAACTTCCTGCAAAAAAGGATACACCAAAGATTCTTTTCAAACAGGCTTATTTCAATAAAGATTTGTTTAAATGAAAGGAACTTTGTCTTCAAACACTGAGATATACTCTGAGTCTGCATTTCAAATGATCACGTGCAGTGCATTAGAAAGAAAAATTAACTATGCAAGTACATCTTCTAATGTATTGGGATGTGATAGTGAACACTCATTTATTTAACATGTTTAGACAGGCAAAGCACTTATATTTTGTTATCTCCACTCTCAGGCCTAGATACATATCCCACACAGTTATTTCTGCAATAATGTGGTGTACTTGATACTTTACAAAGCACCCCCCATTGTGTATGTACTGGAATGCTGTATATTGGACTCATTAACTAAGAAAAATTGTACCCATTTTGATAAGTCATATTGCTCTGCTTATCTTTCAGCATAACTGTCATTTCAAGTGCACTTCATTTTTTTCCAGCCTCAGAGATCATGGTTTTTAAACAACTTGTACAAATCTTGTGGAGATAAGAACAGTATATGAGATGGCAGGGCTGAATGGAAAACTGAGGATGATGTCTTAGAAACATCATGGGCAATTAGCTAGGGCTTAAAGTAAACAAACAAAACACACCAGGAGGGTGCGTGTCTGTGAAAAAAAAAAGAAAAGAAAGATTACAGTGCTCAAATTTATGACCAGTTTTACATTAAAACATGAAGATAGTAAAACACCACAGGGTGACGTGTGCCCACCCCAACCACACTTTGACTCTAATGTTTCTCAAAGCATACAAGTTTACTGTGGTTGAGGTAAAACAGAGGTATTTTGTTGTTGAAGTATTTTTTTTTCCAAATTGCTGAAGCCAAAATTACATCACCGGGGAATGAGAGGGAGTTAGAAGCCTTTTAACATTTCCACAGGGGCTGTTCTTGCACTGGGAACCTCTGTGCTCAGAGGCTTTTCCTTCACTGACATGTAGGCATTTTACTACGTATGGTAGAGACTGGCTAATCACTTTTGTCTTGTCTCTCCTGTTGAACACAGATTATTCAGCCAGTGTGTGGGGAAAAGGGTGGGAAAGGAAAAGCCAGGGACCACAGTTGGTCTGGGTTTATTTCAAAGCATGGTCACACAGCCACTAGACTTCAAGCGTGGAGTTCACATTCTTAGTTAATCCAGCTCTGGTTACCTTTCACAAAAGTAAAGACAGGCTTGGTTCCAGGTCCTGGAAGAAGACATCTAACAGCTAATCATGGTCCCTGCAGTGAGCTGCATAGCAAGGTGACAGCTAATGGTGTTGAGTCAAAACATTCATTTTTTTTCCTCCAAAGCAGGGAATATTACTGTTTAGAAGGAATGGAGGTGCAGTTTTGTGGTATGAAAAATTCCAGATATGGATGGTTGTATAACCATGTGTGTGCCACCTAAAAATGGTCAAGAGAGCAAATTTTGTGGTATGTATATTTTGCCATAGTTTAAAATACTGTTCAAAATTATAGACTCATTTCTTTAGTAAAATAAGTCTTGTGAGAGAGAACACAGAGCATTTGTATTTCTAGCCTTAGTTAAAGTTATTTGGGTGACCTTTATGAGTTCCTTTTCATGCAAGCTTAGAAAAATTAGTAAGAAAATGAAGTTTTCTCTTTTCCTAGCTTTCAAATATATAAAGCTGTTCTGTTTCTTATGAACAACCCGAGGCAGCCTACTTACAAAGAAAAAGAAGTAAATTTAACCATGATGTTGGAGGCTAAAAGACTAAACATGGGATCCTGACTCTTCTTGGGAAGGCCATGTAACAAACAGGAAAGCACCAGTGAGACTATGAGTTTACATTTCCAAGCAAGAAGTCAGAGAGAGAGATTAGGGTCTCATAATTCTTTGAAGATACACTCCAGTTGACTCAATGACCTGTCAGTGAGCCTCCCTATTAAAGATCTCAGATATTCAGTACAGCCATCAGAGGCTGAAGCTTTCCATTCACACCTTGGAGCTGAGGTAGAGTCAGCAACATTCCAACCAAAGAATCACACAAAATGACTTTAAGGAACACCTCCTCGGAAGTACCTAGAGTCCTCAAACTGTGCCAGAGAGGGAGGCTATTTGACAGACATTCTCTCTTCTCACTGGAATACATTTTGTGTTCTTTCATCCATTGAAAACGCTAGTTATTTATTACTCACTTTGTAGCTTGAGATTTCTTCCTCTTACGAGTGCTAAAGATCAGCCCTTCTAAGCCTCTGTACAAATGAGAGTTTAGAAGTCTTAGCAGATGTTTCTTGGGCTTTTATAGATAGAAGTACTATAGAAGTTAATGTCCTCAGATTTAAACCAAGAAAAAAATCTCAACATACTAGTTTGCACTATGACATGTTCATATGGACACAAAAAGAACTACACTAAGGCACAAAAAGTGTGTATGACAATGTAATATTTGCTCAGTTGATAAAACTTTTACTATTTTCTTTTCAGCATTACCCAGGAAAGAATGTCCTTATTCTGTGGAATTCTTGGCAAACAATGAAGCATGATGGATAACTGAATTTCTGAAAATTTATTTGTACGCAGTGCTAAGCAGAGTTGGAAAGATAAATGGACTGGTAGTTGAGTAAGTTTAGTTTTACTCTTGGTTTGATAGTTGGTGTGTAATCTTGGAAATTATTTACACTGGTACAGAAAATGGCGGATATAAACTAGAGGTATTAATCTTTAAATTATCAAGATCCTCCTGTGGATAACATGCTAAGAGGAGTAACTATTGCACACTCATTCAGCAGAACTACAATCTGGAGAATAAATCTACACAGCTTAAGATGCGGAGGTGACTCCCAATTCTAAGATGAGTCATTAAAATATTGAATACTTTGAATATACCACATGTAAGGTACAGTTTTAAGCATGTTATATACACTAATCTATTAATACTAAACACTTTCTTACATTAGTCATGTTAAAGCAATATTTTAGCAATTTCCTGATTAGGTATAAGTTGAAATAGATATGTAAAGGGGCCTCAAGATTCCACAAGCCCCAAAAGTGCTGGCCAGTAATTTCACCCCACTAAATAACTTATAGAGAGGCCTGACGCTGCTGACTTCAAGGCTCTGTCCCTAAAGAAATTGAATGAAAGGTTCTGGGAGTGAAGTTTGAGCTTCTGTGTTTTTAAGAACCTCTCCAGAATGGTTATTGTATCAGGAGAATTAAGCATATGGGGCATGGAGTGAACTTTAGGCAGCTTGTATAGTATAGAGTGAGTGTCTATGAATGGTAACTTCTCTTGCTGCTGAATTAACTTATCAAAGTATTTAGACAATTTGGTGAAAAAGATCCATTTTGGAATTGAGAAATGGACAACTGAAAGTTGCTTTGAGTGTTCCATTTTCTTTTAATATTTCAATAACATGGAAACACTGAGTGAGTCAGAAAGACATGGTCAATAAGAAAAGTCTTAGTATTTTTTTAAGTGAACAAGCCACTAGGAATTGAGTTGTACTTGCTTTTAGAAATGCTTGTTTTTATATTAGTTTCAAGGCATGCAGATTGGTAATAGGAATTGCTTGTAATGATGCAAACACCCAGAATTTGGAAAGATTATAGAGTACAAGCCAAAGAAAAAGAAAAATTGTATTTTTAGTCCACAGACATGGAATCTTTTATTTGATGACAATGATCTGCTGCCTTTCTGGCCTCCACCAAATGGAATGGTTATTTTGATGATGTCTCTCTTTAGTTCAAACAGAACCACTCTTCATGTCTTCACACCCTCATCATAGTCCCTTTATAGCAAAGGAAATGCATTCAAGGTTCTGTGAAAAAAAAAAAAACAACTACCAAGGCCTTGACATTCCTGGAAAATCCTGTACTTGTGATTCTCAGTAATGTTTATGATCAAGGTTCTTGCATAAACAGATATGGTGCCTACCAGGAGGATTGGCCATCCCCCTCATATTGGTGTCAAAATTGCAGTGAAGTATCCTACAACTTTCAGTAATAAAGAATAAAGTCACAGTTCAGGCCTGATTATATTTTGGAAATTTCATGCTCCTCTTACTAGAAGCAGTACCCTCAAATATCTCCCCATTCTGCCAAAGTTTTCATGTGCACATATTATTAAGAAACGAGTTTCTGCCCAATGCTATACAGACCTTTGCTGATAAACTCTAATTAAGATTAAGGCAAAACTTTTGGAAAGGATCCCATCATTAGCAAACATGATAAACACAAAAATACTCCCTACTTGTCAACCAGGAGCAATTCAGTAACCTAACAGTATTATCTGTTGCTAGGATACCAAGCTGACAAAGCTTCAATTATGTTGTTCAACCATACCTATAGAGTTCAGTATAAGCAAAACATATCCAGAATAAAAGCATTTAACTTCATCCATGCTATCTGCTATTCACAGCTTCTTACAATTGTAAAAATCAGGTTAATAATTACACGGTGTGCTGAAAAATCTTTTCCATGTGTTATGTCTATACACATTCCTTTCTAATTTATCTATGTGATTGATAGACGTGCCTGCTTTGTAAAAATAAGAAAATGCAAGCAACGGAAGCTGTAAACATCTGGCACAACCAGTGGGCTCATCAAGATACTGACCTGCGCTTAGCATAAAAATACATAGCAAATTGAACCAATTAAATAACATTTAGATTTTGCACTACTCTGCCCTACTATACAGTAGGATAAGGAGCCTCAAACAAAGCAATCGGAAACCAATAAAAACTTTTTCTTTTTTTTTAAGAGCTCAAAATAGCCACCCTTACCTAACAAAAGAAAATAGATGATGTGTAGTATTCATGGCAGTGGCTTTTCTGGGATTACTTTTAAAGCTGAAGTTAGTAACTTTTACTCCAAAGCATTAATTAATGAAGTCTTACTTTCTTTCTTTAAACCAGGAATGCTGGGGAGTCAGTAAAACGGCCCTACCCAAATACAGGCATTTGATGAGGACAAAGCCAAAAAATCTTTCGTGTGAAGAATCAGCCACAGGCTGACTTTTGTCAGATCTTTGTGTGTATTTTGACATTAGTGACTTTGGGTGGAGTTCACAGAAACCTAGAGGAAAATGGAGTTATGTCTGATTGAAGCCTATTCTTTTTAAAAGTTTAATTTTATGTGCATTGGTGTGAGGCTGATGGATCCCCTGGAACTGGAGTTGTAGACAGTTGTGAGCTGCCATATAGGTGCTGGGAATTGAACCTGGGTTCCTGTGGAAGAGCAGCCAGCATTCTTAACTGCTGAGATATCTCTCCAGCATGTGAACCCTATTCTTAAAGAGTTACAGAACATAAACACTAACACTAAACATATATACTAACATGTATTCTGGTTTTTTGAGTAGATTGGTATTTCTACATTAATCTAAATTGTCTATGTCTTTCACAGACAATGTAACAAGATGGCAGGAGTGGGTTGGAGGTCAGCTGATAATGAGTGAATGTCATTCTATGTAGGAAACACACACACACACACACACACACACATACCTCACTTTACTGAAAAGGGGAATCCTTTTGTGTCTTCTTTTACTTTACAAAAATATTTGAAAACCACAAAAAGATGCCTCTTTCTGAAATCTAATCTTTCTTCTAAAGTGGAAAGCGAACTGACCAGAATGATTCTTTAAAAGTGAAATTACTGCCCCATTTCAACATGGCATGTTGCTTGCTACTGTCTCCACCTCAGGGTTTAGACATGGAAATGGGACATAGATCTGTACATAGACATGTTGTTTAATACAAATTTCATAATGAATTCAAATCCAATGCTCTTGAAATTCTTGACAGTAGAGTATTGCCGGGAAGGGAACTTATAAATTATGGGTGCCCCTTCTTTGAAAACTGCTTTGGAGGTTTCTTTGTGCATTGGCAAATACAGTAGGACTATGAGGCATTGTGTGGGTCCTCCTGCACAGCACCTGATAAAAGAATAAAGAGCTGTGACATATTCTTAAAACAATAGAGGAATTAAAGGGAAACAATGGGCCAGCTGCTTCATTAATACAATCAAAAGGGAGCCCAGCACAGAGGAGTGTAGATAATTAAGCACTACTCTCTTAGCCCTCCTTTCTATCATAAAATTGCTTAAAAATGTATTAACTACTTCATAGTTGTTAGATAGATCTGTGCACTTGTTTATTTAGAGTTGATTAATGTCTTTTCTCTGCATTCAGCAACATGCCAACTCATAGTTTACACAAGTTTTTTGAATAAAAGAGAATACGAAGAATTGATAAAGATCTGCACAATACACAGCAATAAATCAAAATGCATTTTGCAAAAGGTCTTTCCTGTTTTAAAATAATCTTTAACATTTTTCATTTGTTATTGGTAAGGTGGGACTTTTGGGGGCATAGAAGTTCACTGCGCTGGCATGTCTGAAATCCTTTCATAGGACATCTAGCAAATCCCAGAAGGGTTATTGGGGGAGGGGAATCAGACTGGATCTGCAACTCTGGATGTGTCTTTGTTACCTGAGCCAATGGTTTTTTTTCCCCCTAATCAGGGAAGATGGACAAATGTCTGAACTTCATGTCAAATTCAATGTTTATCCTTCATCCATTTTTCAGGAAATAAAAACACACTTCTTAATGCTACCTATATTAAACAAGTTTATAATTTATTATAGGAAGGCTTTCATTCTTCAACTCTTCTTTAGGTAGCCTTTCCTCTGCAGTTAATGACACATTTTATTGCTTAAGAACTAGAAAATTGGTAACTGGATACTAAGTGCTAAATATTAAAGTCAAGCAAAAACTATATTCTGATTTTCTCATAATTTTTTCTAAGTAATCTTAGATCAAAGTCAATCCAATTTTAAAACTACCAACTGTGCTAAACCAACTGGTCAGTGTAAAGGCAGCTAAAGCAGCTCTGGAGAGTTTAGGATCCTAACTGCAAAAGAGAGAGAGAAAAATAAACCAGGAAACACGAAGACACATACAGCAAGACACTCAAGTGTACTCTGACACTAACAAGACTGTGGTCGTATGCATATGCTATATATAAATTAAAATACATCCACTGAAGCCCTGTTCACACAGACCTTTCTGTACTATGACAGTATTTTAGAGAATTCAGAGTATTATTTTTGGCTATGAAACCTGGCTCATGACCAGTAGCCATTTCTCTATCAACTAAGTTAAGTTTTGCTCAAATGCCAGAAGATAACACAAACAAACAGTAAATATACACAAGAATGATCATTTCCGGAGTTATTTCATGTGGTTGTCTATGTGAATATTTTTTTGTTTTGACGGAGCTCCACAAAACTCATGTAGTTAAGCTGCAGAGCAAATGTAAATAAAGATCAGTTATTAGTTGGCTTATCAATGATCAAATGAGCCCTTCCAAGGACACAGTCTGAACACCTCAGGTTACAAATCATGTCCCTATGCATCTCCAAGCCCCCTGGTAAATGCTGGTGAGACTCTTTCATAAATGCGCTGAACTGTAGCATCTTCAAGGAGCACACGTTTGTACAGTGAACTAACTTCACAGAGCATGTGATTTGTCATTTCAAATATCAGAGGTTTATTACTTAGCATAAACTCGTCAGGAAATGCTGGTCCGCAAGGATCTCAGAAACAAAGATATGTGGCCATCTTTCTTATTTCAAAGGAATTAGCAGTGACAAATCAGAAGCAACTACCGTCATCACAGTTTCTGTGGTGGGAAATTGAAGCCAGGCTACAGAAAACTCTGTGCCTGCTTCTCCTGTTCTCTCAGACGGTTTCCTTGGCTTAAGCTTGTAATCGATCCTTACTGGATCTTTCACTCTTGGTTTGAATTCTCTCCACTGTGTTTAATGTTTTTTTCTTTTAAGAAAGTGTCTCCTCACTTTGCCCTAGTGGTGCTGCCTTCTACACCCCCAGTGTATGAGGCTCTTGGCCCTCAGATGACTGCTGAACTGGGGTGGGGGACTGTTATGTAGGGACACTCCTCTCCAGAGGAGTGGGATGAAAGGGATAGGGGGTAGAGGGTGGGAAGGCAGGACTGGGAAGGGGTGGAAAGAGGACACTGTGATGTAACCTGAAGTAATAAATAAATATTTAAAAAACAAACAAACAAAGAAAGTGTCTCCTATGGAGATACATATTTTTCCTTCTAAGAAACACCTGGAACCCTTTTTTAGATTCTGACCACTGTTGAAGTGTATAGGCCAAATATTTTGCCCCATAAACAAACAACAACAACAAAAAAAATTTAGAATTTTCTGGAGACATTGTGAACTAAAGATTTGGAAGGCATGAGACTCTGGTTTCTGCTGTCAGGCTTAGTGAAGTAGTTAGTATACCTTTAAAGAAAAAACAAAAACATCTGTATGGATTTTAACAGCAAACATATTCCTATAGTTTTTTCAGCATTCCTGGGACATGGGCTGTGGTATCCTAAGGTGTGCTGTGGCCTGACTCAGCAACAACTTCCACCAGCACCAGACCATCACTTGCCTTGGCCATTCACATTTCAAAGGACAAGTCAAGGGCTGATATTGCACCCAAAGGGCAAGCTGTCAAAATTTTCACTCACTGCTGATAAACTGATTACAAAGCTGCTTAGAACTCTGCTTGTAAACATAAGCATTTATCAACTAATAATTTGCAATAAACTGATGCAGCTCCCAGCTGAGCCCCAAACTGCAATTGTCTTTACCATCTGCCTGTTAAAACACCATTCTTCATCAGCAATGAGGAGCAGAAGGGAGGAAATCTCCACCAAAATACACAACTTGCCAGCTTATGAAAAATCTGAGTTCATTCTGCACTTTCATTCTGACTTGTGAGTGTTGGGTGTGCTTCATTTAAATTCTTGCCCAGCCTGGAAGGCTCAGAAATCAGGTGGAGGAGGGGAGGGGGAAATGACACACCACCGTGCCTGCCGCTCTGCAGAGGCATAAATTATACAAGTTCATCATAGGAGGCTGTTTTTAATTTCTTTTCCCTCCTTCCATTTCTCTGTGCAATATGCATTTCAGGATCCAGATGAAGCTCCCTTAAGCACTAACTAGACTGGAAATGAACCTCTCAATACCTTTGACAACTTGTCCATTTCCATGATATTTCTTTGCTCTGCTGCTTTATTTCTTTATTTTTAATTCCTAGACGCTCATCAATCTTCTCTAAAGAGCTAGATCAAAATTGTGATGTTAGAGGATGAGGTGGAAGACTGATAGCCCCTTCAGGGCTGGCCAGATCCATGGAGTAGAAATGCCAACATTTAGCAGGAACCTAACTTTGCAGTCTTGGCTTGCAGTCCTTTAGGCGTGCTACCTACCCACTTCCAGCTCCCATTGTCTTCCATGTGCTCAGAAATGTTCTGCACAGGTCACCTCCTATAGATGGGTTTCAATATCAACCACATGAAGTGCTCATAAACTGCTCTTAACAGAAATCTTGACCCTTAAGTGCTGATCTCAAAGATCTGTTGCCAAAAGAAGCCAGGAAAGGGGTTTGCTTTTTTCTGAAAACTATGTCTAGTCAACATATCCCAGACCTTGGCAAAGTTTATTATCTTTTAAATATATTGATCAAAATATCCTCTTAACAAAATATGCTACTTATCAAACTAAAGCCAAATAATACAGTATTAAGTAATCTGCCCTGATGTGGAAAATTAAAAACTATGGATGCTATATGTTATTTTCCTGGTCTTTTGTGGTACAGATAGTATTTCCTGTTTCAGTGTTTTTCCATCCTCAGAGAACATTTTATCTGTCCATAAAGCTCAGTAATTCTGAAAGAGATTATGGGTCAAATGCATCCTACAGGAAACAATGGCCGTCATGTGTAATTAGGGTTCAAGTTCTAGAGATGATAATGTGTGTTGGGTTTCATTATTGCAGCATATAATTTTAAATTAATGTTTATGTTTTTATTTCACTTTATATGAGCTTGCTTTTGGGTAATTATTTTTCTTTACAATCTACTGTTAAATATAACAGAACCAATAATTTCCCGCTGTGGAGGAATGACAACGGCCTCTGGGCACCTGTTTTTTACTGTATACCTGGTTCAGCTAAGAAAGTTAATGGGTACCAGGGATTTAGATTTTCTTCATGGGCTGTGGAGGACCTGATGTGCAGGCAAAATTGTGTGGGTCATGTTCCTTTAGTTTTGGACACATGAAAATTTAGAATAAAACATTGTTATTGGTTATAAGTTACACAAAAATCTTCCACTTGGCGAATGGTGTGATATGCAACTACTACCAAAACCACCTTGTTTTATTTTTATCCACCTTTCCAGACTTGAACATTCTTTAATCTGTGGCAATTAAAAAATTAAGTAAGATCAACATGGGTGTGCTTCAGTGTGCTGTGTTTTTAGTATCTTTATTAAATTTAAGGGAAAACCATAATATTATATAAGCTAATCCATAAAGAGCACTAAGATTAAAATCTGATTTTTCTTCAGTTGCTCATAAACATACAGAACAGTGGTGTGATGCTTTGTTTATCTGGGTTTTATTTTGTTAATTCTTCACCTAAATATGTTCACACTAGAGTGTAGGTAAATTCAGAGAATTTAATAAATTTTAGATGCATTTACTTTTATTTTATGTGCGTGGATGTTTTGCATGCATGTAAGTCTGGTGCCCTAGGAGGCAAGAAAACTGTCAAGTCTTTGAGAACTGTGATCGGCCATATCAGTGCTGGAAATTGAAGCTGGGTTCTCTGCCAGTGCAGTCACTGGTCTTAACCACTGAGCCATCTCTCCATCCCTAATTTTTGCCTCAGTATTTGAAACTTTCATCATGGTTTATTATAAAGTAGAGAAAGGCAATCCATGTTTTTTGAAAAGCTACAATATTTCTTCCCTAGGCAAATTTTAGCCTTGTGATGTAACAGTTTATAATATAAAATCCTTCCATGTAAAATATAGATATTTATAGTTCATCTATAAATATAGCATCTTTTAACTTTATTCATTATACTTTATGCATTGGCATATAACTTTAGATGTGAATATTAGGATATTAGATATATCTAGGTACATATATGATATATAAGTATTAATATATTCAATATATAACATATAATATATAATTAATGTATAATATATATTTTCTAATTTTAATGTCGTTTAATTTTAAAAGACTAGTCTGGGAAGACTAGGTTCAAAAAATAAATAGCCAGCAGGTGGCGCCGAGTGCACACTATGAGGTGAAGGCAGAAGAAAAGAAAATGCAGGTTTTATTTATTTAATTCTCATCTACCTGAAATGTTGAAGTTGCTACACTGAGCTTTATAATCCCTAAAGATTTATGTTAATTGACTAAACAACTTCGTAGTAATTTACAGACTATTCTCCAATGCTCATCTGAATAGCCCTGCATTCAACTCACGTGCCCTTGTCAAGATAACAAAACATAAAGATGTAACATCCGCACACACCCTTAAACAGGAAAAGAATGGAAACCTGGGTTCCTGAAACGTAACAAAAAATATTCGAGCAAAAAGGGCTAAGAGTTTTGCTTAATATATGACAACTAACATTTCTTTCCCTTTTAGCATCTTGCTTTATTCTATGAGGGATGCAAAAATCTGAGGATGAGCATTACAGATTGTTATGTATGTAAAAATTAATGTTATTCTCTCCAGGCATGTCAGGAAGATTTTTCCTTAACATTTGTCTAAATTCCTCTGAGCACATCTTCCTCTGTTTCCTCGTCTTCCTATTGTTCTGTTGTGGAGGGACTTGACTTTATGTTGGGTATGTCAAAGGTACTCTCAAGTCTCTCTATATTCTGAACACTTGTTGGTGGTAAGAAGAAGTCCTGGACTAGAGTTTTAGCTGTCAGGTTGCTTAAAGTGGTCTTCACCTTCAAGGCCTCCTTTGTTGAATTTCTAGGCAAAGTCATTAAAGTGAGTGGAAAAATGCCTGGAGACCCTCCATGGGATTATGAATAATCAGCAAGAGGTTGAATCCCACCATTACCAGGAAGGGTTATTTAAAGCAGGTGATTTCAGAATATTCACAATGTAGTTTCCATATGTTTTCTTGCCATTAAGAACAGAAGATCTCTCACAAACTACCTGAGCATCAGCAAAGAATGGAAGCTAAAAACAAATTAGTCCAGAGAATCATATCATCACAAAATGGGGAAATAGTTTTCCAAGTAGTTAGAAATCCACAAATAGAAAGGGAGTCCTTACTATGCCTTGTGCTTTGAAAACCCAATAGTCAAGGTTGGCTCCTCCACAGTCCAGTTGGGAAGGGCAGTGTGGAAGGCAGGGTGGCCTTTTGCCAAGGAAGTTGCCAATGAGATGGCGATCTTAAGGGGATTAGCTGTAAAATCTCAAAGTTTTGCCTGTGTGACTATGAAACTAGAGCAAAATATTTTTCTAAGACTTTCATGGCCTTCTGTTCCATTTTATTTTGCAGTTTGAAATGACAAATTTTAGTACTCATTAATTGGCACAAAAAGGGTCAATGCTGTATTCAAAAGCAGCTACTGTTTCTAGTAAGATTAGCCACACAATACACAGTCTTTATCCAAAAATAGGTATAAGTCTGTAGACTGCTGTCACTTGGCTATAGAAAAATGTGATTTTATTCCCTTGGAGGTTGCAGGAAGACTCCTTCTTGGTGTTTCATGGTTACCTCTGATTTGGACTCTGTGGTGACAGAATTGGACAGAATGAGTTTGTGGTTTTACATATGGGTCTCAAAGAGGGGGAACGAGAGAGAAGACAGAAGGCATTTTTTTTCAGATGAAATTCTTGAGTGGAGCATAGCAGTTCAGACAAGAAATCAGGAAATGAGAGTAATGGCAGAGAAGGGTTCCTTTCTTGAGGGGTGTAGTTAGTTTATCTGGAAGGTCATCAGAAAACCAAACAGGGACAGAATGGCAGCAGTCTGACCTGTTTCCTTCTCTTCTCTGTCACACTCTAGAATTTGCATCAGAAGGCATCTAGAAGTGAATAGACCAAGCAGAACAACGATCTAGAAATGGATGCAAGGGTGCTTAGAGGACAGGCAAGGACTTGGGCATTGTTCAGAGGCTGCTGAGCTGTGTCCTATACTCCTGTATTCTCACTGGGCTAGCCAAGCTGTGACTTGCTCACTTCAAGAGTGTGTGTGTGTGTGTGTGTGTGTGTGTGTGTGTGTGTGTGTGTGTG